>NW_024102834.1:20168896-20854532 GCF_013122585.1 Styela clava | reverse complement strand
GTTGTATTTGTTAATTGTTGTAGCATCTGTATAATAAATAATCAATGTGATAGAACCGGGCTCCATGCCCAAGAGCCTGATTGCCTACAACTAGAATTTTGCGAGTTACATGCTGTTCGGATCTCATGGAGTTCAATTTTGTGTGAGAGACTAGCAGAATTCAACTGGTAGGTTGGTTAAGGAAATCGACCCATATTTTACTAGCAACTATTCACCTGGGTTGGTGGACGGTAGGGCATCATTCATCATATAGCTAAAGCTAACGAATTTTATTTTTATTCCTTCGTAATGAAGAGGAAAAATTAATCCAAAGCCAAGTACTTGAAATTGCCATTTATCGATAACCTGAATGTTTATTACGACTTTCATAGTATTGCTGGCAGCCTTGGCTATCAGAAATCAGAGTATCAAAAAGTGAATGATGTCGAATGGACAAGCAGCAATGCATCTTCTAGAACTTTAGTTTTTGGCAGTTCGACACGTTGAAAATGGATGCGACTTTTGCGAGACGTCAACCGCTATATGTAGCCTACCTGAAGAAGGAATAAGGTAGCGGCAGATCTCACCCTTAAATGCGGTAGACGTCACGCTAAAGTCACATGTGACAATGATTAGTGCAGGGTTTCCCAAACTGTATCGCGGCACACTAGTGGGCCGCCAAGGTCTTGAAAGTGTGCCACGAATTATCACAAAATTCCTGAGATTTTTTCACAATAATTAACGATGCAACATGAAATTTGGTGTAGAGAGGACATCCAATAATCATATGGCGAACCATGGACTCTTTTTCGGTGAACAGTACATGTACAAAGAGCTGATAGTTCATCAACACTTACATTTTTCAAATATTGAACTTTCATATCCATCCTGGGGAAGGGGAAAACTGATATTACAACTTGACCATATGGCTAGTCACGGTCTCTGGTCCTATTACCGTCAATATACCGATAGTCCATGTCCGATACAAAGTTAAATTGGTTTCTAATGGTTATACTGGTATTTGTTCAAATTCCATTTATAAAGATTTTATATACTTTACGTTTAAAATTTCTGCCCAACGTTGATTCAGACAAATACTAACAAAACACATGAAAGTGAACTCAATATTATTTTATTTTCAATTATTGTAGATTGAAAGAATTAGAAGAAGAAGTCCGAAATATGCTTCAGGATAAGAATATTCAAGTACCTGTCGATTCCGAAATGTCAGAAGACTTTAATGCAATAATAAATAATGGTACATAATTTTCTGTGGTTTTGAAGATAAATATAACTCGGTATTGTTAATTCTAGGTTTTCTATTATTTACTTTGTTCAGGTTTGCAAAAAAATGAAGTGTCGCCCTTTTACAATATGTTCTGGAAGGAGCAGGCCAAACTTAATTCTGCAGCCAAGCATGGCAAACGTTACCACCCGGAACTTATAAAGTATGTGTGATTTATTGACATAACATATATATATATATATTGTAAAATGAGCCGTTTATATATATATAATGTGAAAGTAAAGCAAAATACCGAACGCAAAGTTTTTGATTGAAATATGAGATGACCAGATTGAGTTTACGACAACTGGGTTTATTACATTTTTATTCAATACCTCCAAGCCCTTTGAAGCACATGACAGCTACTTTTATCTTTTTCTTTCGGATTTAGTATTTGTAACGAAATTAAATATTTTTTTTTTATAATTGGCTGAACCCTCATTTTGACAGAGTATATTATCTATTCTTTTATTTTAGATTTTGTTTAAGCCTCGCAATGAAAAGTTCCAGTGCATATGACGAGATTCGTGATTCTGGAATTTTGATATTACCAAGCAGAAGAACCTTAGTCGATTACAGGTAATCATATTCTTACATTATCAATTATAAAACTGTTATAGCTTGAGACTATACGATACTGAGATTGTTTGCTTTGTGAATAAGGTTTACCTCTTCAAAATCGTCGTTGACTTTAACATCTTCATTTAGAAATATTTACACTGTGGAACCCGGCATTTCTGAAAGTGTTAAGAATGAGTTGAAGAAGAGAGCTCAGAATATGTCTAGTGAGGATCGTCTTCTAGTTTTATCTATGGATGAAATAAAGGGTAATATACCTGTTAGCACTCTTTCAGTTAGTGTTACACCTTATGACTGAAGGCTTAGAGCTACAGGCCTAGTATCACATTTCACATTGAAAGGTTGTCTGTGAAAAATGTTGAGCATATGATAAAAATGTGAAGAAATTTTATTTATTTTTAACTGAGCAAATTGGGTAAGATGTTTTTAAATTGAGTCAATAGTCAGTCTCGTATAAGAAAAGCAAATAGTTTGAACATTTCTATATTTTGAATTGGCTTTGTAGTTTCTGATTGCAATAAGCATTTATTCTTGGAATTTTTGTAATTTCAGTCAAAAAAAACATTGTGTACAGCTCTTCATTAGATAAGATGCTGGGATTTGTGGATATGGGGGATTCCAGGAATGCAAAAGAAAAAATACCTGCTAACCATGCATTGCAAATATATGAAAGAGGTCTTGTCAGTCGGTTCTCCAAACCTCTAGCTTTTTTTGCCACCAAAGCTGTTCATTCATCCCAGCTAACCAGTATTTTTTGGGAATGTGTTGGCGAGTTACAGGATTGTGGATTTTGGGTAGCTGCATTTGTATGCGATGGACTAAGCGCAAATCGTAAAATGTTGTATGAACTTAATAATATGGACCTAAAATTTCCATATAAATGCATTAATATTTTCGACCCCCAATACTTCATTTATTTATTATTCGATCCACCCCACCTGCTCAAAACAGTCAGAAATAATTTGCTAAGCAGTCAAAACGGAGGGACAAATCTATTGAAAAAGGGAGACAAATTCATTAGATGGGAGCATTTCAAGGCTGTTCCCAGCTTTTTCAAGTCCAATGAACTAAAATGCTGTAAGCTCACTAACGCCCATTTCTGCTTGCAAAGCTATTCCAAAATGCGGGTCAGTTACGCGGCACAAGTGCTTTCAAACACCGTATCAAATTTATTAAGCAGAAGAGGTTGTCCTGAGATGGAGGCAAGTGCATGGTTTGCAGGATTTTTTAACAAGTGGTTCGATCTAATGAACACTAGATTAGATTACGGTTACAACCAAAACCTGCAGCCTTACCGATCACCTGATGATGCTCGTTTAGTTTGGCTCGAGCAAGTCTTTTCACAAGACTTGCGTCATTGGAAACAATCTGTTACGGCAGTCTTCTGATTTGAAAGAAACAAACATTTTTGAGCAGGGAAACTTATGAAGGACTTGAAATAACAACCTTGGCGATAGTGGAGTTGATCCGAACAACATTAACTCATCTCCCAGCAAATTGTTATATCATTACAAAACGTGTCAATCAGGATCCCCTTGAAGCGTTTTTTGGCCATGTAAGAAATCAGGGAGGAAAAAACGAAAATCCAGATATCCAGCTATATGGTCAGTTCCACCAAATAATTTCGGCAAAAAAGGGTTTAAAGGCAATAAAAGGATCAAATGTTGATTGGAAAACGACTACAGTGTCTGATGAGAAACTTCGCAAACGACCTGCTAAGTCTGCCTCTAGCAAATCTGTGTGATATGATGTTAAATTTTTGCTCAAGGTGTACTTGTCTTTTTTATTATTAATATTAGTATTTTTTTAATTTGGTTCTTTTTTTTATCGGTTTTTAATGTGTTACTTTTTCTGTACACACACTTTATTTCGTATCAACGAGATTAGACAGATTTTCCATTTTTTCCTGCCAAATATTGCATTTTCCTATTGTTCGGCACTAAAGAATGGGCATAGGGCGTTTCAGAGTTTTCAGGAGCGCGATAGGTACCCCCATCAACAAGTCCTAACGAGTGATAAACGACACCTCCTGGTCCACATGGAAGCTAGGTAGAATATTTAGACAAAATTATAGGAAAGTTAGTTTTGATTGTAATACTCAGTGTTGACTACTCTAATCTACGTCAGCACTAATATGCATTTTCTCAATGAGCATATATACAATGAGTGGAAACTTGCAAAGATTTGCTCATTTGGTATTGTTCCCTGCATTTTTACGTCGTCCAGCTAAATGGTTCGTTGCATATTAAGAAAACGCATTGCTCGCTGCCAAAATCCCTTGCTTCAGCCGAGTCGGGTGCGAATTGGCCGTATTGAGGACTGTAATTCTTCAATACATATTTGGTTTTGGGTTTCGAAGTATGGTACCGCTGAAAGCATACAACTATGAGCATATGCTTATTGGGAATGCATATCTATTAGGGCAGAAAACGTATCTACAGAACCGAATATGAACCAGTCGCCGAGAGGGGTGCGGTTATTTATGTATTATTCATTGATATAACATGGGATTTACATATTTATCCATGGGAGAGGAAAGCCGAGAAGAATGCCTAAATATATGGCGAACCACGGCCTCTCACAATCATAGCTCTGTCCTCCATATGAATCACATGGCTCTGCGAGCTATTCGTTTACCTATTAAAAATACTGATTTTAACTATAAATTACTCTGGGATATCTTGCCTTTGAAAACAAAAGCCAGAAATTGGAAGAAAATCAGGGAATGAAATGTGTGTATTATGTAATGGAGAACCTGAGTTTGTTTCACATATTTTCATGTATTGTAAATTACAAAAAATATTTATGAAGAATTTGTTTTAGATATATTAAAATTGATTAGAATACATTTTGTTATCAATATGATTCTTGCATATCATTTAATTTTAACGATCCTTTATATAGTCATATAGATACTGTTGATTTGGATGCAATTATACTTTTGTTATCAATAGTGAGAAATATTTCAGGACTGCTATTAACTATGTGAGCTATTTTTTCTGCAATGCAAAATACATCTTGCGTCTGCTATTTACTATGTGAATTAATTTTTCTGCAATGTAAAGTATTTCCATAACTGCTTTTACTATGTGGGCTGTTTTTTCGGTACTCTTGTAGTATGTGTACCAGGTTAGGTTACGATTCTCCTTATTTTTGTTCTATTAAAAGTTCGGGAATTGTCTGTGTTACACAAGTGAATATCCCCTACCGATAGAATTTAGTCCATTTACACAACTTGATATAAAATAGGCGAACAAAATTAGTTACCTTCATATTGGTACACATACTTCTGGAGCACCATTTTTTTTGTAATGTAAAATATTTAATATGTGAACTAATTTTTTTGGAATGCAAAATATTTTCTACAGCTTCTGTATTTTTCATATGTCACTTTTCATTTCATCGATAATACACATGGTCTGGCACATTGTTCATTCTTTGTGGAGATTTTGGTAAATTTACAGATGGAATAAGACCGACATTCAGCTTTTTTCTGTTTTACAACTGTAATACAAATTGAAGTATGTAAACCCAGTTGGTAGACACCGGAACCATGTGTACCAGGTTAGGGTCTACTACATACAAGCATTCCCAAACTTTTCAAGCCGCACCCCCTTTTTAGAATTTGTGAAGTCTTGCGCCCCACCTCAAAATAGTTAGCTAACAATAATAAGCTACATAACAGTAGTAACAGTAAGGCATAAGTACGTTTTATTGGAAAAACAGTTGAAAATACATGGATGGAACGAAATAAATGACAAGTTTTGATATGCAAATATTTACAAGTTTTGATATGTATAAAATTAGCCAAGTCCAGAAGTCAGTATTTTAAACTAATAGAGAGAGAGAGTTTATTTCGTTCGTCAAACCATGAACATATATAAATTATAATAAAAAAAACAGATGCTCAGGTGTTTGACTGGGAGACAACGTTACAACATTTGGGGTCATTTAACAGGTTCGGTGTTAAATTCTTCAATAGCTCTCATATACCGTATTCACTATATACATTATTCACAAGAATTTTTGATTTGGAAAGTACTAAATAATCATGTTTTGTCCTAAGATCATCATTTATTCAGCTGATAAGTTGACATGTATTGCATATCAACTGCATAAAAATGGGTTAGCAAGGATACCTATTATTTGGAAAATTTGTCTACTAAAAATTAATGTGATAGGACATGGGTTTTTTATGAGCAAAGATGAGGAAAATTCTATTATTATAGCACTTTAATTATAAACATTTGATAATAGTAATGAAATCATGAGTATATTTCTTTATACACTATAATTTGAACACATCAAATTATAATACTTGATTATGACTGGCAAGTGATTTGGAGGATAGTGACACACATTAATACATGATCAGGATTTGACCCTTCTCCAGCAGATATATATATATATGAAATAAAGTGCTCATGTACATATCTATATTCGGCTACAGAGCACGTATCATAGAATGAATTTTAAGGCGAAATATTGATAATATACTGAAATAGCAATGATAAACAATAGGTTATTTTTAAATAAGTATTACCGGTACTAAAAAATAAATAAAGTGCTCATATACATATAGATATTTGGATACAGAGCAAGTATCATAGAATAAAATTCAAGGCAAAAAATTGATTAAATACCAGAATAGCAAGTATAATAAACATTAAGATACTTTTAAACGAAGTATTACTAAAAAATAAATAATGTGGTCATGTACATAGATATTTGGATACAGAGAAAGTGTCATAGAATTTAGGGCGAAATATGGATGCAAGTATGATAAACAATTTGATATTTTTATAAAAAGTGTTACTAACAAATAAAATAATAGATTATGGAGTTCCAGCAAGTGTGCTCATAACAAATAAAAAGATAGCAATTCATTTACCACAGTGAATTAAATTCATTACACATTACTACTTGCTATAACACGGCGGGCACATGATACTCATCGTGTTTTAAACTTTTTTAAAGGTTTTGCTCGCTCTCCAGAACTCTCCATTTTTTATTTGTTTGTATTGTCAGATTGTGGACTTTTCAAAATAAACTATCTATATCAATGAATACAATATCCCAGGTCACCACTTGGCTGGTTCATATTCTGTTCTGTAGTTAAGTTTTCTGCCTAATAAATGGTATGTATTCCCAATAAGCATTACAGTATGCTCATTCGTTCACTCAATGAGTGATTTTAATTACGGTTAATATAAATAAGTTCATATTCCATGTTGCATCCATGATTCAGTATTTATTTTGTTCAATTCCAGTAGTAATCCATACCATAATTAGGTTATTTTAATAAATGCATTGATATAAAACAATAAAAATGAAATTAGTAAATATAAAATACATATCATAAACATATAATTTTCTTTTTGAAATAACGCTTTACATAAATTTTTCAATTCCCTCTCAAATGGGTTGTTTATTCTATAATTCTCTATATTTTTCTACATATTATGGCCATTTTTATCTGCTTTTTGAGAAAGGCAAAATGGGGTGTTTTATTTTCGAATATAATAGAATTTCTCATGGTCAAAATTTTATATCTCACTATTGATTACAAAAGTATAATTGCATCCAAATCAACAGTATCTATATGACTATATAAAGGATCGTTGAAATTAAATAATATGCAAGAATCATATTGATAACAAAATGTATTCTAATCAATTTTAATATATCTAAAACAAAATCCTCATAAATATTTTTTGTAAATTTACAATACATGAAAATATGTGAAACAAACTCAGGTTCTTCATTACATAATACACACATTTCATTCTCTGCTATTCTTCCAATTTCTGGCTTTTGTTTTCAATGGCAAGATATCCCAGAGAAATAGTTAAAATCAGTATTTTTAATAAGTAAACGAATAGCTCGCAGAGCCATGTGATTCATATGGAGGACAGAGCTATGATTGAGAGAGGCCGTGGTTTGCCATATATTTAGGCATTCTTCTCGGCTTTCCTCTACCCTTGGATAAATATGTAAATCCCATGCGCGGCGGTGTGGCTCAACGGGCTAAGCGTTAGGAATACGCTCGCCACCGCACCTCTAATTACTCTGCATGGGTCCGCAGGTTCGAATCCCATGCAGGGATGGTTATGTGCAAGAGGATTGCTGGACTCCTCGCCGCCGTTGGGTGATTCACGTAACCGCTGGTCGGTTACGGCTTCCTCCACCAACAAGTCCATGCTTCCGAAAACAAACAATATAACTAATCCCATGCCCGACTTGGAATGGTAACCGGACGAGAGGCCGTGGTTCGCCATATGGATAAGTCGTCTTATCGGCTTTCCTTTCCCCCGGGATAAATATGTAAATCCTTATCCTCATTATCCTAATAAATACATAAATAACCGCACCCCACTGGGCGACTGGTTCATATTCTGTACTGTAGCTACGTTTTCTGTCTAATAGATATGCATTCCCAATAAGCATATGCTCATAGTTGTATGCTTTCAGCGTACCATACTTCGAAACCCAAAACCAAATATGTATTGAAGAATTAAAGACCTCAATACGGCCAATTTCGCACCCGACTCGGCTGAAGCAAGGGATTTTGGCAGCGAGCAATGCGTTTTCTTAATATGCAACGAACCATTTAGCCGGACGACGTAAAAAATGCAGGGAACAATACCAAAATGAGCAAATCTTTGCAAGTTTCCACTCATTGTATATATGCTCATTGATTTTCTGTACTACAAAGAGTTATCTTTAAGAAAAATGAAAGAGATTTTAATATCACAAACCATGTCAGCACTATGATAAATTTGAATAAACAGTAAAATAATTAAGCAATAAAGGGTTAGGTCACCGAGGCTCCTGGCCTATAAGAGAGATCATTCACATATAGCATTAAAAATATGCACAAAACTTTTTTGGGCCTATATATTTTCCAGATGTCGCACATGATCAGGGGTTTATGCTACGAAGTATCCAAGTGGGCTGATTGAATAAAAAATTATGGATTTTCACCACCCAATTTTGCCTTCAACGCTTTGCGAAGGCCAATGTTTTAATCTTTTGGGTGGTTGAACTGATCATTTAGAACTCTAGCTTTTTGGTAGCAACGGATTTTTAAATAATATAACGACATTTTTTCAATCTGATCCAAAGTAATAATATTTCGTAAAGCAATGCTCATATCATTTAGATTAATGTTGTCCAAAATATTGAACAAAATTTTATTATGCTTATATCCTTTCCTGAATTCTTTCTCAAGTTCTACCAGAAATTGAACCAATTCTGGCGCAGGTGTAGTTAGCGACCCATAATCTTTATTTTGCAATACAGTTATAAGAGAGTCTGGTGGGTTTTGTGGCTCTTTACAAATAAGGCTGCATATACAATCATACTCTTCGGGGTTTTTAGTTAATTTTCTCATGCGCTGCAGGATGTGGCCTCCTATATATTCAATGATGAAAATTTCATCCTTGTTCAAGTTCGGCATATTTCTACTGAGTTTCCCAGTGTCTTTGCTTGCTTGTTTTATCGCAAGTTTATCGAAAACTTTGCGCACGGTCTGCAGTAAACGAGTACGTGGCATTTCAGGAATAAGTGATGGTATCTTTTCTATGGCATCTTTGCCGAACGATGACATGAAATCGGAACCTCCGTTGGTTGTTTTCCTATTCCTATTGCAAACATCAATGAAGTACGCAAGTACATTGTTCGGGATCGTACTGTTGTTACTGACATTACACCAGGCGTCTGTTATGTCCCCTTCTGTTACTGTTTGTCCTGTGGATAAATAATGGATTTTTGAAACTGCGGAAATGCTAAAAGTTTTTGGTTCCTGTAGTATGTATACCAAGTTAGGGTTAGGGCATCATTTTATTCTAATTTTCCTTATTTTAGTTATGTTACGAGTTTGGGGATCAGTCAAAGTATTTGTACCTGAAATTACAGACTAACCTTAACCTGGTACACACACTACGTTCGGTGTCCGCCAAGAGATAGTAGGCCAACCCTTTATCATTAGTATACTTACTATGTTTATGCTGCCTCTTGTGCTGTAGGAGTCTCCCAATACTTGGAAACGTTTTCCCGCAACTTTCACAACTGAAGATAGAGAAAGCTTTTTTAATTGTAAACTATAATAAATAATAATTGATGAATGAAACAGTCGTGAAAATAGTAAAAATTGAAGCAAGAACAATAGTGTTTGGTATAGAGGACTTGCACGGGTCACGTGACATTGTTACTGGACGGCAATAAAACAAAAACGTCCATTTGGCTCCTGTCAGTTGCAAGTCGGATTATACGTTTGCGTTTTGTTTGGCTGTTGAGAATGGTTATTTTGTTGTTCTGTTGGCTGTACGTATAGTATAGACAACAAAATGGATCTTCAGAGTAATATTCCACTGATTTCAAAAGATCCTGAACGTCGCGCAATGTGGATATCATCTATTGGCTATTGGCAGAACTGCTTGGTGTCAAGTCCAGAAGCCATCTTACTTGAGTTTCACTGTTTGCGGACATCACTTCGTTGATAGTGAGTGATAGTGTGCCGTTATCAATTTCTTTAAATATTCACAAGCTCCCTCATTTCAATGGAAAGCAGATGACAAACTACTGTTATCAGTAGGCCTAGGCGTGGGCCTACTTGCAGTTGCAGACTTGACTTGTGTAAGACAGTAAGGAATTAAAAATCAATAATCTAATAATCAACTACTGTTATTAGTAGGCCTAGTTGCAGACTTGACTTGTGTAAGACAGTAAGGAATTAATAATCAATTGCTGTAAGGTATTGTTTCCCTAATTAGCAGGTAATCTTTTACCAAGTGCGAAAGGTTGAATAGATAGCTAACGTTTAACACCAGGGGTCATGCAAAAAATAACCAGAATTCAATTGAATTCGCCATCTAGGAATACGCTCGCCACCGCATCTCTGATCACCCTGGTAGTTTCACAGGTTCAATCCCATGCGGGGATAGTTTATGTGCCTAGAGGATTGCAGCTCCACTCCCACCAAGGGTGGTTCACATGACCGCTGATCGGTTACGACCATTCCCCACCATCCAAGTCCATGCTTCTGAAAACAAATAACCGGCTCCCCCCCAGATAAATCCTATCCTAATGGTGCTTGTACAACTGATTCAAAATGTCTTTTTATTGTCATTGGTAAAAAAGATATGCTACCCGGAATCAAATTCATTTACGACTAGTGGCTGTGGTGGGACATGGACATAAATTTCACACTCCTTGATCGTTAGATTTTATGAAAACTCTTATCTGTATCCATTATCTTACAGATATGGGTGCGACCATGGAATAGATGGATGGCAAAGTGTAAGTTGCAACAAGACCACAGTGGCACAAGACCTCAGCTTGCGTGACTTAATAATACATCCTCAGTATCCATTTATTAATGCTTATCGTAATGACAAAGTAACTTGTCATTACTGTGGATTGGTGGAGATAAAGTGTCCATTGTGCTTTAACGAAATCAACTTCAAGACGACCCTATCAAGAAAAAAAAATTGTTTCGGTGGGTCTGGTCGTGAAGGTTTCAGTCTAACGTTGGACACCGATACTACAACCAGATACAGTTGCCAATGAAACTTGAGGCGTAATATTGCGACTTTGTGATCTGAAAGGAAATTCTGATGGGTAGCCGGCTAGCCGCAACCTTTTGTTTAAAGAATATTATTAGATACGACTTAAGAGTCTAAACTTTTATTTGAGAGGGGTGTTACCCAAGCTAATTTGCAAATGGTATTCATGGTACCAAATGTATCACACACTTTACAGTAATTATAAATTATATTTGAAAAATAAAGCACATCAAAAATGTATTTTTAAAAAACAATTGGTTTTATCTGCAGATACTAGGTTGATATTGAGATTGACCATTTCAATGCTAAATTTTCTTTAGTCAAAAGGCACACTTGATTCGCAAAAATTTGTGAATGCGCACAGTACACCAATTTGTCTAATGTTTTGATTCCATAGGCAGGAGGTTGTGGATCGGTGCTGCTCATGATGGGATATTTTTGCCTCTAAATGCATATTACGTGTTTCACATGAATCCATCGTGCTCAGATTCGACTGTTTTCAAGGTCTGAAGGCTCCAACAGCCTTATTTTATGGGTACACAAGAGAATTCTCAGTGTGGCATGCATGGGTCAGTTGGAGTCACTAACCTCAAGATATCTATAAGCAAGGATAAGATAACCTGGAAGTAACATTCCATAATTTAGAGTAAAAATGTATCTGCCTCCACAGCTCTTTCAAATGAAATATGATGCCTCGGGGGTAATTTCTATCAAATATTTTACAGTATTATGGTTCTAGTGAAAAGAGGTGTAGGCGGCTTTTTATTTAAAGTGTGGTAGGTCTAGTCGAAAGACACATTAAATTGCAAATTAATATTGCAACGCATACAAGTTAACAGAATTTGTTGAAATGGTCCTGCCTTTTGCCTTTCTTCAAAATCCTCCTTTTTTTTTAACTATTCTCTTCTTCTCTGGGGATGGCGAAAATTCAAATATCGATGGGACATGTAAGCCGTGTGAACCACCCTTAGTGGGAGGATAGCTGCATACCCCTCGCACATAACTATCCCCGCATGGGATTGGAACCTGTGAAACTCCCAGGGGGGATCAGAGATGTGGTGGCGAGCGTATTCTCAGATAGAGAATTCAATTGAATTCTGGTTATTTTTTGCATTTGCACTGGCGTTAAACTTTAGTTATCTATTCAAATTTTCACACTTA
Organism: Styela clava; assembly: GCF_013122585.1. NCBI lineage: Eukaryota > Metazoa > Chordata > Ascidiacea > Stolidobranchia > Styelidae > Styela > Styela clava. The sequence continues at coordinate 20,841,962 of NW_024102834.1, read as the reverse complement.
CTAATAGATTACCTAGAGAACTAGGGAAACAATACCTTATGGCAATTATTGATTAATACCTTACACGAGTCAAGTCTGCAAGTAGGCCCTTACACGAGTCAAGTCTGCAAGTAGGCCTACGCCTAAGCCTCCCAATAACAGTAGTTTGTTATCTGCTTTCCATTGAAATGAGGGGAGCTTATGAATATTTAAAAAAATTGATAACGGCACATCATGACTCACCATCAACGAAGTGCTGTCCGCAAACAGTGAAACACAAGTAAGATGGCTTCTGGACTTGACACCAAGCAGTCCTGCCAATAGATGATATCCACATTGCGCGACGTTCCGGATCTTTTGAAAACAGTGGAATATAGCTGAAGATCCATTTCGTTGTCTATACTATACGTACAGCCAGCGGAACAATACGAAATAACCATTTTCAACGGCCAAACAAAACGGAAACGTATAATCCGACTTGCAACTGACAGGAGCCAAATGGACGTTTTTGTTTTATTGCCGTCCAGTAACAAGGTCACGTGACCCGTGCAAGTCCTCTATAGACTAGAGCGTGGCCATCACATTCAGCTCCCTCAAGTTTGTAATTATAAGTAGCCTACTCCGAGGATGTTTATTATAAATTGATTATATTCTCTAAAGTTGTTTAAAAAAAATTGCAGGTTGAATATGGCCCATGATTTTTGGAGAAGTTGAGTCACAGTGATTTAATCAGTTTCAAAATATATAAAAGTTGATGAATATCGTCCAAGACATTGGACGAAACCTATAATTCAATACTATATACAAAAATGTTACTGAATTTTGGATAAGAATATTAACTTATAATAGGGTGTAGAACTCATTATGTCTATATGTATTTAAAAGTTTATACTATATATCAGGGTGGTCCAAACCCAGGCCCGAGGGCCACATGTGGCCCCCACTCCATTATCGCATTTGGTATTGTTGTGTCATATAAATAACCAGGAAAATCTTTCGACATATTGTTACATCTCTAATGAATGTCACCGAATTGACTAGTGTGAATGCTAGCTGTGTTTAATAATGTGTTTGGCTAGTCTAAATTTTTAACTATTTTTTGGTCAGAAATATATGCCAACAAAATAGGCTTAATATAAAACTATAAATCGAATGAGGAATCTATGAATTAGCCTATGTTAACTATGCCTGATAATTAAATACTAATGTAATGGCCGAACAATATAATTCCTGCCGGGTGTTTTTTCTAACAAGCCTAAACAGTAAAAATGCTGCTTTTATGTCAGAAAATTTAGTAATTACCCTCCTGTATCTCAAATTTGGTAAAATTCAGTGATCAATTAATCTGCAGTTATTTTATTTGTAAATCTAAGTTTGAAAGAAAGCTGACACATTCGAACAGATGTTTGACTGGATAGGAGGTGGGAGATACCACAATGCTTGCTCAATATGTCCGCAAGTTGTGTCGGTGACAATCTTAAACGACATTTGTTTGAAATCTTATACTAAATGTAGATATTGTGAGTTTTTGGTGGTTTTGGAATGTTTTAGCTTGATAAAAGACAAATAATGATCAATGTGTTTGGACAATAAAAGTGTTTGTTTTGTATTGCAATATTCACCTACGGTAGGCTTTTGGCCCTATTGTGGCCCGCGAACAATACGAAATTAATAGTGTGGCCCGCGAGGCCATCAACCTTGGATCACTCCGCTATATACCGTAAGAGAACTGCAACTTATAGGACTGATTTTCCATGTTAGGTGGACCGTGTGCTTAAAAACTGATATTACCCATTTAGTTAGTTTTAGGATGCAGCACTAATATAAATATGTTTACATAAACTATTGCAAGTCAGCCTAAAAAGCAATTTTCCCGAATAAACAAGTACCGTACTTCTCATGTATAAATGAACTTATCATCTACATAAACTACTATTTGAAACATCCAGGGGTCAGCCTCTCATTCGAAATAAAAGCAATTTTGGCAAATGCAGAAATGAGCAACTAGTAGGCCTATGGTATTTGCAGCACAGGCACTTGGTAGTGTGATACCAGGCCGGTAGGTTATGTAGGATACAAAAATTGTATTTACTTACGTTCTTGCGATTTCCTTCCCAACTCCACTTTCTAAAACATTATCAAAATCGACAACGATTGTTAAAGCAGGCACAGGCTCCATCTCTAAATGCCTTGGGAGCGATACAGCCACTCGTTCTAGAGGCACAAAGTATGTGCACTGAAGCGTGCTGTCGAATACGATCTCCGGCAGAAAAAGCCGTAGTGCGCATCATGTTGTTATATGTCATTGGTCACAGTCACCCCGATATCACGTGACATGACGCGTTCATGCATTTCCACCAAGTTTAGTGGAGAAAATGTTTGGTAACACACCCTGTGAATGCATTAGCACGGTGTATATAAAATTATGCAACGAAATAGGGCGGAAAATTTATCACTACACCCCAATGGAGGGGGTGGAAATGGCAAATATCCTCTTTTTCTGTTAAGAGTGTACCTATGAAAATTCTTCTCGTAATATTGCTTCGGCTAACATAATATTTTCTACATCGAAAATCTTTGAAACGCGTGTAATGATATTTGTTTAATTTAGGTTATTTTAATGCATTGCTTGAAAAAGTAAAGATACCGAATATGGCGCACATATCCTAGCGCCACCATACACGTTTTGATTTCACGCCAAAAAAAATTATCTGGCACGTTTGTTTCCCGCGGGTTTATACAATGTGTTGCTAGCGAAATTCAGTGAAGAGACGATGATGCGATAAAAAAAAAGATATTCAGGTACAAATACCACGGGAGTCAATTGGCTAGTCCCGGAACTCATAATAGAACAAAAATAAGGAAAATTGGAATAAAATTTTGGCGTAACTCAAAACTGGTACACATACTACGTCCCGGTGTCCGTCATCTTGGTTTACATTCTTCTGGGGCGCCGTCAAATGAGTGAACTCGATTCCTGAATTTTCATCAATGATGGAGAATTAAGACCGAAAATCGTGTTTTATTACTCGATTCAGTGATGTTATAAATATTTCATGCCGGCAGTTATGATTTCATTTTTGATTGTCATCAACGACGTCGGAAAAACGATAAAATTCGCAATAGATACTAAATAATATTTAAGAGCTATTCCACACGCTCTAAATTGCAAAAAATGAAAACTTTCCCGTAATGTCCGGTCACTATCGAAATTGAGGATGAAAACGATTAATTGCGACACAATTTGCCTTTAGAATTATTGTCGAGGTCGCACAAACTATCTCGACTAAATTTAAATTTTCGATAATAATTTCGTATATAATTCGTAAAATATTTTCAATCAAAAATATCCTCGACGTGTTATAAGCAATTCAAGTCAGCGCTGATTGAAATTTTTTTTATGTGGCTGCAATTTATTGCCGTGCGTACACGGCTGCCTTCGATTACGATGAAAACAAGAGAGATATGCTCAAATATATGAACACGTCACAAGGTGTCGCTATTTTTTCATTCTGAAACATAAAAAACGAATCTTTTGAAGTCCACAGAAATTTTTGAAATAAGTAAAAGTAATAGCCTTCTGGCAAAAAAATCAATCTTTAACCACTGAAAATTTCAAAGCAATTAGTCCAGTATTCGAAAAGAAAAGCTATTTCATCTAACGATAGAGAAGAATAATAATAACAGGAACAACAACATAATATTGAAACGATCGCTATGTCCACTACGTGTCCAATAAAGTAATTGTAAAATGTTTTTTAATTGGCATGTGTCCGCGGCGCTAGGATATGTGCGCTTAGAAACTCGAAAAAACGATATTCGAATATTACATTCGAATTTGACATCTCTGATTCAAGCACTGCATTAAATTCATCTCAAATAACACTACACGCAGTATTCAAGTTTTCGACCTCACGTATGTTGAAAATCTAAAAAGATCCGACTATTCGCGAATGTTTCAGGACCCATTACATGGAAATTTCCGAATTCTGATCTCCCCATCCCCTTGCAAAATCTTGGCTGCGCCACTGAATGTGTGTATTGTAACGTGAGTCTAATCGACCCTTTTTAAGACATTTTGTGCCGGGATAATATGCAAAATGTAGGCTAATCATGCTTAAGACAAGCATTTCGCTAGCATTCATACACGGAAATTATAGGGGAATCCATCCTCTAAAAATCAATCAATTTTTACGATCACCGATTTTTATCAAGATCCTCATTAGCTAAATCATTGAGCTGAAGTTACAAACTTCCCATTACTATCAAATATCCCACGTATCGTGCTTCAAAACATTAGATTTTTACAAAGTATGGTTGTCACTTCACCCATTACTTTCCATGCATTCGCCGACAAGAAATGCGTCGGAACAGAATATCAGTCAAGCGTTTACCATCTGCAGCATAACAATGGTAAGACAATGGTCATTTTGATCCATTGTTAAGGCATCAATGGTCAGAGGCGAGGGGGTTTTAGTTCATTCCTACAATATTTTCGTTTATATCCAAACACACCTTGCTCGATTATTTCATTTCTCAAACACAAATATGATCGTGAATATATATGATTGGCTAACTAACCGGGGAACGACAATGCGCGTTAATACATTTTTTGCGATTGCTCAGTTTTCCAAAAATCGTTCTTCTATTAACTTTTTAATCTTGAAGCTAGGATTACTGAAATATATTTGGGCGCGCTGTAAAATATATATTTTCTGGAATGACCGGACCCTCTAATTTTCAAATTTTTGTACACCGACCTTTAGTGAAGTTGAGTAGACCTGCACATCGTGATAAGTTGGCAGCCGTTCGATTCTTTGTTAACCGTTTGTTTAGTTGGAACTGAAATTTTTTTGTGTCGGGTTCGGACATTTCATCCCAACCGAGTAAACCATCTGGCAACAATGATTCCTTTTTTATTCAAACATACGTTGATCAATTATTTCATATCTCAAACACAAAAAAGGTCTTGATTCCATGATTAGCTAACTAACCGGGGAACGACAATGCGCGTTAATAAATTTTTCGCTTTTAATCATTTTTTCTAAAAATCTGGCTAGGCTCACTGAACTATATTTTGGCGCACATAAATTTTCTGGAATGACCTGACGCCTGTAATTTTTAATTTTTTACTCTGTGGTACTTGTGATCTTTGGTAAAAATAGTTGAGTAGGATAGGATATGATTTACATATTTATCCCGAGGGACAGGAAAGCCGATAAGACGGCTTAATCATATGGCGAACTACGGCCTCTCGTCCGGTCACCAGTCCATGTCGGGTATGGGATTAGTTTTAGTTATTTGTTTTTTGGAAGCATGGACTTGATGGTGGAGGAAGCCGTAACCGACCAGCGGTTACGTGAACCACCCTACGACGGCGAGGAGACCAGCAATCCTCTCGCACATAACTACCCCGCATGGGATTCGAACCTGCGAATCCACGCAGAGTAACAGAGATGCGGTGGCGAACGTATTCCTAACGCTTAGCACGATGAGCCACACCGCCGCGCCCTGCACATATTGACAACTAATCAGTCGGGTAGATTTTTTGTTGAAACGTAGTTGAAACTGAAATATTTTTTTGTGTCCAGGTGTTCGCATTAAGGCGGTAATTTCACACAAAAACTGTTGGGATATCTCGTTAAATAGTTGCAATTTGTTGTTAAAATTTACATTTATTGAAAAAAAGTAGACGAAGAAACGATGCATAAGGTCAGAAAAGCAATGCTTAAATATATGGATAAGAAGTTGCCAGTGGCGCCTAAACTGAGAGTTTGCTGAAAATATCAGTCGACAATCGTGATGCTACTTGGTGGTGCAATATCCGCAACATAAGCTAACTTTGAAGCGATTATTTGGTCCAATGAAAAAAAATAACATTCTAGCGACTTCAAGTAAATATGGAATTGATTGTCACATTATTTAGCGAAAAAGGGGATTTTTTGGCGCGAAATATCAATTGCAAGTGGGCAAAACAATCCATTAGAATTAGATCATTTTGTTTCCAATAGGACAATGTTGAATTACAGAAATGTGTTTTCTGATATGAACGTTCGAAAAAGCATCTATTACGTGAAAGTAAACACTAAAGCACAGTGGCATTGCTAGCGGTGAAAAGATGACCCTAGTCCCGTCATTTACGCAGTCAGGAAGAGGGTAGGCGAAATCGCGGTGATCGTTTCAGAAAACGTTTCATGGGAATTTATGATTTTATGTCTGAACTGGCACGTGGAATAATTCAAGTCACACTGTCAGGGAAGCTATTAGAAATGACCGTCGTTTTGCTTGAAATTTCAGTTTTCTAAGAAGAGTAAAGCTATAGCAGTTGCAATAAATAACGGACAATCACAAACATACATATTTGGAACTAATATAGGGTCTATACGCTGTACAGGAAATTATACGATTTGATTGAGAGATCTATTCAAAACCATCACAACGTGTATTTAATGACGTCACTACAATGTTTTGATGACATCACAATCGCTTGATGACGTCTTGATGAAAACTCTCTCAATCAAGTCTGATTTTTTCGTTGTTTCCACCATGTTTTCGATGACGTGTATTGAATTGGTGACGTCATCAAACTTCAATTTGAAAGGCTTTTCGATCGAGCTTGCAAAATTTCTGTAAAATTGTATAAATATTAATGGTTCTGATTCTATAAAATTTCTTACCAAATTTATTGGTAATGAATTCAATATGTTATTATTTGGGCGGTGCTGATTCCATGAGGCATCCGCCCCGGGGAGTGGAAAAGGAGTCGCACTTTGATATGTTTTTTTATTCATGTCGGAGTCTTCATGTCGGAGATCATAAATTGGAATTGTGAATCGAGATTTTTATTAGAGAAAACTGAAACCAAACATTTTTTCACACAAGCGATAGTAAAGTCAAAAAAATAAGTTCTTTTAGTTTTGTCGGAGCCGAATTTGATGTCGTCGACACGTTATGGAAACCATACCCAAGAAACTTATTTACCGCTTTCCACGCATTTCACATTTCAAACGTCTCTCTGAAAGCAGTGATTGTTTAGAGCAGGGGTGGGCAATAATTTTGGACCCGGGGCCAAAAAATTTGCCCACCTATACTGGCGGCCATGTAAGTGCGAAGTAAAAGTTACATTTTATGAACAATATTTACAGTGTTACAAAAGCAAAAGTGGAAAATGATAAGCCTCGTGGCGAAACTAAATTTAATCGCAATTTCAACAGATTCCTTGAGCTATTTCAAAATTTGGTTTTAGTTCGGTTGTCGAAGCATCAAGGCGGGGTCAGATTGAAATACTCAACGATCCGGACTTAGCCCGCGGGCCATATTTTGCACATGTCAGGTCTAGAGACTCACCTCATTTTGTCTTTCGCTTGTTCGAGGCTCTCCGACATAAAATAAATAGGTTGAAAGGATGTTACGTAAGATTCTGTATTCGCTGCTACTTCCGGTTCGAACTTCTTTATCTTTTCTGGTGACGTCAGCGCATGCTGTGACGTAATGAATTTCATTATTTTAGTATAAAAACAATTCCTCTAATTAAATGTCGGACACAGAGTAAACCTTTGTGTCGTTTAACAATTTTCAATACCTAAAAAAAGAAAATGAAAAAGGTCGAAGGCCAACACGTAGGTACTCCCGCAGTATGTGTACCAGATTAGGGTTCGGTCATAATTTTATTCCGATTTTCCTTATTTTAGTTGTATTACGTGTTCGGGGACTGTCTGTGTTAGCCAAGTGAATATACCCCCTGTCCATGGGTTTCAGTTACTTTACACATCTTGATGTAAAGTAGGCGAACAAAATTAGGTATTTTGGTACACATACTATTGTATCTCCCACTTTTTATGCAACCTACGGGGCCCTATACTTCACCTAAAATTTTGCTCTTCATTTTCATTAATAAGAAATCTGTTTTAAGATTTTATCTACGTGGCATTGTAGAATTCCAGTGGACAAACTCGATTCCCAGCTGACAATTAAGTAACGCCGAATTACTTCAGTGATGTTCCGGGATGCATAACTTAATTTGGGAGCATTTGAATGGGTCGTCTTATTTTTATTTTATTTTTGAAAATGGAACAATTGATTTTAATTTTTTAATAGAAGTTGGAAGGATTCACTGATAGGTTATGACCTACGGAGCCCAGCATTTGGTCATTTCCATCGATTTTCGTGTTTTGCGTTCTAGTATTCAATTATTACGAGGCACCATGCGGATAACGCGAGTCCCAGTCTACGTAGAGATACGAATAATACCTGTAAATTGAGAATTTGCTATAGAAAATAAATTCATTTTTCCATTCCATTTTGACTGAGTACAAAATCACGATTATTGCAACCTTACTTTACGAGTCTTGCGCTTAGCGAATGTAAAAAGAAAATTTCAAATAGCATCGTGTTTTTTATTTGGACGCCAAAGGTCGAGGTGGATTCCTCAATTTTTCTATCGAAGCCATATTTTAAAAATGCAATTCTGACATATGACTCTTCTTTCCAGTGAGTTATTGAACAAACATGTATCATATTGTGTGTGAACGCTCAGCGGACTGTCTGAGTGATAAATTCCATGTTTTCAGTAAACTATGTGCATGAAGGACTAAGCACAAAACAATTCGCAAAGTATTCGAGATTCAATTCGTAAAAAAATATTCGATTTGATTCTAAAATCATCAGGTAGTCGAAAACTAAACACAACACTGCACGAATAGAATGATACGGCGTTAGTGAATCATCGCCAAACGAAAATTTCTCAGTTTGACGTAACACAACGTACAAAATGTCAATAGTGAAGTCACAAATGAGAAATAGCATACAAGAATAATTCGCTACTAAGTTATTACGGGACACGTAAATAATTCCAACGGGTCGTTCTGTGTCCCGCGGGCCATATGTTACACGCCTCTGCTATATAAACCCGTTCGCACCCTGCTTTTCGATAAAAAAAATTATTGTTAACGGGGGGCGCATCAGTTTCAATGTACATCAAATTTTACCTTCATTTCAGCGATGCACGACAGCAACCCTGCACCGTAGGCTTTGATCTTCCCTTCTTCCTTGCAGAGACCAAATTCAACGGTGTATAGATAGCACTGTGACAAAACAAAAAATGAAAAGTACATTATGACATTACAATCGAAAATCCTATTCTTTTATAACTGGTTTCATATGACATGTACAGGGATGACTTTTGCAAGCAAGAAAACCAAGAAACAGAACTAATAAATTTTCCAACTTAGTACCCCAAAAATTGAGAAAAATTGTTTGAAACTTAAACTTCTGTTAGTGTGTGATTATACCCAGAAGTTTCAGAAATCTAGGACGCCTTGCGCAAAAGTTAAATTACCGGGCTCTATTTTTTGGGGATATTTTCAAACATCAGTATCTTTGTACGCCATAAATTGCATGGGAAATGTGAGCTACCAAATGTTTTTCATGAAAACGCCACTAAACTGCATGTTTATTGAGCAGTGCAAACAATTCGTGACAATCGTTTTTTTTTATTTCTCGGATACAAGAATCATGATTCTCACTCACCGAAGCTAATCTTTTAATATCAGCGTCTGATGCGCCCAGAGATGCCAAGCCGAGCTCATGTGAAAACTGGGCAAAACTTGGATCAGCAAACAGAGGCACGTGGCCTAGCAGTTCGTGGCAAACATCAGGTTCTGGTGTATAGAGCGGATTGCTTGAATGCCTGTAAATGCAAATACCGTTAACAACTAAAACTGAAGGATATGATTGACATATTTATCCTGAGGAGAGGAAAGTCGATAAGACGGCCTAATCATATGGCGAAACACGGCCTCTTGTCCGGTTACCAGTCTATGTCGGGTATGGGGTTAGTTAGCCAGTTATTTGTTTTCGGAAGCATGGACTTGATGGTGGAGGAAGGCGTAACCGACCAACAGCAACAAGAATGCTATAATCCCAGTAAACACATTTCTGCAAAGCTATCCAACTTCGTTTCAATAAAAGTCTACCAACCTCATGTATTGCGTGCAGTTAAAAACTCTCAACGCAAGTCCTGCCAAAAAGTCACGTGGGCTCAGAAATCCCGCCACAGGCCTCAGTGTGAATCCCGTGCGCTTTTGTAGGAAAGCCGACACGTCAGCCAGCTGCAAAAACGAAAGTTGTGTTATGAATATATTCAATTCATTCGCCAGACCAGTGCATTTTAACATGGTTCCGTGAATTTTGTGAGTTCTGTAGGGTTTGGTGAGGGTTTCAATTTGAGTGGACATTATGGATGGTAATTGACTAATCCGTATGATACATATAGGGTACTCCCGTAGTATGGGGTGTACATGGTTAGGGTTAGGCTATAATTTTATTCCGATTTTCTTTATTTTAGTTCTATTACGAGTTCGGGGACTGTCTGTGTTAGCCAAGTAAATATACCCGCTGCCCAAAGGTTTCAGTCACTTTACACAACTCGATGTAAAGTGGGCGAACTAAATTAGTTACTTCAATATTGGTACACATACTTCTTAAGCGCCCATATGGAACTTACCATCAATAACAAAACTTTAGAACTCCCAATCTGTTAAATTCGATATTAGAACCTTGAGTGTCTGTGCTCGACAACCAGTTTTGGTTACCCGCGGCTTCCCTTCCCCAGTAAAAATATGTGTTGAATTTTATTTTTGTCAATATCGTATGTTATTCATATTATCAATAAAAAAACTTTTGAAAATCTGGAGTTTTCAATTTAATAAATTAGATATTAGGACCAATCTTGGTTCCCCGCGGCTTTCCTTCCCCAGTAAAAATGTGTGAATAATTTTACATTTTTTTTATTCCTCTTTTTCACTAGATGGAAAAATAACTTGTCTCTGACAGCAATACCCAATTATAATTCTCCGCAACTCCCCTTCCCCTCAGTAAAACTATATAACTTATCATTCTCTCGTAATTTGTTTACGATTTTTTACTGGTTGGGGAAAATAAACTTGACTATCTATTCCCCAATAGCTTGTTATTATTTACGCACTATGATCATGTAATTTCTGGGTGAATTCAACTATTACAAACAAAAAGAAAAATGTTAAGGCACAAATATTTCGGACGCCTAAAATAAAAAAGTAGGTAAAGAATCTCGAACTGAAAAGATTCCGGTCCATTCAGTTCAAAAGTGACTTCTTACGTATCGTGGGATATCAATGGCTGCTTGTTCTGGGCTTTCTTTAGAGCGAATGGAATTTGAATGAAGATTTTCATACCTGAGGAACGCTAGCTCCGTTGAATCCGCAATTCTTTTCCAGTAGTTCAAGGTTAACCATCTGTTCCTTGCATGCGTGAGTCGGGTAAAGAGTCATCAGCTCACTGTACACTTTGCGCCTAAAAAGAAGAATGACTGAAAACAACGTTTTTTTTTCGTTTTTTTTCTATCTTTTGGTGAGGGGGGGGGAGATCGATGCAACAAAAAAGGGAGCGGGAATATTTTACATGAAAAGGAGAATCACGTATTTTAACGAGCTTTCTGAATAAAACAGACTTTCGCCTTACTATCTGTTATTTGTAGCCTATTGCCAGCTAGTTATTTTTGAGGTAGGGCGGGAGACGTGGCAAATACTAAAAAATGGTGGCGGCTTAAAAAGTTTGAGAACCACTGCCCTACGATATGTACAAAGCTACTACTATTTGGAAAACCAGACAATTCGACACTGCCTCTCCAATTCATACTTTTCTGGGTGAAATGGAATTTGGATTTAGACACGAACTGTGTAATTTGTGATTCTTTCGGTAAAGTCCAACCCGCGACATGGGACAAAGACGGCCTTTTGGATGATTCAGTCTGGCCCTACAATAGGTTTGTTAGGTTATGATCGTAGTCTGTATGAGTTGTATTTTGGGTTGTCACAGACTTTCATGTTACTTACCAAGTTTCTGTTTCCTCTGTTGTGTATTCAATTCTTGGTATTGGATCACCACTGTAAATAAGAGAGCAATGGTCAACTTTACCAAATGAACACAATGATCGAATGTCATATCAAAGTGTTCCCATATGTCATATAAACGTGTTTTTATATCTCATATAAAAGTGTTATTATTTGTCATAGAAAAATGTTCAAATATGCCATATAATCGTGTTCCCACATGGCATATAAAAATGTTCCCATATATCATATAAAAGTTTTCCCATATGTCATATAAAAGTATTTTCATACGCCATATATACGTGTTCCTATATGTTATATAAAAGTGTTCCCATATGTCATATAAAAGTGTTTCCACATGGCATATAAATTGTTCCCATGCGCCATATAAACGTGTTCGCATATGTCATATAGAGGAATTCCCATAGGCCATATAAACGTGTTTTTATATATTATATAAGAGTTTTTTCATATGCCAAATAGGCGTGTCCCGTATGACATAAAAAATGACATACGAAATAAAAAAAAATCTAAATTGAGGTGAAGATCGGGACTCGAAGCACCGAGATAAATTTGGAGTTTTTATGTAAATGATTTGTTTTTTCCATCTCAAGCACTGAGAATTTGACATCGATTGATTAGTTCCGGAGAAAAGCACAACTGTTAGATATACGCGATATCTCACGAAAGCGAGGTTGGATCCGCTCCAAATTTTGCATGTGCATTCATCATATCTCGAATCAGAAGCGTCGTATAATTAGCGAGTTATTAATTAATTAGTGATGGGACACACAGTGTCGCTATGGAATTAGAGCGGATGAATCGAAAGCGGTTTCTGTTTTGTGGGATCCTCTAACTTTCGATTGATAAGTTTTCGGTCTCCGACCGATATTCTCGTTTTTTGAAGTTTTATTAGTTTTTTGGTCCTCCCGAAGTATGCGAACCAAGATGGCGGACATTGGAACGTGGTACGTGTACCAGGTTGTGGTTAAGCCATAATTTTATTCCAATTTTCCTTATTTTAGTTCTATTACGAGTTTACTTGGGATTAGCCAAGGGACTTCCGTAGTATTTGTATCTGGAATGTGGGCCTAACCCTAACTGGTACACATACTACGTTCCGATGTCCGCCATCTTTGCTACATACTTCGGGAGTACCGTTTTTACAATACTTGCCTTTAAGAACTGGTATCACCTGATCATTTCAGGTTCGAAATTTCTTCAAATTCATTCAACCATGTATTGACGTCATCGATAGGCTTTTGAATTTATAAAATTTCGAACAAAATTTTGAAATATAACTTACTATTTATAATTCAAGGCAACTTCTGTGAAGTAAGATCTTCGTTTCCTGTACTCCGTGTCTTTGAAACCCTGTTAGAAACAGAAAATATCTCCGTTGATAGAATATAAAAAAAAATGGATAAAACCTCTATCGGGGAAATTTTAGATAAGTCAGCGGCCAAAACAGTATAGGATATTGATATATCCCCCTGTGTAATTTTAAATTTTCTCAAAATTTTATGGACATCCTATTGAACCAATTGAATACACCCTTGGTGAAAGTAAGATACATAAAAAGCGAATAGGTAAGGACAGTATGTTTTGCCCAAACCGTTGGGCCATCGTGCGGACTCATTAGTTTGTTTCTCTCCCGTGATGAATATAAGATTTTTATCAACACTTTTATGCTACATACATGCAGGGTGATCCAAAATCACCCAGTGATATTTAATGATATCTGGGAAGCAACTATTTCTGAAAGGACGGTATTTTTTCGTTTTAACCGCTCGGCCGATGGTTTCCAACTTTTGTCGTTAAATTCCCCTCTTCGCCTATCAAAATTTTTATCTGCTACATACATACCGGATGATCAGCATCCAACAGTTCTCCGCAAAGTATGACATTCCCGCTGCAGTGGTCCAGATCAGCCAAACATCTCGGAAACCAAGCAATGGTATCGGGGTGGGGACCTGCAGGCAAAGAAATGAAGTTGTCAAAGCAAGGACGATAATTAATACGTTTATGAGAAAGCTACATGACTAGCAATGTGAGAACCCTTTTTTGTAGGGAGATGGGTGTTTTCGGATTTAGGGAGTAAACATTTTATTATTAGCGATAAAACTATTCGTACCTTATGAAAATGTATTATATTTCTCTGACTCTCACAAACCCACGTTTTTCGACCTCCGCCGGGACCCGCTGGCTGTTTCGGTCTAATTTGGCAATTAGAAATGTCAGACCCCACCTCAGAATATTCATGAGCTCTTGTGCACCGGTGGATAAGCCATTTTCTGGATATTTATGCACAGTTATATTTAAGTTAGGACTTGATGCGTTTATCAATTGATACAATAGTTGAGAGAAAAGCAGTTTTTCAAACAACAAAATCTTTGATAACAACAACAAGAGTGAAACGATCTATATGCGCACCTCGTCTAAGTCAGTTTTCTCAAAAGTTTTTAAATCACGACCCAGTTTTTCGCGACCCTCGGAAACTCTTGGTACGGCGCCCCAGAAGTGTGTGTACCAATACGGCGGTAACTAATTTTGTTCGCCTGCTTTACATCAAGTTGTGTAAAGAGACTGCACTCTCTGGGCAGAGAGTATATTCACCTGGATAACACAGACAGTCCACGAACTCGTAATGGAACTAAAATCGAAATGAAATTATGCCCTAACCTGGTACACCTATTACGTTTCGGTGCCCGCCATCTTGGTTTACATACTTCGGGAGTACCGACCAATGTACTTGCATATTCTAGCAAGTGGGATTGAATCTCGGCTCTATTTCGGTAATGGCGGGCCTCAGTACTGGATCAAAATCTTTCAAATTTTATCGCTGTTTTATTTTAACATAATTTGGTGTCGAAACAGATTTTTTACGCAGATAAGATGATACAGAGGGGAACAGTAAGTATGTATGGATTGTTCTGACAATAATGGGTACCAGGACCCCCATTGAGCCATTATGCGACCTACCGGGGCTCCAACTTAAAAAGCTTTGATCTAGGTGATTGATACTCAGCATGCCAACACTATTATAAAACATGGATTGTGACTACAATGAAAAATGTTTTTATATAAATACGGCGAATTATTTTCCCGCCCGTCCTGTGTAATAATATGAGAGAATCTTCAATTTTGTAATCTTCCGATTTGTTACATTTAAATTTATTTATTTTTTATGGTTTTATTCATTTTTATACTTGCCCTTAAGAACTGGTATCATTTCAAATTTCAGGTTCGAAATTTCTTCAAATTCATTCAACTGTGCTATGACGTCATCGATAGGCTCTGATACGATGCATTCTACGTAACAATCAACATTGTCGCCTTCGCGCGATTTTCTTGTTTCGTCATGTAATATTGTCACCTTACATTCCTTTGCATGTAAAAGTTAGTTACTGTTAGCTTTAGCATATTTATAAGCAAGTTTGCTAGGAACAAGGCCACGCGCAATCACTCAAAAGGAGACTAATTTCGGATTAATTACCTTGAACAAATAATTCCTGGCTTTTCAATGCTTCCAAATGGTATTATGATGACAGATTTTATATTATGACGTCATATTTAACAGAATGATTTCATATGATGAAGCCAGTTTTGTATTTTGACGTCATAATAACATTATGTGTGTAATTTTATTTTAACCCACCATCCTGAATACTGAATTAATTTTTGTTTTTGTCATAGTTACAATTTACCTTGAATATTTCGGGAAGTTCAACATATTTTACACCACCCGCAACTGTGAACGTAATACGATAGTCAGCAAGAGACAGTTTCTGCAAAAACAAGATTCAATTCGAGTTTATATGGTGATGGGTAAGAGGTTTCAGAATATTTCTTATTTATCGTAACCTAAGATAAATAAAATTAATGAAAGCTGATCAAAAACTAGTGGCGGGAACTAGGCTATGACGGTAGATAAGCATATTGTCAAGAACAATTGGGGACTATCTCTTTTTATCGATGAGATGAGATTTACTTTCAAATTGATTAAAAAAGCTCACAGTTTTGACTTGACATAACTCAAAATTCAATCTATATTCACTTCAACAATAAAATTGGGTACTCCCGTAGTGTGTGTACCAGATGAGAGCTCGGCCATAATTTTATTCCAATTTTCCTTATTTTAGTTCTATTATAGACAGTCTGTGTTGGCCAAGTGAATACACCCCCTGCCCATAGGTTTCAGTCCCTTTACACAATATGATGTAATGTAGGCGAACAAAATTAGTTACATCCATACACTTCTGGAGCGCCTAAGATTTAGCATTTACTCTCAACGTTGTTTAATTGATCGCAACTCATCTATCAGTAATTAACCTCCTTAAAATCCGAAAGCCAATCACGCTGAGTAAATATCACAGCATTGTTGTATGGAATCTCAATTCTAGTAGCTTGGCTTCCAGTTATACAAAGTATGGTATTGCGATTTATAGATTTTGTTGGGTATGATCGAGGATGACTGGCCGCGATGTCTCAATGGTTAAAGCGTTAGACGTGACTATGGTAACATCGCAGGTTACACATCTTGGTGCCCATGTTTCCGATTTCGGGAAAAAAATGGGGAAACCGCATCAGGTCACGTCAAGCGGAAGGGTTTACACAACACTCAAATATTTGCTCAGGAAATTTATCATTTCTAGTAAATACACGATGTAAGCAGGAATTTTATTTGTTGAATCGAAAACCAAAATTTTACGAGAAACGTGTCAATAAGAACGGGCTGGAATATTAAAAAGAACTGTGTTCAGGCGATAAATCTGCCAATAAAACGCTATTATGATATTTTCTTTGTGCACTATGACGTCATTTTTTTCTCTCAAATCACGATCTCATCACATTGTGATGTCATGTTTTCATTATGACGTCACGTTTATGTATACGTGGAATCAAATATCTTCATTATGACGTAACGATTCTGTACTATGATGCCAAATTTTTGTAATGGCGTAACATATTTGTACTGTTTCTTCCATTGTGACCCAAAGAAGGAATTTTTGAAAAATTTTCTCAATGGATTGAACGCTCGACTAACTTTAAGTCACGTGATCACCATTTGTTGTGCAGAGCCTTGTTCCATACCTACAATTTTAATGAATAAAATTTATTTGGTCTAACCGTTTTCTGTTGTTTTCTTTTTTGTTCGTCGTTCATGAAGTCATCAAGTGACGTAGCGGCAGGTGTGACGTCATATTTTGAATTGGAAGTCATTATACAATGTTGGATATGTAAATAGTATTCCGTAGAAATTACAAGATAAAATATATTCCTTAATTATCTGTGAAATATTTGGAATTAAAATTTTACATGGCGATTTCATACTCGACATAAATCGCTATTTTAAAGGAGGGGTACATACAATGATTTCCCTACTATCCCCCTATATGGGGGTGAAGATCCCCTCTCCCTAAAAATTCAAACAACCCCCTCAAATTTAGGCTGTGACACCACACTTTGAATTTGTAACGTGGAAATAATTGTATTTCAGTACCTAGAAAGTGTATATACCAGTGCAGATAATTAATTACATCACACGTTTTCGTGAGTTACAAATAGTTTTATCACTAGTAGGAAAATATTCACCACTCCTGAATTTGGAAGCGCCCACACGAATGAATAGTGGGGAACATACTGGACAAACACGCGTGGCAATCGAACGATTTCGTGATTATAATAAATGTATAAATAATAAATCCTAATAACTCACGTTTATATCGGAATAAACATTAACAACCACGTTCATTCACATATATTACTAGCTCGTGTATTATCTTCATGATTTTTACCGGAAGTTCGTTACTATACCAACAATTATTCGAGCGTGACCTGGCACGCAACATTATTATTGTAAAAAATTTGTTACATATCCTCCTCATTTTAGTTGAAAATGCACCCCTGTTTAAAAGATTGGATCTAGAAGGACCTTGGGATTTGATCCAAGAATGTCAAGAATTCAAAAGTTCTAAACAACTCAGGCCTTTTCGTAGGATTCCACACATAGTTTCACCCAAACCAATCTCGAAATGGGCTTCCTGTCCCACGAATCTCAGCAACGATTCAGTATCTCTATGAAACACCTTAAATTTTTAACCATAATTCCCTACTAATTGGCTATCTGTGGGTCTTTAAACACACAGTCTCGCCCAAGCTAATCTTAAAATGGGCTAGCGGGGTTTTAAAGATACAACAACTCGAAATATTTGATCAAAATTTCCAACTACTTGTTGCCGTCTGTCGGTTATTTATCTACTCTCTTCTGAACTAATCTCTAAATGGAACATTTGTCCGGTTTTACAAAATATACATTTATTTCGGTACTCCCGTAGTATGTGAACCAAGACGGCTCCGGACGTAGTGTATGTATGAGGTTTGGGTTAGGCCATAATTTTAGTCCAACATTTCTTATGTTAGTTCTATTACGAGTTCGGGAACTAGCCAAGTAACTCCAGTAGTATTTGTACCTGAAATTATGGCCTATCCCTAACCTGGTACACATACTACGTCCCGGTGTCCGCCATCTTGGTTTACATACTACGGAAGTACCTTTATTTTATATAAATGTGCTCAAAACGATGTGATGCACTTTCACTCGGAAATAAAGAAGACCCAACTTTGGGGCTCTAAAATTCCAAGACCCCGTATCAGCGACCTGTCAATATCTCAATGAACGTTCCTACCGAATCCCAAGACCTTATATACAGCGAACGACACATATCGCATACTCTGGCCGGAACAATGGCGTTACGACACATTATTGTTCATTTTAATCGTCAAAATTTAACAAAAACCAGCTAAACGTACTAAAATCTCAAAGTAACATCCTCGTAAAATTATCAACTTTCGATGGCGTAAAAATTACGCTAACATAACCCCTTTATAAAGCGTCTACCTGTATACAGGTTACTTATACAATTAGGATAATCTAGTAAACGTAATCTGCCGTCGAAAGACGCACAGAAGCACGAAAGCAA
The DNA here is from genome assembly GCF_013122585.1 of Styela clava. Taxonomy (NCBI): domain Eukaryota; kingdom Metazoa; phylum Chordata; class Ascidiacea; order Stolidobranchia; family Styelidae; genus Styela; species Styela clava. Next base: position 20,823,130 of record NW_024102834.1, on the reverse strand, counting down.
TTGCGTTAATAAGGGTCGATATTTATACACGGTATTGTCTTATATAAATAAAAATAAATATCGATTAACTCATAAATCCCGTTTGTATACTCGTATCTATAGCGTATCTGAATGACAATATCTCGACGTGAATAAAAGAGAATAGGACTAGGAAATAAAAGCAAAAAAGAGTACGTAGTTCAGATTTCATAAAAAGTGTTTCTATTTAACAAATGAAAAACCGTGAAAAACTTACCAAAACCACCAAAAACCGTGAAAAACCTACCAAAACTATCAAAAAATCTTGCGAAAACAGGCGAATAGCGCTGTGGGATATTATGTCGGTCCGAATGAAACAGAATAAGAATTGAAAGCAAAAAAAAGGGCATTGCTCGAATATATTGACACGTATGTAAGGTGTCATAAAAAGTGTTCCCATGTATTAAAAATAAAAAAGCTCCCAATAGCACTATAGAAAATTATCTCGGCCTGAATAAAACAGAAAAAAAATAAGAACAAAAAAAGCAATGTACATATGCACGTACTTTATTCCTGAATCAAACATTTTTTGAGTTGAATTGGCAATTTATCAGATAGCAATAAATTAGTTTCTGATAAAATGACGTGCAGCCTTTATTTTCGGATCAGTTTTTTTTTAAAAGGGATCATTATATATCACTGTGAAATGTTCGAATCTCAGCCTCGTTAAGGTTCGAAGTAAGTAATTTAACATGATATATCCATCGTTTCTCTGTTACTATGCTTTATACGCGCAGCAGATAACACGATGTAACCACCATGTTTTTGAAGAAAGGAGGCGGAGAGAATCGTTTCAGCTTGAACGCGGAGTTTGTTGATAAAATACGGTACTCCCGGATTATATGAACCAAGATGGCGGACACCGGAACGTAGTATGTGTAGCAGGTTAGGGTTAGGCCCTAATTCCAGGTACAAATACTACAGGAGTCACTTGGCTAGTCCCCGAACTCGAAATAGAACTAAAACAAGAATAATCGGAATAAAATTATGGCCCAAAACTAGCCTGGTACACATGCTACGTTCCGGTGTCGGCCATCTTGGCTCGCATAATAAAGGAGTACCAAAAAAAGTGCACTGGCATGGCGGGAATATACGAAAAATAGCGACATTTTGGGTGTCGTAGGAACCGACCAGAAATTAATAAAATAAAAGTAACATCCCTTTAGCGGCTTCTTTCATCTTTATTTGCTGAAAATTTGACATCAATTGGCCTATTAGTTACAGAAAATCAATTTTTGTCAACCAAACCATCCATAAATCAACTTTTCCTATAATATATTTGTGTATACAACGAAATTTTGGTTGAAAAATAATAGGTGTGGCCAACACGTCGACCGGTCGATCGCTACGTCTCGAGTAATTGATCGCGTCTGATATTGAGTGAATTTACTAACATACCCCAAAAATTGCCTTGAACCAGTCTCATGCACCGCCTGTTGCGTGTTGTAAAACAAGAAGAATACAGTACTGTATGCAAATACTGTATGCGCAAAATACGATATACACATGCATTATTTGATTCTGGGCAAGTCCGATAGGACATATTATTACGTAACAAATGCAAGTTTAGCCGCTGCCAAGGTTTAGAAATGAACGTGCGGATTATCGTGTGTCTTGACTGACAAACGATCCTACAATACCTCCTGCAGTATGCGAAAGTTTTTGTCTCACTCCAAGAATAGTATGATAAATTCAATTTTCAACATCTTGCTCTATGTATCTTAATTGTATTATTTGAATAAATTCAAATAAATGATGGAACATTTACTATATGGAACACAAAAAAAAAAAAATTTGAGGCGGTTTCATTAAGAATGCACCCACAGACCCGAGCTTATTTGCAGCGGGGAATTTTTGTATAGGATGTGTAGTTATATTCACATTCAAAACCCACTCGATTTTGGGTATGAACTTATTACCGATCTGTCGATAGCGAGCTACTTTGAAGATTTTAGTCGATCGCCGTCGAAAGCAGATAGCACTCGACTAAAATTGAAAAAATAAAATAAATGAAAAATCCCTCTAGCGACGACTTCAATCTTTAATTACTGAAAATTTGAAACTGATTGCTCTATTACAGGAGTACGCAAAATTAATTTTTTCATTTTCACAAGGAATTAAAAAAATCTCACAATAGAATGGCTATCGCCTGACAGTTATAAATGCACCGAGCAAATTGGCAAAAGATTTAACGCAGCGCGTTTATGTATTTTTGCCCCTGTGAGCATTCCTTTTTAAATATAAACTGTCCGATCAGGATATCATGCTTGATGGGAAAAATTGAGTGTTGAAAACACCCATACGAAATGGCTTCACCCATGCTCTATTAGTTACCGGAGAAAAACGATTTTTGTCAACAACAACAATGATTTAGCAAATCGATTCATTGGTTCATTCCGTATTGGTAATGAAACACTATATATAGCAATAACAATAATACATTTTCGGAACGGTAAATACGTAACAAACTTTTACCATTATTTCGTAATATACGTTACTTATATCGTCATTCATGATAAACAATGTTAATTTACGCAAACGGAAAGAGATATTTTAAATCATCTTGCGCGGGAAATTATAACTAATGGCATAGTGACCTCACAATTACTACAATGTCAACACAGAACAAATGGCTGAATGGAATTTTGTTTGTTGTGATAAAATCACTGTCGCATCACAGACGTCCTTTTTCAGTCTTTGTTGGGAAATAATCGATTTATTGTTTCCGAATAATCATCATATTTTTATGGGCAAATATTTCAATCGATTTACCGGGTTAGGAATATTATTCATTACCATTTATCGAAAATTCAAAACGTTTTTAACTTTTCGGAAACGTGACGTCATCAGAACGATAATGACGTCACTGACATTTTATTGTGTATATAGTGTCGTCAGCAAAAGCGATTGGCGATAAATACAAATCGAGTCACGTTTTATTGGTTATTTTATTAAAAATTTATTTTCTTTTGGGTATAGATACGGAGATACCGGCATTTATTGCTATGGAATCGGCAAATTTTTTTGGATGATACCCTGTACGAGGAGCTACTATATTGTGCTTTCGCTCTGAATAAGGCTGTACATAAGCACCCGCTGCCATATATTAGAAAGGAGCAGAATCTTTCTGTTATTCTATAATTCTAATGTTTTTCAGAATAAAGCCATAAAAAGTTATGCTCCATAAAAAAAGTCTGCACAAATAGTTTGTTTGGTGTTCCCGTAGTATGTGTACCAATGGCGCGCAACCTGAACATAGTATGTGTACCGGGTTGAGGGTTCAGGTTGTGCGCCATTTTGGTGAACATATTACTGAGCGCCGTTTGTTTTTAGCTCAGAAGAAGTCTCTGCACAATCACCCGCTGCTGTATAAAGAGCTGCTATTAGAGAAATCGGAATCTTTCTGGTTCGCCCTGGCTACTTTATTTATTACACCCTGGTTTAAATTCCGATGGGATAATCATGTGCTAACGGACTCATTGCCGTCGAAAGATTGTTTGAAAACAAATACCTGACTAACTAAATCCACACCCGACATGGAGCCGAACCCGGACGAGAGCCCACGGTTCGCCATATGGTTAGGCCGTCTTATAGACTTTCCCCACCCCGGGATAAATATGTAAATCCTTTCCTTCTATTGAATATTTTCACATCTTTAACCGCAGTTAATAAATGTTTCAACTACAACAATTTAGCCAAACTATCCACATCTCTGCATTGAGTAAAAAAAACTCACAACTGAAAAATTTTTCTGAGTGTTTCACGAACCTGGCTCCATACTAGCACAAATATATTCATGTATCGTTTGAAAATACGCGTGCGGATCCACCAATACAAAAGCATAGAAATAAGATACGTAGTCAGGAGATATATTTGTGTTAGTGCACAACAAGACTCTTGAATCACTTAGGATAGTCATCTTTATTCCCGATACAGCATCTTTGCATTATACGGATCCAACAGCGCAATGACATAAAAGAAGGATAAGTATTTAGTCACGCGGTATTCCAAGCGACAAAACATGAAAAATAATTCTTTCAACATCGGTTTAAAAAACCGCCCAGTCATTTTACCTTGCATAACTTGCACAATAATAAAAACACCCGGAAAAATTAACTATTTTTGCGATTTCGCTGAGCTTTTATATTACTTTATGTACTTTATGGTTTACTGCGAAAATACAGTTTAATTTGACTCACCTTTTCCATAGTTAGCATGTGATGCATATGGCAAACACTATTTGCAATATACATTGTAAGGTTTCAATTGATTTGAAAATATTTATTGTGCAAACAAGCGGTCTTGTGATATGAAGTGTTCCCATCATCGGTTATATTGCAAATCGAGATAAGATAATTCCTGGAACAACATAATTAAGTTAATAAATGCTTTTGTAAAATTAATTTTACTGATGATATAATTCAGAGATGTGCGACATTTTTGTCGATGGGCCATATAACCAACTTCAGACATCTTGCAGGGTCACACAAAATAATTTTCACATGCGGAAAGGCGAGAGAAAGCGGCTATTGCTCAGCTTTACATTAATAATGGCACTGGTCAAAACGGTGAAATATTTAACGCAGCGATAAGAGCAAAAATAATTAGGTATATTCACCTATGTGATGGGTGGGTTGAATCTAAGTGTTAACAAGGGGTCTCTAAATGGCTTGTCAGGCCGGGTATGAACTGCGGCTCGCCTGATGGTCTTGTTGATAATGCATTGAAGTGAATTATGATCCATCGCAGGAAACAACAACAAGGTGAAACATATTAACAAAATGGTCCATATGTACGTTTCGAGTCTAATTAGTCTTATTTATACATTACGGTGTTATTTTATCCTAATCCGTGTACTTCGATACAGCTGCCCGTAACACCGCAATATTTCCTTTGAAAAAGTCCGGTGACTTTCTGAATAAATGAAGTTTTTCTTTTTACCAGATATATCCTACAAGAAGCATGAGACAAAAGTAAAGATACAGTTTTACTAAGATAGTGAAAGCTGTGGAGAACCAGAACTGGAAATCGACCTAACACATTACTCATACGTAATATACACATCAGTGGTTCCCAACCTTTCATGGCTCGTGGACCACTCCCGGATGGTTTGGGCGCGCATGGCCCCCTGTTTATCATTTTAATGCATGGGTCGCAAACTTTTGTCGTTAGCGGGTCAAAATTAAAGGTTGTAAGTCATTGGCGGGCCGCACATATTTTTGGAAAGTTAAAAACCGAGGGAATGACCAATGAATCGCACTTTTTCACACAGATTTCAATTAAATTCCAAGCAGCGCGCGAAGACTGACCATTTGAATATTTCCGGCGCCATTAAATCATTTGCACTGAGCATCAACTTTTTTACGTTCTGTTGCCATTTGTCTAATAATAATCAATTTATAGGCTCATTAAACGAGTGATTGAATTATACACGTAAAGAATATAATCGTCAATACAGCTGTTTTGTTATTATAATTCAGTGAAGCATCGCGGGCCGGATTATATTGTTTCGCGGGCCGGATCTGGCCCGCGGGCCGTAGTTTGCCGACCTCTGTTCGAGTGGTATTCAGAGTGTTATTTTGTTTGATAAAATCCCAATTCCATTATGTTCAAACAATTCATGCTCAACACCATGTGAAATAATCTTATCAAGCAATGAAACTATGAAGAATGGGGAGTTTTCTTGTGAAAGAGAAAATTAAAATTGTTTTTGCGTCTAGCATTATTACCCCCCTCTGACCGCTTCGTGGGTCCCTTGGTGGGTCACAGGCCCCCAGTTAGGAACAGCTCATGTACATAATATATTACATATAATGAGACTCGAATTACACAAAATGTTTTTTTTTATATTTTACATCATTCCAGCATTAAAGACTTTTTGGACCTCCTGAAATATGCGCACCAAGATGGCGCACAACCTGAACTCAGGTTGTGTACCAGGTTAGGGTTCAGGTTGTGCGACATCTTAGTGCGCATACTTCAGGAGTACCGAATTTTTAATATCTAATATAACGAATTTCGAATCTATCCGAATATTTAATTTGTTTTTGTTATCCTAGCTGATAAAAGATTTTTCCTCAAAAATTCTGATCAAAAACCAGTCAATAACTTGTTTTTTCACACAAGACCAATTTCCCGCCACCGAATAAGGTCGATAGTTACGTAACAATACCGCAACTATTGGGCCAATTGTTACTATTGTTTCCTGCAATTGAAACGTCATAATAAAAATTCAAACATTTTTTCTCAGGTTACATCAGGTTGAGTTGGAAAGTTTATTGAAGTTCAAATCAGTTTTGTTTGTTTGTTTAATATAAATTTAGTGTCACGCGATATTTGTCCTGATCGTTTTGCGCAAACATTTATTTCAGCCTGTCATAGGTTTACGAGGTGTTTGGTTGAGTAGCAAAGCAAATATTGCGTTTACGATTTGATTTTTATAATCACTATACCGGTATTACATATCGTTTGGGATCAAAGGTCATCTCATAGTATAACGGAAGTTTACAGGTTTATCTAACAGTTTTTTTGGAAGAAGAGGGGGGTTACCCAATATAGTTAGTTAGATTTTGGCTTGCGTTAGGTATTGCGCAACTTATTCTGACCTAACCTAAATAGAATCTCCTCACTTATCAAAAATTAGTGGTGGGGCGATATCAGGATAGTGCCGAATTGGGTCACCGCCATTTTCTATTTAAACAACTTATTCAATGAAAAAAACCTTGGAAAGTTATGGCGGTGTGGCAATGACAAAATAGTAAGGCTCATATAACTAGGTTAGGTTACCAGAAAAAAAAATAATAATGTTAATAATTCTTGGTTTCGATATTTTCAATAATTTATGAAATGTACGAGACGAAATATATGCAGCCGGCAGGTCTGATCTGGTATCTGCCATTTCAAAGTTGTAGCAAAGGATTTAGATATGGCACAGGAATTCATAAAGTACTAAATTTGTTAAAATTGCAGAGGAAATTCATCAATTACATATATAGTTTGTTGTCTCCTACAATTCTATTAAATGAGATTAAAAAAAAAATTGCATAGAAACGGATTGAAATAAAGGAAACCTGTATTTTTTTCAGGAGCGCGTAAAATGCATACAAGTTGTTGTTGTTGTCTCCTACAATTCTATTGAATGAGATAAAAAAAAACTTAAATAGAAACGGATTGAAATATAGTAAACCCGTTTTTTTTTTCAAGAGCGCACAAAATGCATACTTTGTCCATCCCAGGTCTAGTACATGCTCCCCATTCAAAAAATAAAATATCTTACTGTAATAAAAGAGAAGATTTACCATTCTAGGTAGAAGGAATATCTTTACTACACCGATAATAATAAAAGTTTCCAAGTAACAGCGGTACACAGTCTGGTAACTTGCAAATGCCAATTAACTTAACACTTTTTATAACTGCATCAATAATATCACATCTTATATTAACTCCTTTTCTAAAACATCGTTTCATTGGGGCCTCTTCTTATCACTTATATTCTCGGTGGCGTCCGCCGTGTTAGCACGCGGCATAGCATGTTTTGAGTCCAAAGTTCATCTGTGACGCAACAATGCAATTATGCCCAGCAAATTGTGATTAGACAGTAGAAATAGAGTAGAAGTGTTTATGAGCGAACTATGAAAAGCATTTTGCTTAAGCGAGGGATTTAGGACTAAAACAGAGGCGAAGATCATGATTAGGATATTCGCTCTGAACGAGGTTATGAAGAAGTAGCCACTGATGCATAAGACACCATTTCATCATTTATTCATCAATATGTTGCTCACCATAATAGGGCAGGGTTGTGCGACATTCTATGTTTGCGGGTCAAATTATCAACTTCAGCCATCCAGGGGAGGTCGCTACGCTACCCGCGAGGGGAAATGTATAGAAATATTTTTAGTAAATTAAGAAGCAGATGTTTGTTTGAAGTTTGTTGGAGGACCCGGGTCGTTGCGCCGGACGAATGGCGGAAATTCGTCCGGCGCTCTGCCCCCGACCCCTTCAGTCCATTAAGAAGTTCAAATACCACGTAATAAACTGATCACCCCTGACCGGAGTCGAATTTTTCCAATTATAAGGTCCGTGATCACTCAACCGTGACGAAATTTTTTTGACATAAACTAGACCTCAACTACCTTGTATGACCCAAATATGGCATCTCTACCTATTACCATTCTCGAGATATAACGTAAAATCACTGGAGCGTGACTGAGGAGATGAGGAAATAAAATTTCTTCCAAAATAGATTCAAATAATTTTTCTTAACATGCCCATGCCTTTACTTTCCTAATAGGTCCTTTCAGAGGCCTGCAATAAGCCAAAATCACTAGACCATGACTGGGGAGTATGAGAAAAAAAATTTCTTGAAAAAAGCATTAAACTAAATTTTCCCAACATACCTATCTATTTTATTTCTCGATAGCTTCATTTTTATGTGCGCAACCTTCTTACGCCACTGGAGGGCGATTGGGAGGGGGATGTCCCAAGATTCAGGTGGTGAAATATTCTATATATTGGTCCCTTTGAGATTTAAGCATCACTTTGCCCAAAAACCGATTCCAAGTGCTCCTAATAGCCCAAAAACCATATTACATAAGTGGGCGTGGCTTTCCACACGTTTTCTCACCACTGGGGGGGTGGTGGCACTGCCCCCACCCCCAATTATACTTGGAAAAATTCCCAATACTCGGCCAAACGCTTTCTGGCCCCGGAAACGGTGCTAAACGGCCTCTGAACCCCAAACTCACTCTTGCGTGACTTGATGGACAGCCGATTGACCAATCAGCAGCTTCGGGCCACTAAAATACCGTTTTGGCCCACTTCCTTTGGCCCGATCGTTCTGAAAAATTTTCTGTGTCATCACGACACCTTGCCCTGCATACGTGCCAAGTTTCGTCCGGATCGGCCCGCCAGTTGTCTGGGAAATGGGTTTTCATGGGGTCTGCTCTAGAAGACTTCGTCACATTATTTTTGCTCTATGAGCAAAGGCTTTTGACCATTACTGTGCATACGCACTAAAGTGCTACCAGTTTGCCTTACCATCTAGCTAAACCACGAAAATAAATTGGTTTTTCGTGTACACAACCAATTAAGTTATAATTTATTATTTATTTAGTTTCCCCATATGTGCGCCTTTTTGAACACGAACTGTCGAATTAAGATTTTATGCTTGATAGGGAGCGATCTGAGTGTTGATAAGAGCCACACGAAATGGCTTAGCGGGCGGGTTGTGGCCCGCAATTCTACTCGATGGAGGAAAACTAATTTAAAAAACTTTTATGCTTTATGCTTGACTTTAGATTGTTAGATAATAAACCATATTTGATCAACTTCAATATTTGGCAAAGAGATTCAAAAATGAGGAATTCAGTTATATTCATCTGTTTCCTGTGTTCCGCGTTTCTTGTGGTTCCTGGTTCCTGTTATTTCAGGTATTTTCAAAATTTGAATTCTTTAGATCTTGCTGTCTCTTGAGACAAAGTTCTAATCTGAAAATGCTTCTTGTAAAAATCTACTAAACAACTGTATAGGGGAAATCATTCCGGTTTTACACTCTGGTTGAGTTGATGAGATTTGAACTCGGAATTTGTTCATATTGTAATAAACTGGGTGGGCTATGCTGGTTCTTCCAAACTAAAGTAGCACCAGTACATAGCAATGGATGCTTTAGCAGTGCTATGTTTGGAGAAAAAACACATGCAGAAATAGGCTCGGCTGTGTGGCGCATCGTACTAAGCGCTAGGAATACGATTTGATTAAGCCGTCATATAGGCTTTCTCTCACTCTGGAGAATTATGTAAATATCATCCTATTCTAAAATGCGTATAAATCTGGGCGCAAGTCTTCTTAAACTAATCTAATTCCATGTATTTTCCGTCGTTCAGCAAATTCCTGAACAGAATGCAGAAAAATTGGATGCAATCCTGGGAGAGAATGCGAGACCAGAATCTCAGACCACGCCTCGTTGCTGAACTTCATCTTGAAGGGAGCCCTACATTTGTCCAGGTGAGAAAACAGTTTTAAGAAGAGAGTGTTGAAAGAATTACGAAAATCATGACTAAAAAAACAAAGTGTAACGTAATTATAGGAAAATTCAACGTCGTAATGAAAAGATACGTCACAATAAGAAGTGACGTCATATTTGTGATCAGCGCGGAGAGCGGTTTTCACTCAAATTTCGAGAGGTGCCTTATTCCTATTTATGGAAAACAGAAAATCTGCAGAAGTAGGAATTCAAAAAAATTAAAAACTTCATAATACAGTGACGTCACGTCATAATACAAAAGGACCTGCCTGTTTGCACCTTAGATTCGAAATCCCTCAAAATAAAACATTTGTGCTGGCTACGCGCTTGTATTCCGAGTGGTTCGAGGGTTGCTCTTTTGTAACGTTTAGTATGATTGTCACATTTAAATATGGTTGCCCAAAAAAGTCAGAACGCGATTAGACGGAACGTTACAGAAATGTATTTGTGTTAGTGTGTAGCAAGACTCTTGAATAAATACAAAGAAACAAACTTACTAATGCATCCCTAAATTTCATGAATCTGAAGAATGTAAACCTTGCAGAAATACATTTGTGTTAGTAAGAAGACTCGTGACCCGTGAGACACAAGTTTAAAATTACTTTATCACTCATTGTACTTACTTCCTTCTAAACGAATGGCTTTCTTTTCAGATGGTCGAGGGACCCCGTAACGAGGTGGAACTTGCAGTCAACATGCACAACTTGACCACGAATGAAGTTTCTCTGTTACGTATACGTGACGTCACGCCGTGGTTACGTCATGAAAAACCTGCCAAGATAAGCACAGTGGGTAAAAACATTGGATGGCCTAACTCCGTTGGAAAAGTAGAAGGTGAATATGAAATATATTCAGAATAATAACTGACATATTCGTTTCCCCAGCAATATATTTTTGTCGAATTCACAACCTTTTACTTCATGGGGGGCAAATTACGGCCTGCGGGCCTGATCTGGCCCACCTAAGTGTTTCATCCGGCCTACAGACCTCTTTTATTACATTGTGCTTCTTACTATCATATGAACGTTAGCCTAGCTGTTGTAAATGAACTGCTTTTTATTCCTAGTTTTTGACATTGAGTTTTGAGCCTTCAGCCCAGTAATCAAGTCTATTATAGGTAACTGGACCACTCAGTGAAGCAATTGCCCACCCCTGTTATAGATTTGTCCTGGTCTTATTGACAAAAACTGCTTCAAATATCGTGTCAATTGATTAATAAAACGATAAAACGCAACGTGTCTTCGAGATTTCATATGACTCCGGCAACTCTTGGCATTACAGTGATTACCTGTAACTTCGTTCTGAGATGTGTCTTTTTTAATATTTCAGGGAGTATAATGCCCGGAAGCACTGAGGACATCTGGTGGGCGAGTACGGTGTTCTATCTTCCCCAAGAAGAGGAAGGCAGACTAGTTTTCCTGCCATTGAACGGGTGAGAAAATGTTATGTGTCGGATTTCACTGGATAACGTATATTCAATCTATTTATAATAGGACTAGCACGATCCTATATATTTATATTCATAGGACCGTGACGGAGCTGCCAACCGGAACAGAAATTACCCATAATCCAATTCACATATCATCGGGAACAAACGGGAAGAATTGGTATTACTCCGGGGTGAAGTGGATGGATATGAACCAAGACGGCTGGCCTGATATTGTGACGTCAAGATCACGTGGTATGCCCGGATCAATCAAAATATCTGAGCTGGTTTGGTTTGAACATCCGGGCTATCGTTATCTCGTGTCTTCAGTACGAGGAAAGTAAGTGACGTAATTAATACTATGACTTTGATTATTGCTATGTTATTTTGAGTATTGCCTATCGCTGTATCGTATCTTCAGTAAGAAGGAAGTATGTGACGCAATCAATGTTATGACGTCATTTTGATATTTTACTCTCGAATATTGTTGAGTTGTATCGTATCTTAGGCAAGAGAAGAGTAAGTGACTTAATAAGTGTAAGTGATTTACTACATGGATCACCGCTCTGCAAAAGGTTTCCACTATGTTCCTTATTATAACATTTGTCAATAAATTAATATCCATATTTTGTTTCCTCTAGTTGGCGCTCTCACCCCATTACTCACGGACCAGATGTCGCTTTTGAAGTTCTCCGTATACCGCTACCTAGTGGCGAAAGCAGACAAGTTCTGATCGGAGCTGGGTACTGGGATAACAAGCTGTACGTTGTCTGGACCGATGGTATGTACGAGTCTTATTGAATACAAAATGGAGTTTGTTGCTAAATTGTTGTTGTTTTCGACAATGTTATGTGAGAGATTGGACTGGAAACTCGTACCAGTGTACCCTCTAAGGAAAAGTTACACTGAGCAAATGTTTGTTTCAATGAGCATGGATATTCTAAGGCTGAACAGAGTTCTAAATAATTTACAAAATTTGTGAAATATTACAACAGTAGAATAAGTTATAAGAATGCGAACAAAGTACAAATTTAACTCTGATAGCTCCTTGAAATACGACACCGGACCGGACAGCGATGGCATTGTATGATCGGCTAATAATAGCGCGTTACAGATGATTCCAGAGATAACAAGGTGCTGTACGTGGACGCAACAGATACCTGTGTGACATCACAATGAACAGTGGCAATCAAACTACATGTGAAACACGAAACGGGCATTCTAGATAGTCGTTAGAAAAGATGACGAGCCACGCTTCGTAAACGTGATGTTGCGCGAGAATGAGATTTTACTGCGCAAATGGCCTGGTGGTATTGCGCAATAGCGCACATTAGAGGGAACCTTGCTTGTACTTCATACCTGTTATCCCGATTATACCTGAATTGCTCGAGTTGAACAGTATTCACTGGCGCACACTGCTTTGTCGTAATTTTACATATTACCTCTTGGTGGTAGCCTACAGTTTCTTCCGACCATAAATCTATATAGTTTCAATAGTTCTTGGCGTTTTGGTGGTCGGCCTCGATTTGTCTTAGAAATGAGCTTTTTTTTACTCCTGAGAGATTGCGCGCCACTTTACTATGAGAAAAGGTCTCAGAAATTCTCTCAAAAAAAGGTCAATAAAAATGATAATCCTATGAACTTTCTCCTCTACTTTTAGACCCGGAAGAAGATTGGACCGACCCGGAACAAGTTAAGGAAAGGGTCATTGACAATCATGGATGGTTCTTTGATTTGCAACTCGCTGATATTAACGCAGATGGAAGAGATGACATTCTTGTATCCACGTGGAGGTAATCGCTGTAATTTTGGGAAATATGATATTTTTCGTAACAAGTCTGCTCAAAGCAGTAATTTTATTTGAGCAAAGTCAGACTATTCCAAATGACAAAAAATGCAAGTGTGATTTAGGATAGAATTTTTACATATTTATCCCGGAATAGAGGAATGCCGTTAAGACGGCTTAATAATATGGCAAACCACGGTTTCTCGTCCGGTTATCAGTCAATGTCGGGTATTGGGTTAGTTAGGTATTTGTTTTTCAGAAGCCCAGATTTAATTGGAAGTGATTGATACTAGAGTATTAGTTGATTACTCTGTACTAAAGCACCGCAGAACGTTACAAAATAAAATTATTCAAAGTTGAGAGTCTTTGAAAGGGGACCACGGACACTGAAGTTTGAGAACCCCTGCTGCTCGATATCTATCACTGGTTTATCGAGTCTCCCTCACACTGAAATTCATTTTGTATCTCTCCTGTGTACAATGTGTTTTGGCATGTGTTAAATAAACTACTGACTGAGGTTCTAGTTCAGGGGTGTGCTACCTGCGGCCCAAATACGGCCCTCAAAGAAAATTTATGCGTCCCGCGGAATTGCGCCAATTTCGAATGATGTGCGGCCTGAGTATACCTGAGTCTAAGGTGCACCTGAAGTATGCGAACCAAGATGGTCGACACCGGAACGTAGTATGTGTACCAGGTTAGGGTTACGTGCGTGCATCTAATAGATTACCTATGTTGAATAATGTTGCGGCCCGCGGTTTCATTTAGTTTCTATTTGGTCCTCCTGTATTAAAGATTGCACACTCCTGTTAGTTAACTATTAATCCGAATCTTTCCTATTTCAGCCACGGCTCAAAACAAGGGTCTGTGATCGCCTACGAGATTCCGTGTGACTTCATACGGGACGAGTGGAGGAAGCACATCCTCATAGATGGCGGACTTGCATCTGATCTTCCCGACCTTGGATCTGGAGGAAAAATTAACGCTTTTCATCCTGTTATTAGACATGGAAGCCTGGACAGGTAAAGGAGAACATTGCTTTTATTCCGCGTGTAGATAACGCAAAAGCGGGGAATTGTGCTTTATCAAACAGTACATCTTAAAAATCGAAACTTCGATCGCAACGCTTTTTATATTATTATTAGACATGGAAGCCTGGACGGGTAAATGGGGTATATTGTTTTATTTCGGGTGTAGTTTAACAAAAAAAATGAGATAAATTTTGTTTGAAAATTGTTTAGGAATTTCGATTCTAATGCTTTTCAGCATGTTATCAGACTTAAAAGTTTGGGAGAGTAAAGTTGAACAATAATTTTATCTTGAATGTTGTAAAATGGAAAAAATAATATATTATTCCAAACAGTATGACTTGGAATTGACTATTATACAAGTTTTATGTCCACCGCTTTTTATCCTGTTAGTAGACATGGAATCCTGGTAATAAAAAAAAGAACATTAATTTTATTCCGGGTGTAGTGAAACAAAAATAATATTAAAAATGAGGCAATTTGTGATTTTCAAATAGTATGACTCAAAAATCTAATAAATATAACAATTTCAAGATCGAAGCTTTTCATTCTTTCATTAAATTAGACGGGTAAAAGGGGAACACTAAATTTATTCTGAATGCCTGGTATTTGACCCGAAGTTTTGCGATTTTTAACTCACGGGAACAATTTTGTATGACATTTAGGAGCACTTTGTCTTTGTGTCCAAAATTGAGCGAATAACTGGGTGAGACTGGGATTGGTTGAACACTAATAACTAGTATTTTCCTCATTGTTTATTGCGCCTCCCTTTACCTTGAAGAATCATTTTTCTGTTTTTTGTATTGTTCATTCATAAAGTGTATTTTAATATGGTGGAAAAGTGAATTACTAATTTAATTGAAGTATCGGTTATGTTTTGATAGTTTTTAAACCGTCAGTATTAATTTGTAAATAAATTAAAAAAACAAAATTTCACCGGAATTTTACTGTGTTAGGCCGTAATAACTGTTCCTTTCCTCATCTAGAAAGAAGAAACCGTTCATCATGGTGTCGGGTGACGACGACGGACAAGTCTATGTTCTTGTGCCTGACTCGCCAAAGACTAATGATTGGAAATACACCAAGCACACCGTGAGTATAACTCCATGTCCGTTTTCTGACCAGGGTCGCAGAGTCTCCACATCTATGAAGCAGGGGTCAAAGTTTAAATTCAAAATGCAAACCTATACCTCTTGGCGTATCGCTGGTAACCCGCAGATTTGCCCGACTATAAATGTATATAGTTCCAATAGTTTCAGCGTTCGCTAGCAATTTCTTTCAGAAACAAGTTTTCTTTACTTCGAGAGTATTGATGCGCACTGAAACGAATGTAAATGCATTTGTGTTGCGAGATTCTTCAATTACACAGAAGTAAAAAAAACTTGGGGTTCAGAAATTTTAACCCCAGCGCTAATCATTTCCCATTTCTCTAGATCTACAAGTCAAGAGGAGCTGTTGGCGCCATATCAATCGAAGATCTGAATCATGACGGTTTCAACGAGATCGTCGTCCCAGTGGTTGCATCCAATAAGTTGATGATCTTCACCTACGAACCAGCCGAGATAGGACCCGAGTACTTTGTTGATGAAACCAGGAAGATGGGTTCGATTCCCGTTGACACCGACTTCAATTTTTAAAACTTTTTCCGATCTCTCGTTCCACGTTTTCGAAGAATGTTGCAATATTAAATTTATTTGGTTCCCTACCCTTCAATTTGCGTGCTAGAAATTTGCATGAAAAACCCCAAAGTTTTGTCATTTTTCCTTCCTTCTGGTCGGGTTTTGATTTTTAAATTTTTCTTCCTAAGAAACCTTCAACAACTGGACACGGCATATTATCAACCAACTCACTATACTACCTAATAAAACTTGTCCAATTCAAATATCCTCCTTGCGATAGTTTCACTCTCAATCCCTGGTTGATGGAAAATTCGTAGTCCACTTTTAAAAATTCAAAATTCAAACCCTGGAGAGACCAAAATTTAGACCTCAATTTCACAATTATGATCTACCAAATTATAATTTTAGCAATTTCATTTCAAATTCTAAAACTATATTTTGACTGCTTTGTGGAGTTTGAAATTCCAACTCCGGAAAGAACAAAATTTTGACTCCAACTCCAACAATTTAAAAAGTCCTGATATGTCAAAAATCCTATATTTGTTTAATTTCAATTTGCCACGAATTTCAAGTTACCTAAAAATTTAATTGAATTAACAGTTATGTTTTAATTGTTTTTCAACCACCAGTAATAATTTGTAAATAAAAGGAAAAAAAAAACATTCGGGATCTATGATTGGTTAGGACGGGGGCAAAGGTCATTTGAGCTAGGAAACCCGCCATCTTGTTTCTACGAGTTTATATTCACGATTTGTGTAAAAACCCTATTTATTCCTATATATTCGGTTTACAACCTATATATACCGAGTGAACCCAAATCAGAACCCATTAATTTCTGTTCGTGTATGATAAGTTCGAGTGATCCAGGACCTTTTGCACAAAAGTTATGTTTATGTCGAATATGAGTTACGCTTTATAACTTTGAAATGCCAAGAGGCACTGAATATATATTGAATATTGGCGGTGTATCACGCGCACTCACTCAGAAGTAGAAAAGACTCATCTCTGAGTAAAGTCAAGGGCGACCGTTGAATTGCAAGGAATTACTAGAACTAAACGTAGTTATGGTGGTGAGTTACATGTACTCGGAGAGAAAAAAAGAATAGTCACAGACGACAACGAAAATTTCGAGAGATACTGAAATTAAATGGAGAAATCGTATAGCATTTGGGAATAGTAAAGCGACGTGCACTTATTCGAGTCATTTTGGGGTGTACATGCCTCTTTAAATGAACTGCTCAATAAAATTAATGTTTTTTAGGTTTTAATAGAAAGTTTTGTTTTATTTTATCATCCTTAAATTCATAAATTCCGATTCATAATGTCGGGTCCGATCCCAGGGAGTTCGATTCAACTTTACAGACCTGTTGGGGCATTGCAGACTGTGCTTTCGCAAGGTGGCGCTATGAGGCCGTAAATAATCGTCTGGGAATTCAATAAAATGACGTAATTTCCGAAATCATGAGCAAGCATAGCAGTTATTACTCATAACTTTCGCGCAGACAGTTGAAGCGTCGAAAAGCTATTTTGAAGGGCTGGAAGGTAGGAAGTGGCTTATGGCCTAGTACTGCAGAGTAAGGCCTGGTTGTTATTACGTAGTGGCCTCGCAGCTTGCAGATGTTAGGCTTTAGAACAGGGGGGACAAGGTTTTTGGAGCAGGGGCCAAGAATTGTTCCACCTAGACTGGCGTACCATGTGAGTGTGGCGTAAAAGTTACGAAAATTTTATGAAAAATATTTACAATGTTACAAAAGCAAAAGTAGTGAACGATAAGCCTCCATCAAAATTTAGTTTCAGTTTGGTCGTGATCACTCGTGGCGCATCAGGTGGGTCGGATTGAATTAACCAACAGGCCAGATTCAGTAGTTTGCCGATGTCAGGTTTAGAAGTTAGGTGTGATTGCCTGGTGATTGAAGCGTTCGTTCGACTCAACTGAGTTGTCGTCGTAGGTTCGAGTCCAAATCCCATACCAACCACCTCACTTATGATGTAATAAATTGAGTAAGCAAAGCCGATGTGAAAAGATTATGGAATTATGGTAGCTTCTGTACAAGGCTTTGTTAGGCTGATTGTCAGGTTGCGTTAGGTTGATTGTCAACTGAAACCCTGATACTTTTACGCCAGATTTTTTTGATGTCTGATCGGTTATTTTAGTCGCTATGTTTAATAATAAGAAGTCAACAATTGAAATCGAAAAAACGGGTACTCCCGTAGTATGTGAACCAAGATGGAGAATCCCGGAATCTAGTATGTGTACCAGGTTAGGGTTAAGCCATAATTTTATTTCAATTTTCCTTATTTTAGTTCTATTACGAGTTCGGGGCTAGCCAAGTGACTTCCGTAGTCTTTGTATCTGGAATTATGGCCCAACCCTAACCTTGTACACATACTACGTTCCGGTGTCCGCAATCTTGGTTCACATACTACGGGAATATTAAAAAATGAATGCATTACGGTCAAGGAATTAACAACCCGTGGTCAATTAACCTAATTAATGTACTTATGGCGAATGATGATTGTGGCCCTCAAACGATGGCTTAGTTGGGATAGGATGGACAAGGGCCCAGTTTGACAAAACTGGCCTAGAGGTTAAGCCAAAGTTATATTCTCTTAGAATTATCGTCGGATTCGCAATTTGAACCAAACCGAAGAAGTCAAGGTTACGAGTTTGAGTAAGTGAGAGTCGGTTTCGGAATTTACGAGAATAAAATAATGTAAGAAGGTATGCAAACGCCAAACCTATTGTCGACAAAATTTGGCTGATTTGGAGTCGGGGTCGATTCTTTTATTCTGATTGCAAGATTAGTATTATGATAATAATATAAAAACTAAAGAATACTAGTAATACTACATCGAATACAAAGCAAACTTCCTCTTTTAAATCAGCAAAAACCTAGCTGGGGAGAAATTTCTCCCCGGTTGCCTATGGCGAAGCCTGTCGATTGAATCGAAATAAGAATTTTAGCTGAGAATTGAGATTTTGTAACTGAAAAGCAACTGGTCTTTACACGTTTTATTATCTTTTAACTAGGTATAAAACCACCATTATAGTAACATTACCTTAATGACTAAATATATATAAAATGTCACATGATGACGAAACTAATGACCTCACAGAAGATTCTGAACCTGATTTTATTGACGTCAGAGAAATTAAAACGTCATCAAAAACCATGGTAACTATTCAAAGATTTTTGCTTGCTCGCTAGGTTTGCTAACATAAATGTTGGAGTCGAAGCTTTTCAATCCGGATCCGTAAATCATTTGTTTTCCTAAACTAGCCATTCCGGTTTGGACGGAAATTTTTTCAACTCTAGAGATATGTTTTTTGTCGTCCATGATTTTACGATTCAGTTTCAAATAATGACTAAGTGTAATTGACGTCAATTTTTGTACTCCGGAGTGTGAGACGAAGATTGTTTACCGGATTTGGACTGCGGATGAGAATAGCAGTAATCGTCATTATTTCATCCTCCGGTGTTGGAGTTGTGAAAAATTTGTGAACCGGAGTCGGACTCCGGGGCTATATTCAAATATTTAATTTCGGAAAATGTCTGAAAGTCGCACGCAGAACATGCAATTTTTTAAAATCTGGCTATGGAGTCGGAGCTTGTGAACGGGTATCCGACTCTGGAGCAATATATCTTTCATCCGAAAATTTTAAATACATTTTTGAAATGCATGTCGCATCATTATCATTTAAAATCGCATAATCTTTCTCACGCAGGTAACAACGTCACAAACACCGGAAATATGTGTCAACAACGTTCCAGTCAAATTACTCGATTGTGACGAAATAAGCCAAACCAAACGAAGCGAAACAGGAAGGTGATATTATAGTCAGTGATTCCCGAACTATTTTTAAAAAACCTAAACAGGTATCCATCCATCAGTTATTTTATGCGCCTCATTAGGATAGGGCTCACATATTTATCCTGGAGGTGAGGAAAGCCTATAAGACGGCTTAATCATACGTAGAACCATGGCCTCTCGTACGGTTACCATTCTATGTCGGGTATGGGATTAGTTAGCCAGTTCTTCGTTCCAGACGCATGGACTTGATTCTAGGGGAAGCCGTAACCAACGAGCGAGCGGTTGCGTGAACCATCCTGCGACCAATAAATATTAAAAAACACAAAAAAACGAAAAATAAAGCTTTGCAGACAAATAAATCACAATCAACTTACTTTAATTAATTCATTGTATTCATCGCGCATTCATTCACGCTATTAGTGTCCACAAACCGCTCCGTGGCAATTATGGCAAAATACAATGTTTGTCAAATGTAGCAAGTTTAATATTAGTGGCAAACCTGATAGCCTTTTTATTTGAACAATTCACATTTAATAATATAGAATCTCGGATTCAAATTGAAACTTGCGTAACCCCTTGACTGTACTGGCGGAACCCCACTCGACAACCACTGCATAGAGAATTCAAAATATCACCGCATAGAAGAACTTTGGCTCCCCCTTTGGATTGCCAAAAATTCCGATTGAAATTAAGACGGGGTGTAGTGCTAATCAAAAATAAAAACATTTAATTTTGCCCGCCGTGTTTTTAAAACTTTTCATTAATTAATTACTTTCCATCCAGGTATTTTCAACGTGTTTTTTGAATAAAACATACTCTCACCTCTATTATTTGTAGCTTAATGTTGGCTAGTTATTTATAAGTTGCGGCGCGAGACTTGACAAATTGTAAAAAAGGTGTGCGGCCTAGAAAGTTTGAGAACCACTCTAATTTACTGTTAGAAATGCTTAGTCAAGCAAACAGTCTTTGCGCCAGTTTTTACTGCGGGAGCTTCAAAATTTTACCATATTATCGTGTAGTTAAGAGTCTGAAACTCCGTCCTCTAAAAATTGGAATATTAAATTCAACTACGGAGAGTTTAAAACTAACGCATAAAATTAAATTCCAGATCTTCGTTGAAGTCTTCTTTGACTCGCCTAAAAGATGAAGAAGAAGGAAGGAAGCGAACCATATCATTTGACCTCCATGACGTAAGTACATGACCTTTGACTTTTGAACTCGGTTCTTTAGTTTATACGACGCTTATTCACGCCTTTCGCTTCGAACAAGGGATTGTCAAAGCAAGCACAGATACGTAACGATATGTACAGAAAAACGACATTTTAGGAAGCAGGTACTCCCGTAGTATATGTACCAAGTTAGGATTAGGCCATAATTTTATTCCGATTTTCCTTATTTTAGCTCTATTACGAGTTCGGGGACTGTCCTTGTTAGCCAAGTGAGTATACCCGTGCCCATAAGTTTCAGTCCCTTTATGCAACTAGATATTGAATAGGCAAACGAAATTAGTTCCCTCCATGTTGGTGCACATACTTCTGGAGCGCCACGAAATATTCCAGGTTCGGCATCACCTAACTAATTCATTACACTCTAAGTGAGGCGGTGGGTATGGGATGTGAACAAGAGATAATTAACTCTGATGTTTAACTAAGAAGTGATCATTATCTGCTCTAAATAAATGATCTTGTGATCTTTTCTAAAGTTAGAGATTAGATAAGATAACTTACTTTGATCTCCACAAAGGTGTGGCGCATCGTGCTAAGCGTTAGGAATACTCTCGCCACCGCACCTCTGATTACCATGCCTGGGTTTGCAGATTTGAATTTCATGCGGGGATAATTATGTGCGAGAGGATTCCTCGCCGCCATAGGGTGGTACACGTAACCGCTGGTCGGTTACGGGCTCTTCCACCATCAAGTTCATGCACCTGAAAACAAAATATTTAGTTAACTAATCCCATACCCGACATGGACTGGTGACCAGACGAGAGGCCGTGGTTCGCTATACGATTAGGCCGTCTTATCAACTTTCCTCTCCCCCGGGATAAATATGTAAATTATATCCTATGGCACAAAATGAACAAACACACAGGACAGAGAAGTGGCTTAAACCTCAAATAAGGTTTAGTTATGCGACAAAATTATCTAAACTAGGTTTGATTTTTTTCAACAGCAACATTCGAAACTGGATGTCACTGTTGAGCCTTCAAAAAGCGACTCGTTACGTAATCTGTTTACGTCGTCGCGATGGTCTACGTCAGAATCGGAAAGTGATTCCGAGTTGACTGAACATAACCTTGTAATCAACCAGCAGTCAGACTCCAGAGATGGCGTCACTATAAAAATGACGCCACTAAAGAAAGAATCCGCTACACAAAGACAAAAATCTGGTAAGTGTTTGCAATATTCTACTCGATGATTTTTCACGCCTTGCACTTCACGTTTTTTCACACTCTGCCCCCTAAAAGGGGGGGGGGGGGTGATTCTTTGGAGGGCACGAGCCACGGAAACCTTCACTGGGCACCATTCACGATTGCTGACAACATTAATTGAAGTACATTAATCGCTATTTGTTTCTTTCTTTGACTGTTTTGCATTTACTGTTTTGCCTTTGTAAATTTTTATTATTATTAAACGTGGCGTTTTAAGAGCGACGCGATGACCTAGCAGTTGAGGCGTCTCAGATTACACATCTCGGATTGAAATGACACCACCCCTTCTTCCGTGGTGTAATAAATCGGGTTAGGGTTAATAATGAGTATCTCCACACCAAGCGTTAGATATCATTGCTGCGTGTGTAGAGCCTAGTTCGGAGCAAAAGACAAGACTGAGCCCCGTATATATAAACCTATATACAGGATTCTATATCTCACTCTTCTAATTTTCTTTTCAGCTTCTCGGATCGCAGCGATGAACAAGAGCAAATCACTGAGAGCCACAAGAAAGTGAGTTTTTGATACAGCATTTGAAATTCAACGAATTTTGACTTTTTTTATACGACGTTCATTCTCGCTGCGAATGAGGTCACGTGCACCCTGAGTGAGGTGTGGAGCGTGATATTTGAACTCAACATCTTACTCTACGATGGCAACACAGTAAAGTCTAACGCTTTACCAGCTAGGCCATAGAGCAAACGTTTATTTTTTATACTGTGTTTTTCCACGCTTGAATGATAGACAGCTATAGACAAGCACTGATACGTAAGGGTGCCACTGTTTTTTAATATAAAGGGACCTTGGCATGGACAATGTCTTTGTATAGACAGACACCGATACGTACGTGAGACGGTACTGTTTTTTAAGGCAGAAACCTTAGCATAGACTATGGTACGTAGTAGTATTCTATTTTTGGACTTCGTCTTTTCCGGCTTTTTTTTTTTTTAGAAGGAGCAACTATAATTTTGGAAGTATCGCAATTTTCCGCGTCGCATTTTTTGCGCATAGCGCTGTTTTGTGAACTAGACTAGAGCATAATGTCGAAAGACAACAAAGGTCACCAATGCCACTAATAATTAATACTGATATTACAATTTTGTTTAATATTTCAACAGAACATCAGCTGACGTCATCGTGAAACGACGTCATTCAACCGGCGATGACGTCATGAAACAAGCAACAGCTCTGAGAGATTCAGCGATAGACTTGATATCCGACGAGGAGAATAGCGAGGTTTATACGGCTGTCAGTTTAGCAGGTATATGAGCAATTTTTGTGAGGTGCCGTACTCCGGATACGATCTCATGGAATAATCGACTCCAACTCCGGATTGACGATTTTCGACTCTGGGTTTGAAATATAAATAGTATTAATTTGGCTCCAATACCAGCAAATACGCCAATCACCGACTGGAGTCGTTATTTCTTCTCAATCGGAGACGGGATCAGTAGTTGAAGTCAAAAAAATGAGTTGGAAACCGAAGTAGAACGGTGTGAAACAGGCAGCCCGCAGGCCAAAACCCGGTCACCTAAGCCATTCAGTGTGTGTCCCTTGTCAACATTCTTTTTTTCTCTATCAAGCATAAAATCCTGATCTGACAGTTTTAAATTTTTAACGTGGGTAGAGTACATAATGTATTTTGCTCTTGTCGCTGAGTTAAATCTTCCTCCGTTTTGTCCGGTGCCTTTATTATATTAATTCGTTAAGTTAAGTACATGGAAAACTTAAAGTTTTTGTGTGGCTCGGCTAGATGTCTGAAGTTGGTTATATGGCCCACTGACAAAAAAATTTTGTGGTCACCTATCTTAGAATAATATGGAAAATATTTGAACTCAATTCCTGATTTCAGGAACATTGAAGAGAGGCTCTCAACCTGTCCGGGAATCAGGAATAAAGCGGAAGTACGTCATAATAGGAGCTGTTGTTGGAACTGCTGTCGCTCTTACAATTATTGTTATATTGACTGTGTTATTGTTGCGAAAGGAATGACGTCACAAATGTATGACGTCATGTGAATATTCATGAAAATTATTAGCAAAGACATGCGAAATGAGGATTGTATGAGAATCAATTCTTTACTGTGTGAAATTGCGTCCACCAGTTTACAGCTGATCAGTGAAAATGGGCCACGATTTAAATGAGTATTGTGACCTAGCCCATTGTTTGATGATGTCAAATATTTTTGGTATTTTGAATATATGACGTTGATTTTTTATTTTATTTTGCTGCTTACTTAGGATATCTTTCATGATCAACTCCCATAGGCGGCCACTGAGTATCTACTATTCTTTGGAAGGACCGGAACCGGATTGCTAACCTACTTTATTACACCCTGCGTGAGGTGGTGAGCATGGGTCTGGTGTATTCGAGTCAAACGATTTACCAACTAGGCGAGGTGGTAATCTCGAGATGGTAATCTTTGAACAAAATGCCAAGAGGCTGACTCAGGACCGGACACAATTCGAGGGAAGACTGTCAGGAAAACAGCCAGCGTTTCTCAATCTTTTTCGATATATATTCCTTCCTTTGCCCATTGTTTTCAAACTGTTTTTTCTCCCCAACTATGCATAAAAACTTTTTTTAATTTTCCAACCTTTCAAGAGTGTTACGCATTCGCACTCTGGCTTCTGAAGAATTTATATTGCGTGTATAAATATGTTTTGCACTGATGATAATAAAATAAATAATAAAACTGCACCGATTACGAAGAAGTCTTTGTGTTTTCTCACCATAACCAACAAAATTCTTTTTTGGGGAGCATAGAACTAAGCGAAAGGAAATTCACGAATTCAAATTTCTCCAACTCTATAATTCCAATTCGGAACTTCTCAATACTAACACTGTAATATATTGTATTAGTATTCGACTAAAACTGTAGAATACCGAGTATTTGGCTTCGAAAATAAAAGTAACTTTCGCTGCCAAAATTAGTCATTCTAAAATACAGAAATTCGGGTACTCCTGAAGTATGCGCACCAAGATGTCGCATAACCTGAACCCTAACCTGGTACACAACCTGAGTTCAGGTTGTGCGCCATCTTGGTGTGCATACTTCAGAAAGTCCGAAATTTGTAATAAAATACTAGAGATGGGACGAGACCGGCGATAGAATTCAGCGAAATATAGCAATAGAGGGAGTAATCATAAAGTTTGCGAAATCAGAATTGAGTATGAACGCGATTGCGAATCCGAGTTCTAAAAAAGAGTAGATTCGACATGAACCTTTTACTATCCCTATTATATCACGGTTTTAACAGTATTTATACTGATTTCATGTAATTTTCCTGGAAAAATCTAGCGAGCTATCATTAAAGGTAAATGCATTGCTGATAAAAAGTGATATCAACCGGTGACTCTCAGAAACAGGGGTGGGCAATTTACGGCTTAGCCTAGCGTGCGAACCTGGGATATTCAACGAACCCGTTCTTCAGTGAGATACATTCATTTCCTGTCCAACTTATTGCGATACAAAAAAGAGAAATTGCTGAAATTCCCACTCATCACTCAATAATGGGCTTGAGCTAGAATTCATTGGAATGAAAGACAAGACACCACTGATATGCGGAAGCATGTTTCTGGAAACATCCAAATGTTTCGGGTCGGAATGGGCTATCTTGTTTGTGACACACTGGGTTGGAGGTTTGGTATCATTTGTACAGATCCCCCATCAAATCATTCCTAATCGTACCCGAACTGGATAATCACTAATTTGTTATTTTGTTATGAACGTGGCGGGGATGCTTTTCTCAAACCTCACACATTTTGCATTAGTAGCGGGTGCTTGGTACAGAAGATCTGAATATTTGCCTTCATTACAATTTATTACGCCGAAAAGTTATATAACGTGCGCGTATTTAATACAAGCGCTTGTTTATTTGCATACAAACCATCAATATTGGCTAAATCTGATATATGCCATCGTACTCCCCTCTTAACGTTAATTTATGGATTCGATAATTTTACTAATCGTGAGGCATTCGACGATATCTTGGGACGTACAGAATAGAAATCACTGACATCCGAGATTTTAGAAAAGGCAAAAAGTCGCGAGAACGGGCTTCTCTCAGAACAAGGCTCTGAACAAGAAGTATATAAAACCTATAAATCATAGAACACCTATATCCAAACATCTATGCCGATTGCCGACAAATAATGGAAATCAAATAACTTGGTAGTCCTGTTACCAGGTTAAGGTTAGGCCATAATTTTATTCCAATTTCCCTTTTTTTTTAGTTCTATTACGAGTTCGGGGACAAGCCAAGTGACTCCCATTAGTCATTCTAAAATACAGAAATTCGGGTACTCCTGAAGTATGCGCACCAAGATGTCGCATAACCTGAACCCTAACCTGGTACACAACCTGAGTTCAGGTTGTGCGCCATCTTGGTGTGCCTACTTCAGAAGGTCCGAAATTTGTAATAAAATACTAGAGATGGGACGAGACCGGCGATAGAATTCAGCGAAATATAGCAATAGAGGGAGTAATCATAAAGTTTGCGAAATCAGAATTGAGTATGAACGCGATTGCGAATCCGAGTTCTAAAAAAGAGTAGATTCGACATGAACCTTTTACTATCCCTATTAAATCACGGTTTTAACAGTATTTATACTAATTTCATGTAATTTTCCTAGAGGAATATAGCGAGCTATCAATAAAGGTAAATGCATTGCTGATAAAAAGTGATATCAACCGGTGACTCTCAGAAACAGGGGTGGGCAATTTACGGCTCAGCCTAGCGTGCGAACCTGGGATATTCAACGAACCCGTTCTTCAGTGAGATACATTCATTTCCTGTCCAACTTATTGCGATACAAAAAAGAGAAATTGTTGAAATTCCCACTCATCACTCAATAATGGGCTTGAGCTAGAATTCATTGGAATGAAAGACAAGACACCACTGATATGCGGAAGCATGTTTCTGGAAACATCCAAATGTTTCGGGTCGGAATGGGCTATCTTGTTTGTGACACACTGGGTTGGAGGTTTGGTATCATTTGTACAGATCCCCCATCAAATCATTCCTAATCGTACCCGAACTGGATAATCACTAATTTGTTATTTTGTTATGAACGT
The DNA here is from genome assembly GCF_013122585.1 of Styela clava. Taxonomy (NCBI): domain Eukaryota; kingdom Metazoa; phylum Chordata; class Ascidiacea; order Stolidobranchia; family Styelidae; genus Styela; species Styela clava. The sequence goes on along the minus strand of NW_024102834.1, from coordinate 20,795,914 downwards.
GGCGGGGATGCTTTTCTCTAATCTCACACATTTTGCATTAGTAGCGGGTGCTTGGTACAGAAGATCCGAATATTTGCCTTCATTACAATTTATTACGCCGAAAAGTTATATAACGTGCGCGTATTTAATACAAGCGCTTGTTTATTTGCATACAAACCATCAATATTGGCTAAATCTGATATATACCGTCGTACTCCCCTCTTAACGTTAATTTATGGATTCGATAATTTTACTAATCGTGACGCATTTGACGATATCTTGGGACGTACAGATTAGAAATCACTGACATCCGAGATTTTAGAAAAGGCAAAAAGTCGCGAGAACGGGCTTCTCTCAGAACAAGGCTCTGAACAAGAAGTATATAAAACCTATAAATCATAGATTTGAACACCAATATCCAAACATCTATGCCGATTGCCGACAAATAATGAAAATCAAATAACTTGGTAGTCCTGTATTATGCGAACCAAGATGGCGGATACAAGAACGCAGTACGTGTACCAGGTTAAGGTTAGGCCATAATTTTATTCCAATTTCACTTTTTTTTTAGTTCTATTACGAGTTCGGGGACAAGCCAAGTGACTCCCATAGTATGTGTACCTGAAATTATGGCCTAACCCTAACCTGATACACAAACTACGTTCCGGTGTCCGCCGTCTTGTTTCGCATACTACGGGAGTGTCAATATTTTTTCATGCAACGCTTATTCACGCTTTCCGCTCTGGACAATGCCTTATACAAGTGGCCACTGATATTCGTTTATGTATAAGAAGACGATATTTTTGAAAATACTGAAATCTTCCTAGTCAGCATTCCCTCTCCAATTTTTTACACCCAGAGTGAGGTGGTTCGCACGGGGTTCGAACCCGATATCTTATCTACAATTTATACCCAATAAGCTAACCAATTTACTGTCCATCATTTTTATTTGTCGCGTATTTGTGAAACCGTACTTTCTGTTTTCGTTTATTAAAATCGATGACTCAGAAGCGCTGGTTAAAAACATACCAGTGACGTAAATGGGATAAACAAACAATGTTGGGAAATTTTCGGCGTGCTTTCATCGATTTCAAGGTAATTTGAGATATGAAGAAAGGCTAATGGGCTTTCATATAGACAGCAGGTTAGGGATAGAAATGAAATAGACAAATGCGACAAGAACAATGTAACATCCGGCATCAAAATAATACGTGAAGTCAATGGGTATTTTATAGAAAGGCCTTGCCACTTATGAAAAACAGTGAGATTTGCGAAAGCACAACCGCCACGTTTTAAAATAAAAAGTTAGTAATTATCCATCTAAGGTTGGAATGATTTGAAAATTTGACTTTCCAGTGGAATTTGTATTCCTTACCCTGGCCTAGACTAACAAGTCCATTCCATTGTGACCTGTACTAAAATAAACGGCGGAATTCATACCATGAAGAAGCCTGACTAAAATCTTGTATAAGCGGGATTATATTATTGCAATTATATTATATCATTGCAAGCGCGTAACCCGAAATTTTTAAAGATGCTCACAATTTCTAATTGCCAGTTAAACCGTAACAGCTAGCGGGTTCGCCGGAGTCTTGAGGGTCTAAAAAGTGTTTTAAGCTACGGAAATCTGCTATGTATGATACAGGAGTAAGCGCACCACGATGTCGCACAACCTGAATCCTAACCAGTACACACATACTATGTTCAGGTTGTGCGCCATCTTGGTGCGCATACCTCTGGAGGTCCGAAAAAAGTGCTTCTCAGCTTGTCAATTGTACAGTGGCTTGTTAGGAGTGTTGCACTAAGCGCAACCACTGGCCACGGAGAAGATATTCAATCCATTACGCGCCTGTTTGTACGGGGCTTTCTTTGGAGAGAAAACGCATCGTAAAAATAGATTATATAACACAGCGGCGGCTATACGCAGAGTACTTTATACCAGCGCACCCGCGTATTTTTAATCGTAATACGATACATCACGATCGCGTGATGAGCGTCATTTATAGGAAAGTTTCAAAAATAGCCCCGGGCAACGGTTACTGCCGTCTAAGCATCTAGAATGAATATGGATACATTAATATGGATGTTTTTATAAATGCCAGGGTTCAGGCCTGTTGTTTTCAGGTTGGATGTTTTTCAATTTGTATATGTGTTCGTTTAGAAGAGGATACAGATAGAACCTTTATTTATTGTGTAAAAGAGGTGGTTTTCCATATGCAATATTAATCAAGCCCACTCTATATATATATATATGTATTGGGGCGAGAAAAGCCAATAGAACCCCCGTGCATTGTGTGGGTTAGGTAGTATGTATGTTAGGAATGCTGATAGAACGATATACTAAGCGATATTATACATATGTGTCGCGTAAGTTGATAATGCGGTTATTTTGAATCTGGTATATAGTTTCTATACTTCTGTGGAGAGATAAGACGCCGATAAGATGATTATTTTTGGTGTGAGGTAGGATGTAAGTGCAAGTGGTAGAACAGTTATCTACTGTGTGATGGAATCTGGATGAGAGAAAAGCCGATAAGACGGCATATCGAACTAACCATGAGGCATTGTTGGCATGCTGTACTAATTTAAAAATGATGTATTATGAAATTAATCATATGGAAAACTACGGCCTCTCGTCCGGTTACTAGTCCATATCGGGAATGAGAATAGTTTAATCGACTAGACAATGCCAAACGGAAAGATTCCGGTAATTCCAAATATAACAGTTTCTTATGTACATACTCGTAATGCTATAAAAAGTCGAGTAAATGTTTTATTTCTATTCCCGCATTTCAAGAAAATTATCCCGAGAATAGTAATTGAATACCTAACGACGCCGTGATGTCGGATTATTTCGCTTAATCATAGGTTCACGTGGTTGAACCATGAGTTGAACTTAGCGCTGGCAATTAGGCGGATAAACCTTTATATTGGTGATTTAATAAGGTTTTATATAATGCTCAATCAATATAAAATTTTCCGAAGCTTATTTGCAGATGTGATAGCATATTGATGCGTTTCTTAACATTTTGCGACTCTTTACAACTATCAAACGATTCTGGCACCTTCTAATATTGAGTTAGAAAATATTATTTTTAATCCTATGTACATAGAGAATCGGAGTCAAAATACTTGCTACCCATTACCGGATCCCGAATAAACTGGAGTCTAGCTGGGATAAAATTTTTCCTACAATACAGCCACGTAGCCATTGCGACCCCTGTATCGATGTGTTTTAGATCTAAAGTAGTCTTTCAGTAGTTTCAGGGTTTAATTAACGAGGCCCCTGACCCCGACGCTGAGACAGTTTAACCCTATTTGCCAAACGCCACGCTATGCATCTGGTCTACGACAAGATGTTGGTAATGAGGCCATACTCAAACGGGTGCTACCGCGATTTTGGTATGTCTGGCATCAGCCCAGTTCAATTAAAAATAACTCGATCTATTGCTCCCTGATTGAGATTTTTATGTGACGCTTATTTGCGCTTTTCGGTTCCGTACAATACAAGCAGTCACTGATATCTCACGATATGTAAGAAGATATTGTTATTTGGAGGGACCAAAATCTTTGAGTTAGACATTAGCTACTCAATGTATTACACCCCTGGTGAGGTGTGATGGGGTCATGGGATTTGAAACAGAGATGTGTAATCTATGATGCTTAAGTTTTATGCGCTAGGCTATTCAATCAGTTTGATGTAAAACTCGTACGGAAGCGAAGGAGAAAGTCGTTAACGAGGTGTTGTTGTTGTTTATAACTGCTGTGAACTTGGTATGAAGGTCGGGACAAGCGTCAAAGTTATCGTTCAGCCCTGTTATGCTTTGCTATTGGTAATAATAACGATCGCAGTGCTTGTGTGCTAACGGCTGATTTGGAGCATATTAATTGTATCCAAAAAATTTGGTTTGTGCTGCGTTGGCATATGTAGTAGCACTGTTATAACTTAATTCTTATCATAGTAATGATCAATTATGATTTGGTATACGTATAACGTTACCACTGTTATAGCTTTCTATGATAGTAATATATAGCATGAGCCGTTTTGCTTTAGTATACGTACCCAGTATGGTGGTATCGGACATTTAGATTCAGTGACATATGGGAAGGGTATGCAGCACTGTTATGGTTTGCTATAGTAGTAATATATTAGTAGTATATAACTGTTGAGCGATGTCATAGTTCGATATAAGCAATAGGCATGCGAGAAACCTGATTTGATGATTACGCGTTTTACGGTGATATGTTCTGGTAAGTTTTTCCCAACTTCGCAGAAAAATTACCGATTCGCAGTACGGATAATGTTGGTAAATTGATTTTAATGTATTCAGTGTTAGAATAGATATAAAACTCGATATAACGGCTTTAGTAATCTTCCAATTTCTGTGATAAAAGTCATTTTCGCTAAAGCATAAAAAGGGTGGTTTAACATACTATCAATTCAGGAGCAGTACTTCTACGGGAATAGCTAAATTTGAAGCATAGTTCTTGTCAGTAAATTGATATTGGTGCTGTCTTTTGGGTTGGGATATGTATTGGGATCAATCAACTTTCAAAAGTTTGTTGTAAAAGTACTTTTGCGCAAAATCTATCTAAGAATTTGAACATCTTTAACCACAGAAAAAGTCCACTCCATGCACAATAAACTATTCTAAATAATATGAATTATTCAATTATACAATACTCAGAATTTATTGAAGTATCACGAACGCATCGGAATGACATTCTATTTTGCTGATGACAATTTGATTAACGAATTGTTGACGACATAATGAATCAATGTGTTTTATATTTATGCGTCATAACGCTATTTTGCAAACATCGCGCTAGATGACCTTCAAACTAGCAGTAATGACCATGAGAGCCGCGACATAAAACCGAGGCTATTTTGATTCGAGATACTTTTATCGATTGCGCAACACATTGCTACGAACATGGCTCCAAATCAGCATTATAAAGTATAGCAAGATATCGATGCACAAAGCTATCGACACGATAGTCGAATAAAAGTGTTTTGAAATAAAACAGCGAAATTCTGGGTAAAATATCGGAATTTAAAGGAAATTAAAAAAGGCCTTCGAGTGATTCTCACATTTTCGAGTACTGAAAATTCGATGCTCCGAAGATTTTTTTCACAACATTAGTATTGTGATTAATACTCAAATATATGGACACGAAACCCGAATAAAAGAATTTGCGTGACTTCAAATGAAACCGCAAAATTTCAGGTGAAATAGTGGACTCGTGCGATTCAGAGGAAATTTGAAATATAATAACATTGAGAAGAATAAGAAAACAAGGCACTAAATTAGCATTATAAATATGACAAGAGCAAAATGCTTGAATAAACGGACATGAAAGCCAATTAAAAGTGTTTTTACCCCTAAAACGTGTTCCCATGATTTAAAATGAAACAGCAACAAATTATTGGTGATATCGGGTCCCGTAGAGCTTCTTCCATCCTCAAATAAAGCGGATTAAAAATCGATTGTTCCAACAGCAACAACATCAGCGAAAACACAATTTAGAAAAATTATCCTTGGAAATGTTCTTGTCAATTAATAAACGTCGATTATCGAAATTCAATCAGAACAAAGCTCTCAAGTACAATAATATGAGTCAACTTTCGAAATATTGTAATGCGCGTTTATTTAGACTGTGGTTATTGGTACTCTCGCTTAATTGGAATATAGCCACGGCGAGGAAATACCGCATAATTTAATCATCTGACATGTGGTTACTTAACCTAAAATGAGAATTCACGATCTAAACCATTTTCATCTAACTTTAATTAAACGTAGTCCAATTATGAAGATTCGAAACACTCGGTCTTTTATAACAAAAAATCTAGTTTTGCTTTTAACGCGTTTTCATTGGTTATTTTATGCGCCACGTTTAATATTAAAAAGTAAATAAACGAAAGTAAAAGTATATCGCACCACTGTAAAACAACACCGTCGGTTCACTTAGTAATCATCGCGATCGGTACCTTTGTCCTTAGAGCCCACCGCGGACAGGGAGAGAAATCCTGTTCTAAGCAACGCCATTCCTGGCCGAGAAAATATACATTAATTCCCCAATGGAAGTTCGCAGTAAATCGTACATTTCTATAAAATGAGAAATTATAAATGCTTTCTTCGATCATGTATGGATCGGATTTGGACCCCGCTAAATCCAGAACTAAAAAATATTTTTGCTTTCAATTCTTTGTTCAATTACCTTTATGTCGTCGTCATATTTCGTCGGCAGATGTTCAATTGAAACGTCGATGATAACCCTTTCATCACTGATGAAATACGTTCCGCTCACGCAAAGTCTGCATATATTCGATCGGTGCGTTAAGGGTTAAGGTGATACAGACTGCTTATTTATTCATGGTTTTTCTCGCTTGTCAGTCTTTGTTTCAAAGTGATAGATACCGGGTTGGGCTTCTGAACGCAGAATGACGTATTTGATTGCAGAAAGCTAGCAGGTAGTTAGAGCTGTCGCAAGGTTTCTTTTACATGAGACCACACTTCGTGAAATTCGAGACAAAAGAGCGGATGTTGACATTTTACAAAATTTTTTCGGTATTTGAAAGTATTACAAAGAAATAGAAACTCATGAGACGGCTCAATCCTCTGGCGAACCACCAAGCCATGCAGAACACCTGCTCGCAATCACGTAGGTAGAAACGAACTATTGTTACCATATCTCTCCAGACGCTTAATTTGATTTTTCACTAGATAAAAAATTTAGGTCGAGGCAGTTGGACTTAGTTGACGACAGTTACTGCAATGTTTGGAGCACTGAGCAGTATTGAAGGTATTAGTTGCAAACCATTATTTTGAGGTATTTGATACCGGTATAGGTTGAAATCTGCTTGTTTGAGTAAGTGTGATCGAGGCAGTTTGGAATCGCACCTTTGTGTTTAAGGTTGACATGGTCTTATGTACACATTTCGTCTCTAAATTAAAGTCGCATCGTTTATTTTTTTTCACTCGTATTCCCGTACGAGCCGGAACACCGATTAGAAAGTATCTTATTGTGGTTTTTTTTTTCATTTATTTTCTATGTCACAAGGTAAGATTGCCTGTTTACACCGTCTGTCTACACCGTGTATATATCCGTTACCAGTACATAAATATATTGACGCAAGTAACACATATATGCGAGTTGAAAACCCAACATTTTTAATATCTATCGTATTGAAAATCAATGTTATTGTTCACTCGCGGAATTATTGGTCCCATCGCGTTGACGGTATCGATCGGAAGATTATTAGACTTTCACTGGTTGTTACGATATATCATTCGAAGTTTGTTCATAGCAAGGTACGAGCCCTCAACTAAAAGTAGAAAGAGTACTGATAGAAGGGCTGCAAATTTGCCCAGAGCAAGGTTCCGATTCCTCAACTAAAATTGAAAAGAGTTCCGATAGAAGAGCCAACAACCCCCTTCCCTCTTGGCTGCACGTACAGAGTTTTTTGCGCGAATGGTTAAAAATCGATTCGTTCTCGAAATAGCAAGGTTGTAACAAGAGCCTTATTCTGAGTGGGAAGACTCAATAATAAAATTGATTGATAATGCCATCAACCTAAATTTCGATCTCCGAATGTTTTTCATTCAGACGACATTTTGATTTATGCACGAGACCTTTGTTAGTACCTTTCGTTGTTTATGACATCATTTAAACCGATTTAATCATATTATTATACCATAATACGATCATTCTATGGTGTCGTCTGCGTTAATTGAGCTGTTATTCGGCGAAGCTATTATTATCGCAGTGACTTGTTTTATTATGCTATTAATCTATTATGGGCATTAAACGCCATCACTTTGAGCAAGGCTAAACGCCATCACTTTGAGCAAGGCTGCAGACAAACAGCCAACTGATTCTCAAATATGAAATGCCTGACACGAGATCTAATAAAAATACATTCGTGTATGTGTGCAGCGATTCTTGGATTATAGTCATGCTTATTCTTGCTACATCATCTTCGCACTATATACATATTGATTCATAAAGGTTAAGAAGTTAATTCCGCGGAAATATACTTATGTTAGTGTGTAGCAAGACTCTTGAATCACATAGGAGGACATATTCATTTTTGTTATAAAATCTTCGCTTAATAAGCGAATAAATACACCCGCATAGAAAATGGATAAGTAGTTGGAACCGCAGTGATATATAATTACATTTGTGTTAGTTTGCAGCAGAACTCACTCTTGGTATAGTCGTCTTTACTCTTGGTACAGTATCCTAACATTATACGCATGTGGATTTGCAGGCGCAAAAGAATAGAAGTATGAAATAGTTAGGTTTGCAGAGTTATGGAAAAATATTTTTATTTATGTTAGTGTGCAGCAAGACTCTCGAATCCCCCAGTATGGACGTTTCCCCGAACTTTGACCCCCGGAAAATTCTTCCTATGCTTTTCCATTGCAAAAATTTTAGTACTTTGTTTTATCAGTGGCTTCGCGAGTTGGCGCCTGTAAACTGGGTATATGTTCATTTTGATTCAAAACATTCAACAACCTGTTTTTGAAAGTATCGGTAGAAAATTCTAGCCTAGTCACAGCTATATATATCTACACTAATTTTTGATTACTGCAATTAAACCGAAACTTTCAAGAAGACAAAATAATCATTGAATTATTTGATCCATACTTAAATTTTCGAAACACAACTGAAAACTAACAAACAGAATTCCAAAAACGGGGTAATGTTTACAACCACGACTGAAAATCTGTCTGAGTGACAAAAGTGTCTGAGCGGATTCGAAAAAGTCTATTGTTACGTCACATTCAGAATTTTGCTGATTGGCCAATGTTACGAACGTATTTAAGGAAATCGATGCGCGGGGAAACATTCATAGTGCACAAGCAATAGTCATCTCCACTCTTGCTACAGCACCATTGCATTATTTGAGAGTTTTACCACAAAAACCCGGTAATATTTTATGTTTTATCAGGATTAATTATTTAAGCGTGTGCCAAATAATTTTTATGACGTCATACTCACAGGAAGTTGGATATCAGCTGACTTCCGGTTTATCTTATCTGCAATGGAGCAATAGAAATATTTTTCAATGATTCAGTATTGTAAAGATTGGAATTATGTTAGATTTGCTTTGGCCATGGATGAAACGGGCTGTAATATCTCCAACCCACGCATGGCAGATGCATAGTGTTATAATAGGAACTGTTGTTACTGTCAAATTCAGGTTGATTTTACTGAATAATTTTAATCTGTGTTTGCATATACGTACATTGTCATATTGAGAATCCGATGCGTTAATGCTTCGCTGCAGTACAATATTAGTGATTAGGATTTTGGAGACTATCCAAGACGAGAGGATAGCACGATAAGGCGATTTATTTAGATTATTTGCCCAAAGCGAAGTCTCTGCGCACTCGGAAATCGGAGACAGATATACGAGCGAAATTACCGCCGATCACTGAAAATCAAGAGATACTGAGACTATAACGGATTATAGTGTAAAATCGCAGTTTATAGTGAATAGTACTGAATTGCACGTACTCCTGGGGAAAACCTTGGGGCGTTAATTACTTTTTGCTCAGGTCAGTTGTACTTGATCAACATTATCAGTTGCAATTATGCGAGACTAACTACCTGTCTTTATGCTTTTGTACTGTTGGATACAATGCAAGGATGCTGTAGCGAGAGTGGATCTTTACTAGTCTAAATGAGTCAACAGTCTAGCTTCGGCCGAACACAATTATATTTCTGTAGGATGACCTACCTTTCATATCTCTATACCTTTTCGCTGGTGGATCCGTAAACGTATAACGCAAAGGTGTTTTTAGAGTAAGAATATGAAATGAGATTCATACTTAATCTGATAGGACGCACGAAAGATTCCCTCCGTAAATGCTCTGAAATCCTCGAAATGAATTTTCTGTTGTTCGGCAATATCAGTCGGAAAAATGAAATTTTGTACATCTCCTAGTTTTTGGGCGGAAAGCGATATGCAGATCTCCTTGTATTGGTAGCCGCTTGTCTCTTTTCTTTTGTTGCTATTTTCCTGTTTAGTTGAGTTTAGTTCTGTGCACAGAATATTGGGAACAAGAATTTAAAGGTGTGAAATAGTTTATTTTATCTTTTTTAGATTTTTAACATAAAATTAGAAGAGCTCTAAAATTATCTTAGCATGAGCAAAGTTTTCTGCGTTCGAGATTCGAGTGCTTCCAGACGGACCAAGGCTATCAACACACCCCGATATGACGTCAGAAGTTCTGACGTGTACGATGACGTCATCAGTCACGGACATGGCGTCTCTAAAAACAACAATAACTATCCGAAATGGGATCAGATGTCTATGGACAGCGGGTTCTGTTCGGACCTTGAACGCAAGGTAGCGCAATTGAGTTTGGCAGGGTCTGATGTGGGGAGTGTCGATGAGGTTGATGACGTCAGAGCACCATCTAGAGCAAAACTTACAGAAGAAGAAAAAAGATTGAAAAATAAGATAAGGACATTACCCGTGTCTGGACGATCGACGAGATGGCATCGTTGCGATGACAACGTAAGTGACGTCAGCGATGACGACGATGACATTACTTTTGATCAAATGAAAAATACACTAACTCGACATTCTGAAAGAAAAAGCAAAACATTACCGTTAAAATACGACAAGAGAAGTGACGTCATCACTTGGAATGACATCACACTCGCTGACTTGAGACAAGTTGATGTTCTCGGAGGGGGTGGATACGCTCGAGTAGATTTGGTCGAAATTAAAAGGTTAGTCATTTCTTTTAGATGTTTCACATTCAAATTCAGCAACTTCTAAAATATGATAACCAGTAATTGCTTGTAAGCATGCAGTAACGTCGCACAGAAAAATTCAAGCCAATACCGATGCATGTGCGACCGGCTTGGGTACATCCGACGTCTGTAGTTGGTCAATTTTTATGATCCCAGGTTCAAGCCAGCGCTCGGGAGCTGGTCCAAAATCCCAGTGGCCTTAGCCCCGAATGTGAGTTCCATGGATACGACTCCCTAGCCCTGGTTCGAACTTTATGTCTCCTGCTTCACCCAGCGTTTAGTCTCGAAAGGACATCGCTCTACAAATGTTTCTGCAAGAGTGGCTTTTTTTTTTATACGAGTTGTTTCCACACGTTCACTTCCACGAAAAAGCAGTCACTGATACGAGATGAGCCAGTATATATATATTAGGAAAAACCGAAATATTCCCAGTTTTAATTTATAACGCCTTTGAAGAACTGGTGGGCACATAGATTGAAACCAATATTTTTCATCTGCGGTACTGGCATAGTCAGGGCTACCACTAGTCACTTTGTATCCTAAATATCACATCTCTTTCCAGACTCTCCGGCCACAAATTCGCTCTCAAGAAACTCAACAAACGCTTCCTGCAGGACAGAGATCAGGTTAATCACGTGATCTCGGAGAAAGACGCACTGAAGCGTGCAAGATGCAGGTAAACAGTCCATCAGGCGTAATTTTTTTCATACCCTGTATAGGTCAATGTGTTCCAGGATGTCTTGTTGCACTAACACAAATGTGTTTTGTATTCCTGCCTATAAAAATGATTATTCTTTTCTGAGTGATTCGAGAGTCATGTTGCCAGCTAAAACAAATGTATTCCCGCTCATAATGCAAGATAAAGATGATTATTCTAGGAGTGATTCAGGAACACCGTTGCAAACCAATACAAATATTACCATATTTATGTCAGTGTGCAGCAAGACTGCTGAATCACATTCTATGGTTTTGAACAGTTATAATCTTAAGTTCATATATTTACCAATTTGAGAAACCCTATAGTCTTGTAATACACCCTGCAGATCTGTTTCAACAAACTTACCGCACCAACACTAAAATATATATCTCTGCGTATAATTAAGCAAGAATAAAGAGGGCGATTCAAGTAACTTGATGTATATCAATTTATTAAGCCCTCGTCTTCTTGTGTTGCCCGTTTTACTATCTCTACAAATTTGTATTTCTGAAATTTTTGCTCACAAATTTAAAATTATAACACCCCCAATAATTTTCAGATTCATTCCTCGACTATTTCGGACTTTCCAAACTCCAAGTCACGTGTTCATGCTCACTGAAGCGTGTTTAGGAGGCGATCTGTTTTCAGTTTTGGAAAACCATGGTGCTCTCCACTATGAAGCAACACGTTACGTCATCGGTTGCGTCATAGAAGCATTGGATCATCTTCATATGACGTTGAATATTATACACCGTGACGTCAAAACAGAGAACATTTTGATCGATGCTAATGGTAAGTTTTACGCTTATACGTGGTCAGATGTGACCTCCAAAAAACAGAATCATTGGTTACTTCTACAAAAATGAAGAAAATTTATTCAACATCGAGCTTCTGTTTGTGCATGATGGTGCCTAAAAGTTTCAATAATCTAATACGCTTTACAAAATATATTTTCTCTATAATATTCTCCAAATGACCTGGGTCATGTTTTCTTTGGTTACCCTATCGATATTAACACTATTACATTGACAGTCTTGAACACAAAACGCCTAAAGATCGAAAAACAAAATTTGGTTCGCTGATTATCCCGACATTCCAGGGTGGGTCCCACTGAATACCACCACTGGTCAGAATCCACGGGACTAATCGTTCATTTTCTTTGCAGGCGTCGCAAAACTAGCCGATCTAGGATTCTGCAAGCAACTACCTCGAAATTGTGATATCACATACACGTTCTGTGGCACTCCAGGGTAAGTTTGTTTTTATTTTTGGTAAATTGTTTATCACAAGGTAAGATTGTCCATGTAGCACTCTTATCTATCTTGAGTATTGTAATTTTTTGTACCATGGTGGAGTTATAATGAAGGATCTTATCTTGCTTTATTATTAGTACTGTATTCAGATTTAACACAAAGTTCGGACACGCTGGAACGAAATAATTGGTTAATTACTACCAAATATGAGACGTTATACACCATTTGATAGGGCAGTCTTAACGACTTTCCTCTGTCCCTTTGTATTTACGCGCAAAGTTACGGCGGTATAGTTGCAATATGTAGGAGTAATGAATGCGAGAGGATTTACGGAGTTCCCGCCACCACTAATATACCCGACCTGGTAACTGAATTAGAGGCGTGATACATGATGCGATTGGGTAGTTTTATTGGCTCTCCACTCTCTAATGGATTTGAACACGGATGTTACGAAAATATAGTTGTAATATGCGCGAGTAATCTGTGCAAAAAAAACGGCCACACTTCTGTCAAGCGCAGTCCAGTTACATGAAACAGTTAACTGGTTAACTATTGCCATATCCCATATGGACGGGTGAAACGGGATACACTGTTCCATTATGGCATCTTATCGGCTTCTCTCTCTCCCTTTAGAGTCACGGAGATATAATTGTGTTCTTATTTCTAGATATGTCGCACCTGAAGTTTTACTTCGAACTGGACATGGCCGAACATGCGATTTCTTTTCAACTGGCGTTGTCTTATTTGAGACTTCGACCTGTCGTTCTCCGTTTCGGAGACATTCGAACTTGGAAACCCACCGAGCGACTCTCAGGGGAATAAAAGGTATGTTGACTACACTGGCTTGGGGTTTGGAGCGGGGTTGAGTAAACTACGACTCACGGGACTCAAGCAATCTGTGCGCACCTGCTCTTGCAGAAAGTTGTGAAACTATAACTAAATACACCATTTAGAATACTATTAAAAGAATTGTTTTTTCTCTCGTTAAACAATTTCAGCAACCATTAAATTTGACACTATCATAGCGAATTGGAATAACAACTGTGACGTCCCATGTAGCCCTTTGCGATTTTCCCAATTGGCACACCCTTCGGTCAGAGATGTAGACCTAACTATATTGCGTTAAAGATCAGGAGTTTGGGTTAAAATGCCATGCCCACCATCTAGGCTGGCCTCAAATTAAATATAAATGTAGGAAGTGTAAATCAACGACAACATGAGGGGAGATTCGGGTCTAAGGTTTCTCGACTGATTTTTTATTTGCTCATGTCAGGGTCGGATATAAAAGGATTCGTTCCTCGAATATTCTGAACCTTCAAAACTTCTAATTACGGAGTTAAAACATCATGTCCTTCATCACGGTTGGATTCGCTATTCTGTTTTCATTCAATAAAGCTCATGGTCCTCCAAAACCTTTTTATCTACTCTTATAATGTCCCTGGAACACTGATGGGGACCTCTGATTTAGGAAAATGTGTTGTGCTCTTAACGCTCAACGCTGTCGTGGCCTTCCATTGCAAAATACTTAATAAAAATGAGATATATTATTTAACCTAATCATTTTTCAGATGTGGCTTTTCCGCCCTTTTTAAACCACCTGACTATTCAAATGATTCGAACTCTTTGCTGTAGCGATCCAGATGGAAGACTCGGAGCAGCCGGATGCGAAGAGGTAAGTCATTTATTCGCTGCTTTTAATTAGGAGCTGGAATTTTGATATCAGCATATACCCAATGGTTATTGATGAGCTGATAAACGGCATAATGATATGGCGAACCATAAAATGCCGTCTACTTTTACCACTTCAGTTCAGAGCAGTGCTACCCAACAAAGTGACCCAAATTTTTTTTAAATAAATTTTGTAAAATATCTCGGATCAATATGGCATGTGGTGTTTTATAACCGCAAAATAAAATGACAAATGCATAAAAATCATTTTTAACAAAATTTATTTTCTCGGGAATTACTACAAAATGAGTAAACTATTGAGCAACACTTAAATACCGAATATAAAATCAACAATATTATTCACCAGAAAATAAAATCAACAACTTTGGGGTTTTGTTAAAAAAAAGAGAACCAAGAAGATACTCAAGTGACCCAGTTTTGGGGTCGCGACCCAAATAGGTTGGAAAACACCGGTTTAGTGTCTGAGCCTCGGCAAACCTGTATAAAAATGATAACACAATATATTCAGTAATCGGATTTATATTATTTGCAGATTCGTCGCCACGAGTTCTTCAATGGATTTGATTGGCACCGATTACGTCATGGCAAAATGACGTCATCAATCCTAAACCTTACGTCACGAAAACAAGCTTCATCATTCATAAAAGACGATTACACTGAGAACTCCACTGAGATTAAGAAAACTCCTTTTGACAAAACTTGGAATGACAATTTTTAACGTTATCCTACTTTTTTTGTTTTTATTTATTATATGATATTTCTATACGTGTCGACAACTGCTAAGTGCTGCCAGCCATGCTTGGCAGAAATGACTGCGTGAAGCAAAGCTGAAAAAATTCTTTCAGCTAGAACTTTTGTATTTCAATATGTAGAACAAAAGTGTTTCTGACATCGTTATATAGACATTAGTGATGCGTTTGTGATTCTAATTGACAGTATTTATTGTGATGCGCTTTGTAATTTCGCTCGGGAAAACGCTTCGACGAAGCAGAACTAATTAGAAAGATTTTGAAACATTCTTTCTATAACGTTTCGCCTAATATGCTAATCGCTAGGCCAGTGTTTATCAACCCATGGGACGACTGAGAATCATTTTGGGTCTCTTGTTTTTTCAGCAAACACATAAAAGTTATTGATTTCACTTTCTAGTCAATTTTACTATTTATTTTGTATCTGGTATTGAAGTGTTACTCGATAGTAATTGTATATGTTGGAAGAGGTGACCGTACATTTGAACCCATGTGTATATCCGCGGCTTCAATCTATATGCGGGTGCTAAAACCCATGGGTTAGGGTCAGTTAGTATGGGTTGAAATATCCGTAAAACAAAAAAAATTTCATAGGTGCAATTGTCATGGGTTTAAATGTACGTGGGTTCAAATGTAATAAAACCGTTGGAAGTATCACACAAAACTTGGCGGCATTTACTTTGCTGAGAAAAGCCACACCATCATTCTTTTGTAGCAAAAATTTAATTTTGCGACCACGAAGGTCACCTGAAATAATGTTGGAAACCATTGCGCAATCGTGAGTTGCATGAATACAGAGTTATCGAAGACCACAACTGGAAATACCACCTTGAATATTTTTATTATTAAGTTTTAACGCCATTTGCAGCCGCCCACGACCGAAACATCCAGCTCGCTCCTCACACACGGCTAATTATAACTAAACTAATCACAATAACAAGAGGCTCATATTAAAAATATATGTATGGGCGCTCTGAGATGAATCCTTTTTTATCATTTTGTTTTACCATTTGAAGCTGTATGTTTTGTTTGAAACTATTGATATAAATATTTACTGGAATTTTCATGGAGTTTTTTTTTAGAGATGGTTTAAATGGGTGAGAACTATTGTTAAGGAGGGTGACTAAACGCAGGGATTCCCAAAGTTGATTGACCGCGGGCCAAAATTTCAAGCTGAAAGACATTCGCGGGCCAGGACAGGGGAGTCGTGAAAAGGCCGGCTAGAGCTCGGCTGGGGCACGCTGAAGCGTCCTGAGAAAATTTAAAACATGAAGTGGTAAACGTATTCGTATTTATTCACGGTTAAACTATTTTTTTCACTCAAGTTCGGCAGGACATTTCACATCGTTACACGGGCCGTCATTGGCACGCAGGTCGCGGTTTGGGAACCTCTGTACTAAATTCTCAACAAAATGACTTGTCAACTCGCCATCAGTGAGACATAACTCAGTGAATACCTCCACTGAACTCGCAAGTAAGGGTTCAGCGACTAGGAGACAGATACTGATACCTGAAACGTATTACTGTTTCTGATAAGTCAGACGTTGTCTAAACCAGGACTCCTGAACTTTTAAGCTTGCGATCGCTATTCTAATATATTGAAATTCCGCGACCGCTGTTGAGTCGACATTGTTATGCAGTCGCGCCGCTTCTCTGATCTTATGTATTCGTTCAAAATTGTAAGATTTATGTTTTGCACTAGTTTTGATAATTGTGCTTCTAATCATAGGTCTAAAAAAGTTATATATATATAGTACTTTGTGTGAAATTGGCGCACTTTTTGCGACGCCTAAAATTCGTTGCCCATGTAGGGTCGCGACCAGGGAAGCACTGACCTAAACGATTTTTACACTCCGGACGATTTGGTGCTGGATAAAGAGTTTGAAGTAAAAGATCTTCTATCAGTATAGGCTTGCACGTAATTGACAAAAATCAATTCCGTAATTACGGCCAAATCGATTACGTAATGACCCCGTAATTGCGATATTTTTTTCACACATTTAAACCTATCATAACAACCAATTTAATCCACTTTTATTCGGAATGGGACATCGAAGTTTGGTTTTCAT
Source organism: Styela clava (assembly GCF_013122585.1). Lineage (NCBI taxonomy): Eukaryota > Metazoa > Chordata > Ascidiacea > Stolidobranchia > Styelidae > Styela > Styela clava. Next base: position 20,778,705 of record NW_024102834.1, on the reverse strand, counting down.
ATTCCCGGCAGTACTACACGCCGGCGACAGATGTTAAAGACAAATATCAAGGAGTGAATTCAAAATAATTTTATTCTGATTTTTATCTTTTGTATTAGCTTTGATTTTTTTTATCCACTTTATCACCAAATTTTATGCGATCAATTTTATCATTACCAACACTGGTAATATATTTAAGAAACGATAGTTCACTTTTTTAAAATCGTATGAACGTATTAATACGACTTTCGTATTAAATAAAAATTCCGGGTTGCTAATTTATTAATCAACTATACAAGCGTATTCTCTCGTTTGATTATACTTTCGCTTGCCTGGCGACGAAGACTTGTTATTTCACCGTTTTTTACAATATCCTACTTTACTACTTAGTTAGCATTTTATAACAATTATTGATGCCGACTTATTGATAATATTCCGAATTCCATGCTCCATTTTACATTAAATTATTTCGCGGCCTAAAAGTTATAACATTATTTGCGATAAATTTAGATCAAATATTAATTATTTGCGCATTATTTAAAATACCGTACTTATATGACATGCCTTCTCCGAAAATACAAAGTTATGTCGAAAACAATGCATTTTGTGACATTTATTTTGCACTCATGAAAATATTAATTTATTTTTCTAACTCAAGTCGACAATCCTATTTGCCAAGATTGACATAAGTTTGGTTAAGTGCCGGTGGTATTCGAGTCGACGATAAATCAAAATAAGTTGCCGCATTTGGTAAAGACAGGTAATCATATTTGGCCGACATATTGTGAGGCATTGTGAAAAACATATTGAGCAATGCCAAGTCCGGACAGATATATAACGATAAAATCGGTAACAGAACATCAAGATTTTGTAATAGAAAATTGATCTCGCGCAGAATAAACACGTGAAATCCCGCCGTATTGTTGTTTCTCTGCCGTCTTAATCGCTTTACCGATGCTGAAAAGACTTAAGTTGCGTTGGTTCATTACGCAATTTCTCTTTCGTCTTTATATTGCTGTTTGATAAGCGCGACATTAATTATCACGGCATTTACAAATAGACCATGTTTTATAAGTTCATCTCTTACATTCTTTAGTCATTTCACCCGAAGAAGTTGAAACCAGGTGTGTTGGCGTCCATCGGTCTCAACACAATTCTATTCCTTATCTACGGTTAATTGGCCATCCTAGATAAGTTGATAATAGGTTAGTAAATGACGCGTTATGCCTTCCCCATCTGCCTAACAAGAGAGAGAAAAACGGCTGCGAATACCGGAACTCTAACTTCTTTTACTTAAACTTTAATTTTTTACAATCGACGGAATTGACTGCTCTGAAGAGAGCTCGTTTCAATCGCGAAAGCGCTCGACCAATGATCACGACTTTACGTAATTCGTAACTTCGCTTCCGTAACTCGAAATAATTCCGTAATTCCGTAAATCCGTAAATTACGTGCAAGCCTACAGTATCAGACTGTAACGCCAACATGGACGCAACGGGTACAACAATGACGAGAATCGTCTGTACTATTCGGAACCAAGATCTTTAGTCGTTTGACGCTAATATAAGAAAAACAGAGTCGGTTTGTACACATAAAACCTAACTAAATTACATATTTAGAATAATAAAAATATAACGTGACGTGAAACATACCAAAATAGTTTTTCACACTGCGGCAATGAAGCAGTAAAAATGGGGATGAAATGGGTAACTAAACAACACAAAAAATAATGAATATGATACTGAAACAATTAACGTACCGTCATTTTGTTGGGTGATATCCGAACTCACGATATTTCCATTCTTAACTCGACGGAGAGATGTAACACTGTTGCATAGATCTTCATCTTGCAATCGTTGCCATACTTGAAACCATTTATGTTTATCAAAACCATTAGAACCTGGAAATGTTCGTAATTAGTGATTAGACTATATCAATAAAGTGTATTCAAATTGCTCGGCATTTCCGTAACAGAAAAAAATAACGGAAATAACTGAGAAGCATTGCTCAAATAGATTGGTAGGAAGACACAAAACTAATGCCGATTATTGATTTATCAAATAACAAATACAATGACACGCACGAAGAGAGAAATAGCTAAGAATATTGACAGGAAAGTAACTATCAACTGCAGTAGCCTATTGGCCAATGCTACCTGTACATTAAACTGTCACTGATCACCAAATCAAATCTGTAAACCAAGTACGAAACCAAGCGGCCTCAAATATCTTTAAGTAGTAAAATTAGAAATCAATTGGTGCAGTGGTTGCGGAGGAATGCGACTTTTCCACAAAAAAACCCGAACAATTTTTTCAAATCAGGGTTGGTCAAATTGCAGGCCACATCTGACCTACTTGTACTTGCTGAATTACGACTAGTTTCAAGAATATAAATTTATGTTGGAAATATCGAATCGTCGGATAAAATATAGACCTTAGTTGCCCATGTATCAATCCCGCCTGAATATAATTTGCCAAACAAGCCAAGTATTCCTCAAACTCACCCATTGGAAATAGCCTACTCATGTCGTCCTAAACCGCTATCTGCCAATACTAGCGTCTGGTATATCAGCGTTTAGGCCTGCAAATCACGCTACCTTTGATGATATTTTCTTGCGGCCGTGAAAACTGCAACACATGTTGTTACGTCCTGTCCGGTACATCAATTTTAGTAATTGAATCCAATTATTCTTTATGTTATCACGTCACTTGCTAATCTTTCAATGTTATTTCCTGCAGCAAATACATATTGCTTCACATCAGTGGAACGAGCAGGCAGGCAATTGACTGATAGATTTGCATTCTATGAGACGCAATGACTTAACGAACCTTTCACTCGTCAATTCAAAAGGGAAGTTTCAGTAATTTTATTCGTAAACGATAGGAAAGTCGCCTCATTTACTGTCTTGGTACCTACAACCTTGCGCATGAATGAGCGATATCGAATAACGGCATAATGACCCCGATTGTTACGTTTGCTGCAAATATGTAAACTTTAGCCTAGCTAAAGGGCTTCTTTTTCTGTGCAGTTGCCCTAATTCGCCAGTCCCTGTAATATTTCTATTAGTATGAGTAGGAAACGCAAAGTGGATTCCGAATGTCGTGTTTTAACAAGGAATGAAGATAGAAATATTTCTTACAGACACTGTTCAATCGAAAACTGTTTGTTGCACTTTAGCTGTTTCGCTAATAATTTGTATTTAAACTATTTTTATTCATAGTCGCATATTGAGCCTCCGGCCCAGTAATTAAATCTATAATTTGTAACTGGCTCACTCAGCAAATTGATTGCCCATTACTGTGCTAAATTATTCAAAAGGCCATTCACTGCCCGAAAACAACAGTAACCCAAAATATACAACTGCTTGGCATTTGAATGATCTTTAAATGAAGTCTCTAAAAGTATTCTATCTTACTCTAACTATTAACAGTGCAATCTATCAGATATATACATAACAAATACCTTTGAAAAGAATACATATATCCAGTAATACTACCCACGACAGTTCGCGTGTGCTATTGTGGGTAGCGGTGGGCAGGGGCTCAAGGCAAGAATACGGACTGGTTGACCACTTTAAAGTAGTTACTTTGTCTCTGTTTAGGAAGCTGCCATCTACGAGTATGTTAACCTAGAAGGCTCTTTCATATCTTTTTTACCTCATTACCTACTTCTACAAAACTCTTTCTTCAACCGTCTTTTGCTACAAACCAACCTCCTTGTCGACGATCTGCCCGTGCGCCAATAATGAACGCTTTCCCTCGCTCAGCCTGTCGGAGCATGCCGTTACCTTTACTCGATGAGCCCCTTTCCTGGCCTCTGGGTCGGCATGTGCCTCTTTTCTTTCCTTCTCTCGGGTCTATTTCCTGTCTCTGCGGAGATCACAAATCACAATCCCACTACTACCTATTCTATAGCTAGCTACCTGCACCTCTACCCTGTGGGATTTGAACCCACCCTTGCATATGGTCTCATGTTTACCGCACTCGCACGCTTCCTTTGCGCCACCAATACTGATGAGGCCTGTCAGGATTCATATCTTATTTAATTAACTTGGGACACTAAAGTTGGGACACTCTTCACTTGCACATACTTATTTTCATGAAAATATTAAACAGCTTCAATATTGCTATTGTCCCTGCAGCTGCTGATTGTTGTTGAGTCGGCAGTTAATCTCTCTCCACCTGTTCTACATCTAATGTTGGTGTGTCGGGTTCTGTAGCATGCACAGCAAATTATTTTATTTATTTATTTTTCAAATGGCTATTTACACTCTGACATCTGCATGCGAATGTTCCCTTTTTGCTTAATGTTGGATTTTTGACATTACACATGCATGGTCTTTGTTTCTATATGGGTGGTGTGATACCTTATGAGGGTTGTAGACCGTATAGTTTAGCTCCTGTACCTATTATTGTAATTAGGCGACCAGTGGAGATATATTGGATTCTCCCCTTCGTTTTAATTTGTTGTGGTATTCTATGATTTGTTTTGTGTGTATACAAAATTTCATCCTAGGTTGAGGTTCTGCTGTGAAGTTAATGTGAAGGCCAACATACGAATGGTCAGTGTGGTTTGAGAGTTTCTGCATGGTTTGCGAGGAATTCACCCTGTGTCCCAACCATATTTCAACTCTGGTCTTTAGACTAGCGTTTTAAAGATAGATAACTAATAATCAATATCTACTAGAAATAATAATTAATTCTAAACAAAAGTGTAGGGTAGTGCTGTTTCCAAATATGTAACCCTTGAACATCCTACTCGCAGATTTATTTTCTGTTTTTCAGGTCGTTCCGTGATGATCAATACAATGGCTAGTTTATTGAATATAAATGGTGTCTACAACAACAAAATTCGCAGGCTGATGTCTCATCCACGATAAACTTGAATTGACATCTATTACGCCACAATAATTAAATGAAGAAATGATCCTGCAAAATAACAATACTAATTTCTTTATTCCTAATTCCTTTATCCTTGCAGAAGTCAATATCTAAAAATGAAAAAAAAAACTTATACCCTTAGCAACCAACATATTCCTATACCCTGTTTTTCTACCTTAATTAATTATAATTACTCATACCTATGAAGTTACTGATAGATTTAAATACTTATTACAATCTGGACTATAATTTGGCAATAATAGGCTCTAGTTTGGGCAATGAAGTGGTCTAGCCCAGTGATTCCCAAAGTGGGCGATATTGCCCCCCGGTGGGCGAAAACGATACAGAGGGGGGCGAAAAAGTCGAAGGGGGCGATAGGGGGGCGATTTCGCCCTGTTACTTGTACCTTTAAATACTTATTACAATCTGGACTATAATTTGGCAATAATAGGCTCTAGTTTGGGCAATGAAGTGGTCTAGCCCACTTCTTCATGCACCCAATTCTGGCAACTTTGGTTGGGCATTTTGGCATTTGACTCCATCTATAATCAGCTTGACAATATATTTTTTTATAAAAGTTTATCTTTACTGTTCACTCCCATTTATAAAATTGATCAATTTAGCAGTGGCAATCATCATAAATTTATTAATAGGGTGTGGCAAGTAATTTTTATTTATTTATTTTTTCATAACTACCAGTATGTAATTTTTCATGTTCCCTTTACTTAATAACTTCTATATGGTTGTGTGTGTGGGTGCGAGTGAGCGTGTGTGAAATATTTCAATTATTTCAGGTGAGTGAACACGTACCACATCTTCTTGGCAAAACCTCTTATATACATTCTGTACGTTTTAAACCTTATCTAAGGTTTTGTTCGCTCTCCTGATTTCATAATCAGTTTTTATTTATTTATTTTTACCATTCATTTTATTGTTTTGCTGATTATGGAGTCGAAATAAACTTATACTTATTATAACTACGTCACACTCGGCCAACCCCGACGATTAACATTAGGGAGCGAAATGTTGATCTGGTTTCATCGTGTGTGCCTTGCTTAAGTGATGGATGTGTGTAATTATAATTTAAGCAGACAATGTCGGACCGGAACAATTTCGCCCTTTCAAAAACCGATGTGGCCTAAAAAAATACATTGATTTGCTCAAACTACAGTCACAATGCGGTGATAGAATCAGTTTATTTTTATTATTATCAAAATATCAAATAGTACGATCACCGGATTAACCGGAATTCAATGTTTTGCTTATTTTAGACTCTTTCATAACAGCTGCTGGTCTTGTGTGATATTTGCACTTCGCGTTGTTTCAGAATTTGGCGTTCATTGCCTATTTTGACGGCATATTTGTTAATTTGCAGCTAGTTTTTTTTGCTTGAAAATCAAAAAAATAGCATTAATACCAAATCACTAATGTATAGCTATTATACCCGAAATTGAAAGCGGATGGGTCGCTGTTACGCTGTCACGCAGTTCAGCAGATAAAAGATAGCAACATCTGACTGACTGATGTGATAGAACTTTAAAATACTGCATACCGGTACTGAGTGATATAGAATGATTTGTTCTGATTTGCTAAGCAGTGAGTAGCCATAAGTCTGTAAGCTGATATGCATATATACAGATGTAACTGTAATGTTTATTCATGTAATAGTAAATGCCCTTATTTTCTGCATTTGCCTGATTAATAGAATAGGATTTACATATTTATCCCGGGGGAGAGGAAAGCCGTTAACTATTAGATAATTATCAATAATTAATTAATTAATAATAAGTTTACTTTGATTCCCCCAAAAAACATGCACAGACAGACGAAACAAATAATGAACACACAGAATAATGGGAGAATAGGAAGACTGGCAAAACCTCTAGTAAAGTTTAAAACATGTACACAATTCACTGAGGCATGACTGGCCAGAATAATCTCATTATTTCAGCATTTTCAGGTATTTATTTCTTGGTAACAGGGCACTCCAATGCTGCTATTATTTTGGGGTTTGAGTTCAGGTAAATCACACCATCCCTACCAACAGACTTTTTAGAAAGTTGATTAGATGTAGGTCAGTAGGTAGAGGGAGGCGGACAACTCGACTATACAGGCAACTCACCAGAGACAACTCGACTACAGACTGACAGAGAGGTCTGTTGAGTTGTCAGCCCATTCAGACACTGCTGCAGTCAGACAAGGTTCGGCAAAGTTTTTTTATGTGAGGCCCAAATTCTGAAATGGTAAAAAGAAAAGGTTTTCAAGGCACAACAATTTCATTGGAAATTTTAAATTCAACCATGTAACAAACTTGTTAGGGGACATCTTGGATTTACAAAACTTCTTGTGTATCACTGCCATAATAGAAATTTATTAGGGCCACTAGAAAATGCTCGGCGGCTCACAGTTTGCCGACCACTGGCCTAGCATATGGCCTGTAACATGCAGATACTCTCAGCAGTTAGAATAGAACTGTAGAATAGTCAAAATTTGAAGCGAGGCAGAATTTTAGGTTTCTAGTTACTGTGTTATGTTTGTGTGTTGATTGCTGTTGAATAATTTTGTCCATTGGCAAAGAAATTTTGCAGATACACACAGTATTTTGTGATATTTGCTCATTCTGTCAGATGTTTAGATATATTTAGATGCAAATAATGACAACACAGGAAAAAAATTATTCAGCCTCTAGTGCTCTACAGCCATTGTAGAATTGAAAATTTCTTTTTAAAGAATGTACATTTCCCAAAGTATCGACTTTCTAATTAATTTATGTAACATTGACTAGTCAGCCAGCTGTCGACAGTGACATAGCAATTGAAATTTTAGTGGCTATTCTGACAAAATTTCAAAGGCTGTGATGTTAACTTTAGCTGTTTCCTTGGTTTTTGGCAATATTTGATAGTTTTCAGTTGTGTTTCTGACGTTTATTTATGACCAAATAACTCGATCGTTATTTTGTCTTCCAAGCAGTTTTAGTTTAGTTATTTTGTCTCCTAAAAAAATTCTTTAAATCATTTGGGTTCTATGTAACTTTCAATGTCCATAATACAGTAGTAGATTATCTTGTTACCTTGTTCCACAGCATAACATTGTAATGTAGGACATGGATTCTACAACATCAGGAATCATCACTAACCCAGTGTGTACGACCAATATTGTGGCAACAGCAATGTCATCTGCTAATCTGTCTCCAACAGCTGGTAAGTTATGGACTGATTTCATGCTTATTATGGGGATAGGATAGGATTTACATATTTATCTCAAGGAGAGGAAACCCAATAAGACAGCCTAATCATATGGCGAACAAACCGACGGTTAGTGAACCACCACTCAGCAATCCTCTCTCACATAATTACTGTATCTGTCACAGGAATCGTATCTGCAAACCTAAACAGGGTAATCAGATGTGCAGTGGCAAGCGTATTTTTAGCGCAATACGCCACAATGCCGAGCCTTTATCCAGAGGTGAGTCTACTTTACCATAGTGAGTGCACCACAAAAACTCTATATTGTTTCGGTAGTTCTTGTGTGGTGGGGGAAGCAGTAACCAACAAGCGGTTGCATGAAGCACCCGATAACGAGAAGTCCAGCAATCATCTTACATATTAAAATCCTCTTAAAATTTATCTTTCCTCCAAGGCTCTCCTGTAAGACTTCCATTAATGAGCACATCTCCTGTAGGATCTCATTCTCCTCATCAATTTGAGCAGAAAGATCTAGAACACAGATTCTCACCAGTGTCTCCAAACCGGTAAGTTGTGTATTCACGCGTGACTGCTGTCAGGAGTTGTGCATTCAAGCATGACTGCTGCCAGGCAAGATTTATTGAACTTGAACCAAAACTGAATACTAGTAATTTTGAAATGCTTTTCATTCATACAGTAAGTCATTATAAGTCATGTTGCGTGTGTGTATTCAAGCATGACTGCTGCCAGGAATTATGCATTCAAGCATGACTGCTGCCAGTAGGCGTTGTTCTCATTGAAAGAATGAGAACAGTATGGTTAATATTTTAGGAATGTTTTTTCTTAATTAAATGAGTAAAGGCTTTTTTACATGATAAGTTATCGGTAATATAGTCATATAGTTGTAGGATTTGTGCATTCATGCATAACTGCTGCCAGGTGAACTGGAACAAGAGCGAACTGAATACCAGCTCTATTATAGGCCTACTAGTTGTTTTTAAAATGTCATTTTATTTACATGGAAATGCTGAATGTAGCTATTAAATTATTGAATCGTTTAGTGACTGTGTATATTCATGCATGACTGTTGCTGAGGCAACTTCATTGAACTAGAACTAGAATATCCAATAGATTAGGCTAAGATGATAAGAGATACAGAAAGAATAAATGTTGGCATTTCGTATTATGATATTGAGCTATAGGCTGAGCCAGAATGACCTGTAGCTGTAGTGGAACTTGTATCATCTGCACATCTGCTGTTCTCATGCTCTTCGAATATATTTCATTTATAAATCCATTAGAAGCAATGTTGCAGTTTGAAATTAATAAACTATTTGTTGAATGCATTTGTAGTTTGCGGAGATATATGACTGATATTGCGTGCACATATTTCAGTAGTCAGCCAGGGGGTGGGAGTTGAGGGACCCGCTAGCTCAGGAGTTCCCAAGGTTTTTTCATCACGACCCTAAAGACAACTTTCAAGTGTCCAGTGCGACCCCAGGTCAATATATATATATTTTTCATGAAACTTTACAGCTTCTTTCACTGGACTTTTTGAGATTGGTCATGTGATGGAATTAAGTACAATCAGCTAAAACCAAACAGTGATGTCACAATAATCACCCACATTTTCTTAAGCATAAGCATAGAGCGATGCCTATGGGCCTGTTTTACAGTAAGCCATGGTACAAACTGCTAAATTTAACATGGTTTATCAAATCTTAGATGGTTTGTACATCCATCCTACACTATACCTCAGCGACCCGACCGACCCCATGACCTGTTTGCGACCCCACCTACTTATCACTCCGACCCAATTTGGAGTCGCGACTCGCGACCCTTGGTTTGGGAACCCCTGCACTAGCTGTTTGTTCTAACTTGTCAATTTGAAATTTCAGAACCCCCTCTTTAAAAATTTCTATCTATGTCCCTGGACCCTGGTAGTTCCCCTCTTGTGTTGAAAATTTGTATTGTCATGATGCTCCCCCTTCAAAATAATTTCCTTAAAAATGTAGTTTCAATCAATGGTTCTGTTGGTTTTAGTAGTGTCAGTGAGTCACGCTTTTTCTATGTGTCATTGTGGTACTTTTGGTGTCGCTGCTCGATAACCTGCTTTGGTTCATTGCGACTTCGATAGTATAACTGTGTGATTGTCTTTTTTCTGCATATTCTGTGTAAGATTGATTTTTTCACAGGGTGATATAATAAACCTTGTTTGCGTTTAGTGTTGATTTATATTTGCAAGTTTGTTTTTAAAAAGTTTTTTATATAAAGAGAATCTCATAAAAAATCGGCTGTTGAATGTTGTAAAATGATTTGATACTTGAAAAAGATGAAATTAAAAATGGAACCAGGGTCATTTAAAAAATTATCTAGAGAGATGTAACTTTTGTGCAAAACGTCCTAGATTACAGGGGTCGGCAACCCCTGGTTTCATAAACTGGCTTGCCGAGTTCAAAAGGTTGCCGACCCCTGTTACTGAAACTTTGCGCATAAACATACACAAACAGAACTTCAATACAGAACCCTGGTCATTTGTAACATAGTCTAGAGAAAACATAACTTTTTTGCAAAGCGTCCTTGATTACTAGAACTTTTTGGTAAAATCATATACAAACAGAAGTTTAAGATTTGAATAAATTCCTATTCCTTTTTTCATTGGTACCTAATTTGTAAATTTATGGGTACTGTTTTTTTTGGTTTACCTTATATTTAAGTGTCTGACTTTTATTTTATTTAAATGGGAACACATATAGCAATGTCAGATCATTAAGTCATTAAGCATTTGGAAAATGCTTTTGTATTCAATCAATTCGGTGATTTCAGTTTGGTTTATTAAACTTGTCCCAGACTTGAAGACAGATAAATATAAAGAAACTGAGAAATCGATTTACATGAATAAACAATCATTTGTAGTTTCCTAAGTAAACGTGCGTTAACCTAATCACTTCTCAGAATTACTTTAGTTTTTGTAAAATTCAAATTTTTTGTGTCAATTTAGAACATTTTTGGTTCAAATTCAAACATGGTATTTATTTTTGTCATGCAATTTGATGGTTCCATGATATGACATTGCTTCATTAGTCTTATCTAAATAATAGTAAATTTGAAAATTAAGAGAATGACTACCAATACATAGATAGATCTAACATTACCACACCATTCATAAATACCTGAAAGTCATGCACATACATATTTCCAAATGGTGGAATGAGAGAGATTGTCCTTCGGTGTGTCGGTTCTTCATTTCTATCAGTAAATACTTGTCTGGAGCATTGTAAGGAATTAATGTGAAAAATATGAGATAATTTGAAAATGGCACCATGCTAATCTAAAAGAATAAAAATGAAAATGGATTCAAAAAACAGTTATGTCGCCTGTATTTGTCAAGATGCCACGAGAAACTTATGTCAGCCATACTGAATGAATGATATATGTTTAGATCAATTTAGATTTAGTTTTTTGACATTTGTCATTAGTCATATTAGTCTTTGAATTCTTTAACCACATAATAAACTTGTTGAAATGAAGGTGCAGACACTGTTTTCATCATTTAGAATAGAATATTCAAAATTTGAATTAAAGCAGTTGTTACTATATTACGTTTGTATGTTGGATGTTGTTGGATACTTAGTCTATCTTCAAAGAAATTTATATTGTTGTATATTTGATGCTTTTAGCTATTATTATCTCTTTGGGCTGATGTTCAAGAATAAGCTTATGATAGCAGGTAAGGATGGAAGGGTCTCTGCTACTAACAAACAACAACAACATAATGATAAAATGTCAAAAAATCGAAAATTTTCTGACTTATTGCAGCAATGACTTGAATAATTTGTGTTGATGCCGGGGTTTAATGTTTTCAAATATTTTAGCTTTGGTCTGAGATTTAAGAATAGGCTTATGATAGCAGGTGAGGATAGGGAAATATATTTGTTACTACTAGTTTCATCTGTATGTGCCATATCTGGCCAAGTATAATGGACCATGGCATAGACATAGAAATTGTAGCAGTGTTGATGAAAACTGAATCATTCACTATTCATTATTTATTATGAAGTAATATTAAATTTGGAACACTCTAGTTTGGGTGATATTTGACAGGGAATTGCCCGAATTTAACAATTTAAGAATAGGCTTATGATAGTAGGCCATACGCATCCAGGGATGGCAATGCTTTTTCGAATACCTTTTAAGATAATGCTTATGAATTTGAAAGTAAGCTAAATCAGGTTATGCTAAACATAGAAAATTTGCAGAAATCGTTGTAAAAATCATGGAAATAGAATATGGTGGAATAGTTGAGATAAACATTGTTTTCAGATTGGTTTTTACACAGTTCTAATAGTCTAGAACTAAAGCTTATATAATGTCTAACCAGCATATTGTAAATAGCGAGTTCTCAATTAGAAATATACTGAATTCTGCCTAATATCATGAATTCACTATATCAGGAATCCCCTGGCTGAACTATGAATGTTTCAGTCTTTCAAATACTGATTTGAATTCTTGTAATAGCTGGCCAGTTACAATAACAGTTCCCTGTTTTAACTTATTGTGTTTCAGATAATCTGCCTCAAATCAGAACTGCAAAATTGATAAAAATCGACAAATACTGATAAAACAGCAATTTTGGCCGTTTAAATTCTGGAAATAGAGCTGAACAACACAAATTTTATTTTTTAGGCATTTGTACTTAGATGATCTTATCACTGATAAAAGATGAATTTACTGATAAAGGCGATGATGTTATACTGATAATGATAGCAAATTTAATAATTTGAATTATTCAAATATAACTTAAATAACTTTACTTGAATACCAAATTTTTTTCTCATCTGTGAAGTGATTAGTAATTTCATGGAAGTCACAGGAATGTTCATTTCCATTGCTGAGAAAACATGGAGTCAGACAATAATTGCGTCTAGACCTCCTAATTCTCCGTTAGTAGTTAATGGCGTTGCACTAATCACTCTTAAATTATGAATGGCATTGTGCATTGAAATAGATAAGTGATTCTCAATCTAGCACCACAGGGTTTTGCCTGAGCATGTTAGCACTTTTTATGTTGGACACTATTATTAAATTTGCTACACTTTGAAGATGATTTTGTTTTTTCAGTATAAGGTTTGCTTTTATATATATTTATAGTTTATACATTTTAGACAATAAAAGACAAACTTTTGCACAGGGGACCCTCGAGCATCTGGAATGTTTCATTGATGCTGCACCAAAATGTTCGAAAACCACAGCACAAGACGAGCAGTCTTTGATATGTTAGAAAATATTTTAATATTTAGAAAGTAGGGTTAGCCATAAGAAGAATACAGAAGCACAGTTATCAGTTTAAATAGGTAATGACATTGCAGTTAGTCAACTAATGGAAAATGTATAATGGTGCATAGTTGTGATTTAACAGTTGTTTTGCTGTGAACAAGGCTTTGTATAAGCACATAGTTTGAGGAATTACCTGTCCATGTAATACTCAAGTTTTATGTTTCAAGACCTTTGTTAGCGGACTTAACTTGTCTAAGACAATTCAACTATTGCATATGGTTTCTTCAGTCTCTAGAATGTGTCATTGGGTACCACGAAAGGTTTAAGACCTCTAGTATAACTAGGAGTTATATAGTTATTTTCGTGTCCATCGGCTTCCTTAATTAATGTTGAGCATCACAGTGCCGTTGTAACGTCGCCGTTGTTCAGTCGATGTAGAGAAACGCGATTTTGAAAACGAAGCATTTCCACTGTTGCAAATTATCAATATAAATCAGATGGGCGGTACCGAACTAGAGAGATCTTGCCAATCAGTATAGAGAAAATTGTATGGAGCCTTGTTTGGTGTCGTGCACAAAAGCCGACATAAAGAAATGTAAGAAGAAATCCAAATTTCACTAAACCATTCTGAAGCCCCTAGCAATACGCCAGCTCAACGTCACCTTGCTAATTTTTGTATTGATTTTTTTGACCTGTTACACATTATCGCCGCCCATGCATAATTAATTGATTATCTGGGTATTATAGCCGTATTTTATCTCAGGGCCATCTTTGACAGTGTATGTCTGAATATTTCTGATCGATGGTTCAGGTCACCGATCTGATTCACTGAACGAGACCACAAACGACGACTACGATGGGTCAAACCCTCGGGAAATTGAAAACAAAATTTGATTCTATCAGAAGTAAAAGACACTCATATTCAAGCAATGGAATCGATGACGATGTGCACACATTCAAAATTGAAGAATACTGATCTCAAAGCAAAGTTATTCATCTCTGAGTAAAATTACGCGTTAGCGAATGACGATCGGTACGTGACCTGGGGTCAAGTACACTTCGAGACAACGCGGTCAGGAAAACAGCTATGGAAGAGAGAATCCACAACTTTCAAATAACTTATGGCATAAAAAATACGGTACTCCTGTAGTATGTGTACCAGGTTAGGGTCAGGCCATAATTTCAGGTACAAATACTACGGGAGTTACTTGGCTAGTCCCCAAACTCGTAATAGAACTAAAATGAGGAGAATTGGAATAAAATTATGGCCTAACTCTAAACCTGGTACATGAACTATGTTCAGGTGTCCGCTATCTTGGTTCACATACTACGGGAGCGCCGATAACTTTTATGACATAACAATTACTTGTCTATCAGTTAGTGCACTGATATGTTAGACGCGATTAAATAAACCCCTTCCATAAATTTAATTAGTGCGTTCAAGGTCTTGTTCGGAGCGAAAGTATAAAAATATCGCACTTCTTGATAACGCTCACTCTATCGCAGATTTGTGGTGTGTTACCAAATAACATCTCAGTTTGCCAAATGTAGCTTCTTTCTTTGTGTCATACCTGAATATTGTTACGATTTAACGCACGGCTTATGATATTACCGGTGACCGTACATTTGAATCCATACTCTTGTCCCCTTATATCCGCGGGTTCAATCTATATGCGGGTGCTGAAATCCATGGGTTAGGGTTAGTATCGGTTCGAATATCCCCAAAACAAAAACAAATACCATAGGAGCAATAGTATGCAGGTGCAATTGTAGGTGGTTCAGATGTAATGAAACCGATATTACCATCTTATCGCTATCCCTCCAATCTATAATAAAAAGGTCAACTCCATCGCGACTGTATATGCATTGATTTTTTCGCCTCTCTCCAGTCTACCCCCACCCGCTAGTCGTGTGTAAGAAGTTATTTGTTTGCAAATCATATTTAGCTAGCTTTGAGTTACTTATTGATTACATGGCGGCCGGAATGTTGGGAATCAATTGTAGCCGCATTCCGCATTTTTTCCACTTATTTATGATATGATGAAACGTTGCCAAAATTCCACTGCATTCTATTGAGTTAGTTTTTCTCAACAGGCAATTGATCATAGTAACACTGTGAGACGAATCATATAAAGAATTACTTGAAAATCATAGTGAATTTGTCAACTTTTTTCAGAGCTTCCTGAGGTCGAATTTTATGGTTTCATGAACGCGCATCGCCGCGAGGGTTTATCTATCGTGTTTAACCCGTTGATTCGCAAATTATAATCTGATATTTGTGTCACGGCGCTAGGGATGTTCACACTTTTTCTTTGTACGTTACTTCCACCCAGAACAAGGCCCTGTTTAATAATCCACTGGTATATAAGCAGTTGCAATATATTCTGGAGGGATCCGGAACAATCCGTTTCAGCATTGCCAGTCCAGTGCACGTGATGCAAAGCCATAATTCTATACGGCAGGGGTTGCCAACACGTCGATCGCCACGTCTTAGTCGATTGCGTCTGATGTTGGGTGGAATCAATAACTTACCCCAAAATTGCCCTGAACCAGTTTCATGCAGCACCTGTTGTGTGTTTTAATTTAAGCGTCTTTGGCGTTTCAGTTGTTACTCGTAACTTTGCTCAGAGATGAGTCTTCTTGAGTGCGTGTGATAATATGTCAGTGGTCTGCCCGCAACATCCTTCAGAAATGAGTCTTTTTTACTGTGTACGTGTGACCCTATTTTAAGCAAATTCTCCCAAAAAGTCAATTACATTTATCTTTCATCCGTTAATAACTAAATTTAACTCGCTAATGCACGTAGGCGTAATTGGCCACGTTGAAGGATAATTATAGCGTTATTTGTTTATTACTTTGCTTTAGTAAAAATCGTCAAACATACTAGAATTTCACAGTTATTGGATCGGTGATATCAGCGATGTCCAAAGCAAATCGAATATTTATTAAAAATTAATATCGCCCTAATTCAAAAATAAATGCAAACTAGTAATGATTACTGAATAATTACGTAGTGACTATTATGTTATTCCAAAGTAATCAACCAAAACTTCTTTATTTTCGGAATCATTTAAAAAATCATTAAATTCATCAAATTTCCATTTTTGATCTTCCGACTTATATGCACAGACAGTGCGCTGTTTGCACAACAATTTACAATATATTCGATTATTATTTGATAATTTATATCAGAAAATCTATTCGGAAAATTAGATTATTAGACTTGCCAACCATGGGTATAGCATGCCACACCAGTGTATTGCTCCCCATCGGAGGCCTCAAACCAGGCTGCGTGTTGTGACACGATAGAAATTTGATTTAAAACTGCATGAGGCATGATGAAACTGCATTATTGAAGGCCCATACTCAGTATTACGCTAAGAAATAGTAAGTTGCAGAAGTGGTTCTCCAACATTTTTTGCTAAATTTTTCATTTTGCCTATTTTCTTTTTTATCCTCCCTCTCCTGCCACAAAAAATACTCGGTGTTCCCGCAGTATTCGTGCCAAGATGGCGCACAACCTGAACATAGTATGTGTAGTGGGTTAGGGTAGTTCAGGTTGTGCGTCATCTTGGTACGATTTTTCCGGAGCGCCAAATACTCTACATATACATTGAATTTTTAATGGAACCGAATGTGAACTTTTGTTTTTGTATGCTTGTACCCACAAGTGTTAGTAATCTAGAACACTTTACACAAATTTATGTTGTCTATGGATTATGTTAAATGACCGAAAATGTCTTCCATTGCTATTGAGCGGGTGCGTCTCGTCATGCTTTGAGAAACTTTTGTATCCGTTGCCTTGGATGAAAATGATTGTGATGTATTTCAACATTGATATTAATACCCTCAAGATATTTCTTTTCAAATTTAAATTATAAAAATTGCCGACATAATTTAACAGCATTGAAAGGGTTAATATATAGCATGCTCCGTACTGTTATCTAGTAAATAGAGATCGAACGTTTCCACGTAGCAAAGTTATGCTTTGGAGGTTTTCCGAGGAGTTAATGGTTAGATATGTAATTCCACCTTGGGATATTCTGAATATGTCCATTATGGGGCTGTTCGAATATTGGTTGGAATGTTTTTCGCATTGTGACGTCATTTCCACGCGGAAGTTACGGTATAGTTAGGGATCTGTTCGAATAGTTTGTTTTTCTAGAATTCTAATTTTACCGTTTTGCTGGGGATATCAGTTATTGGTTTGCATCATGATGACGCCTTTGCTGAATTAGGTTATTTTAATTTACTATATTGATGAATGATGAGAGTATAGCGCAGGGGTGGGCAGGGTTTTTGGATCAGGGGCCAAAAATTTTGCCCACCTAGACTGACGGGCCATGTAAGTATGATGTAAAGAGTTACTTTTTATGAACAATGTTTAACGTGTTACAAAGGCAACAGTAAAAACAATAAACCTTGTGCCAAAACTAAATTTAACGGCAATCTCAACAAATTCCTTGAGCTATTTTTTAACTAAAACATCAAAATTTGGTTTCATTTTGGTTGTGGCACCATCAGGCGGGCCAGATTGAATTACCTAGTGGGCCGTACTTTGCCCATGTCTGGCATAGCGTGTAGTCTAACAGAATATCTCCATGTTAGTGCTTCCTGCTAGGTGTGGAGATAGTTTGCCGCATGTTGAGACTAACTATATTTGGATTCGACTTAGCAGTTGCGACCTTAGCAGTTTTTATTTACGATCATACTGCGATAATTATTTTCGTACAAATAATTGAAAAAAGGGGTTTTGTTTTGAGCCCTTTAAATATATTATGCCGTTTAAACCCCTACCGTTCCAATTATATATTGGCAATATGACAGTTGTGCACAAGGGCGTACCCAGGGGGTTTGTGGGTTGGAACCCCCCCCCCCCTTTTTTTTTTAAATGTAAAAAAATAGAAATGTTTTTGTATCATACATAGCGTATATGTGTAAATATACATCAGTTGTATGCAGGGATGTTCAAAAAGAATCGAATATCCGAATACATTCAAATTCATCATATTCGATATAAAAAAGTTTTGAATTTAGGAATAATTTGGAATATTTTCATTTAAAAATTAGAGAATTTGAGCCTCCTGACAGCCGATCAAAACGTACGACACAGAAAAAATTGATTATATGTTTTGCCGTTTTAGATGTGATCAACATGAAGATATAGACATTCATGTAAATTTCCACAGGAACTTGCCCCAATTTACTATGTATTCTGGAGAGAGAGAGAGAGACAGATTTATTCGTCAAACAAAAACAATCGTGAACAAAAGCAAAAAAATAAATGTCTTTTTTGTATTTTCAATGTCATCAGAGCCAGCTCCACTCAATATTCCACATTCCCCTGGACTATATAATTGTACATATATTGTTCATCATTTTATTTTATTAATAAAACCAGACTTTCGAAACGACGAAACAATTAGCTCACTATTATGATATTTTTGCAATTAGGCGTTGGCAATGCTTAACATAAAAACATTCGTTTTACGTAAGCTAGCGTGCGTTACACCGCGCAATTCTCCCTTGGGCTACATTATGTACGTCTGTGTCGCATCTTTTTATATCTACGTGATTCCATTTTTAGACATTTGTTGCATAAAACTTATTCATGCTCGATTTAGAAGGATCTGTTGACGCAAAGCCCTAAGATTAATGGACTTTGCGTGATATTGATGCTTTTACTATTTTTTCTAAGTTTAAATCTTGTATGTCATAACAGCTTATATCATTTATTGAGTATAGAAATAGTCTATTGTTGTAGAATCCGCTTTGCAGTTCATTCTGATTCCGATATTCCTAGATCAAGTTGTCTTACAGCAAGATTGCCTTTTGTTGAAAACCTAGTATACTTTGTATTTTGGCTTAAAATGAACTTATTTGAAATAGGTATTATGTTTTTGTGCATTGAATGCTTTTATATAGCTTAGGGGCCGGCGAGCTTCAGTTTGCTTTTTTTTGAATATTCGAAATTGATATATAGTAGAATCTCCGCTAACGAAATAACCCGAATACGAAAGGCCGAGAATCGAAACCCGGCCATTTAAGCGTCATGTAATTTTGAATTTATTGTGTGTGTTTTGAATAAGCATAGCCAAGTCGGCCAACGCCAATGATAAAGAAACATACGGTTAGTAGTTTTTATTCGTTATTTCTCTGATCTTCCGTCTTTCCATATGTACCTTTCCTATTCATTATGCAGTAATTTAATTCTGACATGTATTTGTTACAGGTTTTAACCATTATTATAATTTAAACAAATATTATGTTCAAGTGTGGGTGTTTAGGACGAATTAGGGCACTTATAGGGTAAAATGCGTTCCTACTTACAAAATTTTCTGCTTACGAAATGGTTTCCGGAAGAATTAATTTTGTAAGTATAGATTCTACTGTATATATATATATATATAATACATTAATACTATGAGATATATTGAAATAGACTTCTAAAACGTTTTGCAATTTTTCACCCAAGTTCATACAAATAACTTCCACGGCTGAAAAGTTTGAACTCGCTGAACCAGTTTTGAATTTTTTTTACTGATTTAGATAGGTTTGTTGTCGCAAAGTCCTAAGATCAATGGCCTATTTTATTTTTCTAAATGGTATTAGTAGGCAGTTTATTCTAGATCAAGATGTTTAAGGTAATTTATTAGGTAGGAATAGGCAATTTAAAAAATTGTAGGTAAAGTTTGAAATATATTTGTAGCGCTCCCTTACACGTAACTTATACTAATTTTCTACACTTTGAATAGTTCATAATAGAAGCATTTATATGAATCACAATATACTAAAAAGGCAAAAATATTTGCAATACAAAAATTCCCCCATAGGGAGGAAAGTTGGCTTAGGGGGTTCACGCTGCGTTAACTATGCCAGAGAGCTGAAGTTTGGTTTGTGTCAGGTTTTTGGCCGGATTTAGACGGATTTGAGATTAATGGCTTATCCGTGATTGGGATGCTTACGTTATTTTCTAGTCGCCAGAATTTAAAACTTGGTTTATGTTAGAACAGGCTATAGATGTATTTATTAAGCATAGGAAATAGTATTCCATCGTGAAATTGATTTAGAATATTCTAAATAAAGTACCGAAAAAATCTGGCATGCTTAGTTTTTTTTCTGCAAATTGCTGGAATTCCTGAACATTAAACTATTCCCCTTAAGCGCTGCTTATATAGCTTGAGGGAGGTTTTCATCATTGGTTTTCTAAAAATTTTCAACGTTGAATTTAATTTTGATATACCTGTATTCTAGAATGTTTACCTTATTAAGATACCTGAATGTTGTCTTATGTAGGCTATACCATACTGTCCGTAGGGCAGGGTTTACCAAACTTGAGTCCGCAGAACCCTGGGGGTCCGTGATGACTGCACAGGGGGTCCGCAACGATGTGAAAAGACTCTGATCGATCTTTAACGATTGATTTCAGTCAAAAAGCCATTGCATTATTTTGATTGATTGTGTCGGACGAATACCCATTGCTGTCAGAAAAGGCAATCAAAATGGTTAGGCACAGAAATTTAGACGGCACAAGATGGGGGTCCAATTAAAATAAAATTCACGAACAGGGGTCCGCGGCCCAAAAAGTTTGGGAAACACTGGCTTAGGGAGTTTAATGTACACTGTACAGTTTTAAAATAGGCAAATGCAGGAAGAACGCATCAAAAAGGATGGGAACCACTGGTCTGATCCATCGAGCCGAGACCGCTGTGATATTTAGTTGAACAGTATCCGTGTAGGGCCGTTTAGCTGCAAATTTTAGGCCAATGTCTTTCGTCCCGTATGTGCGTAATTCACCACTATAAGTCTTTGTGCTTTCAGAAATACTTGTTGGGCCCGTAACTTTGCTCAGAGTTTACTCTATTTTACTTCTGAGTGAGAGCGCTTGGCACATATTCATACTGTCTATATTATATCAATAACGAGCTATAGCGCCAAAGCGTTTCCTTGTACTTTCATGTTGAGAAAGTCAAACTCTATATTTCAATGCGAATCGTGTTTCATTGGGCATTCTGCCACGTTATGACCGTCTATGCGCGCAAACGTGTCAAGTAGTATTTTCAATGTGTCCGGTTTTTTTTTTGTTAAGAAATAAGTCAACATTAACATTGAGAGATTTACAGCCGAATGTCAGGGATAATTAGTGCCAAACATCGTACGCAGAAAAACATTCTCACGCATGGCATTGATTTTCTCAAATTAATGAAAAACAAATGCGCCGTTAGTATGAAAACCTCGGGAAGCTCCTAATGTTAGCGATTAATCGCTGTGATTGACGCATAGACCATGCGACATGACGTTTCTGTCTCGGCTCCAGAAAGATTTCGGTTCATGGTGTATTCCAATTGACATGCTTGGTAATTTGCACGCACATTAAGGATAATTAATCTAAACAAGATCGTTTTTTTTTAGAAAATGCAATGTGCTGTTTCATTAATTTACGACGTTTTTTTTCATCTTTCACATTTCGAACTAGGATTATTGAGAGCTGCCACTGGTATGGGTGGCTGCTATTTTTAAAAATGACCGTAATCTTTCTTAGATCCCTGTATTCTGCGATGTCATCATAAGGCCCTATATAGTTGTATCTCGTTCGCTCGGGTTATCACTTCGTATTTTCCGAAATTCAAATTTTCAAATCGTTCCTCCTCCCTCCCCCTAACCTGGTTAATTACTAATTTTTTACTTTAGAACGTGGCGTTTTTTTCATATCTCAAATTTTTGCATTCGTGACGGTGACGGGGCTTTATACAAAAGATCCAAAATTTTCACTTTCATTTCAACAGCGTTTCGAAATTGCCGAGCTGATAGCGAAACCCGTAATGAGATTATTAATTGAAATTTGGAACCATGTTATTGTGATTACGAAGCACTGTGGCTTGCCGGGTTAGGTTGGTCGCTTGGCTCGATTGACAAAAAAATTAACCCGAGTGATAATATTTTTACATCACATCACAAGAAGAATCCTTGCTCGCACCGGTTATCGACTCCGAATCAACAGGATTTTTGACTCCATACGAAAATAAAATAAATCCCGCTCCGAATAATCTCATCTCGCTCAATCTCTCAGTCCAAGTATGCATCTGCACTACAAGGCTAATTTCCCGGGACCATGCTATTGTGCAGAATATGCGTTATCGACAGTGTTTTTTAACGATTTCCCAAGTCTTTCACTCCGACCAACTATTTTTGTAATTAAAAAAATTCGAGATCTTCAACTCTACCTATGGTCCCTAACTAATATGTAATCGGAGGTTCCAGTACATTTGAACCCATGTCAATTGCACCTGCATACTATTTCACCTATGGAAAAAAAAATTTTTTTCACGGATATTTGAACCCATACTAACCCTAACTCATGGGTTTTAGCACCCGCATATAGATTGAACCCACGGATATACTCATGGGTTCAAATGTACGGTCACCTTAATCGGATTGCCCATAGAAGGGAATATCGAATCATAGTTGACTAAAAATTGAGTTAGAATACGAATTAAACAAGATAATGGAAACACGTCAGAAATTGGGGCTAGGCCGAGGGCCGAAAAATTAGCTAACGGAATTCCAGAATCCTAATTTATTCGAACACGACTTTTAATCCGTCCCACAGCGCAATGCGTTTCCTCCGACATCGACATCGAATACTATTTAATTATTCATATTATTGGATCGCGGGAAGTAGTATTGTGACGCACAACATCACGTGACTACCCAACTAACGATTGAGTTACTCGGGTCGTTTGCATTAGTTACGAACGATTTTTCAGGTCAATTTTGAAAAGGTCATCATTGATAGCAACGGGACAAAATTAAAAGGTTATTGCGTGGCGGTTTTTCTTCCATAAGAACACGCGCTTTCACTCTGACGTGAAAGCTAATCTTTGAGCAAAGTTCCGCCCGCTCACTCAGAATTAAAAAACTCACCTCAGAGCAAAGTTACTTGCACTCAGAAGTAAAGGAGATTCATCTCTGATCAAAGTTACAGGCTATACGTGAAATTCTAAGAGTTACTGAAACTGTGTAGAATTATGGTGGTTCATACGCGGGACTTGACGCAAAACTATAGCAGGTAAACGAACGAATCATACAGAAACAGTAATTCAAATGTTTGTTTATTTTCAAGTAATTATAAAATTTAGAGGTTCTGTTTTTCTGAGTGGCCACCCCGTATATATATTCAGGTAAAAGATACACGCTATAGTTTCTTTAGTATATCATGCTCTGATGAAATTTTCTGCATGGAAATTCGAAACGCCGCATGTTATATAGTTGTCCTCTGTATCGCCGCAACAGAACCAAATTAGTTGATGTCACATTACTGAGGAAATCATATTTTTGTAATTAATATATCTGTGCAGTCGATCCGAATCGTCTGTATTATTTTTCACCTTTTTATATAAACATTGCGAAGTTGAGAGAGAGTACGATTCCCTACCATTCGTTCCACCGTTCTTGGCCATTGAAAACAAATATAGGTTGTCCATGAAGTCTTAATTTTTTTTAAATTCCTAAGGAAATTTATCGATATCATATACACTTTTGACCGTCACAGATGTAATAAATGAATTGAAAATACTTGATCAATTACTGATTAAAAAACAACAAACCTGGTTAAGATATATTACTGAGGAAATCATATTTTTGTAATTAATATATCTGTGCAGTCGATAAGCGCTGATTCGTAATGACAGGAGACCAAAAATGTTCATTTCTGAAAAATGTGACATGAGGTTTTACTGTGGCAATTTGGTCTAGGCCAGAGGAACTTACCAACTGTTATCTTATGATTTCAAAATAGACATACGGCACAACCTAAAATCAAAACTAAAACAGGTATAGCTTTGAGACCCAGACCAACGCCTGGTTCGTAATGGTTGAAGATTATAAAAGTATTTCTAAAAAATGTGTCATAGACTAATTTAGTTTTACTGCGGCGGTGTGTCCACAATATTGTCATTGTAATTTCCATATTATAAAAACAAAAATAAAATCTATAAAAATATCAACTAATTTGTTCAAATTTATCTTTTGAACATGATCCAACTTAGGATAAATTTAAATAAAAGTCAACATTGTCAATTAATTTCCATTCAAAAACAACAAAAATAGCTTTTTGCATCGTCACGCAGTTATTTTTTAAACAAAAACTAAAATAATGATTGTTAAAGAATAAGTTAATTTGCAAAATCAATCAGACGGCTTGGATAATCACACTGTGAAAAACAGAAAATATAGTTGCATTTAACGGTGATTAATATTAACAACAAAAATCCATCGTTTCAAACCAGACTTATGTTAGTGATACTATGTGACAAGACTCTTAAATCACTTAGAATTGTAATCTTTACTTTTGCTTTATAGCATTTACGTTAAATAACACTTAGTTGTGAATGATATTATATACATAACCCACAAATGGTGTTTTATCAGGTCGTTTGTAACTCACGAATTCAGAAAAAGCCAAACCCGTATGAATTACTATTCGGAAAATATTTTAAAATAATATTTTCGGATACGGAATATCAAATACATTCTAATTCGGTCACGTTCGACAATGAACAGATAGAAGCAACGATGGCTGAACCGAAAAATGTGCTGTTCCAAACACATTTTAAGATACATTTTTGAATTTTAAAATTTTCTAAATTGGTCACCATGATCAATAAAGGACGACTATGTTTTTTAACAAGCTTGAATTCGGAAATGTGGGACAAATAATAAATGATTTGAATAATTCTCAAACGTACTGTGAGATTTCAAATTACTAGAAGTAATAGGATATCATGTATTCAACAGTTAACTGATATAATTAATTTTGAATTGATTTCGTTTGGATATCAGTACACCATTTGATTTGGCCATGTTAGACTTTCGTTATGAAAATGACCGGATTTCCGTTAGTAGGGCAGGTTTGACGCACGAACGCGTCTTGTTCTGTTTTGCAGACGTTTTACTTACGCAGGTCACGCACGGGAGAATCGTCTGTGACGCACGCGACGAGGGTTTGCACTCGACAGTAACTCAGTTTGAGTAGATTTCTGCTGTCGTTGTTTGATTTGTTTGTGCCACGTCTCGGCGAGGATAGCTTGTAATGTTGTCAAAAACTAAGTTTTGTAAAATCTTGCTGCCCATGGACAAATACTAAAGGGCATGTAGTGCTTTTATGACGGCAAACTTAATGCCTTAATGACTAATAAAACCATCATTTTTACAGAACATTTATTCACCCAGAAATTAGCCCGAACTGAGAAGGCAGCATTTGTGTGCACGATTAATATGTTCTGATAAAGTTATTTCACAGGGTGTTTTCACTCTGTTGAGCATGAATTGTTTGATCATAATGGAATTTGGAATCTACCAATCAAAATAACTCTCTGAATACCACTGGAATATTAAACAGGGGGCCATGAGTGCTTAAATCCTACGGAATGGGGCCAACGACCCATAAAAGGTTGGGAACCACTGGTTCAGATCCTTTGTTTTAAACCTTTCGAGTCATTACGGCGCTGCCACCAATGCCGAACACCCGCATGAATTGCCGTAAATATATTTTCTCTCCTGGGATCACGCGTGACGCCGCAACCGACTCGCGTTAGCAATCGATCTTTCGTCGCCATGTAAGGGCAGAATTTCCTTTTGATATTTTCATATATTCCGTGCAAGTTGCCTTGTGCATTACTATCTATAAGTTCCCATGGCCTATATTTCGAGCAGGGCCCTAGTCAAAATCTCGCGCGCAAATCCCATTCCCAAAACTTTGCGTTTTCTTGCTCCCTCGACTAGAAGGCGTGCTTTCACACCTCTTTCTTTTGTCACGGTCACGTGTAGCTTTTTACGTCACACTTACATGGCCCGCCGGTCTACGTGGGCAAAATTTTTGTCCGCTAGTCCAGAAACATTGCCCGCCCCTGTTAGGCCAATGATATTCAACATTTTTGCATTTTTAACCCTCTTAGTAAATACTATATATTTACCCCCCCCCCCCTGTATTTATTGATTTTGTTATTTATTGGCAACTAGTTGTTCAATGTCGCGGAGTGCTAGATAATGCTCAACGAATGTCAGATTCAATGTCAAGTCGGATTCTCGCTTTAGATTTGTTTTTGTATTGTTTTACTTGGAATTTAAAAACCCTAAAACTCTTACCCCAGTTTTAAGAAATGTCCTGTTCGCCCCCATTCGTTTCCGGTTATACAATCAAATCACGGTAAAACGAATTATATTTCGTAAAAATTGCTGCAAAATTGCGAATTCTACCAAAATGATTATCGATTCAAGTCACCTCGGTTATGTAAACTAACCTGGGTTAGTCCATGGGGTCGCGATTCGCGAACGACCGATACAGTTTGTGAACTTTTTTTCACCCAGTTCGGTGTTTAGAAACGTCAAATACAAATGTCTCGACATAGGAAAATCCGCGACCAAATCGCGACTTACATTGAAAGCTAGATACAAGTCGTGGGTACGAGAACAAATTTCGCAAACAAAAATTGATTTTTCAGTCCAAGTCACCTCGGTTATGTAAGCTAACATGGGGAAATGTTTAAGAAGTCGCGATCCGAATCGTCTGTATTATTTTTCACCTTTTTATATAAACATTGCAAAGTTGAGAGAGAGTACGATTCCCTACCATTCGTTCCACCGTTCTTGGTCATTGAAAACAAATATAGGTTGTCCATGAAGTTTAATTTTTTTTAAATTCCTAAGGAAATTTATCGATATCATATACACTTTTGACCGTCACAGATGTAATAAATGAATTGAAAATACTTGATCAATTACTGATTAAAAAACAACAAATCTGGTTAAGATATATTGAGAATTGAAATTCTAAATGAAATTTATGGACAACCTGAATGTTAATGTTATGTTGACGCTGATTTAAGAGCCAGAGCCTGAGTATAGTTCTTCTCCGGCTGGACTTTACACACGAATTGTAGAAATTGCACAATGCTGTAGTCGGAGTCAAATATTTTTATCCGGATTCGTAATGTTGCCTGCATCCGGATAGATTAAAAAATGTCTCGATCACTTCAACTCTGCCTCGAATCGTGCATATTTTTAGCCAGTTGCTGTGATAGAAGCCAAATATTTCGACCCGGATTCCGAATTGTTCGTGTTTTATAACCAATATTGATTGTATGCTGTAATAGGAGTCAAATATTTTCATAGGAATTCAAAGTCGGATTCGGCATGTAGTGCTTCTATGACCGCATAATTAAATAAAATAGTAACAAAAAACAATGATTTTACATAACATTTATTTTCTCATTATTTATTTTATTTTTCCGCGACGAGCGACACAAAAGAATTTCCAAGCGACCCAGTTTAGGGTCGCGACCCCTAAGTTTGGAAAATACTTCACGCTGTAGTAGGAGTCAATTATTGTGACCCGGATTCCGGCCATGAGGGGTAATATATCCCGGATCCGGATAGCAATATATCGGACTCTGCAACTACATCGACTACCGCGTATTATCAGTAATCTAGATCTTTAATTATCTCTAAAATGCATCTGACACGATGTTTTGCCAATACCGCCCCCTTCTTATCGATTTTATAAAAGCTATGATGCAAAAACGTTCGAAAAATGTGATGTCATTTCGTAGTTATTTTATTCTCAAGTGATTCAAGAGTCTTGCTGC
Source organism: Styela clava (assembly GCF_013122585.1). NCBI lineage: Eukaryota > Metazoa > Chordata > Ascidiacea > Stolidobranchia > Styelidae > Styela > Styela clava. The sequence goes on along the minus strand of NW_024102834.1, from coordinate 20,750,739 downwards.
ACACTAACACAAATATATTTCTGTAACGTTTCGTCTGACCAAGGTCAGACTTCTTCAGACATACATAATTCAACTACAACACGAAAAGCAGTTACATGCATATTTAAACAATCATAGTAGAATTATAGGAGTCACGCATGTTAAATAATCAATAAAATCTGTGAATTTCTTGATTAAATAACAGCGGGTGGCCGAAATAAGTGTCATTGATGAGATCTCTCTCTTTGTTTTATATTTAGCAATTGAAGTCCACCATAATAAAACACCATTGTGTAATTTGGACTTCAATTGCTAAATATAAAACAAAGAGAGAGATCTCATCAATGACACTTATTTCGGCCACCCGCTGTTATTTAATCAAGAAATTCACAGATTTTATTGATTATTTAACATGCGTGACTCCTATAATTCTACTATGATTGTTTAAATATGCATGTAACTGCTTTTCGTGTTGTAGTTGAATTATGTATGTCTGAAGAAGTCTGACCTTGGTCAGACGAAACGTTACAGAAATATATTTGTGTTAGTGTGCAGCAAGACTCTTGAATCACTTAGGATTGTTATCTCTACTCTTGCTACAGCATCCTTGCAATATATGCATACGGATCCACCGGCACAAAAGCATAGAAGAAGGATAAGTAGTTAGTCTCGCAGAAACCAAATAATCAGCGTATTTTATTCTCGCTTGTAAGTTACGTACGAATGAATAAAACTTTTACTTTCGTCCCGAGGAGGTTCATGCTGGTTATAATTCTAGAATATAATTTTTTTCGGAATTAAACAAACCCTATGTATACAGACTATGGCTAACGTCTCGGATTGCGCCGTCAAAGTGGTGAGGTACCGAAAAGATATTGGTCATAGCAGGCTATAATTAATCGGTGGCTGTTTGTGTTGACTTTATATTAGTGCGTGGGGCAGATGGGGATGCGACATATTTGGGACAGCCTGGATCGGATAGGCAATGCTGAATTGTAAAGATTCCGCTTCTTATGGAAATAGTAACTCCTTACAGTATCACTTGCGCAGAGCTTTGATCAGAGTGACGTCAAACGCGTCATAAAATAAGCACGTACGAATTTGAGTTGAGGCATTTAACAGAGATGTTTCATGCAAAATCTCCCCATTTTGAAGTGCATTCAAAATACTTGCATTCAAACTTTAAAACGTATTCGCGTATGTTTAGGCATTATTGCGCCACAACACGTTTCACACGAAGCGTAACGATGACGCCAAATCACGGGACGTCGGTATGTGATATCACACCTTCTAACAAGCTCAGCTTTTTAACTGGAAGTTCTATGTAAATGGGTCAACTACGCACTTTTTGAAACTTGTTAGAGGCTTCGTGAATAATAGTCGACCCCGTCACGGGCTCCATATCACAAAGTTTAAGAAGCCCTGTTCTGCTCCATAAATACGACCTTGCAAAAACCGATTTCTTTTGTACTCATCACGTTGGTAATACATGTCACCATCAAATGCTGTTAAATATACTGAATGTGTTTAACAGCTTGATACAGAAACCCGCCAATGTTTGATCACGGTTTTGTTTTATTTGTTTTGCGAGCAAACCTCCTTGGGTCACGCGATTTTGCGTCTGTTTGCGTCGTTGAACGCTCAGTAGGGAAACAGTACCAGTGTTATATATAGTTGTGGTAGGTATGTCTGTCCCTAGAGATGTACAAACCTAATAATTCACTATTGCTAACGCATTCTTAAACATTGTTATGTAGAATGCTCTGAACATCGAGTCAGGACCGAGTCACGCTACATGGCCTCTACGGCCCATCTAATTGGGCCACATGGTCCGTGGCACATCAAGCTATGGGCCGCGGCTCTACACCATGAAAAATTCAACTATCTTACTGAAAGTTTTCAATTTTTACAAAATTGTCAATGTTCGAACCAAAAAAAATCGTCAGATGCCACCAATTTTTTCTTACGATAAGCCTTTATATAAAAATAAAGCAAAAACCAAGCTACAGAAAAATATATTCCTGCTGTATGTGTACCAGGTTAGGGTTAGAACTAAATTTTGTTCAGATTTTTCACATTATAGTTCTATTATGAGTTTGGGGACTGTCTGTGTTAGCCAAGTGAATAGTCCCTTCACACAACTTGATGGGCCGCGGAGTCACCATTTCCACTCGAGCCACGGGTCTGACGTCGAGTCAGTCACCTATTTAAGTTTCACCATTTGTTAGTTGATGACGAGACAGTGATTCTCAAGCGATGGGGCCGTCCCACAAGAGTGGCTGAAACAATTTTATGAGGCGACGTGAAGCTAATAGGAAATAAAAGTATTTGTCAAATTTGATATTGTCCGCTTTATTTTGAATACCTACATTTCTTCATTCAGATTTCAATTCCATTCGCGTATTTTTAAAGTGTTTTTTAAATAAAACATACTTCAAAAAGTCAGTAATGAATACTTGGGCAGGATAGCCTTCACTTTTTATTCTTTCATTTGCTTAAGCTGGCGACGCGTTATTTTTGCCATTTTTGCTTTGTTTGCTTGTGAAGTGCCCTGTTCGGAATAAAAGACATAATAAATGCACTGAATAAAATATTTATTAATCCCGAAAATCCGCTGGTAACCGAAGCTTTAAGGTGACGTCATACTGGGAATGTCATAAGCTTTCCAATAAGCACTTAACAATAGCTGTACGCTCTTTTTTTGCGATGCTGGCAACGGGTTATTTGTCCTGGCATCAAACTCTACTTTACCTTATGGCGGGTGATTCCTTTATTTGTCAAAAGGGCGACGTTTGTGTACTATGTGGATTCCTGTCAATAAGTCCACACCCGACGTTGCCAACACGGAATCACACTGTGGAAAAATATGAAAATGTTACTTATATTTCACGATAAATCACTTTAGTAATGTGCTGTCGCGAATTTCGCATAGTCCTATAATTGATATCGTCTTTTATATCTTATCCGACCGTGCTTCGTTGACAAACAATCAAAGATAAATTAGAAGTCATGTGACAAATGTATTTTCCTCTATTTTTTTTTAAATTTCACGATTTTTTCAATGTTATGAGACCCTGCCGTATTTCGTGACATACATCATATTAGTCTGTCATATTGCGTCGCTAGTTCGTTGGTACCTTTTGAGGGCCAGGTTGTTGGGAACAGGGATGTCCCAATTTGAATGCGTTCGAAATTACTTTAGCTGATTATATCAATATTATATTAAAATGAATAAAAAACAGGTTAAAAATAATTGTGGGAAATAATTGGCTAGTACTCTAACACAAGGTGGTCCAAAGTTGCGATATTGGAGGGCAGCATAAGATTTTGAGAAGGCCTTGCCGGCCGCAGTCGGAAAATTCAGAAGTGATCAAAATACTGCAAGTTTAGTTACTTTAAATTTATTAAAAAATGAGATTTTATCGTTTAATCAGGTTATTGTAATGTTGCATCTTGGTGTTTTTTATTATTTATGTTAAAGGAAGATAAATAAAGAACAAGCGAAACAATAGAACGATGTATTGTTTCTTGCTTCAGATAGGCGTTCCGTTACTGTTGTCACGTGGCCCACGCTTGAAAATCTTCTGCGGGCCGCACGTAATGTGTCCGCGGGCCGCGTGCGACCCGCATTCCAGGGTTTGGACCACCTGCTCTAACATATCCTATATTGAGATAAACAGAGCTAGATAAATCAGATCGCGAAATTAGTGGGGAGGCGATAACGGTGTCGGAAATAGAGTTCTTGAAGAATTCAGGTGGTCGAAAACATCGTTTTCCTTTTTGTATAATCACAATTATACAAAAGTGCGAATGAACTCTAGTTTGTAACGTGGCGCTGCTGTAAATGAGACTCAGATTAGAATATTCGGATTACAATTCCAGATACAGTGATGGGACATTTTGTATGTGGCCGCAAGGTTATCAAGTACAAATTCCATAATGCCCGTTGAAATTGAAACGGCTTTACCCTTTAAATATTCGCTCACTGAAGGAGGGAAGAAAAAAAGGCTTTTTTAGTACAAACTCCATGGCCCCACCGAATAGGGGGCTTCCCCCGTGTATCACTACTCCCAAACTTAACCAATTAGGGATACTTACTATTTCCCAGTTGCAATACTCTCTGATTCTTGTAATGTTCCGCTTGAAATACGCAAATATAAATATCAGATGCTTGATAACATACGTCACTGTTGCTATGACATCAGAATTTTAAATAAGAACAAATGAAGGATTAAATATTATTACTAAACAATAGATAATGCCAGTATGGACAACGTATAATTTGTTCGATCACAATATCCCTTCGCATCCGACGAAATTTTACACCGGAATAAATTAATAGAAAAGTTCAGGGCGATAACTGTAAAGTTTTTAAGTAAATTTAATCGAATTTTTCGGTCAATTTGAAGCAGATTACAGTACATCCGCCCTTTTAGAATATTACATTTTCGCGTTCGCGCTTCTTACCCTACTCTGATAAATTTCGAATAATTTTGATTTGTTAATTAAAAGTCTTATGGGGTGTTTGAGTGAGCGTCTGAAGTTGTTAACATTTGCTTATATTTTGTGCAGTTATGTCTCATACATAATTCATGTCGATACCGAACCATATTGCGAGATAGCCCAGTAGCCGTGTGCTAATACTTTTTGGCAGTCAAGGGTGGATAAGTCAGCAAATCAGTCTGTATCAGTTGTGGTTTCACTAGTTTAACTACTCATCCTTTTTCTTCGGCTATTCCAAATGAAGAGATGGGTATCCTATGTGATATTTTCGCGCAGTGGATTCGTAAGTGAACAGTTTTAAGAATGCGGTAGCAAGAGTAAAAAGGATTTTTCTATGTGGTTCAAGAATCGTGATCTAAAAACAGTGTTTATGAGATTTTTGTTTGAGATATCAACTTATCCTATATTTCTGCGCTGGCCGATCCGGATGCATATAATGCAAGGATGCTCATCGTCCAAAACCAGTTGGGGTAACGCGAGTTTTTCTAATTCTTTTTTTTTTTCTAAGCTTTTGCGCTGTCGATCTATATGTGTTAATTCAAGGAAGCTGTAGCAAGAGTAAAAATGAATTTTCTACTGTTTCAAGAGTTTTGAATCACCTAAATCAGTGTTCAGAAGTGTTTATATACAAATTGCAATAAATAATCAAAAAGCGTTTCAGGGTGAGGGGAGCCGCGAGAAACCAATCGAGCAGTGGTCCCCATATACAAGCAAATAATAATCAAACTATTTATGTCATTTGAAAAAAAAATACGTCAAGGCATGCAAACCTGGTATACTCCAGTAGTCGCGCGTTTCAACAACAACAAAAAAACACGCGAATGTACACACTTCTTCTTCTTCTTTTTTTTGGCTATGCTGGATGAAGATATGGCTGAGATAGCTATTCTAAGTGATCCAAAAGCCACGATCATCTGAAAAAAGTGTCATCAACTCTCAGTTGGGTAGTTTAACTATTTATTCTTCTTCTAAGCTTTCCCGCTTTGGATACATATTTGTATAATTCAAGGATGCCGTAGCAGGAGTAAAGATAACCATTCTAGTGTTTGAAGATTTTTTTTCGGCTATAAGCGTATAACTCGTAATTCGCCAACATAATTTGGTATCGTGTCGGTATCTGTTAGCATTTAAGCGGTTTTTCGTACTTTTACTTAGGAATCTCCGTTACTTTTGAGTGAGTGCGTGTGACCTCAGTTCCACCAAATATTTTCGCGAAGGGCCACGGAAAAATGATTCTTCTCGTAGTCGTTCAATTTTAGAAATCCGTGAACGTTGAAATGTAGCTTTCTGCGCCAGTCTTTGCCTGGAACGGGGGTTTCTAACCTGGGTTGAATTTACTACTTTGGAATAAATTTCACCTGATTTTTTTCAATTTTCTGTTAATTTTTAATTTTTCGTTAATGTAAAACAGGCCATCGGTTGTCCTGGATTTCAAAGATGTACCTGTTTTAGTTTTGATATTAGATTTTGCCTTATCCCCATTTTGGGGTTCAGCTGTTAGAACCAAAACATTAGCAAAAAGCGATTTTTTTTTATTAGCGCGACGAAAAAGTATGATTCTATACACGCTCAACGTAGCCGAAGAGCTTTCTTTTGTTTGATTGTTATTTCATAAAGGTAACTTTGTGACGTTGCCATTCAACGTAACAATTTCATTCCGCAAGGCCGATTATGAAGTAGAGGTTCTATTATTAATGAACGATATGCACACAGGTGTGACGGTATTATTTACCTTTTAAAAAAAATTGGTAAAGTTCACTCCATATTTATCGTAATGTTAATACAAATGTCGATTGCGCTAACGCTCAAAAACGATCTCATGTTACATAATTTTTATTTTATGCGTCGGACTCGTAGTTAATATGTGACATCGCCCTATTTGATTTTGATTTTAAGTTGATGCACAAAGTACTGTGCGGTGTTTTTGTACCGTGGTTATGTACCTAACTAGGTAGTTTGGTGTTTTAGAATTTATTTTGGGGTTAATTGGGATTTTGAGCGGATTTTTCAGTGGTGTTGATAAATTCTAGTTGTTGTATTAAGTATTTATTCAAGTAGGACCGACATTGTTCAAGCGAAGCATTATAGAAATGATGTGTTTGTGTTGGCGCGCAGCATCACGTAGAATAATATCTTTATTCTGGCTACAACATGCTTGCATTTTACTCAATATGGCACATAAAATAGCCGATGGAAACACGTTAATACCATAACTAGATTTGTTTATAAAACAGCAGAGTGTGGAAGGTGCTGGAACTCTTTAGTAGAAGGGTTGAGATTGCCTTAATCAGCCGACCAATGTTACAACACAATTCACAAGACAATGTGACGTCACAAGCCAGGCACAACTCTTGAAAATTTCAGGATTGCTGAGCTCGGCCACCTAGTCCCCGTCGTTTGGCACGTCACATGACTTAGATTCACTCCACGCTTCAGTGCACTTTAGCTATAAATAAATCTTGTGTCTTAAATTAGAAACGATAATAAAAATGTTGTTCCTATGAATGGAGTTTGACATTTAGAAAGCAATGGAAGTTAGTCTCGCGTAACCTCGACTGATGGTTATTCCTCTTATTGTTGTAAACTGTCTGTCTCAGGAAGTGTGAATTTGGCCATAGGCTGAAAGTCACAGAACCGAATTTGTAAGAGTGCGATGCGGGATATTTTTGAACCAATTCATTGAATACACATACGGAGACCTCAATTTGTACTTTGTTGAAGATACCCGAACACCTTCAAATATTCCATATTTAGAATTGTTTTTTGTATTCATAGAAAATATTAAATTATTCTGTCCTGACCATTCCCCAAACTTCGAACCTCAACATCAATGACAGTACTTCAATAGTTAGGACCATTGCTGTCAACCGCTGGTTCATCGTCGTTTCCGCGAAATGATTGTACTGAATACTTTAATACAATAAGATTGAATTTATTTTTCAATAGTATATCCAATGAACCGTGAGATTCCGTCATTTCACGGTTGACTTCACAATATCTATTTTCTGTTGAATTGTTCTAAATATAAACTTTTTTGTTGACCTTTTAGGATTAGCTATCATTAGATAAGGTGATATGTAGTTTATGTGTTAAAAATTATAAGTATGACGTCAAAAAGGCACCCATTGTTACGTGATAAAAGCGAGGAGGGGAATCCCCTGACGCAAAGTTTGAAAAAACTTTGTTTGGAGTCGAGATCCAGGTACGTGCTGTTTACGTCTTATTTTTTTTCTTGTCAGGAGTTCTGTGGTATTGGAAGTTTGCCGGGTTTTAAACCGTATCCGGCGTTGTATATATGGATGGACTCGACTCAGCACAGTCCCAAAAGTACAAGACAAACTTTATATTACATTATTTGGGGCTCCCGAAGTATGCGAACCAAGATGGCGGACATCGGAATGTAATATGTGTACTAGGTTAGGGTTAGGCCACAATTTTAGGTATAAATACTACGGGAGGCTCTTGGCTAGTCTTCGAACTGATAATAGGACTAAAATAAGGAAAATTGGAAAAAAATTATCACCTAACCCTAACCTGTTACCCATGTTACGTTTCGATGTCCGCCATCTTGGTTAGCATACTTCGGGAGCACCCATTATTTGGAGATAGATGTGGAGAACAGTTTTTTTCGGTGGTCGGCGTGAAATTGACACGGAATGACTGATTTTCTAGAATATTTGTGGGTTAACCCTCTGGTACAATTTTAAATATAATCAGTTTTGTGCTTCTCACATAACAGTCACTGCTCGTGTAGGGCGCGGCGTGAATGTGTAGATTATTTTAAGAATGCCATGTTATATAGAAATTCACATTCACGCTTCTTTTCAGCACCTTGAATGATAGCGAGAATGAATGCACATTTACCAGCGTATACTTGTGAGATGAAATTTCGTGTTCGCGCTTCTTACTAGTACCCCTGATCAAAGTGAAACTGCACGCACCTTTACGAGCGAAATCCTGGGGATACATATTCGCGTTCGCGCTTCTTTATAACACATTTTGAATCAAAACGAAACCTTTATGAGCGGAAACTTGAGGTCGATGCCGGCTCAGAACTATTATGCGTAGACTGCCAGGTATGCCAGGAAAAACCCCGCGCAGGTCACGAAACTGAAGCGATGTGACATATGCGATGCCTGAGAACGTTTGCGGGTAAAAATAACCACGTAGGCCAGTGGTTTCCAACCTTTTTTGCTAAATTCCTTCCTTCGCTTATTTTAAAAACTCTGTATCGCGGTGACCGTACATTTGAACCCATGTGTATATCCACGGGTTCAATCTATATGCGAGTGCTAAAACCCATGGGTTAGGGTTAGTATGGGTTCAAATATCCGCGAAACAAAACGAAATTTCCATAGGTGCAATAGTATGCAGGTGCAATTGTCGTGGGTTCAAATGTAATGGAACCTAATCAAATACTTTGGTGTGTTCATATTAGCGCGTTTTGAGGGTCGGAAGCCTGCCTCGCCTATGAAATGTAAAAAAAAATTCTGTATCATACATGCCAACATAGTTAGGCTTCTAAGTGATTCGGAGTCTTGCTGCACACTAACACAAATATATTTCTGTAACGTTTCGTCTGACCAAGGTCAGACTTCTTCAGACATACATAGTTCAACTATCATAGTTCAACTAGTTACAGAAATATATTTGTATTAGTGTGCAGTAAGACTCTTGAATCACTTAGGATTGTTATCTCTACTCTTGCTACAGCATCCTTGCAATATATGCATACGGATCCACCGGCACAAAAACATGGAAGAAGGATAAGTAGTTAGTCTCGCAGAAACCAAATAATCAGCGATAGTTAAGCTTAACGCGTTTGAGGGTCAGAAGCCTCCCCCCCCCCTTTTTTTTTTGAAAGAAAACGGTTCTTCTGTTTGTTACATAGCAATTTCTGAGCTTCAAACGCAAACATAGTTAGAAACCACAGGGTCATGTTGAAGTATTTGTGGAAACAAGACGAGTCTAACCAATAGTTGATGTTGTGAAAAATCTGCCTCTCTCTGCAAAATATGTACTGTAACGCTATTGCTTTCATCATTTATTAGTTTACTAGTGATACTGAAGTTCATTACTCCGACAATGTGGTGTCAATTTCAATCGTAGAACTCTTTTTGTAGCATATGGGACACATTTATATGATAGTTGGCTTCTCGTTCGAACTGATTTTAGTCCACAAATAAGCAACCATTGTTTCTGTCACCAAGAGGTAATACCCCACCCACTCAATCAGCTGTTTGCGCAGTAGCTGTGATGATAGTATTTCTCATTATTCGCCCCCGCATTTCGGCTGAAGTTGGCAGAAGGCATTTTTAGATTATTGATTCTCAGCCAACGGATTTTCTTCAAGATAATTTGGACCCGTAACAGATTTTGCGTGCAATCTTCCGAAGTAGTCCAAAAGGTATGAATGCAAATAATTTCGTGTCGCTGAAGAATATTAGATATTTCAAATTTGCTGTAAATTATAACAATAATCAAATGATTGTCATCTTAACTTTTCAGCATTCCAAAATTCAAACACATTGAATACACATTTACTTCTGTCTGTGTTTTCTTTTTTTGTTTAATATATCAAATTTGTAATATACTGTATTGGTATAAATTTGCAGCAAGTGGAAAAATAGTAATCTGGGTTTTTATAAAATGCTTTAGAGTTCTGTGTGTTCTTCGTTGAATCTCCGATGGCGCTATAGCGTAAGGTCTGTCACCTACCCATGTGCAGTCTTAGGGCTGGGGAAATTGAGTGTTATTGCTAGATTTAATATATAGAATAAGTGAAGCAAAAAACAAATCATTGGGGAAGGAAAATAGGGTAAGTGTGGTAGACTTCACGCATCGATTTTAGAACGTATTCGATACTCCATATTCCGAAATTTTGACTCAGAATGTTTTCAGGGAAGCAGCTGGAGTTTTTGCTATTTACCATTCTATCACAATCCGATACACCATTCCCAAGTGTGCCATTATCCAGGCTAATTAATCGAAATTCCCCGCTTTTACCGCAAAGGTCTCGCGCATTCCTCGCAGGCCTAAGGCTGGTACAGACTCCCGTGATATTTTGTTATTTCTACGTGCGGGACTTTTCCTGTTTTACGACTTGAAATTTCCCTCCATACCGCGAACGGAAGATTCTTATGGAGAAATACTGGGATATACGTGTTAGTTGCTTACCTAACCTGGGATTCTATAAACGACATGATTTAGGTTTTGGGAGATTATCGCGAGTATAACTGTAAGTTCAACAATTATTATGTTCGCGTATACTTCTGTTGCCAATATCATTATGGCACTGACCGCACATTTCAAGCGAGAAAAAGTCCTGAAGTCAAATTTCTTAAAATATAATCATCAAGCTCAACGATAAAATAGCAATTTTTAATATCTATTCTGAGAGTGAGTGAAGCGCTAAGATGGTTCGTACGGTATTTAAATTCTGAGATACGAATTTTCCTAAATTGTCAACTTTGCTAGGCCTGATCCAATTTTCTATATGCTCGGTTATTCAATAAAATAAAAGCTCTTAAATTAGATAATTCTCTCTAATACTCTTCTATTTATATACACCTTCATTACACTTTTAGATCGACTTTTACGTCATAATAGCTTCAAAGAACAATCGAAAGCTTAATTGTTTCCTAGAGTGATGTATTATTATGTCATTATCATTCAATTGTGTTCTTGATTGTGACACAATAACTGCGATTAATTTATCACCACTTTGTTCTTTTTGTCATAAATTCATAATTGTGAATAAGATGGTGTACTGATAATAAGTTTTTGTGTGGCTCTTCTCGCTGGCAATAATTATATTTTATCCAAATTTAACTGAGAGAAACTGTAGCGTAACATTTTTTTAAATTCATTAAGCAGTTGAAGATTATATACTTCGCAATATTTTTATTATACGTTTGTGTAAAGTTCTTTTCAGTTCACGTTATTCTAATAATATTAATTTCAAAAATTATGCGGCTCTCACATATTTTTGACTTGATGCGGTTTTTATACTAAAATTTTTTGCCCACCCCCAAAAGGGGGGCAAGGGTTCCGACCCCAAAACCACCCACTGGCTACGCCCCTGCATGCGGGTCTCCCTAGTGATATCAGTAGGTTTCCTTATGAAACGAGATTTCGATTACTTAATTACTGTGGAGGGAAATTTTCAACTGTGCCATTCCTATATTGTTCGGAAGAAAATATTACAAAATGGGGGCTCCCGAAGTATGCGAACCAAGATGGCGGACATCGGAATGTAATATGTGTCTAGGTTGGGGTTAGGCCATAATTTTAGCTATAAATACTACGGGAGGCTCTTGGCTAGTCTTCGAACTGATAATAGGACTAAAATAAGGAAAATTGGAAAAAAATTATCGCCTAACCCTAACCTGTTACCCATGTTACGTTCCGATGTCCGCCATCTGGGTTCGCATACTTCGGGAGCACTACAAAATGTAATATTACCAACAAATATTGCTACCTTTTATATAACACATGAAAAATCATATCCGAGAATAGCAATTATTTCCATATTTTGAGAATTTTTTCGGGCAGTGCTGTTAAAGTTCCGCTAATCGCCAAAAACTGGTGTGTGTGAAGCGTCTTCTAGATATAGATTTAGTTTTAGGGGAACGTTCATCGTATTTTGAACGGACTCGCGACCAAAAACGAAAGTCCTAGCGTTTTTACTATTTTTTCAATGGACTTTCAAGTCGATGCCAATCGGCGTTAATCGACCTGCATGTAGCTGTCATGGCGTTTAGTTCAGGTTATGGTTCCGATTTTTAGCAAACTTGCTACTAATATCGAAAGCCGTTGACTAACTTTTCCCGTCAGTGTTGACTCGCTTCTTTTCAAGTCTCGCGTTAACCGACTTCCAAAAAGCTTTCAGTGTGTCAGTGTTTCTCTCATTTTTTCTATTTCCGTCTGTATACTTTTGGTATGTGGTTATGGTTCCTATTTTGAGTCAGTCGCAACTAATAACGAAAGGCTTGTTATGTTCCTCGTGGTCACGCTTTATCTGTCTCCTCTGACGCAAATCTTCTGGTGTATGTGCGCGTGCACATTGCGGTAGATTAGTGCAAGGTTACGTCACGTTGTGCGTGCGTAGAGTAAAACGTAGTGCGTGTGCGTGCGTGCGTACTTTCGACGGCTACGGCCGAGTGAGTTGTTTTGTGACGTTATAATGAAGAAAAAAGACGTTGCCCGCTGGCTACTTGTCGTTCGATAGCGTAAGCTATTGTGAGCCTCGCGCACGTTTAGGATCAGTCGCGGCCAGTATTGCTTTAATATTTTATAGCTTTTGCCTGTTTTCGTTAAGTATTTCACCGTTTAAATGACGCGAGCTGACGTTCTTTATTCTAAAAGATATATTAGCGTTTGCGTGCTGTTAGTCAGACGTTGAATTTGTTGTTTTTTCGAAACTTCCGTCTTAGTAAAAATCAGAAGTTTAACTCGAATTTAGTCGTTATTTTTATGTGTTCATCAATGTTTAGAACGCATGATGGGCACCAGGTATATTCATATTGGGAATATATAAATCATAACATGTATAAGCAACACGATGTAATATGCCAGCATTTCGAATTTCTATACAGAAAACTTCGTCAGGGCAAGATGAGGTGAAGGCAAAATATTTAGCGTGATACCTTATCTGAAAACACAATAAAAAGATATCATACTATGGCGATATTAGTTTACTACCGTCCGGTACGCCATTTATATTACGCCGTGATAATTTCCTTGCTATTTATTTATGTACCTGATGAATTTATCGCGGGGAAATCACATCGCTTACCGTAGTTATTCATTACGAAGAAACACACAGACTTCTAATTAGGCGTTTATAATAGGTGATGGTAATTTTGTCAGTAAAAGGCAGTTTATTTTTTCACCTCGTATCATCATTAATCAACTCATATAATACTTTGTACGAACGGATGCAGAAATAAACTAATGAAATCGCATAATAGCCAATACTGGTTAATTTTATGGTGGACCACCGTGTTTCATCCGGTTATTATAGTCCATGGGAATATTGGATTAATTAATTTAATTAAAACGTGAGTCGATTATTGCAAATACCTTGAAATTTTAGTATATGCTACATTTTACTTAATTTTAGGTAATTGTATGTTTCAATCTATTCTAGCTAATTTTAATTTGTCTTGTGAATGGTGAATTATGACGTCAGAAGAGGAAAAAGATAACAGGTGAATAAATTACACGGTGTATTCGCGGTTGCACTTTATCAATGGAACTAGAGAACTTGAATTTATTAGCAACTGCGCATCACTTTCATTTTGGATTTTACAATTAGTTACCTCTCGTTTCGGGATAATTTGTGATTTTAAGAATGCCTTATTGTGATTTACAACATTTAAATGAGACCTATAGCGTTTGACTAGGGCCATGTCTCACTTCTGAGCCACAGGAACATTCTCAGGCGGTCCACAGATCTATTAAAAATTGCTAGAGTTGTTGATAAATTTAGTTGAATTTGATTGTATTGCCACTGAGTGATGACCGATGACGCTGTTTTTTTGTTACAGGGTGGAAATTTTCTCCTAATTATTAGAAAGTGAAAGTGTCGATTTTTGCAGACAAGATTTTTTTTTGTTTTTCCTGTAATTTTTTTTTCCCCAGCTTGAAAAAGTTAGAAAGCCATAGAGTTTTAATGCAATGAAAATGGGCCTAAAGGTTGGGAACCTGGAATAGACTAGGGTTTCACAAACTTTCTGTCCATCGGTAAGATTTGGACAATTTATAGATTCGCTCATGTACGCCCAAAATTGTACTGCTTGCTGTAATTGGACAAAATAAATATGTGAACTGTGAAAGAAAGCTTGTTAGGTCCTGTAGTTGTAGTTGAGGCTTCTAACCGGGGGAAATTGTGACTTTGTAAGGAGTTCTCAAACTTAGGTCTCAAATTATTAACATCAGGCGATAGAAAATATTTTGCGGGTCTTTGCATTTTTTAAAATCTCGTAATTCAGTGGTTTCCAGTCTGAACGTCCCATAATAGCCTTGAATGCGCTACGATCGATGCATGAATTGATCAAATTTATCAATTAATGTTGGGATGGGGGTACGAATGTCCATATTACATTTTACTCAGTATTGGTGGTTTTTGTGCACAAAACAAGCGCTTGTGTCTCATTAGATGCGCATATATTATATAACTTTTCAGCGTAACAGATTTCTATTAAAGTCGAATGTTTGGATATTTTCTACAAAGCTCTCGCCACTGAAGGAAAAATGTGAGATTTTAAACAAACATCCCCGCCACATTTGAAAATTACAAATTAGTGTTTATCCATTTGTGGTTAGAATGATTTGAAAATTCGAATTCCCAGCGCAATCTGATAATGGATACGCTAACTGTATAATCATCAATTTTCTTATTTTCAAGTATTGGCGGGGACTTTGTACAAATCATCCAAATATTCTCTCCCTATTCGTATTACAGAAAGTAAACTTTGGGAAATTCTATCCTATTAGTTCCTAAATACGAGTTCATGAACCGTATGCTCCAGTTCCACGTAGGCGTTTAAACCGCAGTATACGTGTCCCCACCTGATACCGGGCGCTCGTTACTGCAAATGAAATAAGATCTTTATCAGTGTTCATTTCATATAGTATCTTAGCGGACTAAGAGCCCGCAATGTTCCCATCGCATGTCACACCCCATCTCCACCAGGACTTCCCTGACCCTTGACCCCGGAAAAAATTTCCACACTTTACCATTGAAAATTTTCATGTTTATTTTGAAAGTGCTTTCGCGAGTTGCAACGTGGTTGAATTTTCAAAATTCATAGCATTAAACCCGCCTGTCATTTAAAAGTACTGGCAGCTAATTTTAGCCTAGCTTTTCCCGGAGTAATTTTTGATACCGTAACTAGAATAGAACTCTTCGAGAATTAGGTTTCGTGGCGGTTTTATTTCATTTGTTATGGATTGTATGTAGCCAGTGAAGGATGAACAACATGTATAGGTTAATAGTAGTGGCATGTAGTAAGAAGCGAGTGCTACAGGTTTGTCAAAGTTTCGAATGGCGGACTTTAAAAAAATGAGGTCAACCAAATATTTCGTGCCTGCAACTACTAGAAAGCCTGTGTTAAATAAAGGCGGCCCTCCCATTTGTATCTGTACTTCTTGTATTAATGGTTGCACACCTCTGATTTAAATGGTACCACATGAATATGTGGTAAGAAGCAAAGATTTCGTTAACGTTTCGTATCTTTATACACACGCACTTCATCAGCGCGATGCATTTTCTATCCATTGTCGAGATGAAGTTTGCTTGTACAGCCATCGGAACGTTGCCAAAACTGCCATAGTATGTGTACCAAGTCAGGGTTAGGCCATAATTTTATTTCAATTTTCCTTATTTTAGTTCTAGTATTTCGGACTGTCTGTGTTAGCCAAGTATATACTCCCTTCGCATAGGTTTCAGTCCCTTTACACAACTTGATGTAAAATAGGTGAACAAAATTAGTTACCTCCATATTGGTACACATACTTCTGGAGCGCCGGCAAAACTATGTTCTGCTCCTTACAAATGGCGCACGTATTACCTTTACACCCAGGGTGATTTTCGCCATGCAGCCGACCTTTAGCTGTATGTATATGTACGTGTATTCGAGCCTTGTCGGGACAACAGTTTACGGTATTTACCGCTTGAATGGTTTAGTTGCGTCCGTACGTTACGGTCGGCTACAAACACGTCATATCCGCCTAGATATCCGGTTCGCGGGTTACCTGTTTCCGGTATATTAATTTCCCTAAAAGGTATTTTATTGTTAGTAATAATAAAATTTATTCGAGCCTAGAAAATACCGAATACAGTGCAATGTATGGATTCATATTTGCGATTATTTTTGGTTGGCTAAAAACAGCGTAGTACATTGTATATTCAGTGCTGTTGGCAACGGGTCGACGGACATGTTGAAATATGTCATTTCGACTTCAAGTTCGCAGTTCGCTTCTGAAACTCAAATTTATAATTCTTGGTAATTCTTTGAACTGATTCTCGTTACGCCTAATTAGCTCGACTATTGCGTGACAATACGTTTGTTTTTCATTGATTATGAGATCATATTCAGTCAGACAGACCACGCACGCAACGGCGAAGTAATGTTAACCCTCTTTATCATATTTGTGTATTTTTTCTTTTATTTTTGGTTAGTTATTTCAGAAGGGTTTATTTTTGTCAAATTATGGGAATAATGTTCCACACCATTTATGGATTTAATCATTTTAGAGATGATTTTATCCAAAAAAAAAAGGTTTTTTGTGTAAAGTTTTGCTCACTAGCTTGTAGGCTACATCTCATTTTTTCCACTTTTATTCATGTAATATCACAGCGTAATATCTTCGTATTTTTCACTTATATTGTTCGTCAAATGTGATATTTGTGTCTCATGTTTAAACTTCGTTTGAAGCTACCCTGAATTTCTGGCCTGTGCCGTGTTAAACGTGTGGTTCCGTATGCGTGCAATGTAAGTATGCTGTAGCAAGAGGAACGCCTATTACAAGATATTCAAGAGTGTCGCTGCGCGCTAACGTGAATACAGAAATATCTTAAAGTAAGCGTGCATCAACCCTTTTATTTTAACTCAAGCAAAGATAGAAAATCGGAAAATTAGTGTTGGGGAAATAACCGTGCGCATTGGTTAGTAAATTTATCCTTGACCAAGCATGGCGACATATTCCATTAAACATCATAATATAACACGTTGTCGTTATAACTGTGTTTAACGACCTGATATTTCCTCGGCGAGTTTCTCTGACATAATATCCAGCGATACTATTCCAACGTAAGCAAAGAGCAGAAAATTAATGGCGGGTCAATACCGAGCATATAGTCAGCAATTTCGAGATGATTGCATTCGGTAAAGTTGATTGTTGTTGGCCGAGCATGGTTGCGTATTTCATGAGATCATAATTAAACTGGCACGTTTCCGCCATAACTTTGTCGAAATTTACTTATTTTGCGTAAATTTAGCTTCGGGCTCTAACCACTCTAACCAGAAAGCTAAATTTATTTTAAATCCGCTCCATTTCGGTTGCTTATTTGTTTGGTGATAATATGAAAACGTATCGTGAGAGATTCATAATTTATTTAGCGGGAAGGAATTTCCTATTTTAATTATTACAATACAATGGTGATATCGTCTTCCGAAAAAACAGCATTGTGCGTCACAATTCCCAAGTTTAGAACCGTCGTGACATTTGAAGATTGACCCACTTGCGTCGAAATGTGATTTATTCGCTCAAATTATGGGATAAATCTTGCCACGGTGATTAGAAGGTTAATATTAAACGTCGGGATATAGTTTGTGCAACAGCATATGACGTTTTTTGCGTCACGGTTTGCTTGGTGGTGGGTGTGCAGCGCGCGTTGTTTCATCTCGAAAGAATTTCACGGCGCGTTAACCCAAGCCTCGCTGATTTGGATAGGAGAGGGTTTTCTTATTTATCTCGGGAACGGAAGGTGGATAAAACAGTTTAATCACGTGGTGAATGATGACCTTTTGTCCGGTTACCATGTCTGATAGGCATAGGTTTCCTTACATTTATTCTTATTCCACAACAAACTAATATCAAAGGAATAAATGCGTTGCCTTCAATGAATTAAATATTAAGGTGAACTTACTTCAAATTAATGGTTTCATTGCAAATGTTGTTTGCTCATGTTGTTTGTTCATGGCTTTTCAGTTAACACTTCCAGTGTGTCAAAGTACGGTCGATATTGCTTATTCTCCTTCATGTACAGTGTGGTAGAGGGTTAATTGCCCCAAGGCACAGGTTGCGCTCGGTCGTTAACACATCACTACGTTCTATTTGTTTAAGGTCTAGAGACGCTCCCATTGGTATTTTTTTTATTCATTCCGGGAAGAGGAAAGCCGATAAGGCAGCTCAATAATGTAGCGAATCACAGCCTGGTGCTGCACATGGGAATAGTTGATCCCAGATACATGGGCTTGGATTGAGATTTGACTGGTTTATATTTTTATTTATCCTGAGGGTGGCTTTGGGAGGAAAGTCGATAGGACGGCTTGATCATATGGCAAACTGTGGCCCTTTATCTAGGTACCTGTCCATGTTCAAGTATGGGAATAGTTGACTGATTTTCAAGTTGAACAACTAGACTTTATCCTAATACATTTTTAATTTCATCTATACTCTGTTGGTAAATTCGTAACGTGGCACATTGAAATGTGTATACCTAATTCTTAGCACCATATGCCAATAACAATCTTTCCTATATGTACGGGAATAGTAACTGGCGGTCATCTTCCCTATATTCATGAACTTGAAAACAATAGATCTCATTCAAAGAACACCTCGACGGGCGCTAGATATATATTCAATAATAAATTTGTGAACCTTACTATATTTTGATATATTTGCAAGATCTCCCTATAATATTTCTAATCATCTTTTCTTCCCTAATAAATATAAGAAATCATCCTTCATTTGTTTTAATCATTTGTCATTTCTTTTCAGTTCCCTACAATCCACCGAATCAATGGATATTGAACGCAAACCACCGACCCCTCACAATGCAGATGACAACAGGACTCATTCTCCCAAACCACAGGTGAGATTTTATAATTTTAGTAGTTTTTTTCACTCCGAAGAAGGCTTTGTGCAAGCAGTTACTTATAACTAAAGATCTACGAGCAGGGGTGAGAATCCCCCCTTTTAAGATTTAAAAAAAAACATTTTTTTGTATCATACATAGCAATTTTTCGTAGGTTGAAATGCTTTTCAGACCCCATGACTCTTGAAAACCCAGGTCTTCCAGTCTCTGGCGGGACCCGCTAGCTGTTAGAGTCCAGCTTGTCAATCAGAAGTTGCAGACGCAAGATTTGAAGCAGTTCATGCCTTTCAGAAAGATTTCCAAATTTGGAGTTTATAGAACAGACATCTCAAACCCCCACGCTAACATAGTTGAGAAATCTCTTTAACTCAAAGGACTTCAATCCCACCATAATTCAATTTGTTCCTATTTCTCAGGAATCTCATCCTATGATGATCGATGGAGAAAATGAGAAAATTGTGATTATTGGAGATCCAGGGTAAGTGTCAGAACTGCTTAGGTCAGCAATTTTTTTTATCACATTGACAATTAAAGTCTTGGGTTCGGCAATCTTATTTTGGTGCTGGGCCAAAGGTATCAAAGTTCATTTTGTTTTGCCAGTATTAGGTTTGTTTTTAATCGGAGTTTAACCAATTCAGACAATAAAATACAATTGAACTAATGCCAAGGGCTTACGCAAGCCTCTGGAATGTGTGATTGGGATTTCACTTCACCAATAAGGTTGAAAACTAGATAGCGATCAGAGACAGCAGACTTATCAATCTGCGGTTTCGATTCCTTTGCTCTGACTCAATAGTGGCACCACGTGTCCCATCACCAATTAATTAATAACTCGCTAATTATACGACTTAATTCATCCAAAATGAATAGGCTTCTGGTCCGAGATATGATGAATGCACATTCAACCTCGCTTTCATGAGATATCGCGTAACATACGAAAGTGAAACAAACGAACAAATGCCAATCAACATACTCATCGAGATCGATAAGTAACCATAACAACTGATCTATTGACCTTATATCACAGTGGGCAAATCAATAAAGACGCTCAGAGTCCCATGATGGCTGGATCGCCAATATCACAGAAATCACAAGATGGCAGCAATGAGATGAGGTCTATTGTCCTAATCAACGAGAGGTATGGGGCCTACTATTTCGAATACATTCTGAAATAATATGTTATAGAAGAGGAAGAGGAATAACGTACATTTTTCTAATTTTTTCGAAGCATTTATGTATGATACTTAGGATTTAAGTTCTGTAAATAGTAACGTGTGTTATTCATCGCCTTTAATCCTGTATGGTCAATTTTAAAGTGAGTGTGTGTGTGTGCAAATTTGCTCAGAGATGAGTCTTCATTACTTCTGAGTGAGTTCCTATAATTTTGCTCAGAAATGTGTTTCCTTCACTTCTAAGTGGGTGAAAATAAATATAATTATCACTACAGGGAATACAATGCAAAAACAATACAAAATCGTTGCCCTAAATTTTTTTTATTCTAATTTTCTTAGAACCATGCATGATCATATCAATATGGACATTTTTTTCTAGCTCGGGCAGTGTCAGTACAGTTCCAGTAAGCAAGGATGGACACCTGATGCCGCCATCACCCGCACACACACCCCAACCACCCATATCTCAACAAATGTCAACAGACAATGACCACGGAGTCAGAGCTCTCATGGTTTACAATGAAAGGTGAGTGTTTAATGTGAATGTTTTGTGTACCATTTTAGTTCTATAATTCTATTTCGATTTTCCTTATTTTAGTTCTATTACAAGTTCTGGGACTGTCTGTGTTATCTAAGTGAATATATGCCCTGCCCATATATTTCAGTCCGTTCACACAACTTGTTTGAAGTAGGCGAACAAAATTAGTTACCTCCATATTGGTACACATACTTCTGGAGCGCTGAATTTTCTCCTGTAAAAATAGGGCATAAATTGCTTCGTGAAACAGATCAAAACTATAAATTCTGATTTTCTATATTCTTCCTAAACATGAGTTTCATCTTTTTCAGAGGCGAACCAGTAGCAGACCCGATAATACAATATGTTCCTAACCAGAATAGAGAGGACAGGTAAATACTTTAGCAAGAGTTGAAAGGGTTAAATTTAAAGAAATTATTTGTTTTGTGCTAATATGCGAGTTTGTCCTATCTTGTTTCTCTTTAAGTTGTCTCAAAGGTAGGCTACTTAGCTTGCAATCGGAAGTAAGGACATTACAGATAGGAAGAGTTGCAAATTCCCCTAACCTAACCTGTTCATAGCTACATATATATTTTCCATTACATTTGCCTAATAAAGCCCCGGATCAAGAGAGTTGTTTAAGGTTCATCTTGAAATTCAATATTTTATTATCCAGTTGCAATGAAGTTTGCTCACTCACACAACCACTCAGAAATAAAAGAGCAGGGTATTGGATAACCAATGATATGTCAAGAGTTAATGAAACTGAATTATATCATGGTGTTGCATAATGCATACTCAGAAGTAGAGGAGACTTATCTGAGCAAAGTAATGGGCGATCATGAATGTCCAGAGTTACTAAATGGAATTATTGAGGTGCATTACACATGGCGCTCTCGAAGTATGTGCACCAAGATGGCGCACAACCTGAACCATAACCAGGTACACATACTATGTTCAGGTTGTGTGCCATCTTGGTGCACATTCTTCTGGAGCTCCTTACACATCAGTAACTACCAATCCGCACGAGACTTGGGAAGTTATCGTCAAAAGAAAATGGCGACTAGTTGTCCAGATTGCAATCCTTATTTGGTGAGATTTCTCTGTTTGAAAGTGTGTGATTCAGTTTGTATCAGAGATCACAGCGTTACATTCAGACAAATTACTTCCTATCTGTCTTATTGAGATTTGTCATCGGCGCTTTGGAAAATGTCACCATTCGAGGTCGAGTGAAAGAAATGATTTGTAGCAAAATTTGAGCAATTCTAAGGGTAATTTATGATTTGTCATTGCGGCTTTCTCCACCGTCGAGTCCATGCATTGATTGTCCGCACACCAAGCATGGACTGTTAACAAGACGATAGGCTGTGGTTCACAATGTGAATAAGTCATTTTATCGCAATCCATTTCCCCAGGGAAAAAAAGTATGGAAATTCTATTCAGCCTACCACACTTACTGATTATGTTTGAGAGATTCCTGGAGTTCTTTCCCATCATACGGTGGTTCACAACCGTCAGTTGGTTACTGATTCCTCTACCATCAAATCCATTTTTCCGAAGTCAAATAACTAACTAATCCCATACCAGACAATTCAGTTTATGCCTTTGTGATGTGACAGCATAAAGCTGTCTTATCCACCATTCTCTTTCCACAAGATAAATATAAAACTCTTTTTTATTATCTTTGTTTCAGTTTGCTGATGAAGGAAGACAGTTATCCCATAACTTGTGGCAACAGCAAAGGAGAATTACATTGGAAGAAATTTATTTGTCCTGGCATCAATGCTAAGTGTGTCCTGGTAGGTTGGGACTAAATTAATTGCATGATGGTTATTTGTTTTGTTTGTGGCATTTGTTTTTCAACATCAATGGATTATAACTAGACTAACAACCAACTTGCACTCCACAGCTTTTGTACAAATAGTTTATAATGTCTTCATAAATATGTATTACAACGATACATAAGTAAAGAATATTAGAAATAGTACAAAGTGGTACGAAGTTAAATTTCTTGCCTAAATTGATTGAAAAAATTCCTTTCTCGAGTGGAATTTCCTTCTGGCTGGGGAACCTTGCATTAACCAATAAATCAGTGATGCTCAAACTTTTTTGAATATTGACCCGCAAGACTCAACATTTGTGAATTTAGTTTTGCTTTTAACATTAAAAGATATCAGTTATTTTATGCGCCGTGCTGACTACTAAAACCCAATGAAAGTAGAAAAAGGGGTGTGGTCAAAGAATCAAACATTTCACAGTCAATTAACCTATAGTCGTCACGAATAGTATCTAGTTAAGGTGTTATTTGCCTGTGGCCGCTTACGAGTTGATGAGTCAGTTCCTAGTTTGATGACCCTGTCTCTAATTGTTTGTTTAGTGTCACAATGTATGGATGACGCCGAAAGAGTTTGTTCAGGAAGCCGGAAAGTCTACATTGAAGGATTGGAAACGAGCAATAAGAATTAATGGAACCATGTTAAGGTGAGTTTTTGTAGGCTATGGTAGGAAATACGAACCTTGGCCCAGAAAATTTTTTCTTAAACTTTACCATTGTAAAGTTATTGATGCCTATTTCGAGGGTTGTCACTTACAAACTAATTTCTATGTTCATATCATCATTTTGATTCAAACTATCAAACTACCCTGATACTAAGAATTGATTTTACAATTTGTTAAGTTATAAACACATGTTAACTTGAGACATCAACCAAATTGAATTACACCCAACCCTTGCTATTTTTTTTTATAAAACAGTAGGAAACTGTAAATTTGCAATGATAACTGGGTGTTTAGGAGCTGGAGCTCAGCTATTGTCCTGACTCCAACAGAAAGTTGGGAAAGGATTTACATATTTATCCCCGAGCGAGGAAAGTCGATAAGGCGGCTTAATCATATGGCGAACCAAGGTCTCTCGTCCGGTTACCAGTCCATGTCGAGTATGGGATTTGTTAGGTATTTGTTTTCGGAAGCGTGGATTGATGATAGAGGAAGCCGTATCCGACCAGCGGTTACGTGAACCACCCTACGGCGGCGAGGAGTCCAGCAATCCTCTCGCACATGGGATTCAAACCTGCAAACTCACGCAAGATAATCAAAGGTGCAGTGCTGAGCGTATTCCTAACGCTCAGCACGATGAGCCACACCGCCAACTTATAGCTCCTCGGCAACCGTTCTAGCTTTCTAGGCTACTTGGAAGATTTTGGCTACTAACATATCAGCACATGAAAATTTTTCATCTATTATTAGAAAAATGATTGAGAGCGGTGACGTTGACTACTATCAACACGAGACAAATTGTTCGAACCAATGTCGAAGCAATAAAGGAGCGAGTTTGGAGGCCACTTCGAGTAGAGAGAGTTTCAATCATTCTTTTGATCTGGCCGACACAAAAGATGTGAGTGGAGTTTTATTAAAGAATGATTTCCATCTATGTAAATTCGTGGTTCCCAAACTTTTTAGGCCGCGTCCCCTTTTCAGAATTTGTCAAGTATCGCGCCCCATCTTAAAAATAACTAGCTAACAATAAGCTACAAATAACAGATAGTAGGGCGAAAGTAAGTTATTCTAAATACACGTTGAAAATTCGTGGATGGAAAGTAAATACCCAAAATAAAGCGAGCAAGATCAAATCTAACGAATATTTTTATTTTTAATTAGCTTAACCCCCACCCTTAAAAAATTCGCCGGCGTTTGAGAACCACTGATATAGAAATTATATAGAGCATTATATTTTGAGTGAGGCCACAGTCAGTGGTTTGGGGTCGACGGCGTGTTTTCAAACTCATCATGGACAAAGTAGATGTTGAAAGGCTCGTTAAGCCGAGAGACCACAGGCCTCCATTGTTGGTAATCAATGTCGAAATTGCTATTGTAAACTGGAATTGCATTAGGTGCATTAAAACAGAAAAGGCATAACCTTAATCCAAACCAAAGCCAAGATTTAAATTGCAAGTCATTTATACAACTTGTCTCCAGGAACTGAAAATTCGGCTCCGACCCCAATATCTGTAAAATCATTATCTATCTATAAACACACAGCCTTTCGTTTTTCCTAGGCCAGAGTCTGCAAATATAGTCATCCTGAAGCAGGGGTTGAGTATAGTTTTAAAATAATCCATCAATTCGGTATGAAAAACAGGGATTAAAAACCAAAAATTAGTCTTTTCGTCGTTGTTTTCAAAACAACTTTTTCAATTTTCACCCTTAGGGGTTGAAGCCCGCTGATGTTCGATAATCCCAAATTTTTATTTTTACTTTTGAACATTGTCATCTGTCTGTCATGAAAGGGCCGTATTAAACAACTGGTTAAGTTTTATTCACAGCATTCAATGAACGAAGGGCCATCCTTGGAACGATCAAACTCTGAAGATAATACGATGTTATTGAACGCGAAACGAGCTATGTTATCTGTGCAGAGATTGTCACAGGAAAGCCAGAAAAGTTTTGGTGAGTCACATTTTTTCGAAGTTCAGTCTATCCAGGGTGATGCACAATGCCGCTGTGGTTTGAAAAAGTGTTTCGCAATAACAAAAAGTCATTTAAAGTGACTTCATTGATTTTCTGCCTAGTTTGTGTTAAGAAATTTGGTAGTTATGCGCCATTTTTTTTCTATACGTCTATCCGCATTTAGGCAGCGTTTTCTCTACATCTTCACGCTACATTTTAAACAAGTCTATAGATGAGCATTCACTGATATTTAATGAGCTGCTATTTTCAATATTGGCGAATTTTTGCCGCTGTGGCAATCCATTACACCAGCAGTTCCCAAACTTTTTGTTCGTTCGGCACCAAATTATCACAGGAAAAAAAATCATGTTGCACCTACACAAAAAAAATTGATATCTTCGAATGAAACTCAATTTTGTGATCGTCAATGTATGTTTTATGCTTTTTGAAGTTTAAGCCTAAGGAATAAATACAATGTCAACAAAACAACATAACGTCATAACATTTGCATTTATTTATCTAATGAGAGTTGTGCGGCTGCTGCTCTGAACACCTAGTTACGATTAACACAATTCTGATAATTTTTTGGGCGCCCTTAGCAAATCGCTGCGGTGCACTAGCCACTACATTACTCATATGTTGGATGAGCATAGACTCGACATTTCCGTTGCAGCATTGCCTGCCTACTCAGTTTATTACACATGGGTTGGATGGTGATCACAGGGGTTTGAACCAGTTATCACCTACTCTCTGCATCAACGCCTTAACCACTGAGCCATAGATTTTAATTCTGAAATCTTCATTCAGGTGGAATGAGTTCGTTAGAGCGGTCAAGTTCAGAAGACTCAGGATTGGCTCCTTCACCTCAGCTAGATGGGATGGTCATGAGAGAATCCATTGCCACAGCTGACAAGATACAAGGTAGATTTACATGTTTGTATCGTGTTTTTCATGTTAACTCTGTAGCAGTGATTCCCAAACTTTTTGGTATCGAAACCCCTAAATCGAATTACCAAAAGCTCAATTGTTCCTTTCATAAAATGAAATTTCCAGCGTGCAATATATCCAATTTAACAGCCACGATAACATAATAAATCCATAAATCCTCATTCGAGTTGTGCAACCCAGGATCTTGCCGTCCATCCTTACGCTCGCTTAACTTAGTCTATCTATTTGTTCAGATCTCCAAGCGTTCTGGTCTGGAATTATCAGAACTGACTTATTTGATGAAGTTGTTCAGGATGTTGTTTCACAGGTGAGTGAGAACATATGACTTGCAGTGTATCTGTGTCGACTCTTTTATTTATCTGTGCTCCCGCCGCTGTTAGTTAAGAGTTTGCTGGAGATAAAGACCTATTGAGTCTTTTAATGGAGATGACCTCAATAGACAAAATTTTGCATAAAAAAACAATCGTTATCGTTTTTGTTAATGATGACACAATTCCCCCCCATTGCTGATTTTCATTTTTTTAATTCCTCTCTCTCCCAGGTTTCATCGATACAACACCGAGCAAAAACCTCTCCGATAGTGTCAGCGGAAGACGCTGTGATGATGACAAATCTTGCGAACGCTCTGGAGTTGATTCCTACAATCGCTCAGAAGATGGCAACACATAAAATGACAGTGGAAAGACAGGCTGAACAGTCAAATCTCGCTATCCAAGGTGAGTCCTAAGTCTCCTTTTTGATTGAGTGCCCATAACTTTGATCAGAGATGCGTCTTCTGTACTGCTGAGTGAGTGTCCGTAACTTTGATCAGAGATGAGTCTGCTGTACTTCTGAGTGAGTGCCCATAACTTTGATCAGAGATGCGTCTGCTGTACTTCTGCGTGAGTGCCCGTAACTTTGATCAGAGATGCGTCTGCTGTACTTCTGAGTGAGTGCCCATAACTTTGATCAGAGATGTGTCTTCTGTACTGCTGAGTGAGTGTCCGTAACTTTGATCAGAGATGCGTCTTCTGTACTTCTGAGTGAGTGTCCGTAACTTTGATCAGAGATGAGTCTGCTGTACTTCTGAGTGAGTGCCCGTAACTTTGATCAGAGATGCGTCTGCTGTACTTCTGAGTGCCCATAACTTTGATCAGAGATGCGTCTTCTGTACTGCTGAGATAGTGTACTCTTCATATCATGCCCTGATGAAGTTTTTCTGAATAGAAATTCAAAACGTCGGCAAATTATATCGTTTTGCTATACACCGGTTGTGCTTTATTTATTTTTGACATGAATATACCTGGTGGCAATCATGCGCTGCTGAGTGAGTGTCCGTAACTTTGATCAGAGATGCGTCTTCTGTACTGCTGAGTGAGTGCCCATAACTTTGTTCAGAGATGCGTCTTCTGTACTTCTGAGTGAGTGTCCGTAACTTTGATCAGAGATGAGTCTTCTGAGTGAGTGCCCATAACTTTAAAGATATTCTGGCACTCCTGAAGTATTTGTAACAAGATGACGCACAACCTAAACAACCCTAACCTGTTACACATACTATGTTCAGGTTGTGCGCCATCTTGGTACGAGTACTTCAGAAGCACTGATATTCTTTTATTTTGTGGAAAGGAAAAGTAGGCTGGAGGTCTAAATTATATGGTAAACCAACTGGGACCAGCAGCCTCATGAAAAATTTCGTACTCGATTTTCTCCCTGCTGGATTATTTGAACAGCCAGCCCACGCAGGATTGGCATGGTGTAATGCATTCCCCTCTGTTAAAAAACTCAAAAATCTTTTCCAGAACTGGAGCGAAAACTGGCGGAACACAAACGCTATGAAATAGATTTGAAGCGAAAATCACAGCATCTTGAGAGCGTGATTAATCTAACGCCGAATGAGAAACGGAAAAAGAAAAATATGGTTCGACTCTACCGCCAGAAAGCTGTGGAACATCAACCAGGTTAGTCTGCGACCTCAACATGATCAGGTCCATTGCTTCTATGACTAGGTAGAATCTATTAATCGTGATTATAAAAAAAAAAATTTGGACATCAAATATGAAACATTTAGAAGATGAATAAATTGTTAAAACGTGCTCAAACCCATCAAGCTATCAAAAACTCGCTAAAACGAGACAGCCTAAAACCACTGAAAGACAACCTCAAACATGCAAAATTCGTCAAAACCTACGAAAGAACTCGCTAAAACATCTATATAAATCGGATTGCAAGTTGGTAATTTAATCAGGGTCACATACATCTCCCCGTGCTCGCTTTTTAAATCACTTGTGAATTCATGATAAGTACGGGGTAAGTGAAACAAAGTTGCAAGCCCTCGACTTGAAGTTGAAAGTAATGACAGAATTAAAAGAATGCGCTTGGCCTATGTGCAAGTTCATTTAATGCCAGAAATGTCCAATAGATATGGGCTGATGCAATTCAAGTCAACAAATAGCTAAATAAAGGAAATTCATGTAAATCTGAATTCTATTCAATTCAGGATGTCATAAGTTCCTATTTCTATCCCATTCACAGGTCCTCGGGTTTCAAACTTTGGACCTCCTGAAGTATGCGAACTAAGATGGCTCACAACCTGAACTCAGGTTGTTTACCAGGTTAGGATTCAGGTTGTGCGACATCTTGGTGCGCATACTTCAGGAGTACCCAAACTTTCAGTGTCTGTTACACAACCAGTTGGTAATGTTCCTAATCTAAGCTTACCGACCATGAACACTATGTTAGTTGATTTTCAAAGACTCATAAATTTAGCTTTGTAACGTTTCATTCGAGCAACGTCAAACTTTCTCAGCCAATCATTTTTTACCAATGATATTTTATTTCAGGTCCAAGCGGTCAAGCTGGCACTTCAAGGTTGTCGGCCCCTGATATTGTTGGAGTCGTACCCACTAACCCTCTGCTGCGCTACCCATCCGAGATGTGGGTCCCTCACTCAAGTTCTGCTGTCGCACATGCACTACAGGTGATTAGAAGGTTAACAAAGTTCTTCTTCGAATTATTTCTGAAACTAATTAACTTTTCTCATTTTCAATATGAACTCGTAACTAAACTATAATTATTCAGCCATATGACCAACGCTTCTGATGTCATCTCTTTCCCCAGGATAAATGAGCAAAGTTGTTGGCAACCTCTCGGAAGTGAATAAGACTTTTGTTATGTGAACTCTTCCATTAGTAACAGAGATTCATCTCTGAGTTGCACACTGCCACAGCTATTGCAACTATATATAGAGTGATAAATTTCTAACTCATTGTCTTGGTGAGGTGTCTTCAACAGTCCTTTCTTTTCCAGCAGGTGGCATCCAATCAGATCGCACAGATGAATGTATCGGGTCGTATGATCAGCATGCCCATCCCCCCACACCTCCTGTCAACACACGACCCATCCAGTTTCCAAGTAAACCAGGACTCCAGTAAGAAATGATGTCATAATGGTACCATGACATCACTACTATGAAGTCATATCTATGTCAAGCTGCCGTCCAAGAGTCTGTGAACTCTGATTATGATGTCAGACTATAAAGACATCACAAAGCTGATGTGATGTCACAATAAAAACCTGACGCTTCATGTTTGGTAAAGTCTTTTGTCACGTTTGCGCTTTACTTGTTTCATCTTTTGTGACGTTATAATTAAGCTGAATTTATTTATGATGTCACATTTCTTTTTATTGTGATTTCATAATGATTTATACATATAATATATATATAACTGTTTGAGATTATGAGGGGGATGCCATGAAGCAACAGAGTTATTTCCAATCTGCCTAAATATTGATTTCTTACTAAAGCCAGAAATTCATGTTAATTACTTTGCATAAAATAGGCTTTTGGTAACTTTGCTCAAGAGATGAGTTTCATTCAATTCTGAGCGAGTTTTCGCAACCTTTTTTTTGAGACGAGTCTCCTTTGCTTCTGAGCAAGTGCCCGTAACTTTGCTCAAGTCTTCTTTATTTATGAGTGAGTTTATATGGTTCTGAGAATTTCAGTGTTTCCCAAAACCTTACTCTGATTTTTTTTCTATTTCTGCGTAAATGCGAGTGACCTAAAAATAATCAGTAAATTTAGTAGCAATTTATTATTTGAAAAAGTTCCGTCTTGCTTTTTTTTTAAATATATTTTGATTTCTTGTATTAGTCTCGAATTTAAAAGTTTGAATATTCAATGAATATTAAGTTTTATGATGTAATAATTGTCCTGTCGACATCCTTCTTTATGATATAACAATCTATAGGTTTCTCTCAACTATTATTGCTCTAATTTTGAATATCGACTCTATACCTTGCTTCCAAAAAACCTTTATAAAAATCGACATTTGTGAGGGCTCACCCTAATTTTCTTTCTATTCTAAAATAGGAGCTCACAGGGCAGGAAGTTGCCGAAACTTTAGATGAGATATATAAATGTACTACGGTGTTGTGTATGGAACTGCAAGTCCTTGTATATTTCCTACTTCAGATCCGTATGTAGCCATTGCCACAAGAAAATGGGTGCTCCTGAAGTATGTGCTCCAAGATGTCGCATAACCTGGTACACAACCTGAGTTCAGGTTGTGCGCCATCTTGGTTTTCTTACTTTCATTTAAGGAATCTTGATCTTGCTTTGACGGAAATTGCTTTTCAAAAACTCTAAAATATTGGAAATTTACCCGAACAGTCTATTGCAAGGCTGTCCTAGAATATATATTTCTTTTGTTTGTACTCATTGCCTTGGAGTTGTTTTAAAAGACTTTTTTTTTTAATCCATAAGGGCACAAATGGAAAAAATTTCTTTGGGACAACATATCTTTTTGACTTTTAAACATCTCTAACTTCAACTGAAATACTTTGAAAAACCAGATCAAAAAGTATTTTTATATAATTTTTTAATTTGGATTATTTCGAAATTTCAACATTTGTCCATTGTCTTGAAACGCAAACGCCCTGTTTGAAATGCTCGAAAAATTTATTGTTGGTTTTTAAGTATTTGAGGATGAAGTCACTATGGATAATGTTTACAGCAAATTTTCTAAAGTATTTGAGCATTTATTGCATTCATGAACAGACTTGAGCATGGCACACACATCGTTTGCCATCACTTGTGCATTTGGTCACTGGGATTTCAATTAGCTGCAATGCTTTTGCAACTAGATTTCGGCAATGGATCATGGTCCCCTATTTTACCAGTTGAGAATGTACCGCAAGCAGTCGCTATCTGGATACAAAAACAATTCATCTTTCTGCAGTAAATGTACAGTTGATTTAACTCTTGTTTTTATATTTTTATTGAATTTCTTGAAATTTTTATTTTTTATGTTTTCGACACAGTTTTCTGTAACTTTATTCAAACCAATGTATTTTGAAAGACATTGTTTTCCCCACAAGGTGGGGATATAATTTTTATTTGGGCTTGTTGAGGTGGGGACCCCAGTCAAGCATACACACAGGAAGCGGTTTTTCCGTTTTGATACAAAATGTATTACACCCTGAGTGAATTGAACACAGGTTTGCAACCCAAACTCTATTCAAATTGGCGCCATTTTTTATTCACTGGCTCATAATTTGCCAACAAAGACTAAATATAGTTTCAGTAACTCTCGGCATTTAGGCTGTTGCCAGTTACTTTTTCCACATAGATGAGTCTTCTTTATTTCTGAGTGAGTGCGGCAACACAATTCTATATATAGTTTCAGTTGCTATTATCATTTCAGTGATGGTCGATTTTTACCTTGATGAGTTTTATTCATTTCTTAGTGAGCGCATGTAAAGTTATCAGAAAAAAACGCCCTGACCTGTTACACCAACATAGTCCAACCTTCCATGTTCGGCCAATGCTAGATTGTTTCAAACTTGGGATACGTTTGAACTTTTGACCCCAAAACATCCTTGGACCTCACAAATAAACCCCTGCGCAATTTTTACTCTTTGCTTGTTGTGACGTCATCATCGGTGACGTCATATTTCTTGTGAATAATGTTCCACTTGATGTTGTTGCAAGTAATTGTCAATACATGAAATTTTTAATACTTTGTTTTATCCAGTGGTGTTCAGTAGAACAGAGAGGATCACAAGGGCTGTGCTTCTACTGGAGTCGGATTTTTTAGGCTGCCTGGAGTCGGGAGTCAAAATTGATACTTTCAATAGCGATGATCGAATTCAAAATTTTGTACAGAAACGAAGTGTCCATAGAAATCTGTAAAAAATAAAGAGAGAGCTATGCTCAACTATACGGACACGAGATCCGAGCGTATCATTGCGTCAGCCGCCACGCTTCGCGGATTGACAATCGTGTTCCCATGAGAATCAGTGTATAGCGAAATTTTGTATGAAATATCAGATCTCCTAGGATTCACTGAAATTTTTGGAAGAAGAAAAAAAGTCTGTCGGTACTGTTATCTGGGATGGCATTGGTACTCCCGAACACTTTTATTTTTGTAGGTTTCACAGGGAAACAACGCTGGTACTAACAAGGAATTTGTAGCTTTAGTTGTAATGTTAAAATTTCCAATCACACTAAATAAGATTCAGGCACAGGCTGATCACAGGCTTCACTGCTTATTTCGGGTTGTCCGGACTTATTAGTGTTTATCACAATATTGTTTGTATTTTTATCACAATGCTCAGGAGCTCAAGGCAAGGGTGGTTTGAACATTTGACTGATTTATCTTGATACTACTTACTTTTGGTGTGTTTACGTATGGTTCACTGCATCGCGATTATTGGCTGATTACTTGATTACTTCTTGTTATGGTTAACTGTCTAGAGCTTTAGTCTGTCTTTAGATCTGTTCTCATAAGCTTGTTAATGGTGCTATAGTCATTGGGTATGAATATTCTATTTCTTAAGTTTCTTACATTGGGATAATCTGTTCTGACAAAGCCTCATTTAAATGTAAGTGAATTGGTATATTCTTGCTTTGTATTGTGCCTGGTTGCCTGTACTCATTTTAATATTCATCTTTATTGTTTGTCAGGTCACTTTGTCTTACTGATATCTGGATTAAATCACTTTGGGAGAAATCTATTCGTTTCATTTCGGGATATTAGTTAAAGAGACATAGTAGGCAAGGGTGATTTGTCAATGGGCAGAAATCCAAACTAGTGACATTTAATGATACTGCACCTACACCTACAAACTGGAGTCTGAATCAAGCAGTTCTTCTTCAACCTTTCGAGGATTCAGCAATACATCAAAGCAAGAATGCCAACTAACAATGGCAGAATATTTTCAAGGTCAGAATTTCAAACAACTCAAGAGTAAGTTTCCGGTACTCAAAGTAAATTTGGAAAGAATTTTAACACGATTTGAGCACTCTCTGGAAAGAAGAGATTTTGAAAAGGTCAAAATACTGTTTCATGATGCTAACGATAAAATAGCATTTTTGGTCTGTCTAATTGATACTATGGAATTGGCTCTAATTGAAGAAGACAGTACTACACAAAGTGAGGAAAAACCCGTTATATCCAAATTTAGTGAAGAAATTTTACGTGTGGAAAACAAGATTGCAATCGATTTTGAGAAATATGAAGACAAACTAGATATAAAGCCGGTGATATCATCTCTTGTAACCACTCAAAACAATTATAATAATGATCCTCCTATGATTAAGTTATGTGGTATGGATCCGCCATGCTGGAACGGACAAAAAGTAGACTTTTATACCTGGAAAGAACGTTTTACACATATAATGCACCATGCTAGAATTACGGATGATTTAGTGCAAATTTCATGGCTTTTACGCAATGGTGCAATGCCAAACGATTATCAAACAATGATATGTGACTGTAAATCAATTTCAAGTGCATGGGAACGCCTGGAAGAGCGTATTCCTAAATCAGTAGTTCAACGTGAAGTAATCAAGCAATACGAGCAAATAAAACCTTTATATAAGACCTCTCGTAATCCAGCGAACCTTAGGCGACTAGCTCACGAAATTTCTCTCTTCTGCCGACGTATGGAAGATCTTGGGTTAAAACAGGATGCAAACTCGGTTATTTCTGTCAATAGAGCATTAGAGTGTCTAGATGCAGACACTGCACTGCGATATAATAGTTCCAGCAAAGGTAATCATAACTTGGAATCTATAACGAATTTTCTGAGATCTGAAGCTACAGCGTTGGAAATATCTGGTAACTTTATCTGTCAAACCGAGAATATGAGGTTTCGACCGAGACAAAACCAGTCGCCAAGATCTAATTTCAATACGGTTAATCATGCTACAGACGAGAATGATAACATGGGTTCAGTTCAGCCACGTCAAAGGACAGTCACTTGTATTTTTGGATGTGGAATTCAGCACCGCCTTATAGACTGCAACAAATATCAAAACCTATCAATTCCTGAAAGAAAAAACTTTATAGCAGATGATCGAAGATGTTTTATATGTCTAGGAACTCACTTTGCAAGAAATTGTGCAAGAACAACAGCCGATAGCTGTGTAAATTGTAACCAAAGACAGCATCATTGGTCATTATGTCCCGGAAAAGTACAGGGAAATTACAATACAATGAGAAATTCTGGTATGAACGACTCGAATTTGGAAAGTCAACATATTCACTCTAATGCAGCAGTATTCAACCAATCTCAGATGCATTCAAGACAATTGAGCGCTTTTAATTTGGATTATTCTCCATTACTTGTTGCAGAAGTGCAGGCGAGTGACAAAACATGGATCAAGGCAAATTTCTTTCTTGACGGTGGCAGTAACCATTCTTTGGTAAGACGTAATTTTGTAAAATCATTGAAACAAAAGGCAATAGGTCATGGAACAATTCGGTTTGGTGTCGCAGGAGGAGCCATTCATGAAGAACCTTCTGAAGATTATAATTTGAAAATTAGACCTCTTTCACGAGACCAGATATTTGATATCAGAGTTACGGCTGTGAGAAAACCTTGTCACGATGTTACACCAATTCCGCCATCTATTTTTAAACAGTTTGAATATCTAAGAAGAATTCAGGATAAAATACCAGTTGGGCAAAAAACAGTCGATGTTCTTGTTGGTAGAGATTATGCACCTTTAATTCAAACAATGCATTCATTACGTTCGCCAATTGATCCCGATAATCATCCTTCAGCAGCTTTCACATCTCTTGGATGCTATCTATATGGAGGCATTATTCAAGCACCGCAACGATCTTTCAATCATGTAGCAAATATTAATAGTTTTTCATCATTAGAAAATGAAGAGTTGCGCAAGTTTTTCCATGGTGAAGTTCTTGGAGTGCAACCCACAACTTTGTGTGTTTGTTCTAACTCAGAAATTGCAGAATCAGCATTTATCAAACATGTAAAAGCGACAACCAATATTAGTGCTGATGGCCGAGTTTGTGTCAAAATGCCATGGAAACCTGGTTTCCCAGAAAAATTGCACAACAATTATGAGAAGGCGTATGAACAAATGAAAAAACGGGAACAAGAATTGTATAGAAAAGGAAAAACGGAAGAGTATAATATGGAGATTAAAAATCTGCTTCAGCGAGGCGTAGTACGACGACTAACACCGGTTGAAACGAAAACGGCTAAAGTTGAAAATGCATGGTACCTCAATCATCGTATCGTAGAGCGTCCGGATAAAACCTCAACAAAATTAAGAATAGTATTTGATTCTGCGTGTCCTTTTAAGGGCACATGTCTCAATGATGGTTTAGAGAAAGGCCCCAGCTTTGCGAATTCTTTGTTCAGATGTTTCATGGCATGGCGAGCTGATAGTGTGGCTATTGCTGGTGATATATCGAAAATGTTTAATCAAATTCAAATGGCAGAAGTCGATCAGAAATTTCATCGTTTCCTTTGGCGCTATGGTGATTCATCGTTGCAACCAACAATCTTTCAATGGCTTCGGGTTATGTTCGGAGATAAATCTAGTCCTGACTTGGCATGCTTTACAATTAAATTTTTAGCCGATAAATTTCGAAAAGATCATCCTCTTGGAGCTGTTGTATTGGACAAAGATACATACATTGATGACGTCAGTCATTCTGTTTCGAATCACATTCTTGCAAACAAGGTTATCAATGATGTTGATCAAATACTTATTCGTGGAAAATTCTCTATAAAGATTTGGAACTCAAACCATCCTGAAGTAGATCAAAATCCTGGTGAAAAAGTTGTTGATGTACTTGGTCATTCCTGGAATAAAACTGATGACAGTTTCAGTTCAAAATTCAAAGACATTTCTTTCATGCAAACAGGATTTTCTAAAAGAAAAGCATTAGCATGTGTAATGAAATTGTGGGACCCTCTGGGTTATTTACTTCCAGTCACAATGCAGTATAGAATAGATCTTCAAAAGATCTGGGCAGATGGATTTAGCTGGGACCAAACTTTGCCAGATGATGTGGTCAAATGCTGGTATAACAATGTTCAAGAAATGTCCAAGTTAGCTCAAGTTTCAACTCCAAGATGTCTGAAACCTGAAAACACAACTGGACCTCCTCAACTGCACGCATTTTCAGACGGTGGAGATTTAGCCTATGGCACTTGTGTGTTCTTACGGTGGCCTACAACAGGTGGAGTTAAGCTAACATTCGTTGCAGCAAAGGGATTTGTGGCGCCACTCAAACACAAAAGTACTCCAAGAAAGGAGCTAATGGGAGCAATAGGCATGAGCAGATTGGTGCATGAAATAAGTAGAGCACTACCGTACAATATTGCATTCAAATATTTCTGGATAGACAGCAAAGTTGTTATTTATTGGTTGAACTCCCAATCTGGAAAATTCAAACCATTCGTTGCTTCAAGAGTACAAGAATTTCAAGATACACATAAGAATCTAACAAAAGAAGTCAAATTCATTCCAAGTCTTCTTAATGCTGCAGATTGTTTAACAAAACCTATTTCCTGCGAGAAGCTTACAATTTGGCATGAAGGACCTGAATTTCTAAGGCAACCAATGGAATATTGGCCGAATGATGATGACTT
Organism: Styela clava; assembly: GCF_013122585.1. NCBI lineage: Eukaryota > Metazoa > Chordata > Ascidiacea > Stolidobranchia > Styelidae > Styela > Styela clava. The sequence goes on along the minus strand of NW_024102834.1, from coordinate 20,713,673 downwards.
AAAATTAGATGAATTACGTCAAGAAATATTGGAAGAAAAACCACCAACTAAGTCAAAAGCATATCGCGGAAAAAGACAATTCAACGTCGTTAAAGCAGATTTGCCTTATCAAAATGATAATGATTTAGCGGATAATTTTTCTTCATGGCAAGACTTGCTAAGAGCGACAGCTTGGATGAAGGGTGCATTTCAGCAAAAATCATTTGTCAATTTGGAATTTAAACCTGCCGATGTCGTACAATACATAGAGAAAGCAAAATTGTGTATATTCAGAATTTGTCAAAAATCTATGATTGATGAATTTGGGAAGGCTGTCAAAACTCTATGGAAATTAGACTTGTTATTCGATTCTCACGGAATTCTTCGTATTGGTGGAAGACTGAATAGAACTGATTTATATATGGAAATGAAGCATCCAGTCGTGCTTCCGGGCAAACATTCCCTCGTTCGTCTTCTTGGAGTGTTCTATCATAAAAAGTTCTTACATCAAGGGTATCGAGTTATATTGGCAAATATGAAGAATGACGGTATTGTTCTTATTGGTGGAAGAATACTCTTAAAATCAATAGCATCAATGTGTATATTTTGCAGGATTCGTCGTAGAAAGTTGCTACAGCAACGCATGGGAGAACTTCCTTCATTTCGAATGCAACCACAGATGGCACCATTCAATTCTGTAGCAATGGATTTTTTCGGATACTTGAAAGTAAAGCAATCTCGAAATGTAGTTATCAACGCGTCTGTTTTAATTATTACATGTGCAACCACTCGTTGTATTCATCTGGAACTGTGTCTGGCTCTGGATACTAATTCGTTCCTTCGGGCATGGAGACGATTTGTATCTATAAGGGGAATTCATCCTGCTTTTGTATTTTCCGACGGAGGTACTACATTTCAAGCTAGTCAAGCGCCTATCAAGGAATGGATCGAGAAATGGAATTTTCAGTTGATTCAACATGAGATGGCAGAGAATCAAACGAAATTTGATTGGAAATATAATGTGCCTTACGCGTCACATATGAATGGAGTAGTAGAATCGCTTATCAACTCGGTTCGCAAAGCACTCGATGCATCAGTGGTGAATTACAGCAGGGCTCTTATGACCTACGAAGAATGGACAACTGTTCTCAACGAAATTACTTATATCATCAATAGTCGACCACTTTTCCCAGATGGAAACCCTTTGGAATATAATTGTATTACTGGCAATACTCTTTTACATCCATATGCAAAGCAGGTAGTCCCTCAAACTACACAAGAAGAGAGATTCAATCCACGAGACATGCTAAAAGTGGCGGAAAACAGAGTTGAGGTGTTCTGGAAAACATGGATGAAACACATACCGCCTCAGCTATTACTTGCTAACAAATGGTTTCGAACAAGACGCAATCTTCAAGTTGGAGATTACGTATTAATTCTTCAACCTGGATTTAAAGGCGGAAGTGCACCCAGAGGTTTATGGAAAAAAGCACTGGTTCACAACATTATGCCCAGTTCAGATGGCTTGGTGAGAAGTGTTACAATCAAAGACAGCGATGGGAATTTATACAATCGACCAATACATAAACTTTGTCTAATTGCGACCAAAGAAGAGCTACAGTGTGGGTTGAAAGACATCTAATCTCATATCAGTTACTCCGAATCAACAATGTTCAATATTATCGTCTTTTTCATTGCATTCATAGACTGGGGGGGAGTGGTTTGAACATTTGACTGATTTATCTTGATACTACTTACTTTTGGTGTGTTTACGTATGGTTCACTGCATCGCGATTATTGGCTGATTACTTGATTACTTCTTGTTATGGTTAACTGTCTAGAGCTTTAGTCTGTCTTTAGATCTGTTCTCATAAGCTTGTTAATGGTGCTATAGTCATTGGGTATGAATATTCTATTTCTTAAGTTTCTTACATTGGGATAATCTGTTCTGACAAAGCCTCATTTAAATGTAAGTGAATTGGTATATTCTTGCTTTGTATTGTGCCTGGTTGCCTGTACTCATTTTAATATTCATCTTTATTGTTTGTCAGGTCACTTTGTCTTACTGATATCTGGATTAAATCACTTTGGGAGAAATCTATTCGTTTCATTTCGGGATATTAGTTAAAGAGACATAGTAGGCAAGGGTGATTTGTCAATGGGCAGAAATCCAAACTAAAGGGTGTGCAAATTGTCCGGCCCGCGGAGAAATGCCAACTGCCAATATTGAATGGTCTGACCGCGAAACGAGTTTTAGTTTATTCAATCGGGTACGTGCGAGCAATTACAATCCCTTGGCGTCGCAAAGCCTATACCAGTTTCTGAGTGTCACTGTCATATTAGTAAAACTAGCTAGTAAAACCCTGTTGCAAAATACCGGTACACAATGTTGTAAAAACGTGCTTCTCACTGAATTGGTTTAAAGTCGGTGTGATAATGAATTCCCTCCTTAAATTTATGCGTTCTACGTCACCATTTTTTGCAAGGACCCCTAATAATGCCGTAAGATCAATAACAAAAAGAAACAACTTGTTACTGCTAGAAAGGCTATCTTAAATAAAGGTGCGGCCCGCAGCTTCATCCAGTTACTTGTATCTGGCCCCCTATAATGAAGGTTGCACACTCCTGGCTTAAAGTCATATTGGAGAATATATCATCAAGTGATAGTTATTCCATGTTAGAAGGTGATTGTCATTTGAAGTTAGGCAACTGCTTTATTGCGAACATATAAATTTGTAGTGAACAGACATTTCTAGTCGGTTGCTCTGTTAGCTATGAAACTAAGAGTGGTCTGGTGTTATTAATTATAACTGATGAAAATGTCGTCTTCATCTTGACGTCAATCAGATTATTTGCATTATTATGTAACACGTAATTCTACATGTACGCAATAATTGAGAACTAATGAAGCGTGCAGCAGGCTTACATGGCCGGTGCACCTGACACACAGCTTCGTAATTTTTTTAATTAGTCAGAAGTCTGCTACGCTGTTTCATCGGTGTAGTGACGAATAGAGGTAGGATTACTGAAGTAAGCTGTAAAGACAATACGGAAAACCATGACAATGCCCAGGATATACTACTGAAGACGTATGCTTTGTGATTTCCAGCACTCTCCAATCAATTCAGGAAGACTCAAATAAATGGTGAGTGAAATTTTGTTTTGACCTGAATCAGGTTTCAAAATGTGATTTAACCGAAGCAAATAAGCCCTGCAATGATACATCAAATTGTCTCGTTTGGTTACAGTAGAATAGAGTACTATGGTTAAAAAATACGTTATTCGGACGCCATAGTCTGTGGCTTCTATCAATTTTGCAATTGAAAAATTTATGTTTATTACAGAGGAGAGGAATGTCGATAAGACGGCTTTATGTTAACCACTCTCTCCCAGTTACTAGTTCACGTAGGGTGTAGGATTAGTTCGCTAATTGTTTGCTTCATATCTATGGACTTCATGGCGAAGGAAGCCGTATCCGATCAGCGGCTACCACCCTTCGACGGCAAAGAGTCCAGCAATCCTGTCGCACATAACCATTCTCTATCGGGATTCGAATCTGCAAACACGCGCAATGTAATCAGAGGTGTGCGATGGCAAGCGTGATTTTAGCGGAGCGCAACCGCTGAGTCGGTTTTGCATTTGCGTGATAGCATTCAAAGCCAATATACCTGAAGCTTTAGACTAGTTGAGTATTTACGTACCGGCATTAAAAATTAGTCGAACCAGTAGCCGTAGTTTGCCGCGTGAATAAATCACCTCGCCCGCTCCTCTCCAGAATAAAATGTGAAAACATGTACATTGGAGCGCAACTGGGCAGAATTATATTAACCATACGAGCGCCAGAGCTTTAGTATGAATTTAGAAAGCCGTGCCCTGAAGGAGACGAGGATGCCCAATCACGTGAAGAAAAATCACGTGAAGCGAATTCGCACCGAGGCACAATGAGATGTTGGTATATATATGGGAAAAGGCACAATGTATCCCCATGCGGATGGGGGGCTATTAATGTGAAACTTGAGTTTGCATATTATCAGATCAAGTCGAAGCTTGATAGAAGCTCACACGCAACGTAGCATTCACACTCAACACATTGCGCGTTTGGTTCAAAGTCATTTTCTGCCTCAATGAAACCCCATTAGATGTGTAGCGTACCGGCAGTCTATGAAATAATTATCCAAGTTCAGAATATTTTCCAATATGGTCTGACGTCAAGTTTCTTCTCAATATTCACTTCAAGTTATGCTATTTTATTCTATTTATTAATTATCAATCTTAATACAATCAAATACTCCAACGAAACGCATACAATAAAAACAACAAACACCACGCAGCACAATGCAAGGAAAACCATATGGGCCTACACAATAAAAACACTGACGCACCCTGTAATTGAAGACAACTTTCAATAGAAGCAAAATGACCTCTAGAATCCGGTACATTGAACTAGCTTCTACAATTTGCAAAACAGGCTGAAATAACTTATGACAGGTATTTTAAAAGACCATGAACAATTCTATATATGCACAACATTTGAACAGTACTCATGATAGCTAATTCCATGACAACAACCAAAAATACAACACTAAATGAACTGCAATGGCACTGCACTCAAGCAGCCACATCAGCCCACTGTCCAGCACAAAAACATCCAACAAATCCCAATCCAACAATCACACAACCATCCCCGATATCCCATCGGAGACTAGAGGCACTTCCACAGACACTAAATACCAAAAATCCAACCGAAAACAACCACACTGTACCGCTGCCAACCACAGCACACCCCAAAGGACAGACCGACAGTGTCACATTGTCCCCAGTGTCCCCAGTGCCAAAAATACAGCAATAATATCACAAGACATCATTCAAGTTTCTTTTTTATCTTTTACTCCGTTACATGTTTTTTGGACACGTAGTGGACATAACGATCGTTTCAATATTATGTTGTTGTTCTTTGAAACGTTTTTAAAAAGTCGCTTTTCTCTTCGAATACTGGACCAATTGCTTTGAAATTTTCAGTGGTTGAAGAATAATTTTTTCCCTAGAAGGCTATTACTTTTATTTATTTCAAAATTTTGCGTGAATTCTATGAAATTTGATATTTCGTCTAAAATTTTGCTGTATTATTTTTTATCCATGGGAACACGGATTTTAGTCAGTGTCATGACTGGCTGTACGTTTTGATTCTGCAAAATTCTTGCTACTGGAAATTCAGAACTTTTTTGAGGGTACCGGTAGCGTCAAAGGTACCGGTAAGGACTGATTCGCTCTGGTCTGACGTGTCCATATATTTGTGCGTAGCTCTCTTGTTTTTTAAATAACCATTTTGCGGATCACAGGAATCAAACAAAGTTAGGGCGTTAAAATAAAATATATTAACCCTGTTCATCCAGTATTTAAAATGCAACTCATTGGACATAAGATTACCAATCACGTAAACGGCGTCTATGCTGCTGTCTGCACAAATTCAACATATTACTAATATATATGCCTTGTAGCTATGGTTACCATATTTTTGTGACTTCAAATCGGGACGCCTCGAAAGACAACGACCCCTTAGCTATGATTTTATAACTTCACATTTTCCGATTTTAATACATAGGCCTACATTCCTACATTTAAAGCTGTCTCGGCTGTCTTTATTGACCATATTGTTATCGAAATTTCAGGCGCATATCTCTGTCCAAATATCGGGTTCAGTTCGAAAAATAGGAAGGAATTGACGTTAACGATACCGGTACAAATAATTCGAATTTAGACTAATTAGTATTGGTTTTACATGCGATACGTCTGCCATCAATGGGAATCGGCGGGAAACGAACGCATTCACCTTCAGTAAGTAGGCTAGCGCTGCGCTGCACAGGAACAACTGTAACGAGAACACGTTTGTGTATTATGCTGGAAAAGCGGGACTTTTGGCTGACTTATCGGGACGGCGGGACAAAACACTGAAAAGCGGGAATGTCCCGCCTAAAGCGGGACGTATGGTTAGCCTACTTGTAGCCTATCTACAGACTACAGTTTCCAAGATGCAGGGGCGTACTGAAATTATTAACGGGATGCGACGCGTAATTCTAATTTATACATTGTTACGTAATGATAATGCCACAATTTTCGGATCCAACTGAAAACTATACTTTGCGTTTGGAAATACTTCGCGACCCCCACTGACTAGTTTTGCGACCCTTAGTTGAAAAGCACTAATCAGTACAAAGCATTTTATTATTATGTTTGTTTGTAGCTCTGTTTTTACCGGTGGGAATGCAGAATTGTAAACCAATGGGTATACACGACATATCGTGCTTTTGGGTCTGTTTAGTATATTTTTCAGCGATGTCCTGCGTTCCGTCAGACTGCGATTGTTTGCATGGGCCGTTTGCCGGTTCTGCACTTTGTGATATTGAATGCCTTAGTCTGTAAGTTATGGTGCTCTTCTATGAAATACTGATATTGGTATGTGGGCTATTTGTCAACCTTTGAATTTGCTCGCTGAACGGCCAGCGGTAGAGCGTAGAGGGCAGGATAGGACCGCAGGGTTTGCCAGTACCTGACTTCCCCTTTTGTAACGGCGACGGAAAGACGAAATTTATTGAACCGCGGCTATAACTGGATAGATCAAGGATAAAATATGAACTGTTTTATTCCAGATAATTTCTGGAGTCCCAGCATTGAATGGTTAAAATACGCCGCAAGCTCGTCTACTCGAAGATTCTATAAGATTTTCTAAGACTATCAATTTTGTCTTTCAAATGAAATCAACTTAGTTTTTAAGACGTAGATTTTAAGAAAGTGGACGCAGAGATCGACCACGGTGCAGCTATTGATGTCGTGTACCGGAAGACTCAATTCAGTGCTAGCATCTCGCCACACAGCTTCCACAATTGCGCAATAGCTGTTATTTATTAGGCTTTCGTTACAGAGTCCAGCTGGCACTATAGTTTTCACAGTCGAAGCCGTAAATCTTTCTTCAAAATTCGCGAAGAGGTAAAAAAAACTTTGGAATGTTGAAAACCACTAGTTTAAAATTTTTGATCTCCAGGTGTCGCTAAAGAACAAATATTTACATAATTTGACAAATTATTATTCCTGGGTTTTGCTGGCTGTTAATGAGTTTAAAACAATGTCAAACCATTATGTCAAAAACGTCTTATCTTCTTTAGTTTTCTAATAGTAAAGCCTGGTATATTTACGCAAGCATTCTCAGTGTTGGTGAAAGATTCTAAACCCTGAGTCGCAAGTACAGTCGAGACCGAGTCTCGGCAAACTTTAAATTCGGGTCGTGGAGATTAATTGCACAAGTGGGGTCGCTACTGTTTTGAGATCCGAGTCATGGTATATTCATTAGACAACATTGGGATAGATAAAAATAGGTTATACTCAAACAAAAGACTACATTCTTGCGTTGAATCAACGTTTTTTGATAATCGAATCCGGACATAATATTATGTTTTGACAACATTTACCTCGGTATCAATACGGAATATTTTTAATTTTTCCATGCAACCTTATAATATATCTGGCAAATCACAGTTCATCTGAATTCATCTTGCTGATTAAAGGTGACAGCACATTTGAATCCACGTACATTTGAACCCATACATTTGCACCCGTACATCCGCAGGTGCTAAAATCCATGGGTTAGGGTTAGTATGGGTTCAAATATCCGTAAAATTTCCATGGGTGTAATAGTATGCAGGTGCAATTGTCGTGGGTTCAAATAACGGGTTCAAATGTACGTGGGTTCAAATGTAATGGAGCCGATTTAAAGGCTCGCCGGCCCAAGTTAATTCTCTCTTGTGGTTAGTCGAGTTCTGTTTGTTTAGTCGAGTCTTTGAAAAAGACGATTCGGGCTCCGTAAATTACTCGGCTCCACCTAACACTTAAGATTCCATACCCGAAAACCGAGATTCCAAATAATTGTTTATTTGGAGCCCAATCGTTACATTTTTCGTGCTCCTATATCGCGATGTGTTGCGGGAATGCAGCGATAGATCTCACGTGAAGTGAGTACCATATTGAGGTAGATCTCACGCTTCTGCAGTACTAGGTTTGGGCAGATCCCATGTTGCAGTACTAGTTTGAGGTACATCTCACGCTTCTGTAGTACTATCTTGGGGTATATCTCACGCTATGTTTGGGTGCGATATCCAAGCCTGTCTCAAAAACAATTTTGTGATCATTCTGTGTTCACTGCCATGTTTCAATGTCAAAAATGCCATTCACTAACAAAAATATTGCAGCCGACGTATTGCGGTAGACCTTAGGATCCAATTTTCTTTTTAGTAATCTGAACAAAATCAGTCGTAATGTCGATTTTTCTATTTTATTACCAAACAAATATTATATACATTATTATAATAATGGATTGCAGAAGGTATAAATAGATTTGCTGGATTTCGTGCCGTTGTCAAAGATAAATTCTTTATTTCAAGCTGAAGAAATAAAGTTAAATTATTCGGTGAAAATAAAAAATAATAAAGATATAATTTCATTAATATAAAAGAAATAAAACACTGTTTTTATATAAATTAAAATTTTTGTGAAAAAACTTTCCTTTATTTCGGATTAAAGAATTCCAACGCATAAGAGAGTTGAACATTGTGATCGAATCTCATATCTATATATAAAGGTTGACATTACAAAACAATGGTTACAACTACGCTTGTTTATAGTAATACATGCACAAACGGTAAGACGTGAACGTTATAGTATAATTTAAATTGCAGAAAAATTTTATCTGGGAATTGAATTCATTGAAAAGATTTTACTAATCTAAATTTTTAGATTTTTACTAGTTGTGCATGTTTCATAACATATTGGTTGTATTGGGGAAATAGACCTCGCATTACTTCGCTTCCATGGGGAATGAGATTTTTGTATAGACAAGATAGACAAGCGGCGGGTGATAGATGTTTGTGAGATCATAAGTGCCACAGAAAGTGGGAACAGTGTTACGCAATAGTTACCTGACACGCGACAATCGAGTTCATTGATAATTTTGAATGACGTCATTAACCTTTGATAAATTTAAAAGATAAAATAAACAAGCATTGATTGTGGGAACCGGATAAGATAAAACATCGGGGCACACCCGCTGTCGCAAAGTTTGCTGAAGAAGCTGCTTCACAAACTCACTCACAAATGGATTGTTTTTCGACCATGACGTCAGAGCTCACAACAAAAAATTACATCAATCGTCGGATATAAATAAAATGAATACGATTATGTTCTCCGTTGTTGTATGATTATATTGAACGAATACCGAATTTATTTTTTTATTTAAGACTGGGTATGTTTTTGGGCACGAAATTACATACGAATCGTTTTGCTAAATTGTTGTCAGGGTTGCCACGTTGACACCCTTGCCACGTTTAAAAAAATAAATTATTAATTATCCAGTTAGAGTTAGGTTTGGGAATATTTGAAAATTGGAATTCAAGCGCAATCTGCATTCCTAGCCCTCGCCCTAACTGAATAATTACTAAATTTTTTCATTTCGAGCGGTAGCGAGAGTACAAAAGATCCCGTGTTTTTCGAATAAAGTGGGATCCGATATTCCCACCAAAATTAGAATTTTATTTTTAATTATAGCGGTTGGATTAAGAGATTGAAACTCAATCTTGGGATAATACGTTTTCAACGCAAACGCGAGGTCATATTTTATTGTAAGCAAATTATCGAATGATTCTAAATAGAAATTTGTGTCATAAATTGTTGGAAATGCGACACCAAAACAAATTTAATATAAAAAGTTCATTCATAAACATTCCACGTCCGAAGAGCCTTGACAAGGCGCGTCAATCGTAGAAGTAGGAATGTTACAATGAAATCCATTCATAGGATTTGTAGAACTTATCATTCGTTTATATCGTTAAGTGCGTAATTTAATCAGTTAAAGTCGCCTTTGATTTTTGTGACCCGACGCCATTTTTCATGTAAAAGCGAATGATTCACATCACATCCTTGCCATGATTGGGCGGGGTAATGCGATACTATAATGCGATTCATTTAAACGGCTTCGATGAATTAATATTTGACAAATATTAATGCCAGTTTTACCACCAAGCTGCCAAAAACCATCAAGATCTTCTTAAGTTTAAAACCATGGAATCATTACTCTTTATTAATATCTTCGCGGTTTTCCACGGCGCATTTCCGATTTGGCAAGCCTGTCATACTACAGTGGATTGGAAACTGCGATTTATTTAATTACGATGGAAAGTTTGCGTGTTTAAGATACGACGTTACGTTTTTCATCAAAAAAGGAGGTGAATGAAAAAAAACTTAATATGTATGTTTCACATAGATTTTTGATAGCGTTGGCCAACATTTTTGTCGGTGAAATACAGGCCAATTTTAAAAAATTAGTGATTTTCATCGCCGTTACGTTTTTCGTAAACACAGAGGTGAATAAAAAACCTAATATGTATGATTCACATTGATTTTTGACAGCGTTGGCAAACATTTTTGTTGGTGAAACACAGGCCAACGCAAAAAATTTTTGAATTTCTTCGCTTATGTGTTTTTAATAAAAACCGACATATTTGGCATTGACTGACATAAGCCGTGTAGTAATATATTAAAACGTTTTCTCAGGAAGAAAAACTTTTGGTGAGGTTGTCGCGGATGTCGAGACAAATTAAAGACAAATTATTGAAATTATTAGCAGAAATTACCATCGCTTCAAACGTATTGTTTTACATGAATTGGTTTTTACGTCAAATGATAATAACGCAGAACGAAGATCGTAATCAATTATACCGTCACAGTACACTGTTAAAAATATATATGAAAATTATGTGTATTTTCAAAGTTAGAAATAATACTGCTGAAAGCTTGCTAGAAACCCGTTAACAATCCATTGACAAGAGCATGCAAAAATATTATTAGAAAAGCGTATTTGTTGTTCTAAACATCTGTTCATGCGGTATTCTTTTTTACAAAAGTTTTATATATAACGCAATACGATTTTTTTCTTTGAACGAGGCCGCCAAAGATCCAAGTTTCAAGCACAATTTGTGCTTCAGTGATATTAGCTTTCCAATATTCTACGAAGGTTATTCCCCAAGAAATATGGCGGCTAACTTCGAAATATTTTACAGCATTATGGAACCGTTAAATTTGATTCCCAGGGCTTTCTTCAATGAATGGCGGCGATAATTTTCATGTTTTGTCGTATAGAAATACGAGAATAATATGTGATCGCAGTTCAGTCATCGTCTTTGTATAAAATCACTGTCGCTCTCAACTGTGTTCATCACAGCGTTTCTTATAGTTCACATCATCACAGTGGTTTGATGTCTTATCTCCCTTGGTAATCAACTTTCGAACCGTCGAGGTTTCCCATGAATTTTTGTGTCGAACATAATTATCTCTGCTCCACCTCACGAGTAAAATAATTTGCAATGCGATGGCAGATACACCCAGTCGTTACAAATTTGATATTTTGAGTCTCTTGCAGGAATAGTTCCGCAATCTTTCACTTTATGAGCGTCTTTCATTTTTGCTGGATCAATCACAATGTAGGCTTTATGCGCAGTCATTGCCATTCCGCATCGTAAACTTTGAGCATCTGAAAAAGTATTTTCAAATATTGGGTTTTGGTCTTTTGGACTTGTAGAAAGTGTTAGATTAGTTCTCAAAACACGATTCGTGAGTCAAAGACGGGTCACAGGTTAAGTCCGTAGTCGAATCAATCAGTGAGTTAAGTCTCACTGGCGTTTGGTGGCGTACGTGTCCAAGTCATTTAGATATCTCGAGTCACGTCAATTGGTGACTCGAGTGATAATAAGGCCCGATATTGCATAAAAGTTCTGTCGGAATATAGGTGAAACAATAACATAGGCTCTGGCGATGTCACAAACGATGCGCTGTGGATGCGTTTGCTATTAGGCGTCTCTCATAAGTTAAATCGTCACTTGTTGAATCACTGTTTCCCGACCAGGAAAAAATTCAACGGTTTTAGGGGGAGAATTTGATGTTCGTTTTTGCAGGTAAATTTGCCAATTTTCTTTACTTATTTACGTTATGTGATACATATTTAGAGGATTTTTCAAAAAGGACATTAAAGACCATCATTTAGTGGCGAATCTACCCGAATAAATCTGGGATATGAATACAACCATCTTGGCTGTGAACTAACATAAGCGATCTCACCTCTAACGTTGACCGACATCACTGGATCGCTGTGTTTGCAGCTTCCCATCTGAAACCATTGTGAATATCCGTCATAAAAGTAAATATCGACAAGCTGTCCTGTAGCTCTGTGTATTGCACGACTAGGTGACTCAACGTTCATATCAGTTATGCAAAGTTCCTTACTAACTCTTCTGTCTCGTCTGGACGATTGTCGCTTTACTCTTCTTCTGAAATTTAACAAATTCGTTTGAAACTAGCGCATTATACATGTTATTAAAGCAGTTAAATAAGCAGTATTGGTAGCAACTTCTGTTAGGCGTTGACATGCCAATCGGAACCTATGGAACTACTAGTAGATTAGAAACTAAGTGTAGTAAATTGGGCGCTCCCGTAGTATGTGCAACAAGATATCGGACACCTGAACATAGTATGTGTACCAGGTTGAGGTTAGGCCATAATTTTATTCCAATTTTTATTATTTTAGTTTTATTACGAGTTCGGGGACTAGCCAAATGACTCCCGTAGTATTTGTACCTGAAATTATGGCCTAACCTGATACACATACTACGTTCCGGTGTCCGCCATCTTGGTGCACATACTACGGGAATACCGTAAATTGAGTAGGCAATGTCGTAACGAATAGATTTCTGTTATTTTCAAATATATCCTCTCATTTTTTATAATGACTTCTTGTGAATAACCGTGGTTAGAGTGAAATGTGTCCGAAAAATTGTATGAAAGTGATTTCAGTTAATTGTGATTTGCCTCTATTTATCTAATTTCACAGCCGAACGCATGTTAATAAAGTTTCTAACCCTGACTTACTTTACAATATTTTTTGGTCGCTCCAAATTTTCAAAGCTGAATGCATTATCGTCGCCGTCTCTTTTCGATCGTTTCTTTCTCCCGGATGTGCTAGGAGTCTGGATATCATCTTGACTCTCTACACTTCTACTCAGTCTTGAGGACGAGAATGAAGATTCGAACTCAGATGAAAGTCGTAATTGATTTTGTTGATTCACAAAAGATTTCACTGAAAACCAAATCAGTATAAATTGAAACAAGAGGGCAATACTTGAATATAGGCGCATAAACTATCATTATCTGACCGAAGTTCTGGTAGCCTATGTGACTCAAACTGAAATTTGGCTCAGTACCGCGTTAGCGAATTCAAAACAACGAAGGAGAGCCGTGGCGGCCACACTTAACAAATTAAGAACATTGTTCCCGTAGTCAGTAGTTTGTTTTTTACCGTATTGAAAACACACATTGTACATACAGAACGAGGTAAAAGAAAAAAGGACCTCCTGAAGTTTGCGCACCAAGATGGCGCACAACCTGAACTCAGGTTGTGTACCAGGTTAAGGTATAGGTTGTGCGACATCTTGGTGCGCATACTTCAGGAGTACCAGAAAAAATGCATTCAGTGTGGAAGGGGACGGGATAAACCAGTATTGGTTATCGAGCAGCGACAACTATAATAAGAAATTAAAAATGAACAGTAAAATTTTGGGTGATATATCGGATATCACAGAAATCAGAAAAATAAATGAAAGCATAATAACATGGGAAATCTCGTCTACCAGGTACTCATATAAACATACTCACGAGTGCTTGTTGTGTATAATCCGCGTCTCCCACTCATCACTGATCCTCCCATGCATAGAGTAAGCTTTGGTTTGTTGGCATCGAAGACCTGTGACGGTACATTTGGTGAAATTTTAGTTTGATGATTCAAATCGGGTCATAAAGAGTTATTTCAAAAGATTCTTGGACTAATTTTTAAAAACAAACTTGGCCGGGCTTCTGCGACATTGTAAAATTGTATCTTTTTCAATAAACCAATCAAATATCCGAGCATCGACTTTATTGCGACTTTATTGTTTATTTGCGCAAATCAACAGCGGCTAAACATTTGAAATACCAGCAATTGCGAACATTAGCTCGCTTTAGTGTTTTCCTCGATATTGTCAGTTTTTAGTTGTTTAGTTGTCAGTTTTTTAGATATGAAATTACCAACTAAATTGTTCTTTTAGTTTAATTACGGAAACTTTTTTTTCGGATTGAAAGTATGAAGATAACATAGATACTCGTTCAAAACTTTCCAAATGCTGTTATTCCTCATTGAAACTATTACAAGCAAATCCATTACTGCGCTTACCTTCTTTGCAATGTCAGGTGCAGCGTCTTCAAATCTGCAAACAGTTGAATTTCTATAAGCTTGCAACTCGCATCTTCGTTTTGTTGTTAAACTTGAAAGATCGATCCTGCCCGCTTCGTCAGTCTGAGGTTTTCCTCTTGTTGGCCTTGCTCCTGTAAAATGATTATCTATGTTAGAGATTTTAAATTGGGATCTCACCCTCCATCTTGGGACACGCGAGCACAGCCCTTCGCTATATATCACTCGCGATGACTAAATTGATTTAGTCTGTATGTTGTTTTTGTTTTCATTTTAAATATTTGACCGATATGCTTTCATTTTTTTGGTTTCTTATTATAAATCGTGGCGCATAAAATATCTGATGAAAACATCCTTCATTCTGAAATCACATAGAAATAGAAGCTACTGCTGTTTACTTTCGGTGAATGTTTGGAGAAAATGTGCGAATTGCAGATATGTGAATTACTATTACAACCCATGGTTAGTAGGTTCAGTACAACCAGGCAGCCATAGTCTTTGATCTCATTGTACGGTGTAACGTTTTACTGCTGTATTATTCACTTTCACATTCGAACTATCTAGTTGTGTTGTGGTTTGAGTAATTATTGATGGGAAACCGCTGACACGTGCGCGCAATTACTCCAAGCAATTAAACGATGCTGAATTATTGTTTTTATAATTATCATGATTAGTTTTCGTTAAATATTTTATACGACCCTCATATTCACTCTGAACAAGGTTATAAACAAGCATCCACGAAGCCGGAATCTACTCGAGTCGGCATTGCCTATACCTAATTTGGTGAGATTTGTTTTGATGAAATGAACTCGCGGTTCACCATTATATTTACTAATATTATCATCTTCACGGGTATCGTTGCTCAATAACTAATTTCTATATATTTTTTTGTCTCCCTTTATGCTTAAGTCCCATTTTAGATTATTTTATATTCCAAATATACAAATGTATTTTCAGTGTGGTGAAAAACATTAACTACTGATTATTGTTAGACGCAAGCGGCCGTCAGTCATTTAGTTCAAGTTTCTGGAATTCAGACCAGAAATTAAGTAATTTCCTATCATTAATGCCGCGCGCTAATGGCGTTTTACCATGTTTTCGACAATTTGTTTACGAGGTTTAGCAATTAAAACGTTCAGAAAAGCCGCGTTAATCTTAGATATTTACCGCTTACAATGTCTGATTCCGTCTTGCGCCCACTCAATGATAAGTGTTTCAAATACTTTTGTTTCAAATGCGGAATTTAAGAACTTTTTTAAGCAAAATAAGATTTGCGAATAAAAGTATCAATTTTCAAAAAAAAAAAATTCACCGAGTTCTAACCGAAATTTGAGTTGATTGAATTGGGAACAACAGCGGTTTGCGATGCATTTTCCATTGACCCCGCGACCTGCACTATGTGCCATGCACGGTGTAACAATATTAAATATGTAATGACAAATCGCAGGAACACACTAATGTCGTAGGTTATTTCAAATAATTACTTTGCTTATCACTGGCTGTTTGTCTTGAGATTTGTTTGGAGAGAAAGGGTATAAAGGAAATATATTTTGTTGAACTATAGCGACTTCTGAATTAACTGAAGGGGTGCATCCATAATCAATAGTTTGGGAATGAGATATAAATATGTAGTGTTGCTCAGGGATTTCTCAACATTCAGTCACGGGTCACCCGAGTTTTGAGTCCGAGGTCGAATCGAACCAAGTCGCACTGGCTATTGTTGGGAACGAGTCATCACATTTACATGAATCCAAGCAGTGAGTCTAACGCTTGTTCCATTCCATAAATAGGGCCTCCCAAATACATTTTGTCAAATACTGAATTCAAACGAACCTGTGGTTGGTTCCTCGTCTTCGTCGTCAGGACGCTCGCAGCTGTCTGGGATCTAAAAACGAAGATAATGAATTAGACAGGGAGTGAAAATAAATGATCGAGAACTTAGTAGTAAAAGTGTGGTCAAGTACGAAACATAAATTTTCGATATTCATTATTGTGTAAACTGTGATCCGGACATAGTCAAGTCTAACGCCTTAACCGCTTTGTCATTGCACCGGCTGAGGGAAAAGAGATTAACGCTTTTGACAAAAATATTGTAAGCGAATTGCAACTTTATATAAATATCCGGAATCATATATTTTCACATCTACACAACTCGGTCGCGAACCGCCGACACCTATCGTATTACATCATAGAGACCGTATTTTGATATATTATTACATCATAGAAGCCGAATTAATTTTGTTGTCATCCGGTGTTTAGCAGATGACGCCAACTACATGAGAGTTGCAATAACAAAATTTTGTCAATGTTAGGTTGCAAATATAACTTTGCAAATTTGAGCTATTGCTTATGTCGTTAGGCGCGGTTAAAATACGTTACAAATCCGGATCTGCGTTTTCCTTTGATTTCAATTTCTGTTTACCTAATAGCTCAGATCAATGGTTTGTTTCATTGAAGATTTTATTTGTAAAAATGATACAGCAAGATATAAATCGATAATTAATAGGGTTTCGAAGATTCAGTTTATTATATAATATCAACTTAAGAACATTTTTCATAAAATCGTGTTACTCAAAGTATTATTTGTGTACAGTTCGGGCTACACTGCAATAACGAAAAACAATTAGATTTAGAAATTATCCGAACAAGTCTAAATCGGTTAAACAAAAAAGATTTGATTATTTATTTTGCGGTAGAACTATTCTGGTACTGCGTTTTATTTACGCATTCTACGTATCGACGCATGGAAACTTATTAATATTCCTTGGTTACTATTTTATACGTTCATTCATCAAACTTCGCGTGAAAGCAGACTCAACGTGCGTAGAAACTGACCCGAAACCCATAAAAAATGTCAATTTCCATTCATGTTAATATTTGTGAAAATATCGTGTCATAAACGAATAGAATGGAACATTCTGAGTAATTGCGAAAAGTCACTTATTTTGATTATATTTTACACTTATTCATTTATCTTCAAACATGTCTTACGCTATTACGTAGATTTACGTTATGTTTTATGTTGTCACGCATGTGCTATCAATAAAATGGATTCTTCTGACAATTGGGTTCGTATACCCATTGCTATTTCTAACTTGTTCACGTACGCAGCGTTGCACGAACGTATTTAAATTAATGGCGTGCGCACAAAGTGACGTTTTGCGCGAACTTTTCAGAAATGTCAGATTTAATTTTATTCGCATTGCTACCAATTTATAAATGTCAATTCACTGTAACCGAAAGTAAAATATTCAAAATAAATACTATTTATATATTTAATTTCTTTGAGATGACTGTGGGCTTGGAGTTAGTATTGTTCCTCATTTTCATGCGACGTAAATCTCTTCACTCTAAACAAGGGTTTGCAGCTATTGGGGTGGCTATATGTGAGAATGGAGGATCGATCTCATTTATAACACCCTGGGCGGGGCATAGATTGTTAGCCTGCGACGCCAACTTGATCAAGTCCAACGCTTCAAGAACTAGGTAGAATCTATTACCCGGAATAAGACAAAATATGTTGGACGTTTAATATGAAACATTTAGAAGTGATGATTAAAGTAACGGATAAAGTGTCGTTTGAAAAACATGATCGTTCACGAAATTAATACCAACGTGACAAATTAAAATGCAAAAATAAAAGTTTTCCAACAAGATGGTTTCGATTGATATGAATAGAGCATGAATAAGGAACATATGATTGATTGAATGCCTCTAGCTATATCCGAGAATGAATAAAAAATGAAAAAATGACCCATTTCAAATAAAATTAGGAAAATAACAGAAAATAGTAGAACTGAAACTTCGAATCGTGCATGGATTGGATAATAAAGTGGAACAAATTTGAAAACAGAAAACCAAATGTGTTTGAACATTTTTTAGAAAGTTTGAACAAATTTTATTCCTCGTTAGAACCCAATCACTCATACCCATTTATTGAAGATTCTGCAGCACCGTTTTCGCAACTAAATATTAACATTAATTGAATATATTTATCAGGGATATGGAATATTCGTAAGTTCTACACAGACTCTCGATTCCAACTGGAAAAGGAATAACTCGGCTTTAACTCCAACTCTGGGGAGTGGAATATACAATTCCATATTCAAATGTAAACATCTCGAACCATGCAACCCTGGTTGTTATAGTGGTTTTGCTAACTCACCTGTACAAAGGTATATACATATACATCTCAGTTATGTTGCACATATCACAAGTAAATTGCTAGTTTAAGTAAAACGACGGACCAGATAAGGAGTATTTATTAGTTAGTTTGGCGATACAGGTTCCGAGACGGATATAATTTTTTAATATTATTTGTTTTCAAACATCTTTCGATTCATAGTAAACATTGTTGATGACTTGTTCCAGGTTTTTGACATTTTATTGCGCTAGCAAGTAAAATTATTTTGCCCTTTTTTTCAATCAGATTCATATTCAATAATTAAAGAGGTGATTCCCTAACGAAGTTCCTATCGTGGTTGAAAACTGATTTTTGATGTGAAATACTTGGAATTTAATTACATGAGTAAAACTCTGAAAATAACGAATTGTCAAAATGTTTTATATCTTAGTCATAGAAAGATGCATCTCATTTAGAATTCCAAGAAGAACAACTTAATCTAGAGAAAGATATTTGATCCGGATTTTGGTTTTTCAATTCTCAAAAATCCGACTAGAGACAAGAAATATTGCAGAACATCGGTAATCGCTAATGCATCATCAACTTGACAGTTATGATGTTTGATTTCCATCAGTGCTCAGGGATTATCTGGATTCCAGATTAACCTCCAGATAACACCAAAAATTACGCAATTTAATATTAACATGCGAGAGATTTCATATGTTATTCACTCCGACAAAGCCCTGTACAAACATCCATTGCCGGCAAGGAGCCACCATAGCTAAGAAGGTTCGGGATATTTTCGACTCAGCATTCCTGTTTTCGTTTGTAGTTCAATCTTTGATGAATTATTAGCTATTGATACGAACAATTCTACGACTTTTGCATAGTTTGGATACTTAGTATTCATAAATATATATTAAAATAATACTGATCAATTTGGGAATATGAAAAATATTAAACGAAAATATAAAGTGAAAATTTCACCCTAAAATAATTTAGACCTCTTTTTCAAATCCTTTCATAAAGAATGTAACCCACAAGATAAATCGTAAGATTTGCGACCAAAACCACAAATATGGAAATGCAAGATTATAAGTGATTTGCGGTGTTGCGTTGACATGAGACACGAGATGATAGTCAACCTATGAATGACATCATTGTGAACAAATCTCTCTCCCACGAGATAGAAACATAATTCGATATTTTCACTCAAACCTCGCTGTCAGAATATAAGCTTAGACGTTTAATTTGTCCGCAAAAGGAATTTTAATTTGAGCAATTTTATTCAAAAATTTGAATTTTGAAAAATATAACGACATTCAATAACTTTACTTAGACTTACTTTGAGATATTGTTTTGCCAAATTGATATGTAAATTATGTTTGTAATTTCGGCCATAAATTTCATAGAGGACTTGTTGATCATTTTTGGGCGAATGTTGTTGTAAAAAATCCTGCTCTCCGCTACGAAAAAACCGATCGAATTCAAATTTTTTAGTTTGAGTTCTCCAATATCCGATATTTTATTCAAAATTTTGCCGTTTATTTTTGATTTATAAGAACTTTTGAAAAGACCATATTCCGTCGCACTTATTGGTCGATCTTTTCAGAAAATTCCACTCTCAGCTAAGGCCTGGCGGGACGTGTTTCTATATATGGGCATTGCTCTCTTGTCATATTCTATGTTGTTATATGAGTATATACTTAATAAAATTTATGAGATTTTACATACAACGTGCGTATTTGGAAGCCCAAGTTCATTTTTGGGAATCGGTTTAAAAACATCGTTGTGCAGATCTATTCAATTAGAGGTCAAACTTAATGAGAGTCTATGATTGACTCAAGTGAGGATAAAAATAGTGAAAGCCTGCGGCGACTGACGTTATTTAAAGTAGTTCTGACATTTGTCTTAACATGGAATCTAGATTATTCTAACATTTTGATGCGACATTTCCTACATGAGAGATTAGCAATGCTTAAACCTCATCAAACTACCTTCAATCGACAACATCCGATCTCTGCCGGATTTATCGACAAGGTATTTGACAACGGAACGTTACGCATATTCTTATGGGCGTGAAGATCTAACGCGATGCTATTGCTACATCAAACTTTCAGGATCCACGGCTCGTTTCAAAAACTTTAAGCATTCGTGCTCTTCTATAAAAAGATCAGTTTCAGATCGTACCTATCAGTTATTTCATGCCCCACGTTTAATATTGAAAAGCCAACAAATGAAAGCAAAAGAGTAAATGAAGCAATAACAGTTGATTTACTCAACGTTGATTTACAAATTACTGCGGTCACCGGGAACGGTACCTATAGTGAAAGACTGATCGTGCCCCACCGAGGATCGCTCTGTTGCTCCCTTGATGGGCTGAGGACCCGGTTTAGAAAACCTTGGTCTAGCTAGAGTACCGACAATTTGCAGTTCAAAGATCTATAGTTTAAAGAGTCACCCAGTTTGTTTCAAGTACCGATGGGTTAAGCTCCCTTGCCGAGATTATTAGAAAAGGAACGCTCCGCGATATGAAAGGCCCGCGAGACGATTGATACCAGATTAATAAAGTGACACATTTAATGGCATATGTTGCCGTCGCGTTATGTGCGGTCATAATGCCATATTGACCACATCAATTAGTCAGAGATTATAAACGATTCCTGCCAAACTTATGCCGCCCACACTGAACAACTTCCTCTGTAAAAATATGCGAAAAAGGAAATTTACTCATATACCAACCGATAACCAATGTGAATACAATGAATACCTACATGTGTGGAAACCGTAAATGCCTTAATGTCTCGATCAAATGTAAAATATTTGTTTTAGGCTGCGGCATGATATCAGTTTGACATTAAATCGTAGGGAGTGTCTTCATCCGGATAGCGAATCCAAAATTTCAATGAAATCATGCAAATTGGTTCCTAGAAAGGATTAGAACTCTAAATTTTTAACTTTAACCTGTGATGCGACACAGTTAAGTCTGACGCTTTTACCACCAGGCCATCTAACCGAAGAAGGTTTGATTTTATTGCAAAATCTTACTCGAGCGTTTGTCCTACTTATACGATTAATCACTGACTTTTTTAAATGTATGAAATATAAAACAATATTTTCGTGTCACATCTTTGAATCGAAATAAAGATTTTGATAATGAGTTAAATAATTTGATGGAGAGGAATAGGAACCATGAGGTGCAAATAAATTAATACGTGATCCCTGGCGCCATATGGTCTGAAAGTGGATATCTGACATTGAAATTTAGGGATAGATGGATGTATGGGTAAATTCAGCATTTGAACGGCTTCTTCTATAGAGGGTTATATGGCTGCCAAATAGACATTGGGTTAGGAAAAGGGATGGATATATGGTAAGGTACTATCTATAATATCTATCGTCTGATCTGTGTGCTATTGGGCTGTATTATAAACAGCGTCGCAAGTGAAGTAAGTTTGACAAAACTTGTTCTGATTCCTAACAAAAGCGCTCGGAGATGAATGAAAACTTGCTATGCGTTAGCGTTTCGGTAATTAACCAGTAATTACTCTCGCTAAGAAACTGTACAAATAATATGGAGAAATTCTTAGGTATTTTTAAAATTCTGTTTTTTTTACGCAAACGTATCGCGTTGTCTCGTGAAATAATTTATATCAGGTGATAGACACTGTGGAAAATTATGATATGTTTACTAACATCTTGCAGTATCTCTATAAATTCACTTTATTTAGATACGTCGCGAGATAATATTGATTTAAACTCTCTGAAAAATGAATAATGATGCTGAAAATTTATCTATTTTCTGATCTTCCTGGTGTAGACGAAAATAACGTGAAATTGCAAGTAATTTTAACAAAATTATTTACAGTGTTTAAAAATATCTGTAATTTTCTTGAACTTGCAGAACCCGTCGTAATTGTCTCCCACTCCTTCAGAAAAACGCGTTTTTAGCGAATTTCGTCATATTTATGGAAAATCATTTGGTGTGTTAGTCACGGTGACACGCCCGTACCTTGTAAAATCTTTGAGAGACAAACAGGAGGTTCCCGAATAAAAATATAAGTAAACAAACAACATGCAAAGATCGGGACTTCACGCTTATATTTGATAAAATCTCATTATTACAATGCTCTTTATACTCAATATAGCAATGCTCAAACATATGGACACGAAAGACACACATAGCTGGTGATTTTTACCAGGTTTATTCATATTATTATATGCATAACTGGTGAAAAACAAACAACATAGTTTACCCGTCGTTTTGACTATATATATACACATTCGAATACAGGCAAACTTCATCTGGCTACCTGGGAAATTTTCAATTCTCGCGTAAATCGCGTTTTTCTGAAGCCGAAATTAATTCAGTCAATCAATATACTCTAATATGACATTATATCCGATTTATTTTAATCTTAATCTTTGTTTTGTAAACACAACCGACAGCCGAAAGGTTCCGACTTTGGTCCTTGTCAACAAATACTTCACAGGATCAGCTACGATAAGCAAAACATATTGACTACTTCATGAAAAACGAAAAGATTTTTATCAGGTAAAAGAAACACAATTTGTTATGATTTATAAATCACTTTCCAAAGGTTTATTAGAACAAACTTCCATGAACACCAATAACGAGATAAATATTTACTAAGTTAGAAAGGAAACTAGTTCATATTGCTTGCTCTGATTTATGTATTTTCGTTTTAATTGGAGAAATTTAGTGTTAAATTCAGTTTTATCTTAGTTTTACTTTTCAGTTTTGTTGTTTAACATTTTTATTAAACATAGGATAGGATCATTAATAACACGATGCTTTTCACAGTCCTCTCGCTCCGATCAAAGCTATTCGCCACTGCTACGTAAGTACTCGTTTATTTGAGAAAAACTGAAATATTTTCGATTCAACATCCCCTACCTAATTTAACACATCCTTGATGCTGGTGAGAATGGAATTTGGGAGGCCCCAAGATTTTAACCAGTGATGGTAACATACATAGCCGAGTCTAAAGCTTACACCACCAGGCCATCGCGACCACCTTGAAACATCGCCAACCGTCTTTCGCGATAAACAACAAATTTAGTCAAGAAACATTAAAAGCAGACATTTCGGAAGAGCTATTCTCATATCATTCGAAAACTTGTTCTCTTCTGAGTTGAACGTGCAATGACCGCAAAACATTTTACGTTTTGAATTTAACCATCAGTTTAACGGATAATTAAAGCGACGTCTGCACAAATGACTTAATTTCAGTGAGAAATACAAGAAATATTCCGCCATTTTTCTTATTTGTCACAAAATTGACGACATTCGATTTTAAATTATTGTGATTAAACAGGTTTTGAACTTTCCACATCTGGTAAATTTCACTCCAAACATTTCACTTTGTCACGCGATAGTTTGGCAACAGGAGTATTTATCTGTCATCGCCTTATTAAATTATAATTAATCGTGTTTAGTGCATAAATGAGCAGTTCACATATTCACACTTCTACGTTTGGGTCTAGCTTCATAGCTTTCTGTATTTCTGCTCTACCGTTTTTTGTATTTCTCTGTTTAATGACATAACAATACACATTTGTCTGACGGTATTGTGAGGGCTACATATGTCATTACCTATAAGTTCCAACTAATTTTACTTTACTCAGGAACATCAATCGGTAAGTAACAATGTGTTTTTATAAATTTATTGTAGGGCTCCGTAAATAATAGCCAAGCTCTTCACGGGCTCCATAACAACGAAAGTTTGATAACCCTGGACTAGACAACTCATTCGACCATGCCATCATTTGGCTTCAAATGACCAAACAAACTTGGCACTAAATTTCCATATCATTTATTACATCGTATTAATTATGCGGAAGAAGTGTTGAATTGACATCAATCATGATCACAGCTATTTAATTGACTTTTCTTTGAACCTGCAGGAACTTCAAACGAATGAATATTTCAGTTATGACGAAATTATAATCGGTATACGACGCGAAATAAAAAAAAAATTCCCCGATACACTGCGGACACATAAGCGGTGTCCACTTGCAAGCACATACGCACAGATTCTTAACGGGAGCCAGGGATGGGGAGTTCGACATTAGCATGTATTATTAACTGGAGTCAACGGATCATGTGTTATACAAAGACGTAATCTACTCTTTTTAAAATTTGCAAATACTAATTTATTTATTACTGAAATAGCAGTAAAAAACAATACATTGCGTCTCAACCTCAAACACAATACCAAACATTTTAATAAATCTTTAGCCAAACGAAAGAATTTTGCGGCACACATCAAACACTTTCGCGGTACACTAGCGCGCCATGGCACACAGTTTGAAAGCTCGGATATTGGGAAACGACGCGCTTATAACGTCGGGGAAATAAACTCAAAACAAATACCTCCCGCGAATCGCATTTTGTGCTACATAACAGTTAGTTTTAGATCAGAAAGTTGAACCTACCAGATAAGGGTCATCGCTGTTCTTCAGGCATCGGTCCATGCATTGGAATTTCGCTGAATCGTCTTTTTGAACGTTGTATAGCGTTCCATCCCTCCTCCACGGCGTCGAGAAAGTAGTGTGGGCCGTTCCTTGTGGCTTATAACACGTATTACTGCAAACTTGATTAACTTGCAAGCAAACGCTTCGACAGACTCTCGTGGCGCTTCCACTATTTGGTTGCCCCGAGTAATGGCGCTTGAAATCGACGGCAGGTCCCGCGGATCCTTCCATTACCATTGATAATATAAATAATAGGTTGATTGCTTTAGTAATGCTTCCCATGGTCCGTGTGATTTCCATTGTATTTATTATTATAAATAGTAAGTTTATATATTTTATATTTGAATTAAATGCTAAAAAACATAAGGTGCAAGAATGTTACCATAATTAGTTGGCGTTTGGGACCACACATTGCTATTCATAACCTACTGCCTATATGGCAGCCTAATAGGCCTACGGGGAGAAGGCAATTCAAATGGCGATCGGGGCCATTTCGTTAATTAATTATCATATTAATAATTTATTATCACCGTATTAAATATGCGGAGAAGTGTTGAATTGGTATTTCTAACCTACTGCCAAAATGGCTGCTCAATAGCCTTCAACAGACGACGCTATTCAAATTGCGATTCTAGCCTATTATTTAGTCGTTTTCATCACTCCCGGCGAATAGGAACCAGAAAATCAGACTTTCCCGACTCTGATATAGTTTTTGTTCTTCTGTATCGTTTGTAACTTTTCTATTAATATTAATATTCCACATTCGATATGGAGGCACCCATTGCTTTGGGTAAACCTGTGTATACTACTTGGCTTGTAAAACAAACACGATTGGTTATACCCGAAGTAATTCAACTACATAAAAAAGCAAATTCGTAAACACTAAGTGACGAATATTCAATTTCAATTGATTTAATATTTAAAGCATCCAACGCTGTGACATACATATGCAGCACTGCCGCAAGTAACTCGATATCTCAGTAAACTTTCACGATTGAAATCTAATACGTCCGCTCTGTGAGATGTTCGGGAACGAAATGATATCGAGAACGATTGAAAGGTTGTTTTGTTCGGCAAAATCTCTCATAATATGGAACTACGTAATTGTTGTGACTGAATCATAAAAGAATTTATAAATTCAATGGAGTTTCAGCGTAATTGAAAATTCCGGTTTATATTTAGGTCGTCTACTCTTGTAACATAAAAAGTAAATATTAAAAAACTTTTATCTAGACCAGCGATTCTAAACCAGCCATTTCTTTTGGTACACGAAGAGCTGCGACTCCGACTTATGCCTTTGATATTACATCAGGCGTTTCATGATCATGTGGGAGACCGTTGTAGCACTAAAAAGTAAAGATTTCTTTGCTGATTGCTTTCTTTAAATTTCCGTCAGCCCAGTTGCAGAACAAAAAGGAGACTACAGAGAAGTTACAAACGTTTTAACGTAATTCATTATCAGTACTTCCTAAAAATTTGCATATTGCCATATTGCAGTTCATTATGTTCTGATTCAAAACAAACACGTATATTCTTAGAGGCGTCTATGAGCAAGGCTCTAGCCCAGTGGTTCTCACCTGTGCGTCGCGTAGGGTCTCGTCACATTTGTGTTAGTGCTCAGCATAACTTTTGAATCACATAAAATAGGTAAATCATGCTACACCATCCTCACGCATATGAATCCACTCTAGTGAAATACAGAACAGTAGATGAACAGACTCAACCGCAAATGTCGTTCAATTTAGTAATTTTTTTACCTGCTTTTGGGCCACGTTGCATATATACACGTTTTTTTACCACGCTAAAGTCCTAAATATTATTCATATTTCGCACAGCTCAGATTAGACGTTCAATTAAAGAATTTCTGTTGAAAATATTTTTAACGCATACGGCGCTTAATAGATAAGATCAATTATTTAGAACGCCGTGAAATAAAATAATTACACTACATAGCAAGAATATACAAAACAGAAATTAGGAGAAATTGTTAAAATTTCGAATAAGAAATAAAAGTACCACATGTGCAATCTCACCTTGTGATATGGAACGCAAAAGAACAACCGCACATATGACCACAATAAAAACCAAACGCGAGCTATTTATAGACAAATGCGTGTTCAACTATTTTAGTATAAATGCGATCGGGTTCAGTCACCGGACATAGCATGGATTTACACATAGTTGCGCAAGCGATAACACGCCTTCGCCTTCAAAAACAATCTGTGTACTGAAACGAGGTTTATTTATACCGGCGCTGGATTCCTCTTCAAGAGGTTACATTGTCCTAATTAATACTGTATTCAACGCGACTGATGGCAATGAATACCTGCATTTTGATTTGATGTTACGTTAAATTAAAATGCCGTTCATTTTTGGGACGTGCTGGTCAAATTAGTAATATCTCAAACGTGTCTCGTTTTCCTGGCTTTCTTTCTCTGACCATCTTGACTTCTTGAATGATATCTTGTCTCTTGTTAATCGTCATCTAATTGCGTTTCTTGTAGGGATGATTTAATACTCGGATTGGGAATCGGTTTCAAATAGTATTTATGATTAACTGTGTTCTTAAGCGAACATTATAATCATTCCGTCTATCAAATAAAACATTTAGAAACTTTTAAATCACCTAACATTAAATATGCTGCATCTGAATAGAGAAACTTTTGTAATTTTATTTAAGCATTCGATTAAATCTTAGTGCGAACATGGATTCAAATAATTTGCATTTTCTTTTGTTGTTCGATTAATCTCAAACAAATCAGTCTGCGGATTAAAAACCTTGGCTGAAAATATACAAAACTAAACAAAGCGTATGCACCTGTGCTGATGAAAACTTGATAAATTTCAACAGAATTCATTGTTACTTTATAAATTCATGTCTAAACAATCTTTGATATAATTTAACGCCGTCGTTCAGCTTTGCTCTACAAATTCAGTAAACAATCTATTTACCAGCAAAAACAGAATTTCGTTTCCCTTCAGGACGAGCGACTCAATGACAAAATAGAATCGAATTTAGTGGGCAATGCCGAACCTCTAAGATTCCTGCCGTTCAAAAATATTTTAGCTTCTAACATAACCCCCTTTTTATTAACCGTCTCCCCAAGACTCATCATTTGTGGCCCAATGCTTTTAACGCGATTTCATCCGTTATTTTATTCGCCATATTTGATGATAAAAAGTGAACACCATTACAGTCGAAAAATTAAAACAAATAAACAGTAAATTAACTTTAAATTATTAATGTTGTCATCGCGAATGGTAACTAACTTGGTAACTTCACCTGTGACCCCAAGAGCAGTGGTTCTGAAATTTTTTTTTCGCGACTCAAATTTTCATAAATTCAAAGACTACAGATACTCGTGACCCCACAGCCAGAAACGTTCAGCAACTTAAAAAATCTGTGTACTCAGTTCAATAATCTCAACGGGAACCCGTGTATCGACTGCAAGTGAACGTGGACTGTCAACATTGGCCCAAAATATCTGGGCGAGCCAGGCAATGCGCCGGAAAAAACGGGGAATCCTCAGAAAGCATCGTATGTAAACCATGGTGTAAAAATCTCTGATATCAGAATTATAACGGTTCCCTGGCGAAACATAGACGGATTTTTTAACGAATAAAACGTGATAGATTGTAAGGAAACGTACGATACTTCGGAAATAGTAAGATTGCTTCTAAATAAATATGAATTTAAAATCCCATTTGATATATTTCAGCAGCGTCTTTTGCATACTTAGTTCAATGTTAACATATTTTAATTTCTCCATTATTATTTCGGAAGTAAAACAGAGCATGTAAGTAAAATATACGAAAAAAAGGAAAGATGTCACATCTTATCAAGTGCCTTTTATTATGCTAGAATTTATTGCGGTTTTGTGTTTGGCTGACTAGAACGCTACGAAATTATGTATGAAACGTTGACCAAGGTAAATATTTCAATACGAAAGTGTTCACTTCTATTTTTTTAAGGCGATGTGGACAAAAACACGTAGACTACTCAAAGATTTCAGACACGTGCGCGAAATACCAAAGTGCTTTCGCAACAGATAGAAACCTAAACTGTGATTACTAGGCCAAAACACTGACTGGCATACTTGTTGATACCATACTTGCCAAACATCTAATTAAGGGCCAATCGCCAAATAAAGCAATTTTGTTATGTATATTCAATAATCAAGCGACTACACTGGTACAAAATAGCAAACCAACATAGTTTCTCGCAACCTGGCAAAAAAATACGGTTTGAGGAACGGGGCGGGTTGGGACCATTGGTTTAGTTTGCAGTTTTTAATGAATGAAAAGATAAGGACTGAGGTGAACTACCCATTCGGATGTAACATGATGAAAAAAACTATAAAACAGAAAATATTATTGGCGCTCATGACACTGTCACTTAATTGCATCTGCTGATACCCGTGGACAACACACACATTCTACTTTCCTTTTACCTTGTGTCCTTCCTACATCAGATCCATATGTAAGGGTTACCACTGTGATACTTGACGGAGATAGTCTCGAATAACAAATACCGCGTACTTCCCGTTATTTTGCGAAAATAGATTCGAAACTTCGGCCTAACGTTTTGTTTTCTTCTGACCAAACTTAACTCGGACCGAACCGCTATTTCTTCTAAACGTCTAAATATATATTCAGAATCTTTTGTAAGGATATCTTCAACCAACAATGTGATTTGGCAAGTGTCTATTAGTTCCAAGTTCCAAGGTACCGTGTATTGAACGGCCTTTCTTCTTGTTTACTTTCTAATTCGGATCCGTGTGTGGTGGCTGCCACAAGGATGCTTAAACGAGATAGTATTAAAGTGATGAATGAGAATAAAATAATCTCTTTCCACGTACGGTATTTTGTGGAAAGAAATTGTTTACTCTCAGTTCCCAAGTCTTAACCTAAGTTTACTCATTTCCTGAAACTATTAGAAAACGTAACCATTGCAATAATAATGCCAAACTCTCGAGTCACGTTCATGAACTTTTAATCTATCTGCAGTGATTGATACACCAGCTAATTGAACGCCATTTATAGAGCAAAGGCAAAGAGCCAATCTTGAATTACGCGCGAATTCTGTTTTTGTTCTGGAAAATGTGGACACGTCTTTGATTAATAACTATAGGGGCAGCTCTTACATTAATTTCTATTCTATATGTATGTCTGCATTCAGTGCTTGCCTATGCAAACTGCAACCAATGCGGTCGCAGTAGGCGACGCAATTCCTGGGGCTCCCGCTTTAATTGGGTGTAACTTATTACGTTTAACTATTATAAGTTATAATCGGGTATATGTCAGCGTCTTTTTTCTCTGCCTATTCTGTCGCAAAGGATCACGAAGTAAAGATACTTTAATCGTCATTTTATACTCAGTTAAAATTGATAAAATGTAAAGATGAATTAGCTTTCTATTTATTTATTATTCCTATCTATATCGTTAAGGCCGGCATTGTTTGACCAATGTAACTTATATAATTCAGCTCCTTTATTTTATACACGCAATGCTATATTTATTTCCTATTCATCCATTGTTCTCGTCTCTACCCCGAGATGTAATTCATTTCGCATAGGTCCCCAGAATAGTTAAGTCTGGCCCTGCCTTGAATGACAGGTTTTCACAGAAAATGTCACAATTCTTTAATAGCTTCCACCGTTACAAATTTAATGATTTCCTTTTACGACAACACCTATGCATGATTGATTATAGATCAGGTATGCCAGATCACGTTGTCGTACTAAAATAATACACGACATTTCCTGACGTGTTGTAACCACTTTACAAAGTATTTAAATATCTTTCCGTGATTCCGGATAAGGAAATTGTCAGTCACATATACCAAGCTTGGGTTGTTTTGTTAGATAAGGTAGTTTAAACAAAATATTTTTTATACGTACTCGTTAGTTACTGGCATCTATGTCGCCCTAATAAACCAAAATATTACATTAAACGTGGTATATCTGCCGCAAGACTAATTTTAAGAGCGTGTCAGAGGACGTTTTCAACCTCTTTTACTTATAGTTGACCAGGCGACCTTGTGTTTAGTGAACTTACTTTTTTATTTATTCATGTATTTCAGACGCTTAACTAATGGCAAAATAAAAACACGAATCACAAAATATGAATGAAAAGTTTATAAAACATACAATAAAGTAAGCTTGAGGCTCAAAAGTCAAACGAATGATATTCTCCATGAAACATTGACAAGCGCGCAAGGTCCGCAACACCTGCCTTTACCAATAATCCATAACTCATTCACACCGATTTCTCAGCATTGAGTAACGTTTTTTCCTGTTCTAGTTCTCATAGTTGAAAATTTAATAAATCTCACCAACTGACCAACCCCCACTCTCATTTATATTTATCGTGATTTCGATTGGTATTGAACAAGCATGCGACGCGCCCTCCAGCCTGTGAACAACCTACAAACTCGAAACATTTTCAAACTCACTTGCTTCAAATCGTTCATGTATTTATATAGAGTGGTTTCTCTTGCATTAGACTTGAAAATTTCTGCAATATTTCAGTTAATCGAGTCAGACATTTTCAGACAAGCAGTTTAACAGACGAACGTTACAGGATAAAAAATTGTGAAAGATGTTTAAACCACTTAAAATATCTCTTCTGATTCTTGCTACAGCATCCTTGAAATTAGCACATACGGATCTACGAACACCGACCGTAATCGTTACCTACCAGTCATATCGAAAACTTTTAATTCTCTTATTATGTTATCATTGTTTTTTTTTTATATTATGTATTTCCTGGTTGACGAAGCAATAAATTCTCTCTCTCTCTCTCTCTCTTCAATAACTACTCAATATGGTCATTTAGATTTGTTCTATCCTTGCATTCAGTGTATACAAGAAAAAAGCAGTGGTTAGTAACACGTTGCACAAAACAAATTTCTGTGTTTGTTGCTCAAATTCTGTACTAAACATTCTCGGAAGAGATCTTATCAAACTTGTTAAAGCTTGTTTACAATAAACATCAAATCCATTAGTGCGCGTAAGAACTTTTCAATTCAATATAAATTCCACTTTGATGCATGCGCATTTAAAAACAATGCTTGATGGCGGAATTGAAATAATCGCAACATCGGTGAACATGACAGCAATGCTCAAATTTGAGGAGTCGAGCGAGCAATTGTGCTCAACTGAAACAAAACAAATCATTTTCTCAGCGTTTTAAAAGTCGACTTTTATTCTGTTCTTCCATTGCCCTGGAGAAGACTTTCTATACACACTTTTGAAAAGTTGGCTATACTATATATTATTACCAGCTGTACATGTATCACTAACAAGGTCACATATTTAGTACGGTAACGCGCTTAGCTATCTATCTTGGCAGACAAAGTTGACGAAATAGAGATGTTCCCTTATTTCAGAAAAACTTTCCCGGATTAAAATAAATAATGAAATTTTGGGGCGAAAAAGGGGGAAATTATAGGGTTCGAGGAAAATTGAAGAAAAACATGAAAATATTTAAACCATCACTAAGAAACAATTTGAAATCGTTAGCCCAATTATTTCCGGAAAAAATGCAATTCTTTCACAACAACAATCCTACCAGCAACACTTTAACGATCCAAACTGCGTGTCCAATCTTTCTCTTGCTGCCTCAGCAAAACTATCTTGGAACAACGCCTTGAATCTATTCCTAATGTGGCAAACAGGTCAGAGCAAATGAAGATAAAATTGTCGATTATTACAAAATTATTACCAGTATAATTATGCTTTGAGAAATCGTGTAAAATGAGACCGGAATTTTAGTGTTAGTTGTGGTGCGATGTACTTTTCCTGGTTAGTGTGGGATTTGATTGACATTTCGGACAGAATTAATTTCTCTGAATATATATTGCTGACTATGCAATTATTCGAGCCATGTTTTATGTCTATGTTCTAAAATAATCTTAATTAACGTCAAGTACAAAGTAACTTGATTTAATGATCGATCGACAAGCTTTTTTGGTATGGCATTAACCACATTAAACAATTTGACGTACACACATTCAATGTATTAGATATTCGCGAATTTTTCAACTAAAACAACGGAAATCTTTATAAACTGTTATGGATTTAACAAAAAGAATCAGAACATCCTGTTTCTCAACCTTTTTCGATATATTCATCTCTTTAACTACTTTAGATCTCTTCATTGCTTCCTCACTATGCTTTCCTTTCTTTTTCAATCTTAAAAGATTCTCACCTAGTGTAACTCCCAACTATGGATTTTGTGCGGTTTGAATAGTTTATAGAATGCACATGAATACGCATCACGATAACAATAAATAAACAAAGAGTATTAGTAAACTGCGCCGAATACAAACTTCCTCTCCCCCAAAAAACAACAACAACAACAAAATTACTTTCTAGAGGAGAATTTCTCACCGGCAGAAGTATGGGATTGTAAAGTATAATATCATATGGGATCTATACGGATATGCATGAACGGACTGATCATTCTCCAAGCCTTACGAATCAATTCACAATCGAATGATACATCATATCACAATGCTATGAAATATGTGGAATTTTTTCAAAGTATAATTATGTTGGAAGCAAAATGACGTTGATTGAACCTAATTTACCAACGATCTACGTCACTCTCATTAATCCTATGATTAAGGTGTTTTAAAATGAAACTTTGTTCCCGTTGAAACATTTTGTGGCGTGATGGCCTAGTTTTGCCATCGCAGGCAATAGATAATAATCAAACTGAAACTAAATTTTGATTTTGATAAAAAATAGCTCAAAGAATTTGTTGAGATTGCGGTTAATTTAGTTTTGGCACGGGGCTTATTGTTTTCCACTGTGTAATACTTTTGTCCACTTTTGTAATACTGTAATTATTGTTCATAAAATGTAACTTTTACGTCACACTCATATGGCCCGCCAGTCTAGGTGGGCAAAATTTTTGGCCCCTGGTTCAAAAACCTTGCTCACTCTTTGTCCTAAACCATAGATCTTTACCTAGCGGTGGCTTCTTATACAGAGCCTTGCTCGGAGAGTATGAATACGTCGCATGAAAATAAGGACCTTCTGTACAAAGCTACCGCTACTAATGCAAAAATTAGAGTCTTGGAACACCCCGGCCACGTTTTAAAATGACAAGTTACTAATTATCCAATTCGGGTCAGGAATGGTTTGAAATTTCGAATTTCCATCGCAATCTGCAATACTAACCTAACTGGATATTTACTAATATTTTATTTTGATTGGTGGCGGGGATTTTGTACAAAAGATCCAAAAATATCATCAAGCATGATGATACAAACTGCTTCACACCATTGATCCCAGTCAATGATAATCTCGGCGACCCCAGAATTTTTTTTCTATATGTAACAGCATTACAAGATTATTGAATCGCGGGATACAATGTGAATCTATGGTTGTTTTGGAATATTCTCTATCAAATTTTTAACACTCAAAGATGGGGGTATCTCCTAGATTTGGGGCAGTGATTATCAAACCGCCTTCCAGAAAGTGTCAACATTTTTGCCCCCCTACTCTTCTATAAGAATGAAGTTTTGCTTCTAACACGTGCCTACCCGTCCCTTTATAGATCGAGTTTAAAAAATGAAGCTGAACCAACAAACGGAAGCCAAATATTAAATACATACAGTCAAAGAATTAAACGAATCATAGTCAATTTACTTTAATGTAATTTAATCGTCGTAAATGGTATCTAGCGGAAGCCTTTGGTCGTTCGTTCCCAGAGAGGCCAAAAAAACAGTTTGAGAAACCCTGTCCTAAAGTATTTTTTATTTTTATATTTTCTCTCGGCGTCATTGGGGTCATTTCGAACGCGAAATTTTCATGAACTGGTTGAAAAATTGCGCAACAGCGATTCTTTCCCACTCAATCGAGATTTGATGTGCCAGCCAATCGGTACATATCATTCCGTTATGGAAAGTACTATAGTTTCGGAAAGTTTTTTCAAAATTTCACCTCTTTGAAAATAGTTTGATGATCTTTTTTAAACTTACGGTACAAACTTTTGCAAACATTCTCCATGCCATACTGACTATATTCAGCTTATATAAATATTTGCTATAATTAGGCTTACTCATATTCGTTTTACTATTACTGCTGCTAAGCCAAAACTACAGCAAAATTTATCCAAATTTATTGAAATAGAACTAGAACGTGCAGGACGTTACGAAAACGGGTCAATGTCAAAAAGAACAGTCTGAAAAAATGCCCGAGCGAATGAAAAGTGTTTGGCAGTTTCGATTGTTGAATCAAATACTTCCTCATCAGCCGTCGACGACAAATTTAGAAACCATTCAGTTTCGTATTTTCAGTTTGATGGTGCTAATAAACTGCATGTCTGATCT
Source organism: Styela clava (assembly GCF_013122585.1). NCBI lineage: Eukaryota > Metazoa > Chordata > Ascidiacea > Stolidobranchia > Styelidae > Styela > Styela clava. The sequence continues at coordinate 20,678,414 of NW_024102834.1, read as the reverse complement.
CACTTTCCTTGGACAAAACGTTACTGAACAAATTTGTGAAAGCTATTTAAACCACTTAATCATGCTTTATCCCTGTGATATTTCGTTGAATATGACCAAGGAAAAAATTTCAATGAGTAAAATAATAGCAAGCATTATTATTGAAATTCTACTATGGGCACTGAAGATCAAATCAACATGAAATCCAACTTCATTACTCATTTCTAAATTTGTTTCCCCTCGCTGTTCATAAAAACTCTGTTTCTGTTTTTTGTTACTCAATATTCAATGTATCATTACTTACAACAACCAACTCTGGCTTTTTTACAGTGAATAGTTAATAATATGCGCATAAATCAGTATCACAACAATATTAATAAAGTGAAGGTTATTTGTATAACTACAAAAAAATGAAATTCTCTCTTCAAATACCATAACATTTCTCTTCACGGAGAAATCACGCCAAAAAAAAAGCAATCAATCAAACCAGCATTTTACTTTCCTTTCGAAATCTTTCACACACATTGTACAGGAGATATTTAATCTAGACTAGCTCAATTCATTTCCACAAATAATTCCAATGTCTGTTAATCACTATAATACTACATCAGGGATGTGTATAAGTCACTAAACCCCAAGTTGCAAGAGTCATCCAAGGTCATTCACTGAGTAAGGTCTCACAGACCGAGACATTGATAAATGGTGACGCGAATCGAGGCAATGACAGAGATAAATCTTACTGACGTCGTCAGATACTATTCCGAATCAGTAAACATACATGAATGCAAGAATTGCAATCCATTGAACAATATCTTTACGCCCACTGTCGAAGCGGAACTTCTCGTTTTTATTTATCTTTTCCAATTTACGCTTCCCGATGCTCAGATTATCGTTATGGTGAATAATTGCATTAGTTGCTGACTCGCTGTTAAGTCAGAAAATAGCTGCTATTTTTATTAAAACAACACAGCTGTCTAAAAAAGTGTTGGGTTACGACCCCAAATTGATTCGCCTGAAAATTTCATTTGGGTCGCTTTGTTTTTTCAACAAAAACCTAAAAGTTACTCATTTCATTTTCTAGTAAATTTTGTTGTTTGTTTCATATTTATATTGAAGTGTCAATAGTAATTGTATATGTGAGAAGTATCGAAGCGTAAAAACTTAATTAATATAAACTTAATTACGTAAAGCTACGCCTTAATTTCAAAACACTCGCACATGGCATATAGGCGCAGCTCTCACAATTTGAGTTTATTTTTGGTGAATTTCTTTTATTCACTGTTACCGGTGGAAACGTTTTGAACACTGACCTGCATCAAAGTAAAAGTCAAGCGTATTCTAATGTGATTTGCAAGCAATACAACATTCCCGGAATTAGATGATTTATAATCCCGTTGTAGCCAGACCCGCGGTCTAGACATCGGTTGTGATTTATAAATAAGTGTTGTTGAAAGAATGAGTGATGAGTTGGTTTTATAAAAAGAAAACCTATCACAGGGAAATATTGTTTGTGGATCTACTGCAAGAGTCTGCAACCCTTAATGTAGGAGTACCAGAAAATTTTTTTCGAGTGAAACCGTGGGTCGTACCTTTATTAAACATAGGCTTTACAGTAGTTGAAAAACATTGTCACAGGCATAGATGATAGATTGGAATCAGATACAGGCTTTGCAACGCAAAGGGATTGGAATTACTCGGAAACAACCAGATTAAACTAAATTAAAAACTCGTTTTGCGCACCTCATTGAAAATCGGCACTTCTCCCCGGGTCGCAGAATTTTTCCTTGTGGGCCGCGTATGGCCCGCTGGCCGCAGGTTGCACACCCCTGACATACTGCACTTGAAATATTTTTTACCACGACACCGCCTCGCTCGGTTTTCTCTCCCTAATCTGAACCCCGCTCACCTCACATTTTCTAAATCATCCGATGGTTTTCAAACTTTCATGAACACTGGCTACCTTCTAAATACTCTCAAAATCTGTCTACCTTTGCTTTTCTAGAAAATAACACCTGGCTACAATTTTAACGACTTTCCATCAGGTATTTTAGGCGCCACGTTCAATACTAAAAGACGAGCATAAGAAAATAATTGAAATACATTTAAAAGATTAAACAAGTTACAGTCAATTTACTTTATTTCATGTAATTTTAGCAAATGGTATCTATTGAAGGCTTTGACTGCGATACCAAAGAACCGACCAGTTGACCTCAATGGGGATAGCGGGCCCGTTCAAGCAACCCGGTGGTAGAAGATCAATACTAGTTGTCATGTAATCAAGTGGTTTTCTAACGGTGGGACACGCCCCACAAGGGAGAGCTTAGACGATTTTTTTTAGGTGGCGTTAAACTTATTAAAAATACAAATATTTGTTAGATTTGATCTTGCCAGCCTTATTTTGGATATTTACATTTCTTTATTTTGATACTTACGTTCCATCCACGTATTTTCAACCTTTTTTTTAATAGAACATACTTTCGCCTTACTATATGGTATTTGTAGCTTATTGTTGGCTAATTATTTTTGAGATGGGACGCGAGACTTGACAAATACCAAAAAGGGGGCGTGGCTTAGAATGTTTGAGAACCACTGATGTAGAATTTCAGGATATCGACGACACTTCAATGCTATAGATTTTTTTCAATTCTTGCCACATATCTGGAAACTTTCAACTGAGGCTTGTCAGCTTTTAATGTCAAACTTTTTTGTCATTCTTGAGTCGGAATCAATTTATCACGAATTTCTGTAATTGTCATCCCTGCATTTCAGAATAGCTCGGTTAGAATAACGTCTGACCTAACCAAGATTTCTTAATGCGACTTTTCGTTTATGAAGTAATACGAATGTACAACTGGTGTAATGCAAACGATCAGTTTAGCCATTTGATATTGCTATAAATAAGTCTGTTAGCAACCACACGCTAGTTATCCAAGTGTTTTTACCAGTTTCGCAAATAAAAACGATGCGTAACCAAGTATCATTGCTATAATTACGATGAATTAAAGGTTTTCAGAAGACCGTGATTGATGGTTGCAGCGATTGTCACTTGGCAACGGCCTCAGATAAAATTATTGGTCACGTTGCACAAGAAGGTCATGGATGAGTCCAAATAACGTGCTCTGATTTATCAACACGGTTTTACTGAATGCGGAGAATAGTTTTTGCGATGGCCTAGTACTCTATATAGTAGTTATAAACAAGTCACAGACAAGTTTTGAAATTAATGTGATCATGGCGGATGGTACCTGATGAGAGCCGAATATTCGACAATTGAGCAACCCAACGGGTTTATTCATTTATTCCATGAATGATGTTCACACATTTTGAATCCGTGTTGCACAATTATGTTCTCTAGGAGGATTGCTAGACTTCTCACCTTTGTATAGGGTGGTTAACGTAAGAGCTGGCCGGTTACGGCTTCTTCCACTATCAAAAACATGAATATGGAACAAATAACTAATTAATCCAATATTAAATATTTTTCACACTGAATTTATTTCATTTTTTTTTATTTGAGTTACGAATTTAGATTTGAGTTTGGACATAAAAAAAAAAATGACTCCGACTGTTGCTCTAAACTACGTTAACAAGATTTACTCAAGCCGTCTAACGCTCTCGACAATTTCTATAAAAAGCTTTAGTATGCAAATAACTGGTTAACTAATCCCATACCCGGCATTAACTGGTAATCGGGCGAGAGGCCGTGGTTTGCCATATGATTGAGCCGTATTATCGGCTTTCGTTTCCCACGAGATAATTATGCAAGTCCAACTTATAGTTTCAACCATCATTCCACAAAATCATTCTTTGCGGTCCGAGGTTGTCAATGTGGCTCGTACTGCGAGTGATAATTGTACTTGCAACACAGCCAGGAGAATTTTTGTGCCGGATATGATTTATTCCCTAGCCCACTAGCTGGGAAAGATCAGCGATATATATCTTCAGAAATGACGTTTATTGATTTGAGATGAGATTGTATTAACATTGGTCTAAATCAGATAACTCAATAAAATGAAACATTCAGTTTGATACAATATCTGATCGCATCGAATTAAACTGCGTCTCTCGTCAATTGGTATTCACTAACGAGTAATTCACCACTGTGATTATATTTGTTTTTGTAGCTTTTCTCACTTCAGTAGTTTACTCAGATATGAGCTTCCTTTTCTCCTATGTGAAATGCAACCCAATAAATCTACATAGTTTTAGTAACTTTTGTTATCTCTGTTTGTCACTCAGAAAGTTGTCTCTTACTTCCGAGAGAGTTTGCTTAACCTTGTTCTAGGAAAATTCTCATTGCAAAAAAAAATTGGATTGACGTTTGTCAACAGATGTATTGAATTCATCTTTTCTAATCTTTTTATCAGACTTCTGCGGTGACAAAGATTGATAGCGTATGTTACAATGCGTCTATGTTTGACAGAGTTTTCGATTTATGTCATAGTTTACTTTGAACTTCACTTTCTATTGGGATAAATTTATTCTATGAGATATCTTTGACTATCAATCAAACTCATCACTGGCTAGGCAATGCGCGCATGATTAATATCGAAATTCCAGTCTCATTTCACACGATTTTTTCAAAGCATAATTATATTGTTAATATTTCTCGTAATGATCGACAATTTTTTCTCTACTTTCCTTACGCTTGATTTTTGACTGGAATTACTTGATATTTTGTAAATTTTGTAGCTGGACACACACAATTTGTGAAAAGTTCGGCAAACCATATCCATTCATTGAATTTATGATAGGGATGGCGAACCATTGACCCGCGAGTCACAGAGTGACCCACCGCGTTTTATTCGTGACCCGCAAAGGCACGAATAAAATTAAAAAATAATGCCAAACTTTCATGTGTTTTAGGCCAGTACGGTCTTGTGTATACATCCCGTTTTCAATGTTGATAATTACTAACTTGTTTTATATTGCTTTTACGAGACGAATAAACATACATACATACAACATATCAGTGATAAAAATAGATAAAACCGGCCTTAATTTAATCTAACAATAACTAAACTATTATATTGTACCGTCAGTTGCGCAGTCAGAGCTGCGAGCGCTCATATTCAAATTGTTAGTTTTCTGGCCGGTAATTTTCAAAATCCCTAATCTTGGACGCATGTCTGCACTGCTGTGTACCGTTATTCAGCTATCGGCTCTGACATAACAAATCAATTGATCTGTTCATTTCCCGCAACGTCCTGTCTCTTTCGGAAGTGCATCTGGAGACTTTTTTAGGGGATATACGAGAACTAGATGCTACTCTGCATTTTATTAGTTTATCGCCTACAGTGCCGTTGAGAAAACCAAAATCTATCAGAGGGGAATTCCCTCCAAACTCTTTGGAACCGTAAAATAAATTTCCGCATCATCCTAAACGTTTTTGGTAGTTCATATGCGTATTTTCGTACTCTAACTCCATAAAATAAAGTGCCATAATATGTCCTTGATAGAAGTGCTGCATAAGTAAAGCCCAAAACTACACCAGCAGAAGCTTATAAGATTTGTTTTAGAAGTTTCTTATAGATACAAACATTGATTAAATATCTGTGACACACTCTCTTCTGTTCCGCGATAAAAATATAATTTTTGACCCATTCATTGAAAAAGGTTCGCCACCCCTGATTTATGAGGGAATCAGCGGGGTCATAAGTGCTAAAAGCCTCGGGGAGGAAACCAAGATTAAAAACCACCGGTACAGATATTTAAACCGTTGACATACTTTATACATATCGTTGTTCATGTGTTTTTTGAAAAACGCATGGTAGTGACCACTTAATAAGGTAATTTGCCGTAGGACACAATTCGAATGCTGTTCGATTTAATTTCATGATTTCAAAGTTGGACCGAATCTGTAAGACGCTTTTCAACCCAAACGAGGTTCTGTATATGGGGCGTCCAAAAAATTTCGCCCGATTTCGTAGTAATAACAAATGTAAGTTTAAATTAATTTTACTGTAATATAAATGCGAATAACAAGCACAATAAGAACTATTTATAAACAAAGAAAAAGAAATTTCTGATTGTCATTACTATAAAATCGGGTGAATTTTCTGGACACCCTGTATTTATTCACTGATACGGTATGAGCTACTAGATTTTGGAAAAATAGAGTCTTCTTTCCCAATTTATTACACCTGGGTGCGTTGCAATCCGGGAGTTTAGGTTGCGATGCCAACATGGTTTAGTTCAATGTTTCAATCGCTAGTAGGACTGCAAATTTTCGAATTCCTGATGATTTAAAATTGAATCGAATCTCGAGTGCTTGGGAGTCAATGAGAGATATGTAATTGTATACGACTTTTTTAATGTAATTAGTCCTGTCAACACATGAATTACGGAAAGCATAGAATATATTACTCAGACTTATTGCTGAGCGTTCGTTCACACGCCATAAGAAATACGTTTTTATTATTACCTCACTACAAAAAATAGTCATATGTCAGAATGGCGTTGAAAATGATTGTTTAATTAAAAAAATTGGGAAATTTATTTCGACCATTGGCGAAAAGAAAAAGAAAAATGGCGGCATTTCGAAATTTAGCTCTGAATCGATTCGAATAATTTACTATTTCATTCAAAATTCCCAGCCAAGGCCAATTCGATCAATATTTACCGCGTTCTTCAAAACAGAGATGATTTACTGCGAAATGCTGTACAGTTTTACTGAAATATATCGACACGAATTGCTTGACAATGACTGATCGATCGTTTCCTTATCCAAACGCAAAATATAAATCAATGTCGCCTTATCTCACCACAACGATATTACGATTGAAATTATCTAGGACTGAATGTCACAAATAATTGAAATTATCTGAGACTGAATTTCACAAATAATTGGGCTCTTTTGTCATATTTATTGAATATTCTGTTGTGTGAAGTTTGCTTGAAGCAAAGTCGTTAGCCCCCAACGGAAAGTGATAAGGGCGCTTCAAAAGATACCGTGTTTCCCCGAAAATAAGACAGGGTATTATTTCAATTTTATTTCAAAAAATAACACTAGGGCTTAGTTTTGGGGGATGTCTTTCATTTTTATTTATCAAAAACAAGATTACAAAGTAGAGAATTACGAGATTTTCAAATATACAAAATATGAAAACCCCTAACCATTTACATATAAATTAGATTATCTGTGAATATTGCCCACCAAAGTGTAATAATTAGGGCAGACAATGCTAAACAAGAAAGATTCCAGCCCTTATAGAATAGCAAGTAGCTCTTACATACTATTGTCTGATTGTACAAAGCCTTGTTCAAACGTCGTATTAAAAATTCAAAACGCAATAAAAATTATCACAGATATGCACCTTAATATGCACATTAACAATATTTCAACAGCACTATTTCTGTGGCTTCAAAACATGGGTCTTCACCCCTTTACTTAGTACACTGTGATTGACTTTAAATAGCCTATGAAATACTTGTGTTTGATAAAATATTAATAGACATTTATATTTAGCATTATTAATATAAAATACTCGGTTACTACATCATGATTAAACCATTTTTACTGCTCACTAATCACTATCAAAACTTCTTGCCTCCACTCAGTGCTTCATGGGTAAACTTAGAATATCCCACAAAATACTTGAGTTACAATAAATAAAGAAAAACAACAAACACAATACATTAACGAGTCTCAACTTCTGATTGGCCCGCATCAAAGGTTATCTACTGAGATACTTTACCTCCCGCATCTGCCAACAAAATATCTTTCAACGGATTTGCACAACAGATTGAGAAGCGTTGGACGGGTCAGCGCGTATGACTGCAATTTTGAGTTGCAATATTAACTTCAAACCCATTCACACCACTTCATGTAAACAGGGTCACGGTCAATGTTCCCTCTAATTTTTTGTAGTATGTGTGCGCAGAAATTTTGGTGTGTGCGCACTTTTTTGGAAATGACTAATATTTGTGCAAAAACCAATGAAGAAATTTTGGCGTTCTAACCGGGTGATAAGTGGGCCAACAACAAACTTTCTCCACCTGCCAACCGAGCACATTGTTACATTACATCGAAATACGTCTGTGCGCAGTAAATCTATGCGTGTGCGTAGCCTCTGAAAGCTGTGTGCGCGCGCACACGCGCACACCTTAGAGGGAACACTGGTCACGGTAGTATTTATCTACGTCAGGGGTGTGCAATCTTTAATACGGAAGGGCCAAATACAAATAACTGAGTAGCGGACCACACCGCGTTGTTCGCTTTTTACATAGTAGACGTTATAGACATAGATATAAAATTGATTGGACTCCGTCATAACTTTTGAACGTAAAGAGATTGGAATTACCCCAACGTACCAGATTTAACTACTGGCAAATCAAAAACTCTTTTCCTGGGCTGCACGACGCACACCATTCAAAATTAGCATTTCTCCGTAGGTCACACAATTTTTCGTGTGGGCAGCATTTGGCCCACAGGTTGCACGCTTCTGAGTCCTGATCTGCACGGATGCTCGTTTAGAACTACTGTTCTGCCACACATAGCTTAATGGAAATGCATGGGTTATGCCAGTGTATTTTAAGCTTTCACTTTCCGTGTGCGTTTTGTTCTTTTAATATAAATTTTGAATACAAGTTTTCTTTATTGCGTTCCCATTGGGTATTTCATGCGTATTGTTTAAAATGATCGCGAATTGTACCTAGTGAATCCAGGACTATGGGTGACATCATTGAGCCTAATTTTTAGCGAATGCTGCAAGAACTCGTGAATAACAAGAGAGAACTAACTCAATCGCTTCTTTGCATATGACTAATCGAATGCACCAATACATCAAAACATTGTTTTATACCAAAGAATCACCAGAGCTGCAAGAAAAAGTTTTCACCTGACGAAACTAAAAATTGATCACACGTTGAATGTCAACTCCGTGATGTAAAAATATTTTTGTAATAACCATTAGACAACAGGTCAAGTATAGCAACCATTTTCTGACGTAATATGTCCAGGTGACGTCATATTTATTACGAAGATATTTTTGACGTAATCTGTCATCATTGTGACTTCATATTCATTAAGATATCTCCATATACTAGCCTGTATCTTAAAAAACGAGAAATAGCTCACGACACACAAAAAAATTAATAATACTTATATTTTCATATTTAATTGGTGCGATACGGGAGGTTTCCAAACTTTTAAAACGCACGGCGCATTGAATTTCACATTGGTAAATCATGCACTTACTACAAGTAAAAGTATCATAATATATGCAGATACAATGCGAACTGGTTTTGGGCGCATGAACGATCGTTCCATAATAAAATGCCGGTCATCGTCAGAAGTACTTCTCTCTCAATGTTAAGTTTCAGCATTTGATGTCAAAATCTTAACGCAGGCAGACAAGAACACATTTTCCCGTGAATTAATTGATATTCGCGTGGCACTCAAGGGAATGGGTATTGTTGTAGTAAATGTTGTATGTATATTGGATTGCCTGTACATGGATATGACATTGGTTGTATATGCATATGTGATTGGCTGTATATGTATAATTTGTACTTTATTTGTATATCATACTAACCTACTTCGGTATGATTTGTGTTAGCGCGCTCAGTTTTAAAACCACTGAGGTGAATTTTTTGAATGAAAATTTTCTTTCTAACTTTCCCAAATGTTGAACATTGAATCATCCGAATCCCAGGATGGCGATGATTTTATAGCGAGACACAATTAAGCAAATTTACGTCACCACAACCTGGGCACGATATTGGCGCGCTAGGAATTACCTCATTACTTATACTATCAATACCATCTGTTTGATTATATACATTGTTGCAAGCAAATTACGTCAATGGTTGCTTGCAAATTTAATATATTTAGTTGAGAACTGGAGGCTGCGAATTACATCTTACAAATAAATCATATCTACGGGACCTGTCAACCATGTTTTGTCCAATAGACGGGCAAAGTTTGAAAAACAAAATTTGAAAAACAAAATATAAATCGCAGTTAATTTTTGCAATTTGTAAATCTAAAATTGCCAAGCATTAGTAATGAACACTAATCACAATCTGATCAGCCTCGGCCAAACATGAATGGTTAATAAACTGAGGTATTTATGTGAGAATTATCGACGGCCTTATATTAGCTGCCACTGACCATTTATTGGCGTATTGTTGCAACTTATGCATGTACGCATTACGTCAGGTGAACATTTCACGATATCACCAGTTAACGTAATGTTATTAACCATATTGTATTCAAATGAATGCTGATTTAATATGACGGCAGACCTCACGTTATAGTAGCAAATTTTTTTGCAAATCTATAAATACCGACCCTTACGGTTCACAACCATTGGCAAATTTACTTATTCGCATTTTACATGCTTCAACTTGATTGTGTACTTCAATCCCAAGCATCCACATCAACAAATCTTAATTGAAAATGATTCAAGAGTTTTACTGAACACTAACACAAATATATTTCGTCTGACCGAGGTCAGACTTCTTAAGACATACATTGTGACCTATATATCACTTAGGATAGTTATCTTTACTTTTGCTACAGCATCCTTGCATTACACGCATACGGATGCACCGGCACAAAAGCATAGAAGAAGGATAAGTAGTTAGTTTCGCAGAAACCAAATTAGTCTAAATTGAAATTCCGTCTTTCTAAGTCCTTTTTGTCCTATGGGCCGTAGAAGTGAAATTTGGGGGGGGGGTCAATTTTACTTTTGGAAATTTCAAAAAGTAAATCAAAAAAATTCTTTTCATGTATATATTTAAATTATTAAAAGTTTACACTCAAAGAACCAGTTGCCTGAAAATCTTTGCATATTTTTATGATGTTTTTGTATTTTTTTGAGAAAATTTGCTCAAAGCCAGGTCACGCCCACTCTGTCAGAATAAATAGGTGGCTGATATCTGAGACAAGTTACTGGCGATCACTAAAAAACCAAAAGTGACTGAGACTACAATAAATTATATCATAGAAAGGCGTGGGGTAGTAATATTAAAAATGATATTGTAATATGTATGAAATCCTGCAAAAAATACTGTGAAATTGAGACAGAATTGTAATTTTGTAAGCATTCACAGTTCACTTCTCGTCTTCAAAGCTTGCTCTTTTACATCATTAATTACTATTCAAAAATTGCTCGATAATATAATTTAATTCACGGCCAAGCGATACATTCATGTAAGTATGCAAGAAGATCCTTGTAACACATAGAATATTCATCATTACTCTTGCTCGGAAATGCTCACCTTGTATGCATCCACCCGCGAAAAGAATAACCGAAGATTATTAGGAAATTAATAGGTAATTTCGCAGAAAAGCCTTTGTGTCGATGTGCAGTAGGACTCTGCATTATATGCATATGCATCCACCAGTTCAAAAACATAAGGATAGCTAGTTGGGGCGTGTATTTGTGTTGATGCGCAGCATAACTCTTGGATCATTTATAACAGTTATCTTTTCTATCGCTAAAGCATCTTTGCATTGACTCGGGTTCCAAATAGCGACTGTCATAATGGCGACTTCATAACAGCGACGTAATCAATCGAGCGACTATCAAAACAGCAACTGCTATAATGGCGACCGCATTAAAACAGCGACTGTTATGATAGCGTTATGGTTAGTCCAAATAAAATGTTGTTTTAAAGTCCCTTTTGGTTTCAATCTTTCACTACGCAGTGTTTGCCTGTTTGTGCGTGCATACGTGTGTAGAGAGGTCCGTAACTCTAACACGAGTGAAGTCGCTATCATAACAGTCGCTGTTTTGATGCGGTCGCCATTATGACAGTCGCTATCCGGCCTGGATACCCTTTGCATTATAAACATATAGTGCCCCCAGTGCAAAAGAATAAAAGAGTAGTTGGAGCATATATTTGTGTTGGTGTGCAGCATAACTCTTGAATCACTTAGGATAGTCATATTTACTGTTTCTACAGCATCTTTGCATTATACGCATATGGAGCCACCAGAGCAAAAGCATAGAAAAAGAACAAGTAGTAATTTCGAAGATTCCTGATTGACAACAGATCTAAATTTGTTCTCCTGAGTTCAAACTAATGATTTTGTTTTGCAAACTTGACGATTTGGAGAAAGTCGCTAATGACAAAGAATATCAGTACCTTGTTGAAGTAGTTGTCACAAGATCAAGGTATCTAGTGGTTTATCGAATAAAAATCGATTTAATCTATTTCTCAAATATTTCAAACAATGAATTGTTGCGTAGAATGGTCACGAATCTCGTGCATGTCAGTAGAATATTTCATTTTTATCATGTTTTCTCTGTTTACGTTGGTGTAAAACATATACCTCACTTGTGCAGTTTGGTTTTGTTTTTTTAAGATATAGAATTCCAGGGCTAATATGTGTTAATCACTTTATTGTTCGTATTTCCACTGCTCATGTATATGTCACCTATTAACTCAGTATAAACGTATAATTAGTAAATGCCCATAAACATAACCAAAGTAACTCTCAAGACACGCCAACAGGAATAAACCCTCAAGTACAGAGAGCATATGGCTACTTCACCTTCACAGCTGGTTGGTCATGATGAGTCGTCTCTAACTGATGGCATCACAGGTCATGCTCAGCCAACTGGGAAAATGCTAGTTGCCAGAAATACAATAAAGTTACAGTTTAATTAAATCACTCACATGTATCACAATGCTCACAAGCTTATAATACGATTATAGATTATCTTGACTCAATAACAACAACAACTTTGCAAAACGAAGCATGTCATTGCGGAGAATTTGAAATTGAAATGCATTACACCATATTCTTTCCGCAATCAGTTAAGGACCTGGGACTTTGCTTTGAAAAAAAAACTTAAGTTTTTTTAAAAATATGGCAAGGTTTCCTATAAACTTGCTTCAAATGCAAACCCTCGTGAACCTGCTGCAAAACACTGTTAATCCTTGAAACCCGAAAGTTGAAACCGTGTAACGAAGTTCGATTATTATGTATAGAAATGTTTAGAAAACTTTGATACACGAGAAATCATCGGAATTTTACTAAAACATGGTAAATACAGATTTGCTCAGTTATCTAGTATAAATATAATATAGATTCCACGAATTTGCTGGTTTTTCAGCAAAACGTCGAATTTTGTTCTGGAAAGCGATGCGTAATGATTATTCGATTGACGTGAAAATGCAACTCAAATTTACGAATTATCAAGGCTTAAAAGATCAAACCCTCTCGTTCTCCGTAAATCTTAAGGTTGTGCGACATTATACAAAAATTTCGTTCCAAACTAAATTCTTATATTTTATTAATTTTAATCACAGATACGTTCAGGAGAAAACTACTTAGATTGCAGTTATTTCATTTTGCATTCATGTTAGTGTGCAGAAAGACTCTTGAATAACATCACTATTTATATTCACTCTTACTTTATTAACCTAGCATTATTTAACTTGCCGCTACATAGGCGCAAGGGCATATATAAAGGATGAGTGGAAATTCAATTCATAACACTTTAAAGTTTACTAATCTGATGTGGTTTTCAACAAATTGAATGTAAGGCGTTTCCCTTGTGGTATTTATAACTATTTACATTAGCTCAATAAAAATTCCTTGATTTTGTCAGTTTTGTTAATAAGATAACAAGATGTTTATGGGTTGAAATGTCACGAGGTATGACATCTTGTTTATATCTCCGATGCTTCAAACATCAACAGAAACGCAAATGCCCTCGAACGTAAACAACGTGATAAAGATCGCATGTTTTACTGGGAATTGTCTGAAATGGGAACATAACATTTTGTTATCAATTGGTTTTCCAGGAAAATAACTACTTTTACTTCTTCTATGGTTCTTGCGTTGGTGGATCCGTGTCATACAACGCAAAGATGCTGTGGCAAGCGTGAAAATGAATATTCTACGTAGCTCAAGGTATTTTTTACATATACTGACACAAATATATTTCTAGATGACAGCACATTTGAAGCCATGTGTATATCTGCGGGTTCAATCTATATGCGGGTGCTAAAATCCATGAGTTAGAGTTAGTTTTCAAATATCCTTAAAACAACAAAAAAAAATAGTAGTAGTGTAATAGTATGCAGGTGCAATTGTCGTGGGTTCAAATGTACGTTGGTTCAAATGTATTGGAACCATATTTCTTTCACGTTTTGTCTGATTGGAATCAGACTTCAGACAAACATTCCTGTCTTTACAAAATTAGGCAGCTCTTTACTAAAAGTGTCTCGTTCGGAATGTATCCGCGTAAAAACGCGTATAAACATCCAAATCATCCAATTCTGGGATCATTTCGAAATCCTGAAATCGTTCACGAAATGTTTAAAAATACACTTTTTAATTTTCTATGACGATATGCCGTCGTCACGTTTACAAACCTTCTAGAAGCAAAACATGGTTCGTCTGCAGTTTTTAAAATAAACCAATCACCAACGCGTATGAGAGAAAGGAAACTCAATGTGGTTCACTATGAAACAGTGTAGCAAAAAGGTTCCAATTTCGAAATTGCGCGGCTCAATAGGGCGAGAAAGATTCATTACGTGAACAGAGAGTTGAGAAGCAATCACATGACAAAGAGAAGACGGCCAATAAACGTAAGTCACTGAAGAAGTTATGAAAACATCCAAATAGACACAACACGTTTTCAAAGCTAAATTACATTTGTAATGTTCCGCTCAGAACAAGGACCTGACGCAGCGTTTACTGGTCCAACCTGAAAACTACTAGGCCACAGCACTCGCAATGTTATTTCGGAATTCATAAATACTTCCGCAAGCCATATATGAGTGACGTAAATCATACAAGGCGAGAAAAGGTTTCTAATTGCCTAATCCTACACGTTTATTGAAACCTAAACTTTCCGAATGTTGGGTGTGAGCTGAATCATAATTTCAAAATATCCGGAAAATTTGAATCCGAATTTATTTCTCCTTTTAAACGTCATCAGCCTGGCGTCAGGTCATTATGATTAGACAGCAATTTTATTCTCTTTTCACAACTCTAAGGAGTGGAGTTTTTCCAACGTTTCGAAAGTTGAATGTTTTTACTGGAAAAGAATTTTAAATATTAATCGTTTCAATAAAATGTTTCGCTTTTCTCCGCGACTGATAAGACACCTAACTCAAGGTGCAATGAATTGGACAGGCTACGCCAAATCGGGAATATTCCATTCTTTCGGAAAGCGCTAGCTCCTTACCTATCACTGGCGTTGGGTGATACATTCTTATAAACAAAAAAATACCTGAAATTGTATTATTCGGCTGTATTGTATTATGTATTGCTTACGCGCTTTATATGTTTATTTTATCGAGGTTGATGTTATGGCCATGGGATAAGAATCCTGGGACTTTAAACTTCGATGGATAATTAGCCTCGATGCCCTGACAGATATAGGCCGCCGCCGTTTTTATCAAAGGGTTTTACGCAAACCTTCTTTGTGCTATTCATAACCTTCTATGTCACCACGTACCGTCGCAATTATTCAAAGGGAGGAATTGCGTAGGCAAAGGCGTTGTCAGTTCAAACAAATGTCAGATCATAAAAATAGTTTTCATTGAAATGAATTGAATCACTCAAGATTGCAGTTTCGTGCGCTTGTAGGAAATAGATCCATGAAACCAAGTTTAAATCGATTGCTAGGGCGTGGTGATGTTTTCAAAAAATTGATTGATTCATTTGTATTTTGCAGTAGATTGTATGATGACAATTGAGCATGAATTTAGAAATTATACCGAATTAATATAAACAATTGTGTAGGAGAGAGAAATGAAGGAGACGTAGTGGGTAAGAGTGAAGTATTAATTATCGAAAATGATTTCTGAACGGTCCTGAACGCCAAGATTGCCAAAATTTTGATATTGCACCCAAGCAGGTGTAAATTCTCTTTAATAGTCGCTTTTACAGGTCCATTTTCCACTTTTGGTTGATTTGGGGTGCGGTCGAGCAAATTTGCAATAATAAATAATCACAAATAAATCTTTTTTCAAGCAAGACCTATTTTTCATATTTATAGAAGTGTGACAAGATCGCATAGTTTCGTCATAGAGTCATCCATTTGTTACCGCATGTCATGTCATCAAAATGTTCCTAATTCCCGCGGGCGGGAAAATAAACCAAATATAGTGTCGGAACTAAGTATAAATATCTCACCTAAACATACGATTATGAGATAATAATGAGCTAACGACACCGCTATCAGGGAGGGGTGAATGGATGTATTTTTAGTGAAAATATACAAATGATTTCATGTCTGAGGTCGTTAAGTTGATTGGCGTTTGCCTAGTCTAAGGCGATAAAACAAACTTTATTACCCTTTACCCTCATGATTTATTTTTACTGGCTGGAATAAATAAACTTGACTAGTCAACTTCCTAAAATTTTCAAATCGATTCACATCAACAATCATGTATATATAGAAATTTATAAAAAAGTTAAGCGAGTGAAAGCGTCGTTGAAAACTATTTTGTGTTGCCGATCTGCGGTTGCTCGCGGAACGTATGTTATTACTGACTTCAATGCAACGATATTAGGAAAATACAGAAACGGAACTATGGTGTAAAATGACTCTGATTGTTATGTGTTACTCTATGCGTAATCAGTAATGTATTTCTTCACTAGGCTGAAAGTACGAACTATACATACACAAATGGAAGAAAATATAAAAAAATCGTATTCCAGGGTGAAAAGAGACGCCGAAAATCAATACTTAATGAAGTCTAACAGAAACGTGAGTAATAGAATAAAATCGAAATAAATATGTTATTTAATAAATAAAATAAAAAAGCATGCGTCACGGGGGCCGTTTGAATGTATGAGACGTGTACGCTTCATAACACATCTATTTGTAACCCTGTAGTTAGAAGTTACAATTGCTCAAAATTTTGACTGTTTGATAACCAACTTCCTTTCCCTAGCAAAACCTTTGTTTCTCGAGATTTGTGTATGATTGATTTTTGCTGGTTTGAAAAATAAACTTGTCATCTTTCTCAAAGCTCGCAATCCGATCCGCAATATCAATCATGAACAGAAACATCGGGTTCTTCTTGAGATTTATCCTAACAAGTTCAGTGAGTGTATACGAACGTGGATAACTGTTTTGTGTTGCCGAAAATTGATTGGCTTGCAGCAAGGATGTTATAAACGACGAAAATTATCTGGAAAAGCAAATTTTTCCTGTGCACTGTCATTCAACAGTAAAACTATTTGATTTCATTTTTCTCGTAGTTTGGGTCGAAATAATTTTTTTATTGACCTGTTCGATTTGCAATATCGAGCAGTTGCCCTACATCTAACCATACGCCGCAATTCATGACCGGATTTGTTGAAAAATATAAACTTGAGTTGACTGGTCAACTTTTCAAAGTTACAAACTAATTTGCAATATCAATCATATGTTCTATTCATAGACCGCAGTCGATGACGCGATTTGTGTACAGTTGACCTTGTTTGTTTATACTTTATATCGGAAGGATCTATTGCCTCATCCGATTACATCACGGCACTCCCGGATTATGTTCCTTGACTCATTCGCCACACACGCGTGCCGGAATTGATGCTTATTAACATGATTCGACAGGTAGAAGATATTGCGGTGTTTGGGCGGGTGAAACTGTTCCCACACTGTTATTTATGACGAATTCCAGGTCGTGTCCTTTGTACCCGCCACTCACAGCGATGGAGCCGAAGAAAAATGCGTCTCAAACCTAGCCAACTAAAAAGACCAAAACTACGGTGGCAAAAAAGTCGACACCAACATAAATAATATTTTTTAAGAACTTTAGGAAAGTTTATGTAACTCACAACCCCAAAGCTGATTTCAGGATTGCATTGACCTGGCTGCTTCAAGGTTCAAATGTTGAGGCATGGGATATTCAAAAAAATATATAAGCAGAGCGATTGGAATCATTACGTACTGATAATTTGCAATCGATTGCCCTATTGGTAGCGGCGAAAATCGATTTTTTTTTCAAGAACAACAATCGCTTGAACAAAAATTAGCAAAACGAACCACATGTACAATTCGTTTTCCGTCATTGAGTTTCGTGGACGTTTAATTAATTGTTAGTGCGTTAGTTGGCAATCTTGGCTCAATATATTTGTTCGAATTTATATTTGTGATTATTCTAAATAATTTCAAAACAGCCATTGTTTAGTTTAACTCGAGCAAAGATCTCATTCGAATGTGCCAAATTCATCTTTGTCGGGGTAAATTCAAGTGAAAAAATATATGTATTTAACACAAATGGGCTTTCAGCTTCATATCATTACACAATCAAATATTGGCGTTGATCATATTGCAACATTACAGGGGTTTCTTCATAAATGTTATTTCGTTCTTACTGCAAAGGAGTCTGTCTGCTTGTTAGCTATGCGTTGAAATTTTGGCATTGTTACGTGCCGCAAATATATAGTTATGTGCTATCAACGCAATCAATTTTAAAAATATACATTTACATCAAAATTTAATTTTTGTAGTTTGAAAAAAGAATTTACTTTGAACTTGAGAAAATAAGGTCTTGACCTGGGAGTAACTTAGACAACATCTTTGTTTATAATTAAGGAAGGGTTTGCGTTAAGCAGAACTAAATCAAGGGAAGAGATTAATAGCAGTTGGTGACACAAATTGAACCAAATCGGACACTCCTATGTGAATAGGCATAAAGATCAATATCACTTACCAAAAGGCTCTTTGTCCCTTCAAAATAAACTTCAACGAATTTTAACAAATGTCACAAGATTTTTTGATGAAGGATTAGCGTTTCAAACACCCGTGACCACCCAAGTCATAAATATTGAATCGAAGCAAAGTTAGCAAACAAAACAAGTTCAAATTTAAAAAAAAAACTGTGGGCACGATGGCTTGGTGTTTGAAGCGTTAGATTTATGTTGCGCTATACATCGCGGGTGAAAAATCTCGGATTCAACTCCCATGCCCTCACCTAACCCAGGGTGTAATAAATAGACAAAGCTAATCACTAAAATCCCATCTCTTAGTGCATGGGGTCGGCGAACTTTTGTCGCTCGCGGGCCAAAATTAAAGGTTGCAAGTCATTGGCGGGCCGCACATATTTTTAGAAAGTTTAAAACCAAACGGAAGGACGATGAATCACATTTTTTCACACAGATCAGAAGTTGGATTTTAAGCAGCCCACGATAACTGACTAATTGAATATTTTCTGTGCAATTAAATCATTTGCACTTAGCATCAACTTTTCTGCATTCTGTTGCCATTTGTCCAGTTATAATTAAATTATAGGCTCAATAAACGAGTACTTGAGAATTATATACTTGTTAGATTATAATATAATTTAGTCGACACGTGTCTCACTCACAATAAATTCTGTTACGTGGAGAATATAATCGCCTTCACAGCTGTTTTGTTAATATAATTCAGTGAAGCGTCGCGGGCCTGATTATATTGCTCCGCGGGCCGGATCGCCGTAGTTTGTCGACCCCTGCCTAAGAAACTATAATACCTTCACAACAGTGGCTATTCTTACAAAGCTTTGTTCGCAGTGAAAGATGTATTATGAATGCTGGTGGTTTGAAGATTCAAATACTCGCGGATCACCCACACCTCACAGATATCAAATGAACTGAAACTGAAGGTTCATGTGACCGATCGATCTTTGGTTGAGTTTTTTTTTATAAATATCGATCTCTGTTTGATAATTTTCAAATAATTTTATTCAAACTGTTTTTGACTTCAATTTTGATGCATGTCTGAATAATATTTTAATTCCTCTCAAACTCCTCTTTTTTAACACATGTTTTTGTAAATTGGACTGGTAATTGACAACATGTGTTTTTATACTTCCATTCAAATACTTTTCATTTCATTTTAAATAATTTTGATACATAATCTTGCAAATCAAATCATTGTTTAAATTTAAAAAGATTACTTTATACAAAATGTCTGAATTAATGTCTAACCTACTTTTAAGCATTATAAATATACAGTATATGAATTTTATTACGGAGCGTTCAATTTTTTTATTCAAATCTTCTGTTTACTTTGAATAGTTTTGATACGTGCTTTTGTGAATCAGGTTAAATTGTTGAATTTAAAAATTATTCGATATGAATATAAAATCTCTGGATTAATGTCAAGCTAGCTTATAATTTATTGAATCGGAGTTTTTTCTTTCACAATAAGATTATTGAGCGTCCATTTTTAAAATAACTTCATTTTTTTCTTTAATTTTGACACATATTCTTGTAAATCGAGTTAAATTGTCGAAACGTAACTCAGTACAAATTTGAAATGTCCGAATTAATGTCTGACGCACCTACTTTTATGTTTGTAGACGGAATTGTAAGATAACGAATAAAGATAACATTATTTCGAAAGCATACATTTTGTAGTTATAATTAAACTGAATAAATCACTAAAAACCATCAGATAATTTTTTAGTATAATCATCGCTTTGATATTACAAAACCACTCAAAAGTGTTTCTTAGAAAACTTCGAGCGCAAATATAAACTATAGGTTTAAAAATGTCAACCCTTTTACCAATGTGTCGCTCATTTATTGATATTTATCTTATTAGACATTACTGTGTTGTGGCTATAAATAATTTTCGGGTTGCCTTTACAGATCAAGAAATGAATTTTATATCATTGGACACAAAATACGTTTGGATCCTTTTATTGTTTTTGCATTTCGCCGCAACTAATGGACAATCTATTTTAAAATTTCAGAACTTAAAAATATGGTTTAAAGTGCCATGAATATATTACTCTTGAAGAAACAATGAAATAATTACATACACGTGGATCTTACTGCTAATCTGTTGTTGTTAACAAAACTTTTCTCTCCAACTAATGACCGATTAATGTCAAATTTTACACATTAAAAAATGAGTAAAACAGCCGGATAGATTTACTCTTTTATTTTATTTTTTTCAATTTTTCTTCGACTTTCTCGGTGCTTTTTTGTTTCTCCTGAAATTTTTCTGTTATATTTTAACTCATGAAAACACTTTTATATGGCATTCGAACTTTTTGTCCAAATATCTGAAAATTGCTATCTTACTGTTGGGCCTTCTCATTTATATATAGGGTTTCCTACACGAAGGGTTACGATTCCCCAACCCCTATGAAGAATATTTTGAGCCAGGGGTGTGCAATCTTTAGTACAGAAAGGCCAAATAAAAATGCCTGGGTAAAACCGCGGGCCGCTCCTTTATTTAACATAAGCTTTCTAGTAGTTGCCTGAACAACATTTAGGACATTGTAACTTCAAAGATAATAATAGACATGGATGATAATTGAACTCAGGTACATGCTTCGTAACGCGAAGGGATTGGATTCATTCACACGTACCAGATTAAAAACTTGTTTTGTGAGCTGCACACGATTCAAAATTGGCACTTTTCCGCGGGCCGCACGACTTTTTCTTGGCATTCGGCTCGCGGGCTGCAGATCGCACACCCTCGTTTTACGCTGCTCTATCTTGAACGGGAGTGGTTTTATATTTTCGAATATTCATTCATGACTATCTTCCGGATATCTGATGTAAGAAAATTGATCAATAATCATTGAAATGGAGAATTTATGGAACAACTCGAACAATGATATTGACAAGAAGCCAACGATAACGAAGCTAATGAGTTCAAAAGGAGGTGAATTTTACCAATGCTGACTTTCCAATTATATTACGCATCGGGTTGGGTGGTGTGAAACGTTTGTGAAGTGGGAGTTACAAACACCTTTTGAAATGATGGGCGCGATGGCCAAGAACTTCATCACTTTACCAAGGAAAGTGGTTAGATAAAAGGAAATACCCGGTCCTTACATATTAGTGGTTGTTTTACAAACACTTGTTCGAGGTAAGAGACGAAAAAAAAGAGATGAAAAAGATAATTCCCTTCACATGACAAAATTTAGAAAAATATTTCAGAGGAATAAAAATTGTAACGAATTATTTTTGTTGTATTTCAGGATAAATTAGTTCTTTATTTTCTCCATCAAATATAGCAGATAAACCAGGTTCGATTTCTATGAAAAACTTTCCGTGCGAAGCGAAGATATTTGCCAGAATTAATTGTATGGTTCCGTGCAAAGTTAGAGTGCAATTTTGTATCTATGCAGCAGATAACAGATATTTCGGAGAATAGAAAAGTTCAGAAACCGATTCAAAATCTGATAATCAGTAACATTATAATTTCTTGAATCTGATTGACATCTAAACGAAAATACTTGCAGGTATTCTAGGCATTTATGAGTTATTCTGCGCTTGTCCTATAATGGAACTTAACTGCTGCTGGGTGAAAAATCAATAGCTGGGTATCATTGTATTTAGAAGTTTTGTACAAGGCTCAGTCTAAGTTGGACAATCTAAACCAGGGTGGTCCAAGATTGGCAACTCCGCGGGCCACAAAATTACTTTTGCATTGTTCGCGGGCCACAATAATGCCAAAAACTTTGCTTGTTTAACTTCGCTAGTTGCCTCAGCAAGCCATAACACTAGTCAATTCAGTAACATTAGTGATGCAACAATATGTCAAAAGATTTTTTAGTTAATTTTATGAAATCACGAAATGCGATTTTTTGATTTCTCTTCGAATGCGATGCGGGCCACAGATAAAGGTGTGGCGGGCCACATGTGGCCCGCGGGTCTGGGTTTGGACCACCCTGATCTAAACCTTGCGAAGTATTTGAGTATTGTTGCAATCACTGTGTTAAGTCTCATTTGCCGTTAGTTGATGAGAAGTCCGATCCCTTCCATTTAGATGAATAAAATCACTTCAAGCCCAGCCCTAGCTTTCCCGTCAATTGAGTTAGATTCAAAGTTTTGCATTTTCGTTAGCAACAAAGCCGATTCTGGATAGGCAATTACACGCTCTCAGAAGTCGGACATAGATTAAAACAGTAGTCTTTGTAATTTTGACCCTATAGGCTATTTTTTGGAATGATTTAACGTCGTTATTTGCGTAGGAGAAGGGGAAGAAACCTCTACCCTCGACCTTATTACGCATAAATTTTATTTAAGATGTTTAAAAGTCTTTTCGCAAATATTTTTCTGTAAAGTTTTGAATACTCAAATACTTGAATACCCCCAAGACTATTTAAACACGTGGCCCATTGTCATTATTCACGCTTTCGTCAGCCCCAAAACATAAACGATAAGCAGTTGGTGTAACACAAACATCCGATTGGCGCATAAATCTTTTATTTATCAAGCATAAATTTAAGCGTGATTTTCTGAGAAAAAGTTCAAAGAAATATTTATGAAGCGAATAAAACAGATTGACATTTTATAAATTGCAAATCAGTGTTTGATCTTTGCAATGCTTTCATCTGATTAAATTCTTGTCAAAGTCTTCTTGTATGATTAACATTCGTCGTATGTCAGTTTGACAGGCATTTTGATAAAATGTTACTTCAATTACGGATTTATAATTTAACTTGACCTGTCAAAACTTGCTCTAATCAGTTTTTATTAACGGGTTATGCACTAGTAATTTTAAATATCATTTTTGGAGAAGAAAGTTAGGTAAAAAGTTTTTTCAATAATTTTAGTTTTGTGAATTCTCTATATCATAACTATTTTCCTGGTCGTATTGACTTAAAGTGCTAGCGTCAATCAGTATTCACCAACACACAATTCACCGCTATAATATTATTTAATTTGTCGTCATTTTTATTAAATCATTTTGTCGTATAGTTGCTTAACATACAACAATTGGTTGCTTGGTAAAAATTGATGTAAATGATGTTCTTTTGGAAATACAATCAGGTTAGAGACTTGACATCAAAATAAAATATGATGAAGTAAAATAACCCCACGAATCACACATTAAGGTAAACTATTTTCCATATATTATGAAAGTCGTACGAATATCATTGCTAGCTTCATCCGAATGGAATTTCGTGACGCAGGTAATGCGATAACAAAATGAATGTTGTATGAATGAAACGTTGCGTGGAGAAACTTGCAAATCTTTCGGTTCACAGCCTCCAATACGCTATCTTTCCTCTTGTACATGAAGGTTAACCGCTTTGTTTTGAGGAAATTTGTATAAAAAAAACGCTGCTCCCGTTTATTAACTGAACATAGTATGTGTACCAGGTTAGGGTTCTTCAGGTTGTGCGTCATCTTGGTACGAATACTTCCGGAGCGCCAAAAAAACAATCTTGAATCCAATTATTAGGATTCTTATGGCGTTGTGGTGCGCTGAAAATCGAATTTTCAAGATTTTTTTCATAAAAATAACGGGATTTCCCGAAGAGAGTCGTGCGAAGAAACGTTGGAGAAACGCAAATCAAAAGACTTCAATGCGACTGACGAAGCAATTAGTTTGCATGGGAGATAAATCTCGTGCGTCATAGATGATAAATTGTTACTTTTTATTCTAAAGATTTTGATAATTTGTGTGTGTAAACTTTCACCTTGATATTTTCGCGTTTTAAGGTATTTTAATTTGAAGTTGTCTGCAGTTATTCAAACTTTATAAAGTCATGACCTAGATGTCTTTATTATGAGGCGGCCCATGTATGTCACTGTTGCATATGTATGCTATCGATTTGATTCGAGTCCTGCCCACCAGTGTTGTGGCAAACCATTGACTAGATTCGAGTTGGACTCGAGTTACCATTTATAAAAGACCATGGCCTCAGCAATTTACGGACACTAACACAAATATATCTCAGTATATATGATACGATAGGAGGCATTTGTAGAAATGAAAGATTCCCGGATCCCCTATATAGTCATATTTATTTCTGCTACAGCATCCTCGGATTCACTAAGCGCAAAATTGAAGGATATAATGGTTGTTAGTCTCGCATGATCCCGATCGCTAGAATTCGTCTCTTTCGAATTACTGAAGTTTAATTGGAATTATGGTAAAAAAAAATATCGCGGGAAATCGCGTTCCCACAAATAATGTATCAATGGATTTCAAAGTTTCGGTATTTATAGATGGAAGAAGATTATCGTCTTATATATTTAATTTTTCGTCGAGTCCTACAGAATGCGCAGAACCAATCCAAAATCGCTGTTTATATCACCAAGTTCAATTTCACTTTCATTTTGATGGCAGGTGTTATTCTGAGAAACTGTGAGTGCAAGATTGACATTGGTCGTTTGGCATCCATTCTTGTGATGAAACAATGCAACAATTATGATTTAATCAACGCTGTTAAGCTATTGTCATTATTGACATTATCTGATACATTATGACATGATAATAATTCTGTTTGTTTACTTTTGCTGCGCGCAACATAACTGGAATTTTAATGAGACTCGCATACGAAATAAAATGAACATTTTTCAGAAATCTGTGGATATTTTTTCAATGCTTGTTCGGAGAAATATTTTGCAGTGTACTCCAATCTGTTATATCAGATCTTGACGTTACAAACGTTCATTCAAGAAACTGCTTCGATAAATAATTTGCATGCCACTCTGATAAAGAGGATTTATTTGGTAAACTTTAAATAAAATATCTAAATCTTTAAAAGTCATGATAAAATAAATATCGTGAGTAGAAAGTAAACAAGGAGACAGGACCTGCAGTTCAATATCCAAGTTCTTCTAGTATAAAATAAATACTGTAGTGATAAAAATTACTATGACGGGAAAAGACACTAAGTGTTTGAAAACAAAAAATGCAATGAAGGTTTGTTAACAATAAAGCAATGCTCAAATATATGAATATAAAATACAAATATCAGATAAAAGATTTCCCGCGAATATTGAAGCCGAAATATTGAGCCAAATATGACTCTAACAATCTGAAAATTAAGATCCTTCATTACTTGTGTAGATGACTCGAAGTCAAAGTATGCTAGTATGGGGTAAAATTTTTGGTACTCCCGAAGTATGTGAACCAAGATGGCGGACACCGGAACGTAACACGTGTACCAGGTTAGACTATAATTTCAGATACAAATACTACGGGAGTCACTTGACTAATCTCCAAAGTCATTATAGAACTTGGAATAAAATGATAGCCTAATAGTAATCTGGTACACACACTACGTTCCGGTGTCCGTCATCTTGGTTCACATACTTCGGGAGTGCCGAATTTTTTCATCCCAGGGAAAAGGAGGTCCAACATTGAAGTTTTTAATCAACTTCATGCGCAATAGCATATCTTACTTATCTAATCTTTTTCAATTTTTTATCTTACGCCGATATCTTTGAGTCTCACATTTAAATTATTCAATAAAGTGAATTTAGATGACTCACTCAATGTGACTCGAGTCTTGCCAGGCGCATATGCGGAAACTAACCCGACTGCTTAATATTATCGATGAGAAAATTTTCTGTTGCTACGTTTCCAATTGTTATTCTTCGGCGATAGTGAGTGATTGCCACAAAGTAAACATATTGGACACGAATTATAAATGTCGCCGACCCCTGATTTGAACATTAGGTATAACTTTCCCTGGGTTATGCATATCTATCTAACCAATTCTTTCAAACACACGAGATTGTTAGTAATGAGTAACAATCGAAAAATTTTGTTTCCTGTTTATGTTATTATAACAGGAATGTCACGTTAGACCTTTTCAGCGACATCCATTGTGTTATTGTTATGTCTCAATAGTTGTTATTGAGAGAAACCTGTGATATCTTGACCGAAAGTGTCGTTTACAAAGTAAAATGCAGGTCAGCAGGAATTTGTGTTTCAACATTCCTTGCAAACAAGTATCTGTACGCTTTTATATTTCGTTGAAGCATTCACTCATATTCGAGAAACAACTATTTTTCTATGTTCTCAGTAATTTATGTGTCTGGAGGATCTATTGCAATAAAAAAATTGCACACAACTACATATCTTTCCAGGATTCGAGAAACTATTCGAAAAAAGTATTCGATTCGATACTTGAATCATCAGGTATTCGGAAATGCTCAGTCCTACCGGCGAATTCTGCCTTTCAAGTTAAAAATTAAATCTGCATTTTATGCGAATATGTGGCGTGAAAAATTGCACTACCTAATTCTAATAATATTAACTTTATAACATCAAAATTATATTACCCGAATTTTATAATGATTGAAAAACCCAACGGAAAAGGTGTAATTTATTTTAGTAATGAAATGAAACGAACTTTTTATCGCAAACGGGGTTGTGGAGCCGTGGCTTAGTATGTGAACCCGGAGTTGGAGTCAAAGTTCTTCAACTCGGAGTAAGAAATCGGTTATAATGTTTCCCGAACTCGAAGCCTTGGCCGCAATTGCAGCTTTAATTAGTCGATCTATGCGAGAATCTTGTTTGCCCCTGTTGCGACATCTCCCGTTCGTTCTAATGTGACAACCCTGTCCGTAATCAACCCACACGATGTAAAAAATTTCAAAATATCATATCTCTATGAATACGCATTGAATTCATCCAATCAGCCAAAACTCAATTAATGCGATTGATGGAAGCGCCAGAGTATCAGATGGATCCGACCGAACCTTTATTCAAATGGTTTCCAACCTTTTCAATTTGTTCCTTCCTTCGCCTATTTTGGATATCTTGATTCCTTCCTCAATATGAATAAAATGTCTGCTTTCGTTATTTGTTCAATTTTTAATGAATCACTGGTTACGCGTAACTCGTCCCCTATTTGAATAGTTTATAATGTGTACCCAAATATTATTACATCAACACTAAACAAGAGAGCGATTCTTAAATATGTGGTCGAAAGCCCAAAACTATGTAGTGTGGGTATGGAAATTGTCACAGTAGACTACTGCAGTCTTCACGACCAAGCATTCACCACGACTTTGCCTGACCACGAGATATCAATTCACGCGAAAGCGGAGCCGCCACAAGGAGCGCAATTTTTAAGTTTGATGACGTCATCGCGCACAAAACGAATCCCATATTGACCACAGATATTTTTGGAATAAATCGGATTTAGCAAAAAATACAATTGTAACCTCTGATAAATTGGTCCAGTAGTTATAGAGAAAAGCGATTTTTTTTCATAACAATAAAAAAGGGAAAAATACCAAATTGAACATGAACAACAACATTATAATGAAACAATCCACACGTCCACTCCGTGTCCAATAACTACACCGAATACAAAGTAATGTTTCTGTCTTCCCTTCAAAGAAAGGATATACGCCCCGGTTGAGAAACGCTTTTCCATTCTATTTGAAATTTGCTGTGACTAGCGACTAGGTTTAGAGACTTTTATCCAATTTTGAGAATCCTTGCGTACCTATACCAGGCTATTCTATTAGAATATTGAAAAATGATAAGACGATTCTAGACATGCTAGTTTGATGTTAATTACCGTATATTTTTCATCAATAGGTGAATTTTTGCTCTTTAGTGGCATCTAGGGAAAAGCAAGTGAATCAAGCACAGAAATCGAACTTTTAAACCAGTTCATTCCATTGTTTATCCATTGGCAATCGACGGTAACAACAGAATTTTTTTACTCTAACCAAACTCTATAGGTAGCGTTGTGCCTGATTTAAAACCACACACATTTTTAACGTAACGTGAATTTTCTTATGAATGCGAGAAGTCTAGAAAAGCCCTCAAAAATGTGCATTTCATGAAATTTTAACTTTTCTTTTTTGAAGCGAATCGGCCTGGCTAATATAATAATACCTTGTAAGGATAAGCCTGTGAGATACTATTGATTTTGGTCACATGATTATGAAGACTTGTCGCTTTAGTGTTCGGAAATTTCTTACTGCATAGTAAAGCTCTGCGCTCGTATGGTTAATATGAATATGCTTAGTCGCGCTTCAATGTACATGTTTTAACATTTTATTCTGCCTCGTAGCGGGCAAGGTTAATAAATGTATTCATCGTTCGATTACGAAAATATTAAACCAGTCTACATTTGAATGATATCACGCGGAGATGCAATTATGTCTCTACAAGTACAACTATGATTAGATAAAAACGTGGACAAAACGTGTAGGGGAAGGCGTTTTAGAATTCCAGCCAATGTTCCTTTTCGAATGCAACAATTCTGGGTACTCCCGTAATGTGTGTACAAGGATAAGGTTCGGCCATAATTTTATTCCGATTTTTCTTTATTTTAGTCAGTTCGGGGACTGTGTTGGCCAAGTTAATATTCCCCTAACCATGGGTTTCAGTCCCTTCACACAACTTGATGTAAAGTAGGCGAACAAAATTAGTTACCTCCATAATGGTACACACACTTCTGGAGCGCCCGATTCTGTGTATCACTGCAAAGGTGTAATAGACAACCGATGTTGATAAAACAAATTCTTACTCACATTTCACTTAATTTTCCCGAATGAATTGGCAAGTTGCTGTAAGTAGTGATCCGTATTGCTGGCAATCATAAATATCATTAACCAGGCACCTTACTTTCAAACCAGCATCGACTCATAGCGTATATGCAAGTATCCACATTCACACAGCACTAAGTTAGCGTGTTGCTCCTAGAACAGCGAAATGTAGACTGGAAGCATTAGTAGGGTATTTTGCGCCACAATGAAAACGGGGAAAGTAGCTCAAGCACGTAAAATATTCAAATCTTCGGTCGAGATAAGACAAATTAATACATAACTGCAATTCCATTTGCTTCGGTGCAGTCATCGGCTAAAATCACACGGACTATACCGTACTCTGTGGATACAATAACACGTCATTTCCCTAATACTTCAATCATCCTATAAAGTATATATAGACTTTACTTCCTCTGTACAGATCACATCACTAGTACTGCCTCATATCTTACTAATGAGATCTTTGTCTATTTAAAATTGAGGTCAGCAAGTCGAATACACCGACTGTCCCAGTCCACTGCACGCTTCACTACATTCTAATTGCTAATTGTTGCGTCTGGGTAGTATTACCTGTTACACAACAATGTAAATAATCTGATTGACGTTCTGTTTTGTTTAGTTGTGGGGATCAGATTTTCATTGGCAAGTGGCGTTTAGTTTATCGCATTGGGCAGTTGTAGCCTTTTTTGTCCAGTGCGTTGTTGCTTTCAACATTTACAAACAGGCCGAATTCACTTTCGGTTGTGAACCCAGATAAAGTGTGACAAAATTTATGTGGGCGGGTTCCCGCTGCAATTCAAAATCAACTTACAACACATTCTACTTTCTGTTTCTACAGTCAAGTCGAGCAAGTAAATGTGTAAGTTATACGTGTGTTTGCAAGTTTTTTTTTATGATCCAATCCGAATCTGGCCAGTACTTTTGTGCAGGTCAAACTTTGATCCCAGTGGAGAACCCCTGTTCTCAAGTGTGGTAAAACTCATGTGGCAAGTTACGCTTCTCAACTGAAATTGCACCACAATTCATATTTCTGTTCATACAGTAAGTCACGTCGAGTAAAGGTTTAGGTTATATTTACACGAAACTGAATATGGACAATATTTAGGAACAAAATATGTCAACAATAAATTAAAAATGAAATAAAGAGTAAAATGCAGGTTTATTTGGCAACAATATTCCAATCTCAAACATCGAATAGTTAAGGAATTTAATAAGTATTTAAGGATACGTGAAGATGTAAAAGTACTGAATCTGTTTACATACATTACAAGTCTTCGATTACAATGCATTTTACAGTTATTCTAGAATTTATACTTCATTACTAATATTATTTTTTAGTTCATATATTTTTTGAATTATTCAAGTACACTCGAAGCGAGATACATTGTCCCTCGAATATTGGTGAAAACATGTTGAAAACGCGTTTCCGTAGCATCTAAAATGGCTTGTTATAAGTCCTTGATCGAAGTTTTTCCATCATTTGTATTTGAACTTTATGCTAATATTCCTTCTATTAGTCAAGTAGACAAGTATAAAAAAGGACAGGCTCCTCCGGGATAATAATGGAAAGAGCGCTAATAGAAGAGTTCCGATACTTTAAGCATATTGCTGTATATCGTTTTTTTTTTTTCAGATTATAATTAACGTCCTTGGGTCATAGAACAAATCTAAATACAACGTTGTTGTGCTGAGAGAGAGTTCAAAGATATTTAGAGAAATATTGTATGAATAAGCGGACGAGTATTCTCAATATGAAAAAAAATTGAGCAACGTAATGGGTTTGAATAGTTGCTGCTAACATAACAAAATTAAATATAAAAAGCAAAGAAAAATAAAGCAAAAAGCAAAAAACTATAAAGCTGTTGAAAAGCACGATATGTACAAAGAGGCGAAGAAAATGCAAAAATAAATATCTCGATGTGTGGTTTAATTTTAAATCAGCTCTTTATTTGTTATACCGGTAGTTCACATATAGAAATTTGGGTTCTACAACAGCCTAAGATCTACCACAATATAGCGGGTTACTATGGGGTGGGGCAAAATCTACTTCATGCTAATACTATGGCGTCAGGTCTACCGCTGCATTCGCCATCCCAAGTGGATACCACTTCTTACTATATATTTAATTAAGACATAAACACTGTACATTTTCTAAGAATGATCTATATAGATATTTGAACATTCTATTCCCGGGGCGCAGTAGATCGTGCGTGGCGGGCACTCTGGCTGATGGGAGACATATGGTAGTAGACCTCACGCTATAGCATTATCGAAATCAGTTCAGGACTTTCTTTTGCGTTGTGAACTTTGCTGGTTTGTTCAACTTGAATGTTGTTTGTCGATGGTTGATGTTGCAACGTTTTCAGTCCTGACCCGGCGTCATCAACGTTAAACAGTGTTTATTAAAGTTACATTTCTTCTGCTTTTCAACCGCTCCTGTAAAAGATAATCAAAGGAATGATGTTAATGAAGTCAAATTTACGCCATTAATTCATGTTTTGCGAGGGTTCGAGTTCGACATGCTTGTATTGATAGTCGAAGTAGCAGACGATGATTTTAAGACTTCAAAAAGATTTGTTTTTCTGATAAGGTCGATTCATCGACAGCGAAAATGTGAAAACCGCATAGAATATTCAAATGAGTCGATCAACAATGTAAGACTGTTTTTCATGCGCGAGGTTATAAAAAGCAGTGCTATGCGGGGAAGTTCGGCGTCTTTTTATTGATGTTGGAGCCTAAATCACAGTTCGGTTATTAAAACTATTTGACCATGAATCAGATTTTTGATTTTCTGAAGGCAGAATTGGCGAAAAGCGAAATCAAAATTTACAACAGAAACTTAAAATCATTTATTTAACTAGCATTCTCATTGGCAATTAAAAAAAAAGGTTGCACATGCCAAAGTTTTTGTAAACGAAATTTTGTTTTCTCGGAGCCAGAGTCGGGGTTAAAAAAAATTTCATCACAAATTGAACCCGTTGTCGGCGGTAAAATATGTCTAACAAATAATAGAAGCAATTCCAAAAATGGTATCTTCTTACGTATAAGTGGCTCTTTCTTTGCAATTAAAGGCGTGGAGAGTGTCGAACAAAAAATTATTAGTAGAATGAATTACTAACTAGAGAAATTTAGTAGGCACGTACTCACAATAGTTTAATGCTTCTTGCCGACGTCATTTTTGCACAGAGAATAATTCTTGTCCAGATGCAGCCGATTGCACAGAATCCAACTAGAGGAAAAATAAATATGTTAATTAGATCAAGTGTGGAATGAAAGGTTTCAAGAACTGTTTGAATTTTGCTTTGAGTCTTTAGCGTGAGATCTGCCCCAACTTAACACCACAGCTCGCATCGTCCATTCATGAGGAATATGACTTGTTTCTATACATTTAATTTGGCAATAAACATTCGAATTGTACGTATTCAATGGACCTCACACTGCACCAAGGCAGGCACCATATGGTGGTAGATCTCACGCCCCGATGGCAGTAAAAGCATTAAAGCAGTCCAGACAGTAAAAGTTAAAAACTAGACCATCTAGTTTTATTACTGATGGAAATTTTCATAAATTTCAGTATTTATGAAGAACAACATGCATTTGTTAGTGTGTTAGTAATGAGTGCAGAGAAGTGAGCATCACCCAAAGAACGATATCGTTGAGCAGACGTCTAGAAACCTCGAGTCGCGAGTTAAGCGATCGCGATCATGGATCATTTGGATCTCTCTATTTGATGACGAGTCATTTTATCTAGATGACTCAAATTACTTCAAGTTCTTGACAAATTTTGATCAAAGTCCAACTCGAGTCGAATCAGTGACTCCAGCCCTCCGTCCCAACGCTGACTAAAAGGGGCGAATGAAAGATTTTAATTCAAATCGAAGTCACCTTCTGATGTATTGGACTTAGTACAATCTACTTCGACTACAACTTGTGTTCACGCTATTGCGCTAATGTAGCCAATGCCTATTGGCTGTTTGCCTCAATTTATATTTTGCGGTTTTTGGTGCGAATACAAAAATTGTTGAATTTCATATTTCATTCCTCTTCAAGCATATAAGCGGTTTTTGCATTGTTTTGACATAAATGTACTATCTTGACGTCATTATCTCGACGTATTCATTGTTCCTTTCAAATGAATTCTTCACTGTTGATTTGATTTCAGGTTTTGCTATTGCTTGTACACATCACCATTGGCAATTTTGCAAAAGTATAAGAAAAGTTTGTTCAGCAGTTTTCTGCATTGTTTTTAAAGCGAGACACATGCAGCTTACTAGAGAACTTTTGAGCATCTTTATATAACTATAAGATTTTTTATACGATTTTTAGCATGTGATTCCAGCATAGTTAATTCCAATGCTTTATCCACTAAGTCGTTGCATTTATAAATGTAGCAAGATCGCTGGTAACACAAACTGCTATTCCCTTTGCCTTACTCCATTTTGCAGACATTTTGTTCAATTAGAAATTTCTTTTTCGTTATGTTGGGGTTTTGTTCTGAGTATGCGATCAGCCACCAAAAGCATTTCACCTCGTGTTTTCTCACCTTTACCCTGGCAAACTAAACAGGGCAATCGACTGTTTTGCGATCATGTCCTTGCACATTGTAAAGCGCACAAATATACAGGCTCTCCAGCAGTTTCTACGGTCTGAATGGCAAAGAAAACTGCTGGTTGAAGAAGTTTGAAAATGCGACTAATTTAGGGTCACCATATTTGAAAAAGCAAAATTCCGGACAGTGCATGAACATTTTCATGGCCTCGTAGTAAAAAATATGTGCACGGTACGAAATAACAATGTTCTGTATTAGCAGTGTGCACAGTACGATTGCAGATGCAAATTCCGGATTCCGGACATTTGAGCATTTTT
Organism: Styela clava; assembly: GCF_013122585.1. Taxonomy (NCBI): domain Eukaryota; kingdom Metazoa; phylum Chordata; class Ascidiacea; order Stolidobranchia; family Styelidae; genus Styela; species Styela clava. Next base: position 20,644,387 of record NW_024102834.1, on the reverse strand, counting down.
TAAATTCTTCCCGGACGCAAAATTTAATCCTAAATTCCGGACATGTCCGGAATTTTCCGGACGGTATGGCAACCCTAGACTAATTCACCAGAATATAAAGGCTTCAGATTTGCTCAGATTACATTTGATCAATTAGAAGAAAATGGTGTTTAAGAGGTCAAAAGTCATAACTTTGTTCATATCGTGTATAACAGATTAAAATAAAACAAATAATTGATTTTATGACCAAAATTAAAATTGGGACAATACTTTATGACACCCTGTATATTTTGAAAAATGATATCTTAAAAAAAAATAAAAATATTCATTTATATAAAAATCGGAATGCAATAAATTTCCGCATTCTTTTCGAAGTTTAGAAGAAATAATTTTAAGAACAGAAATTATATACTGATATATTAACTTACCTGATAAATTACTTAAACTTCTACCCTAACGGTACTAATCATATGAAATCATATACGCGAAATTTAATATCTTAGATGCCGAAGTATAAAGTATATATAGTATTACTCAGAACCGATTTAATCAGGTTGCGACATCCCTATGACCTTGGCCGGGAGCAATGATATGGCACATATAATCGAACAGTGGTTTCCAACCTTTATAGCGCAATGGAACCCCAATGAAACACCCAAGAGGGTCGGGAAACAGCAAAATATCAAACCTAATTTAAATTTTTTTGAAGAATATCAATATTGACACTCGGGTTTGTATGGAAAATTGGGTACTCTTGTAGTGCGTGTAACAATGTAGGGTTAGGACATAATTTTAGTCCGATTTTTCCTTATTTTAGTTTTATTACGAGTTCGGGGACTGTCTGTGCTAGCCAAGTGAATATACCTTCTGCCCATAGGTTCCATATCCTTTTAACCAACATGATGTAAAGTAGACGAACAAAATTAGTTACCTCCATATTGTTACACACACTTCTGGAGCGCACATTGGTTATCTGCGCTGCAATGGCAGAACCCTTGTTAAAAACCACTGTTATTGACTATGACACAAAACTTATTGAAATACTTTCCGACGCATCATACAATTATATTGATGTGTCGTTGTTTTCATAAACGTTAGAATTTATGAACCTTAGTGTATTCATGCGTTATGACACCCGTAATTTTTAAAACTCGCATAAAAATTACTTTATTCGACCGATATTTTACCCTGATAATGTTGCTCTGACTATGCCAATGTGTTTTTTACGATGCTCATTCACGCTGTTCGCTCCGAGTACGGCTCCGCACAAGCAAAGACTGATAATGTAAGTAGCCATGATATTAAGAACTAGATTCTTACCGGTTCGTCATTGTCCACCCTATTAATTACACCTTGGGTGAGATAACAGGCATAGAATGGAAATACTTTTTGAAATATCCAAATAGACCGAATTCCCTATTTAATGCGAACAATTTCTCGATGCCTCGTCAAACGGCTTCTTTTTGGACAGTAATGGAATACTTCGATGCGATTGTGAGACGAATGCATTGAACGGCACTTCATATAATATTGATAAATTTGATTGAATTTATCCGCCATGTTTGTTTCCATTTAAACGATACTTTCAGATTTATCAATTCAATTCCAATACATTTCCGTGAATTTGGCCAATGTGACAGGGAACATGACAACTATAGTTTTGTTTTCATTCCCGAAAACTATTTTCGATTTCGCTTCCTCTACCATATCACGTCTTAATGACATGCAGACAACAATGGCAAGAAATGGGCAAGGAAGTCAGGTATTTCCCAGATTTATGTTATAAGGGAAATTTGCTCAAGGCAGGGTCATGCGCAATCACTCAAAAATTAAGTAGACTAATTTCTGAGCAAAGTTATGACCGATGAATTGCCAAAATCTACTGATACTATGAATCTTTACAGCGTAGAATCGCGCGTTGGTTAGTGAATCCCGCCCTATTGACCGGAAAACCTTTATGAGATAGTGAATACCACATAAATGGAGTTATTGGCGAAAACTTTGTTCATGAATTCTCTTAATTGACTGTAATCAGTCAACCGAGTTTGAGATGTGAAAATTGCGCGGCTATTTCAAACGTTTTTAGGCGAAATACTTAATCCCGATTGAAATATGGGGCATTTAAAAATGGGTTTTTGTTACAGCTATGATGTAGTGATCTCCATATTATCGGCGTTCTTGTAAAAAATTGGACTCTTTCAATTAACTGTAAACGTGTGAATGGTCACAGCCAACCGAGATTAAGATATGAAAATTGCGCGACTATTTTAAACGATTTTAGGCAAATAACTAATCCCGATAGAAATATGGGGAACTTAATGTGTTTCCGTTATGTCGTTTTATGCATGCATGAGGGGTCAGAGCAACAGGTAAATATCACAGTATTCACCGAGATGTTTTTCGTTCTCACCTAACCACTTAGCAGGTCGATGTAATGACTCGATCGTAGATTGGTGCATATCACTATATGTACAAACGCACACGCCTTCCAGCAGTTTTTGCGGTCTGTATGTGTTTATATGGTTCATATAAAGAAACTGCTGGTTATAGTTGCACTAAGAGTGCGAAGCTTAATTCTTTACAAACACCGAGAATTCACATTTACACTAATAAATTTCCCAGATAATGCGATCAGACTCGAATATGCGCAAATGGTAAGAAGAAAACGATATAAGTTTTGAAAGCCTGGTTTGAAAACCATTTCTCCTTGCCCCTGGAATATTCAATAAGCTAGCAACACTTATATTGTTCGTCTTTTACCATTTGTGCATTTCCAAACTATTTTCTAGGTAAAACTGGCCTTCGTTCAAGATTATAAGAAAATGGAAATCCAAAATTGTAATGACTAATTATTGTCGTTATGCCTTTGGGAACTATTTTTAATCATAACTAGTGCTATTTTAAAAAGAAGTTTGGAAGTGCTTTCAGACATTTTATAGTTGTTTTAGACTTTAAATAACAGCATATCATTTAAAATCAGCATGTTTGCTTATTCTTTAACAAAACACACCACGCATGCATTACTTACAAGTTTTGCATTTTCTCTTCGAAAAACAATATTTCTTTGCATCGTTCTGTGTGCGCAGACATTTGCAATATTTGTTTTTGATTTGACATCGAATCAGCTTCGGTTTCGGCTTTGCTGGTTGGTTTTTTATTCTCTTATCAACAATGTCTTCTTCTTCATCCTAAATTATTTAGAACGTGATAATCTCGAAGAATTCATAGCAAGAGTATTATAATCATTGTGGGCGCGAAGTACTCCCGTAGTATGTGAACCAATATGGCCTCACCCTAACCTGGTACACATACTACGTTCCGGTGTCCGCCATCTTGGACCACGAGCAGAGGTCTCCACTATAGACCATTCGCAATTAATTTGAAGTGAATTGAGTTTAACTTGGTCAATTATTCGTCTGGAATACATTTATTCTCATACTTTAGTTTGTTGGCTTTAGATTATTAGGCGTGGCGCACTGATGAAAATTCGAGGTATTTTATAGAACATCTGGGGCCACAAGCGTTGAGGAAGACAGACCATTGAAGATTTATTAGCAATTGCAGTGGTATGAGCGTTGGAACTAAATGTGTTTGCATCGCAGGTAAAATCTTGTCCAAATCCTATGCTCGCCACCTCACATTGGCAATACAAATTCGTATAGATTCCGGTTTTTCTGAATTTCCTCATATAATTGGCTTTTGCCCAAAGCATTGTTTTACGTTTACCCGATTCTACCAACCTCAGATTCTTCTTCTGTCGAAGGTTTTGGCTTTTCTTGAGAGTTTTTAGTTCGATTCTCGCTCTCGCCTTCCTCCTCGTCGTCTATCGTTGCTGACTTCAGTATTGGTGCCTGCCACGGGAATGCTGGTCCCTTTATATGAATTACATATAAGATTCCATTAGTCGATGCAAAGCGTGGGTTGTTAAAGGTTTAAGGTGATATAGCACAAGCAATTACAGCCCAAAATAATTTAATTAATTTAAATATTGTATTGTATTTGGAAATTTGCAAATGGGATAAATACCAGATTCTAACTACATGAATACAAAGACATATAACGGTTCACACTGCGCAATGCGAATCATACTCAAAAAACTTTTTACCCCTATAAAAAAAACTTTGCTTAGAAATTTAATTGACGTGCGGACAGAATGAGTGGCTGCTGCCAAAGTTTTAGTTTCACGATTACGCACACAAAATAGGGTCTCAGGTGTGTTTATATATACGTTCATCCGTGCGACAGGTATGTCAATAAATATCCACTAGTGGACTTGACACAATTCTTACGACACTGTTAGAGAAACATTTTGTTTTATATTCAGTTCATGTTATATCCGGAAAAAGTTAATTGAAATTGAATTCCAGAGAATTTTGTGCAAAATACTTCGCCTAGCAACCGAATAGAAAAGGTTTACGAACATATTTTCCACCATAAACACCACAAACCTCTTTTGAAATTTCTTCTTCGATCATTTCTTCAAGGATTGGACATGACTGGGAGCAAACTTTTTCTGGCAACCCTCGAGGTGAGAGAGCACAATGACGTTGAGTCTGGAAAAAAAAGATCATGATCAATTTTGAGTTTTCTACTCCGATTATTTGAGGGTTTTGTGTTATTAGTTGGGCTTCTGCGGTACTAATTCTACGTATCCTTTTATGGTATCGTTCTAGTGGATCCGTATGTGTATAATGTTAGGATACTGTAGCAAGATTAAAATTGATTATTTTGGGTGAGTCAAGAGTTTGCTTGGCGCGCGCGAATATATACTGTAACGCTTCGTATGACCAAGGTCAAATCTCCTGACAATTTTAAAATTCAACTATGTCTAATGAAGTCGGTCATTCCACGTTTACATGTAATCATGATATGTTTCTCTATATAAGTGACTGTTTCTGCCTCGTTTGTAGAAAATTCGTGAAACACATCATCAAAATTGTTATTGGGTTCAATAGTTCAAACAACTTTCCTTAAAACGAGTTTCGCACGTTTTAATGCCAGAGGCGTAATACATAAAAAATAAATTAAAATGCGGCGATGAATCATCATTCTGGTCTTGACATAAGCTGTATTTTAAATGTAATATGAAATAAATATGGTGGCGATGGTAGTTCTGGTTGTTGAACACGTTGCCAGCTTAAAACGCTTTCAGAATGACGATAAAATAAGACAAAATTTTATACAACAAAGTTTAGTATACATTCATCACAGTCTATTAAAGAAAGTTCGCATAAACCGTTTTTAAACAGTTTTTGTTAAAAAAATTTCATCCGGATTTTGGAACTGGATCGAAATTGTTTACAATTTGAAGTTGCATTCGGAGTCAATTATTTAAATTCCGGAATTCGTGCCAGCATTGCAATTGTTTGCAATCAGGAGTTGCACTCGGAAACAAATTTTTTAAAAATCCGGATTTCGGAGCCGAAGTCAAATTTTTTTTTAATTTGGAGTCGTTTTTTTTCGTTTGAATCCGTAGTAGGAGTCTACAGTCCATGTATTGCATAATGTCAACTTTCATCGTGTATTCATGAAACATCTGGTTTTTGCATTAAAAGATATTTGAATAATCTCTGCAGACTTTATTAATAACTTGACATTTTCCAATTCTGCTTCATTTATTTTGATATTTATGTGAGTTTGAAATAATGACTCATTCATCGGATTGATTTAAACAACATCGCATGTTGAAGATCGAGATTCTTAAGCAGATTAGCTTGGATTTAATAATAATCAACTTCATGGATATTTTCAGCCACGTAAGGACCTTAAGTAATAGCTTGGTATATAGCGATCGCACCGCATACATAGAATAGTGAAATCAGGTTAAATCTAAACAGACATAGCAGCAATGCATGGCAACTTATATAGATTGAATAATCGTATACGAAATGGATCTCCAGATGCTAAATTGTTGTTCTTGTCGGTATTTGGAAGATCGCCCTTCTCTTCAGCAAATAACTCAATCCGATTTTTGTACAATAACGTTGACTTAGTGATCTAAAAGGCTAATTTTTATTATTTTCCGAGTCCTACGGAGCCCGTTATTTCACCTCAAATTTTCCTTTTCACTGTTTTGCTGGCATTGCAGTACTCATTTGACCTTCGTGGGTGTATTTGAGCATTGCCATCTTGTTTAATCTCGGGATCGGATTTTCACAACAAGATGTGGTCAAGGCAAAAACCAGCAATGCGCATAGTTTGATACGAGATACCGCGATACGTTTTGTTTAATAAACTTGTTGTAAATTACAACATGGCTGCCGTTGAATAAATCAAATACCATGTACAATTTGCTGCGTGACGCCATTGCGCGGCCTGTGCAACGCACGTACACAACAAAAAGTAGCAGAGATGCGGTAAAAATACTTTGCTACAGTGCCGTTGATTTTCATTGGTTGGAATTACCGAGAATAGAAACACCTTCAATCTTGCGTTATACATACTTTGATTAGATTTGTCACACTTCAGCCGTTTATGCGATTTGATTTGTATTTTCAACGGATGTAATTGTTTGAATAACTGCAATAAACAAAAATGCTACTCCGACCTTTAACCTCAGATGTCTACTTTAGTGTGATTGTGCAATTTTTTACTTGGCTCCACTTTGAATGCGTTTCTATGCATGCGGTCACATACACGTCAGAAGCTTCTATTTTTGGAAGGACAGTTAGGTGGTCCGGCATTGTGCCCGGTGTATTACACTCTAAAACTGGGATTTGAATTCGGAATTTCTAACCCCCTATGCTAACATAGATAACTTCAATCTTCTAACTAACCATTTTTAGGTTGTGAACTGGTTGATCTTTTCAAAACACCATTTGGCTGTAGTAAAGGATCTGATAAATTATTAATAATGATGCGTCACTGTTGGATAATTGCTGATTTGCTATTACTGCGGAAGGAAACGAGGAAGTTTTCTGAAAATTTTCGTGATTTGTTCTGCGTGTTATTTTTGTATCACGGTGGAGTTTAACTAAATTATTCATTCATTTGAGTGACAAATAAATTAGCCGATAAATAGTGATGACCGCAGCATTAAATACATTCCTTTGATATTAAAATCCGTGTAGGTTAGCGATGGTCGGCTGATAAGAAATGTCACCTGCATGTTGTTGTACGTGTGCAAATATGATTATTTTTGAGAACAGACGATCGGTTGTTGAGAGAATATTTCTTGTTTTACATGTCATGTACAGATGATACTGGGATTGCGTTACCGGCACCATGAACATATCGAGCGTATTGATTACCTGATCTCATTAATCGGTCAGCGGCGTTTTTTAAACTGTCACAATTTGTAGGAAGACCAGAGAAAATATAAGAACGCATTACGAAGTGATTGGTCTCGTATTGAAATTGAAAAACGATTTTTTCGTTAACAACAACAACATGGACATTAATTTAGCAATTTATTCATATTGTACCAATTTTTATTAAGGAAATTTGCTGAATGCAAGTTCGCGCGCACTCACTCAGAGGTAAAGGAAACTCGTCAACAGTAAAGTTTGGCAAGCATTGGAATACCAAGCGCTTATGAAACTATATAAAATTATAGGCACCCACCCAGAAGTAAAGGAGACTCACCTCTGAGCAAAGTTAATGTCAACCACTCAGAAATAAAACAGACTCTTCTATGAGCAAAGTTATGGGCACTCACTCAGAAGTGAAGAAAACTCATCTCTGAGCAAAGTTACGTGCGACGCGTTAGTAAATACCGATTGAATAAAATAAAAATAGTTTGATTGGCTGCACGCTCACAGGCTTCCAAGTTCTCACGAAGCCTACACCTCAAAACATCCGTGGAATGCAATAATCCAGACACAGCTGACGCCTAGTTTTAAACGTAACTTTCGTATTGTTTTATTGCTCTCACTACAACGAGTCGTGTCGCGAAATTTAGTAAACAAATGAGCTTTACCGTTAAATCTTTCAATATCAACATAAAAGTAAAATTACAACATGTTGCCGAATTATTTTAGTATTTGATTGTTTGGTTTTGACAATTTGAGTTCTTGAATAATATTTTGATAAAACTTTCAATATCATCACAAAACACGAGATATAATGAAAAAATGTTTTTATGTGTGCGTGTTTAATTTTAGCTAATTTTTCGATGATTTCATGATCTCAAATACTTGGCAGATATGTAATTGTAGGTGTAGGTGACACATGACTTATTGAAAACATAGAATCCATCACTCAGACAGTTCAAACGAAATAAGAAAAGAACCTGGGATAAAAAGAGTCAGAACTGAATCTAAATATGGCTTCAATAAAAATAATTCAGGGGTTCACCTCGACCTCTTGCGGACAAAAAAAGCAAAATGGCGGCGATTCGAACTTCTCGTCTAAACCGATTCGAATAATTTATCATTCAATTTAAATATTCGATTCAAAATGCACAGTCCTACTCGTGACTCGTGCGTGATTTGACTAGCAACTCTAAACAACACTATTTAGTAAAGCGAAATAGTTACAAGCTTCACTATATTTACGGTAGAACCCTTACAAATGGGTGAAAATAATTTCAGTGAAACATTTGAACTCACTTCAATGCAGTTGACGTCTTTCGTGTTCACGGCTGTAAAAAAAAAGAAAATGTAAATTTATATGAGGTATAGAAATAGATGATGTGTTGTCTCAGTGCGGAGAGAAATGTCTCCAAGGGAAGGAATTTTACTGAAATACCTATTGATGCAAGCAATATGAACTATGCAAACTAAAAGACGCCTAAGATGAGAATCGTTGAAGAGATTGAACAATTAACAGAAATAGAGATTTTTGCGCGCTGAGGGCAATGAAGAGTTTCTAAATACACAAAGGGAAGAAACTATCGGAAAGGTTTACCTGCTGGACTGCGTTATTTAGTCGCATTTTTGATTGAAATTGTTTTTATCATATCTGGTTTACTCTACTGCATGTCGAATAACACATGACATGAGGTGGGAAGTCGAATATAATAAAATGATACTGAAGCGAAACTAACAATTCAGGTTATAACCTGACTCTGGTAAAATTTCAGAATTTGTTTAGCAGTGGAAATCTGTGCCAAGCAGTGCAAGAAGATTATCATTTGAAACCAAAAAAAGAAAACTATGTTTAACCCGCTGATAACTAAACAAAACACGAGTCATATTAGGAAAGTCTTTGAACTGGATTAGAATGAAATAAAGCAGGATAATCGGTTTGGCAATGATGTTTAAGCTTATTATTTGGTTTGTGATGAGTTGCTAATAATAATAGTTTTAATTCCCATTTAACGCCCATATGTTTGTAAAAGTCGAGCGCAATGGATCATGATATGCGCCGCCCTGTATATAAAAACTCTCAACATTAGTGGCACTTGTGGTGGGAGTCATAATCGTACAGGCAATGGTCAATCCAAATCATAGTCGTTTCTTTTTTGGAAGTGACTGTTTGCAAAGATTTATTTTCAGAGTAACACAGAATAGGCCGAAAAAAAATCTTTATAAAAATTTAGCGGTAGTGCCATGCATTGGTCTCTGCGTGCCTATATACTTGTTCGGTTATAATACGCGCTTTGTAAATTTTTATAAACGCTAAACATATTTTGTCGAGTTAGTGTCGCATACTTTACCGAGGGAACAAGTTGTTTTTCTCGCTTTAACGACCTCGGGGCAGATCATGGTTAGTGAGGATTTAAAATAAATTTATAGATAAATCCGTAGATTGATAAATAATCACATTCCGAAAACCATATTTACGGCTTCATTGACGATGATTTGGGCGGTTTTGTGTCGCGCTAAGAAAAACACGATCTCTATAATTTATTTGCTAAACACGGCTGGGTTCAAGCTTGCAAATAAGTTGAAAAACTTATTATGATTACAACACAATATACGTGTGCGATTCTTGGAATCGTCAAGTAAAAAGGTTTGGGAATAAATAAATAAACATTCAATGATTTCAATGTTCACAAAGATTGAAATATTTGGCAAAATACTTTTTAATTAATAACATGTACCGAAAATACATGAAGTGCGACCAGCTGAAGTCTATAGGTAATGTTAATGGAAATGCTTCTCATGAGCTGCGGGCAAATTATTTTTTCAACACTTTGAAACTGCGTATTTTGCCTACGAAACGAACAATATATTTGACTTTACAATTAGCATTGTAATAATTGATACAAGTTTGCTCAAAGTAAGATATTAAGTTCTGAAAGTGAGAAGAATAGGTTTCAGACAATACTTACTATAATACGACATTGAGAACAAGTTGCCGAATTTCTCGCAAGTTCCGAGCTCGTCCGCACCACATTCCAAGTCTACCAGAAGCATTTCATGACCTACAGTGTCTGTGCCGTAAATGTCATACGACATCGTTTCCCCAACTCTGGCAATCTTCGTCTCAGTGTGAAGTTCTTCGACCTACGAGTAATAAATACTTTGTTACTATTTTTCAGTGTTGGCTCCTTAAACCCCGAATCACGAGTCTCGAAGTCAGGTAATCAGTATTCAGTATTTTATTTTTTCCCATCATGAAAATACTTTTGTACGAACTACAAAAAAACGTAAAAATGACAGGATGGCGTAAAAATTTCAGGATGAAGGAGGCTACCAAAACCAATACTGGTTCACGAGCAGCGACACCAGTCTATTAAGTTAACAGTAATTACGAGAAGGAAAAAGTCAAAGATTGTATCATTAAAAAAAAATTTCGGCCAAATGAAAAAACAACATACAAAAATACTCTGAGCACCGTGAGGTAACCATAGTACCGAGTCCTGGTTATTCCATTCAGATCACTCGAGTGTTTGATAAATGATGTCCCAGTGCTGTTTACCTTCCTTCATAACCACCAAAGTTTTAGTGACTCTGACCTTTCATGGGGCAAATGTAACTTTGTTCAGAGATGGGTGTTATTTAACTCTGAGCGAATGTGTATGTATGATAATGCTTTGAGATATATTGAAACAATAAAACACATAAATTACCGAAATGCTCGCTCCTCTGACGAGATAGACGTCTCTCAATGTGAGGTAGATTCTGCTCATTTCTTTTATTCCCATCGGTCGAACGATCCAGCAGGTGCTTGTCATCCCGACAACGTGTCCAACTTTGGGGAATTCAATCTCATCCATGCCAGATGTCAAGATACTGCAACCAACTGGGAAGGATTTAAAGGCTTTTAGATTTGATGAATAATTCAATGATATTTAAAAGGTTACCGGAAATCGAAACAGGTTCGAGTCACGTTTTGAAATACTGGCAACATTGCTAAAGCTGAGCCAACACAATTCTGATGTCAGAATAGCTAGAGATTTGCAGTTCAATATCGTTCTCGATCTTATTTTTTATTTATCTCTTGTGCTAGTGAGTGCACGTAATGAATGATGCTGCAGCAAGAGTGCAGTTCACTATTCTAAAAGATTGAAGTGTCTTGTCGCACACTCACAAAAATATATATTCTCAATACTAATTCTTTATCTATGCTTTTGTTTTGGTAGATCTGTATATGTATGATATAAAGAAATCATCATCAATTGAATGCGGGCGCGGTGGCCAGCTCATTAAATTATTGGATCCAACAATCTTGGCACCGCAGATTAAACGCATCAGGTTCAAACCGCCACATGCTGAACCGGAAAGATTCCGGTCGTTTCTGACGTATCAGTTACTTCTTGTACAGTCAAGATGCAATATGTCTTTAAACGTCAAGTCAAGTTTATTTTTTCCAACCAGTAAAGGACAAAAAATTTATAAGGAAAAATGATATTTACATTACTCGGGAAGGGAAGTCGCGGGGAACCAAAGCAGAGATGCCCAAGAATTTAACATCTAATTTTACCGATTGGGGAGGAGGCTTTCAGATGATATTTACCATATGAATTTTGCCAATCAGCCAACCAATATCAATTGTTAGAGGTTATTACTAGAAATTACCGAGTATTAAATGTGCAGCGAATAACCGAAAAATCCCCGTTTGCCCTTAATGTAGCCTAATTAATACAATTTCAATAACGATTGAAGCCACACATGCGAAACAAACCATCACAGAAAATGGGAGGTAATATGTCACGATTTTGAGCGCATATTAATTACATCAACCAAGTTCGTCGATATTTGAAATCGTCAAATTAATCCGCGATTTAGTTTTACAAAATGAGAAAAACTATTATTAGGAAATCCTCGCGAATTATTTTTAAGATAATGAACGTTAAAGTATGCCAAGAATGCGAAAAATACTGAAATAGCACCACTGATTATGTGTCCATCAAACATTGTTTCTAACTCGGCTGTCGGAACGGTGACATTTTGAGAGGCGTGTCACCGAAAGACTCGCTGTGTTAGTCACGGTCTGTTATGTGGAATAAGCTGAATTAACTCATGATTGGGCGAATATTTACCTAATGATGAAATATTTTGAAAACGTGAATTTTGAGAGATCACAATCTATCTACTCTACGTAAGAGCAATGTTCAGCAAATTGTGGATACAAACGCAACGGTACCTGTTGTACCAGATGTCACGTGACAGCGTTTCCGTGAATTTAAAATTAAACCACAAATCTTGAAAGCATTGACTTCCGTATATATTTCCGTCATCACGGCTAATCAGCAATAAAGATCAAAGGTGAAGTAAACATTATTGTGACTCACCGAAGAAACACATTGGCTTCCGTGTTTATTTCCGTAACGATAAATAATCAGCAATCGAGATCAAAGGTGAAGTAAACATTACTGCGCTATAGAAGCACTTTGACTCACAAATAACAAAAGCACATTGACTTCCGTGTTTATTTCCGTAACGATGGGTAATCAGCAATCGAGATCAAAGATTAATTACTCACCATAAAAGAAAGCTTTAAAGCTTCCAGTCTCATCTCTAGGAATATGGATGGTAACTGAGCTGACGTCCGAAACAATCATTTCAAATTTATTCCCAACGTCGGATCCGATCTCTCTCCAATAAGTCTTCTCTCCTGATCTCGTCGCGACAAAAATAGTTTTCTTTAGTTTGAAATCCTGAAAATATAAAATAAAAATAGGTAAATTATAAGGAAATGAACTGAATCATTACCGGGCATTTATCTATTTGCAACGCTGGTAAATTGTAGTAGCTTTGATCGTGAGTTTGAACTCGTGAGTTGAAAGGTAAATATGTAAAACACTTCCTATTACAAAATCTTTTTGGAAATGCTGTGATAGTTTTCTTTCGGGTGCCAGTATACCTTGCACTCGGAACAAGAACTCTACAAAAACCAGTTATGTTCTCATTCGCGAAGAATTTTATTGTAAGCCAGTCATGAGCGAGTTTTTTCCGAGAACAGTTTTGCCGCGTGATAATTTAACAACACAAAAAATCGTGTGTTTTTTTGTCTGACGTTAATCGACCTGTATCGTGGCGTATAAACCTATTCAATGAAAATCTCAGGTAATAAAACATTTAATATCAAAACCCCCTCAATTAATTTGCTCGTCTCGCCGCCATTTTTATGCAGAATTGTTTGACAATCGGTCTAAAACGTGCGTACTAGTGACGTCACTATTTAGAAGGTTACCGGAAGTAGAAACAGGGTCGAGTCACGTTTTGAAATACTGGCAACATTGCAAAAGCTGAGCCAGCACAATTCTGATGCCTGGATTGTTAAAAATTTGCAGTTCGCCGTTTCCGATATTGATGTTATGCCAATAAACGACCGCTTGCTCGAACAAGGTTATTTAGTGATACTTGAAAAGCTACAAGTTTTGAAAAGAATGGCATCACCTCCCCGATTTAATACACCACGATAAGGCTAGAGGACTTTCGTGTAATTAGCGATGCCCACTCAGTTAATATTGGGATTTTGAGGCTGTTTGAAAATACTTGATTTCAATCCAATTGTTCTCACAGTTTGGAAAGCATAAGCTGAATTCAGGACATGAATGATAATTTAAATTGTGACTGACAAATTCTATCGAACCCTTTCACTCAAAACCATCAATTTTTACAATTACACTTGTTGCGATATTATATATCATATCGAAGCTTCAAGCAATGCTTGACTGAAAAAATAAATAGAAATAAGAAGTCCGCTGACGCCGGGGTCATAAATACGTCATGTTAACAATTCTTTAATTGGGTTTGAATAAAATATATTGCGCGTTAATTACGGGTAATAACTTCATTAATCTAATTGAGACATGCTTTGCTGCCAGTTACAATGTAGGATTTACATATGGTATTACATAGGATAGGTCGATATTTACTTGACCTTTTAACAATTCTCGCTGGTGGTACTGTAGCGTGAGGATTATGACACTATAGCGTGAAATCTACTTGAAGCTAGTCATGTAGTCTCTACGGTACTCCTGAAGTATGTGAACCAAGATGGCGGACACCGGAACGTAGTATGTGAACCAGGTTAGGCCATAATTTAAGGTACAAATACTACGAGAGTCACTTGGCTAGTCCCTGAACCCGTAATAGAACTAAAATAAGAAAAAATGGAATAAAATTATGGCCCAATCCTACTCTGGTACACATACTACGTTCCGGTGTCCGCCATCTTGGTTCACATACTATACGGGAGCACCGTGGAGACTACAGTACTCATGGCGTGGATATGACACTGACCATAACGCGTAAACCTCGGACTGCACCTGTTTGGTCGACATACGGTAAACCTCGCGATGTAACGATGCTGTCCAACAGTTAACATGCTATGGCACAGCAGATACATCGTTGAATTTGACTATGTTAACATCACAGGTTGGAAATCTTGCCTTCAACCCCTTGTCCGTCATTTTACCCATTGTATAATGAAATAACTAATAAATAACTAAATTGTAAAATCAAATAAGCAATACAGGGTACGCGTCGAGGATATTTCGCTTCCAAAGCATTTCTTGTTTATAGCTGCAATGCTAATAAAGCGGAATCTAGAACTTTTATTATTAAAATTACAATAAAATTTGTTTATTGAAGAATTTTTCAATGCATATTTGCTCAAAGCACGTTCCCAATATCTTAAGTGAAATCAAATATATTGCCAAATGGAGGGTTAAAAGCAGGCTCTGTCGCGATAAGCGTTATATATAGGTTTGTCCTATTGATAGAGGTTGAATAAATGTCAGACGAGAAACATAGTTTGATTCAGTCAAAATAAATATTCAAAAATATCCCGAGTTATTTTAAACTTTACGTATTTGTCTCAACTTGAATGTCAGCAGACGAACGACATTTAAAAGTCAAAGTTACAACTGGCATGAAATTTAGAGAATTTGGTTCTTGGTGTAAGAATCAAGATACTATAAGATACGCGGTATAAACTATAACGAACAAAGCATGTGTCATGCGTTGACATTTTTATTCCATCCATTTCACCGAGGGTGCAAGAAATTATGTTGGCAATGCGGACAAAAAAAAATGATTCCCTTCATAATATAGTGTATATTAACATTAATGGGTGCTTGAACTGTCTTGTTTTTTCGGCTCCCATAGTATGCGAACCAAGATGGCGGACACCGGAACGTAGTATATGTACCAGGTTAGGGTTGGGCCATAATTTCAGGTACAAATACTACAGAAGTCACTTAGCTAGTCCCCGTAATATAACTACAATAAGGAAAATAGGAATAAAATTATGGCCTAACCCTAACCCAGTACACATACTACGTTCCGGTGTCCGCTATCTTAGTTCACATACTACCGGAGTAGCTTGTTTTGAATGAATGTATGGAAAAATGAAGGCCCACCTTGAAGGCGATCGTGACCGTCGTTTTGGCGTATCCAGCAGGTTTGATCGTCCATGATCGACCACTGAACCGGTAGAGATTGTAGTAGTCCAAGTAATTGTAGTTGAAATCAATCGACCCCCGAAGCTGTCTGCATGGAGATCTGTGGGTGCACGGCTCAAACTTGTCTGGAATAGAAAATATGCATTTACTGACAAAGGAGGGAAATTAGTTACAAACTAGTCTTGATTTTGAATCATGCAAAATAACCCGGGTCCGAGTTAAAGAAATTTCGACTTTTAATCAAACTTTTGACTCCGGTTTAACATAAAACTTGACTCCTACCCCAGCTTTAGACCTGGGTTTTACTAAATTTTGACTCATATTTTGTCTGTCACTCTTTTCAAATATTTGTACTTCATTATTTAAAAACTAGCTAACTATGCTCATAACCGACTAGAAACCGGACGAGAGATCATGGTTAGCATTATGTATAAGCCATTTTATCGGCTTCCACTCCCATATTCCATCCTATCATATTCCGAAACTTCCTTACTTTTTCGTTCGATCAACGTCCCATGCAAATGTCCAAATAAAAGTGAAACCTACCTGGGTTGATGGCGAGCACCGAAGCCAGTAATGTTGCAAGTATTGTAGATTGTAAGATGTTCATTTTGGTCAAGATTTTATTTATGTTTTATGAATCTAATTTTAATTTCTGCAAAAATAGAGAATAAATGATATTTTAGGGAGATTTGCTAAAAGTAAAGCTACGGCACTAGCTCAAGAATGAAGGAGACTCATCGCTGAGTAAAGTCACGGGCCGCCACTGAAAAGTCAAGATGGCGGGATCGAGATTTTTAAACATTGATGTATACATGGTTAAGTCTAACACTTAAACCGCAGGGCGATCTGAACTCTCATCGTAATTATACACTGGTCTATACTGAAATACCTTATCACTTGAATAAACTCAAAATATTCCAACTAACTGTTTGAGTTCAGACGAACGCACGTTGTTCAATACCTCACGGCTGACACAGCAACCCAAGTATTCCAAGTATGAAAAAACAACGTTATTTATATTTCTTATGGTCATGAATGCCAGATCATTTGGAAAGTCTTTAGTTACGCGACGCCTATTAAATATGTTTCTATTAATAACTTTACGCAAATAATCGACAAAACAAAATTGAAATTAAACTTTATTACTGCATTATTAGTAATCGGAAGTCCGAACGGCGCAAAAATGACGCAATGTTAATTTAGGTTGCATTCGTGACGAAGCGTAAAGCATTCCATGATTATTGTTATTCGTCTGAGTGGAATGTCGCACGCAACGATCATAATTAAACCTCGTTTTGTTTATAATATTCTATAGAACGTGTTTACACGCCTCCAACTCCGTACAATGATTCATTATCCGCCGATTCGTATGCAGCAGCTACCTTAATTTGGAAAGGACGAAATATTTCCGGCTCGGCATTCCCGACTCAACTTATTGCACATCTGAGGTGAGGTAATAAGCAGGGAAGTTTAACTTGCGATCCCGGCATAGTCAAGTCCTCACATTTGAATAATTTTATTTATCTCGGGGAAAGAAAATCTGAGAAAAAACCTTATTTGTGCGCCGATGCCTTCTGTCTGCTGTAAGAATTTGGATTTCACTCAGCTTATGCACATTTTGATTTGACAAAACATGAATTCTAATAATAAAACGTCTTGTATGTATTGTAAAACATATGACAGTGCATGACTTGTATATCTCTTCCTTCAACATTCTTCCGCGTACATCACAACCCTAAAGCACTTGCATTATCCAATTCAAATGCGTTTCATAAACCAATATCTATTCTTTTTCTAAGCGTGAATTTGCACTTTAACAGTCATATATGGCAAAGTGAGGCCGACACGCGTGACATTCTGTGGAAATCACCAAACAATAGAAAAAACATATTTGCATTTAATACGTAACTGCATGACGCGTCACGTCTAGACCGAAAATGCCGAAAAATGAAACAACTAAAAATTGAATATAAGGATTACGACGAAGTTCGTGACTGATTCTGTTTGTAATCAAAAACGACTATGAAAGTATGCGATACAATAAGTTGAATTTTAGCATTGCTCGAGGTTTTGTTTTTTCATTATACATGAAGCAGATTTACGGAATATTTTGCTAATTGGGTTGATTTTCGTTGTTGGGGAAATATCGAACTTCCTTTGTGAACGATTTGAGAATTAAAAGTGCTTGTATCCGCTATAGAGATTTTTTTATATTTCCCATCGACCGGTATTTCTCTTATTTATTTTTTTAAGGTTTGCAGGTTACTTTGTATATTTATTTGTCGCTATTTCAACCCATTATTGCGTGTCGTAAGCGGTTTATTAAAACCCTGATTTGCGTCCCAGTTCACAATAATATTATAGTTTGCGTCAGGCACACTGTCTACGGCACTCTACGCTACTTATTACACCCTTGGTGACCTGATATATTTCTAGCGCTGTTATCATTCGTCTGTCTTGGATTTTGACAAATAACGTCTAGACTCGAGACAAATCTATTAACTCGTCTCAAGGAATTCTTATCGGATGATTTCAATCTGAGACTGCAATTATCATAATTGAAATATTCCGCCTTAAAATAAACGTAGCTAATGGACTTGGCATGTTAACCCTTTGTCAGTTTTTCCTGGAATCTGTTTTGCTCTAACCTACAGGGTACTGCACCCGATTCGTAACTTAAACTGACCAAACATCAAAACTTAGTCGTTAAAATTCACATTACGCTATATTCTTCTGATTTTCTGTTTACTCGTTATTGATTTTTTAGAGTATCCATAGCAAACGAATAGGACACATCAGCGCTTACTTCGAAACGGCTTTTTTTCGAAATGAATATTCTTCAGTTTCGTCGAAGTAATTCAGAAATTTATTCGGCTGTTTTTGGTACCCTCTATGTTATCACAGAAGACTATTCGCAAAATGTTCTTCGATGTATCAATTTCGAGTTTTATGAACGTAATCTTATGTAATATTACTTATAAAGTGAACGCCTCTTTTACAGCGAAACTTGCGTGTGACCCTGACCTTCCTCTTACTAAATATCTGACATGAAAACATGACTTTTTGAACCAAACAGACATCTCTGCTTCGCACGAAATATCTGTAAAAACAAATACTAAAGACTAATGTCAAAAATATTTTCAATTTCGGTAAAAGTAAATATGAAAATAACTAAGTTTTAAAATAATATTATTCGTTTTGTTAACAAAATTTGTCAAATTATACTTACTAATTTATATAAGTAAGTTTGAAACTTTAACCGTATAAAGTAACAAGAAAAACTGTCGCGTTCGATAAATATGAGATACTTAACCGCAGGTGCGCTGATGTGGTTAGCAGAAATGCTCCGTAATTACTTTGGAGATCGCGCCCTTGATAAAACCACGGTATTATTTCCTTACAAGTTTATATTCACGAATTGTTTCACGACATTTTCTCGAAACAAGGGTTTTGATAAGCAATTGATATGTCGGGAAATCTGTACTTTCTCGGTCAACAATTCTTGGCATAAAATCATTTGTGGACGCGTCGTTAAAACGTAGAGTTGACTATGTCAGCATCGCATGATCTAGGGTTATGTTCACCACTTCAATCAGTGTGCGATAGATTGGGTATGCAATGTCGAACCGCAGATTGGTAACAGGTTTCAATTTCTACGTTTTCACTTTGCTTTACAAAAATAATTCAGACCATAGTGATTTCTTGTACTAACACACAAGTCTAAATTCTCATTTTTTATTATATTTCACCACCGATGAAATATAGTGTACGTCTTATAGACTCATCTCTCCATCTGTTTGAATCTGGCATTTCACTCACAACTGACATGTTTTGTTTGACGCACGTTGAAGCGCATTGTTATAATTCCGAGTGGCTACATTAATCTAAACATCAAAACAAACGTTCGTGAGAGCGGAATCATATCGATCATCGTTTATTAGTTTCAACGAAGCTGCAATCGAGACGCTTTAAATTATATTGCAACAATGCTACACCGATACACACTATTTCGAAATAACAATAAAGAAGTTGTTGTTCCCCGGAGTGAAAAAAAAAGCTCATGTTATTCAAATTCAATCGACCTAACTTGCTTTGCTTGGAGCCAGGAGCAGCATTTTGTCAGACAACACGGTCCAAGAATTGGCGCTTCTAGAAGATGAATCATATCTTGTATCGTGATTGGCTCATTAACATTAGATTTTATCTACACGAGCGAATTAACGAGGAGGCCGTGAATATCACACGGGGAGGGACGCTTGCACAGTACCGGACAACTGGCTGCTCAACTTGGGATAGAAAATATCATGTGATCAAAAACGTGCTCGACGACCCCATTTGTTGCACTTAGTCGATGAATCACATAGCGACGGGTCAGCATTAGATCTCATCTCCATGATAACGGCGATGTTCTGAATGCATTAAGATTTTGTATGACAGACACGATATTTCGAGTCGTTGCTTTGCGCGTCTCTACAGATTGTATCACGGTTTATATTTTTATCAGATGTCCCGGATTTACGGTACACACAAGCGACCAGAGATATGTTAGCAGTTACTATATTTTAGGAAGCTTGGTAATATTTCCTATTCTCACTCAATTTATTACCCTCTGGATGAGGGCATTCAATGTGAACACGAAATTGTCATTTCAAATTTACGTTATTTTCTCTTTAAATGCCAATGAAGTTCGTGACACGACTTACGATGTCAACATAATTAATTATGTTCCATTATGTTCCGAGCGCAAAAATCAGACCACCACGTTCACTATTTAATTAATGGTCATATAAATCTCGAATTACAGCTATATGCTATAAATTTTACGCTTTCTGTTAACAGCGAATGACATCATGCTAGAAGACTGAAACCGATCCAATTATGCACTTGAAGTGATTAATTTGCTTTCCGTGATAATCGCGGAGGAAATTACAAAGCTAATAATAACTGCGAGAGAAGATTAATTGTGATTATTTGTGATAAAACAGTTGTTGCGAATGGTTTTAATTGTCCACGCGTCTCTCTCCGAACGGGGTCCGAAATTGTATGATTTATTTTACGGTTATCAGTAAGAAATGAAATAAGTAATAACCAACGCGAAAGCTTGGATGCCTAATTGATGTCACATCAGACGGCGCTTCAGAAATATGTGTACCAATATGAATGCAACTAATTTTGTTCGCCTACTTTACACCAAGTTGTGTGAAGGGACTGAAACCTATGGGCAGTGGGCATATTCAATTGGCTAACACAAACAGTCTCCGAACTCGTGATAGAACTAAAATGAGAAAAATCGGAATAAAATTATGGTCTAACCCTAATCCGGTACACATACTACGGGAGTACCCATAAAACTGCAGTCAATCTTAAATCCCGTTTGATGGAGTTTCCTCAGCATCCTAATGCTGGAGATTGATGTAAGTTGCAACCCTCGGGGGTTTAGTGTCGAATTCATACAGAAATGCAAGGTTATATATCTGATTCTTACTACTTATATGAATCCAGCAATTACATAATAAGTAATCAACCCAACCAGTGATTAAGCAGTTGTAGCATCAGACCGATAATTATTCCATCGAAAGGTCTTCAAATTATCGCATCTCCAGATCAAATGAGACAAAAATAATCATGGTAAGGGCTTAAACAAATAGGAAATGGAAAAGACTCGCACGGTTTAGAAAGGTCAGAAGGTGATGATGTAAGTTAAAACAAGTCCGACAACTAATGGTTAACACCGGATGATTATTTTATAATTTTTACACTACGGGCGAAAATGCACTGACTCACAAATTTATTTTTTTGACCAAATTATATTTTCCCTCTTCAGTAAAGAAGTAAGTTAAAACAAGTCCGGCAACTAATGGTTAACACTGGAAGATTATTTTTACAATACGGTATGAACGAAATACACTGGCTCACACCCACGAATTATTTTCTCGACCGAATTATATTTTTCTTCTTCAATAAAACTATATTCTCACTTTTTCCCGATTCTATAAACCCTGATTGCGTATTGAAACCATGGGTGCCGACCATGATGACCAGATCGAACCGAATCAAAACGTCAAAACAGAAGTGAAATAAGTTGAAACAAACAACATTGCACTTTGGTACAATTGACACATACTAATAAACCTTTTAATATATTTAAATTTGGTGCGGAATGTCGAATTTCATGGGCGCGATGGGCTGCTGCAGTGGTCCCAATCTTCTCGCCTATATCAGAACTCTTTATTACTGGCGAGGATTTTTTCCGCGTGGGAAACGATAGCCTGGTCGATAAAGCTTTGAACTTATATAATATTATCAATACAAAATGGAAAGAAAACACACTGAAAATCTTATTACAAAAATACGCTTGCATAAATATTGTCGTCCATCCGGTTTAAAACGATTGAGATATTTCCAGTTTGCGACCAACGCGGATCGTCTAACGCGATGCCCAGATTTTATACGATGAAAAACGAAATACGGAAAATCATAAAATTGGCTATGAACATGCGTTGTTGGATTCCATTCATAAATAATCCCTTTTAGAAAATTAACGTTCATTTTAGAATCTTTAATATTAATGAAAGTTAATATATAAAATATCCGCTGTGCGTAGAATGCAAAAAAAGTATGTTCCATAGTAACTAAACGCCCCAAACAAAGTACTTATTTATACACGACCTGCGAAACAGCTCTGGAAATGAACCTATACAGCTCAGAAGACAATTATCAAAATTAGTAAAAACGTTTTACACTTTAGCAGCACTGATAATGGTGAACAAACGTGGATAGCGAATATCTTGTATCTGCTGTGCGATTATGTGCGTAGACAAATGCGAATACAAAAATCCTAAAATGTGATATGCTCACGATACTTCACATAATTGGATGTAAAGTATTATGATCTTAATTTTTAATGATATTTGGTAAAGTATGATATCGCACATAACGAAAAACATTTGGTGAAGTATGAAATATAAGAATGAGAAACAACAAAATAATTTCTGATTATAATGTTATACAATACAATTCTAAACACTTAAGAAACAATGCCCGATGTTAGTCGACATAGGTTTTCAAATAAATAGGTTTAATATAAAAAATACTTTATCGCAGATTTAGAACAAAAGATAGTATTTATCTCTTTTATTAATCTAAAATAATATAATAGCATCGCCGCACAGTCACGCTATTTTTTATTTCGGGATTATTAATTAAAGATAGCATAGTACTGACAAGATCCAAACATTACTTTTTTTTTATTTACGTTATTTTCGAAAAGTCGAAAAGTCAAACCTGCTGTTTATATTGCATCCCGATAACTCTCTACGGTAGATTCAAATGGCAATTGAAACCATATACCAACCTCTATTCCTACCTGTGCAGCCATCCCCTATCTACCTTTCGCACCTTTTCTAACTAATCCCGCAAGAACAATGCGAATTTTATTTCTTTCACGCTGTTATATATAACGCCGGAAGCCATTGATTTTTATCCGCGTTTGAGGCAGCGCCATCTCTGTGCAATCAGTGCTAACGCTACGCATTCAAAAAAATTAACTTGCATTTCCAAGTAATTGAATTTCTGAACTCGGTACAGGAATTTGTCTAGACTTGAAGATGAAATTACTAATTACAATCGAATAAATTCAAAGAGTTGAAACAGGTTAACTCTGAAATATCAAATTTTCAAACCGCAATATGTGACCTTGAATTTTCGTTGTTTAACCTTCAAATCCTAATTTTTGACCTTCAACCTATATATTCATGAATATATTGAAATAATTGAAAACAGGTCAAATCTAAAATATCAGATTTTCAAACCCATATATTTGATCTCGGAATTTCAGTGTTTGACCTTCAAATCATAATATTTGACTTTCAGTTTAGGTTAAATCTGAAATATCAAAATTTCAAACCCCTATATTTGACCTCGAAGACCTTCAAATCCCAATATTTGAATTTCAGCTCAGGTTAAATCTGAAATATCGAAACTTTAAATTTTAATATTTGACCTTGAAATCTCAGTGTTTGACCTTCAAATCCCAATATTTAACCTTCAGCTTGTATCTCCATCCGATACTTCTGCTAAGGAGTAAGAAACGATGAATAATAAAACGGGTTTTGAAATTTTTGACTTAAATGTCGCTCCGGTTTAAAAAAAAATCATTAATTATTTCTTATGGTTTCTAAGATAAATCACAGATTTTCTAATCTGGGATTTTTGGCGGATAACGCACAACCCGTTTCTTGTCAGTTCACCTACCAGACGCAAAAATGTTGGATTATGAAATGTGAAATTCACTGCGTTTTGATTCTTCATGGTCTCACTGGGTTTTCGCGATTGGTTTCGCTCAGTGATTAATCTTCTTTATATATGATTGAGTGCGATTGACATTGCTTTGAGTGAACTTCTCGAACTTAATATGTTTCTGCGTGGCACAAAAATTATCACCAAGGCTTTATTTAACTTCTAGATTGTTAGCATATTATTATTTCTATTTTGAGTTACAGGATATTGAGATAGTACGGGATAGCATTCGGTCTTAATAACATCTTGAGAATGTATTTGTTGAATTTAATCGTCAGACAGAATGTTAATTGAATTGCTTAATTAAATTGTGTTTCCGCTATTCATTCAAATCAGACGGTACTTCCGTAGTATGTGCAACAAGATGGCGGACACCGGAACGTAGTTAAGGTTAGGCCATAATTTCAGGTACAAATAGTACGGGAGTCACTTGGCTAGTCCCCGTAACTTGTAATAGAACTAAAATAAGAAAAATTGGAAAATTTATGGCCTGACCCTAACCTGGTACACATACTACATTCCGGTGTCCGCCATCTTGTTGCGCATACTACGGGAGCGCCACTCCAACATAGGCTTTCGACGAACACCATTTTAAACAAAATTCTTAAAGAGCTGCTGTATTGGGGACGACTGGGTATTTTCCTATCACATTCTGGATAAGCTAGTGAGATTTAAACACAATTTTTTTAACCTGGAAGTCAACGGTTTTATCCGATGAATCTCTAACCCCAAGGCCATTGCGTTTACAAAATTCTTTTGCTTATTCCACTAGATTGGACTGGGATGGCGGAAATTTCGTGATAGAGCAGTCGTTCTCAGCTTTTCAGTAGCCTATTTTCCTTGCACAAGTCTGTGGTCCGTTACCTTATTTATACAAAGGAAGTTTTTGTAAAAATAAATACTTTCATTTTAATATTTACAATGTAAAGCAAAATACAGTAGGTGTTATCAGTGGGTGTTATCAGTAGGTGATGTAGAGCAATATTTTAAAAAAGTCCGCTCAGTACAAAGTTATTCACACTTTCTCAGAAGTGAGACTCTAAGAAAAGTTAGAGGCGATCATTGAAATGTCAAAAGTTAACAGATGAAATTATAAAATTGAGAATCAGAAGCTTCAACTTGTTGAAAGTTATAAAAATTTTTGATGAATTGAAATCGAGAGCCGAATAGTATTTTTCGGATTCGGCGTCATCGAAAATTGATTCAATAAAATAATTGGATTTATCCAATCTGTCTGCTCGAAATAAATTTGGAATTTTAGAAATATAGCAAATAGTGATGGAGAGCCGATAAAATTTTCAATTTTTATATAAAAACCGGTGCAAACCAATGTAAGTGCTCGAAAGTACCAAGATAAATATATCATTTTCCGTTTAAATGTGCGACATCGAAAATATCGACAGTGAATGAAACTCGATTTAAAATCCAAATTTCCCGATAAATCTTTGCAGCAAAATCCGACGTACAGACGCATAATCTGACGCACAGACGCTGAACATGACGTACAGGTGTGCGAATAACGTAATACGGACTATATTTAGCTGCAGGGAATCAATCGTACGTTGGTTGACGCGCGTTTCTCCTTTTTTTTCGCGGACTGCCCATGCAGGCAGTAAAAATAATTTCTGGGGGTTTATTCGCATATGCCTCGTGCCAAGGGCGCCGTTTGGACAGCGGCGCAGAGAGTGCGAAAAGTTTAAATCCTATAATGTTTTAATAAAATAATTCCAAATTGGAAATAATTGAAACTCGTGATTTTAATCAAGGGGCGCATTTTAAAATTTTGCCAAGAGCGCCATTTTACGTGGATACGACATTGGTTCTGACGAAGCCTGTCCCCAATTACGGTAACGTTACAGTCGAAGAGGAACGAAACTAACATCTCAATTTATTCGATCCAGTGACAAACAAACTTTTTCAGAGCCAACGCCAGGAAACAGTTCATCAAATTTTTCCTAATCATCGATCACGAGCAAAAAATAATTTACGTAAATCACGTAAATCTAAATTTGTGTCAACTTCAACCAAATTATAAAAAAAAAATAAAAAAAATTTGAAGCTATTTAGAGAACGAGTACTTTGAAATACTAGCAATATTGTGGAAACAACATATTTCACATCAATCATTGTCAAATTGTATGGGAAGCGGTCATGGACATGTAGTTGGTTCATTCGTTGAAATAACCATGTTGCCATGCTGAATGACTTAGTACACACTATATACATATACAAGTTTAAAAAAAATTGAAAAAAGAAATCGCATTTTGGGAGAAAGGGTAACGCCCAAAATCGATACTAATTATCGATCGGCGGCACCTTAAGGAACCCCATACTTCGTCATCCATGACATATTACTCCACGTTAAGGTTATGGGGAATTTTGTTGATTCAACTTTGAAATGAAGCGAAGTTATTTGTTTTGCACTCCAAGACCTGTCAAAACTATCAGGGCAATCTGCAGATGAAATATGATCCGACAATTAGATTATTTCGGAAATCCGAGGGTTTTGTATTGATTAGCAGAGTGAACAATTCAAACACTGTCATTGCGCTATGGGACATGCTGTTGTGTCGTTACCTAACTCAAATATATGTTTTGTTAATATGTGAGAAAATAAATATTTCTTCTAGTTTGTTATGCATTAAATCTGTATACATGATATACTCATCACAGGTTTTGCTTGCTATCCCGCCAATGCAGACCATATACTAACCGATAATGTGTTGTGTAATGTATTGAGCAGGCAATACTGAATCGGGAAGATTCCGAACTATATGCAGGACTACTCAATTATTTTCACCAAAGATCCACACACAAAACTTCAAAAATCTTTGGGTTCGGTCTTTCCAGAAATTATATTTCGGCATTTTTAAACACGGACCTCCTCGACCGGCTAATGATTATTAGCTAATTAAGATTGTTTATTATGGCGTTATAGATCTTTTCATATATATTTAAATTTATAAAAGTGATTTTAAAAAAGGAAACTTCAAAAGTGGGGCAAACGATTCAAAAAGAAGAATTAGGCGCGGTCCGAATCGAATACCCGAAAGGTCCGAATTCGGACCACGGTCCGTCAGTTGAGTAGCCCTGCTGTATAGTACAGTGATTCCCAAACAATGGGTCGCGCCACACAAGGGGGGCGTAGTCAATTATTTAAGGGGACTTGAAGCTGATTTGAAATAAAAATATTTGTTTTGATCTTGCACGTCTTATTCTGGATATTAACAATTCAAAACTTTCCATTTATTTCATTCATTCACGTTGCATCCGCGTATTTTTTGAATAAAATATACTTTCGCCTTACTATCTGTTATTTGTAGCTTATTGTTAGCCAGTTACTTTTGAGGTGGACCGCGAGACTTGACAAATTCTAAAATGGGGGCGTGGCTTAAAAAGTTTGTGAATCACTGATATAGTCAGTAACTACTTGTAAATAGCCTTGTTTGAAGAGAAAAGGCGTTTGAATGCGCCATATAAAGACCATTGCCCGCGTTTCGGCTCTGATTCCAAGTTACAAAAAATCCCCGAGCCGTCCTGAATACCCTGAACTACTCCGACCTCTGAAAAAAATGCTTCGTCATTCATGGAATATCATTCCACGTTTGATTTATGGCGGAAATCCGACGTATTGATCATCATAACTCTCTGCATCGTTTGGATATTTATAGTAAGGCTTTTGCATGAAATCAATCTGTCGTGAATTCACATAAAGTCGATTAATTAATCTGCAGTCAAGTACGATTCCAAATCTCATGACCTACACCTTACCCAAGGTGTAAAGAATTTGGAAGGAAATGCTAAATTGAAACGATGGTACCCCTGAAGTATGTGAACCAAGATGGCGGACACCGGAACCTGGTATGTGTTTACCATCTGAACGTGGTATGTGTACCAGGTTAGAGTCTGGCTATAATTTTATTCCATTCTTTCTTATATTAGTTTTATTACGAGTTCGGGGACTAGCCAACTGACTTCTGTAGTATTTGTACCTGAAATTATGGCCAAACCCTAACCTGATACACATACCACGTTCCGGCGTCCGCCATCTTGGGTACCGAAACGATAACAGAGACTCGGTCGGACTAAAATGCGTAAAAATTAGTTGTATGAAAATTTTATTGCTAATTGAATCGTCAATCATGTTCTGCAGACTTGGGTCGAAGTCTAGGGCAGTCCATAAATTGCTCCGACAAGTGACACGATTAAATATGCTTAGTCATTGATTATAACAGCATTTATGACCAATGCATAATCTAACTTGGTTTATCAATAAAAGTTGACTCATGGATATTTGATAAACTTTGTTATTGCAAATATTCAAACTATTCTACTATCCGATCAAAAAGTTCCAAATTTTCAATTTATAAGGTAATATCGTTCTACTATTGCATATCTGACCAACTCATTCACTCATTCACATCCCAGAACAATAAGAGATTATTTCATTTTTTGTTCTGATTTTCGACTTGACCTATTTTGCATATTTCACGAATTCGATTTTCCATTTTTCAGTGAATCCAAGTAATTAAATATCCGTGGAAAGCAATAAAACGCCAACTTCTTGATGTTAGCTCAAGTTAGCTCTGAACAAGCCAGTTCCAAAAAAACGTTCATTTGAAAATTCACGTCTATTTCATTTGTCACGTTATAGTAAAACATGTGAATATTACATCATAGTTTGATCTGACGTTTGACCTGGAAAAATGAGATTGGTCATGACGTCATTCTTCGATCAAATTTCCGTTTTCCTGCTTAAAATTATCAAAATTCGCTTTTAGTTGAAATTCATGCAATTTGGAATTATTCCAACTTGAAATATGGGGCAGACTAAAGATTAGCGCATATTATTGAGGCAAATTTTTTAACATCGAATAGAGTCGACACAACTTTTTCATACAACATTTTAACACGCTTTTCTCTCTGAACACGACTCTGCACACACATCCTGTGCTATGTAATAGACTTCTATAGTTTGAAAAGACGGGAATTTTTCATGTTGAATATTTGATCGTAATGCATGCCTTCATTTACTATCGTTTGTTGGCTTTTTAGTATCAAAACAGGGTGAATTCCGTAGAAACAAAGCTATTTGTTATAGGAGAGCTCCGTTTAGGAACCACACACTTAACCTTCTCGCCGCTCAAACCCCACCCATTTTATGGGTATTTTTAAAATTATTTTTTTTGTCAACCATTAAGCCCTAAAGCTTCACTCATGACTTTTTAAAAGCGTTTGCTAGAGTTCTATTCAGCAATATATCTTTAAAACACACCCACCCAAAAAAAATTTCAAAAATTTTTAAAAAAATATTTGACCTTGAGATATTCTGTGTACAGTAGAGGGTTAAACCAGATTTATTGACAATATAAATGATTTTTTTACTTCCGTTTGTTGGCATTTTGGTTTAATTAACATGGTGTATAAAAACCAGATTTATTGACATTATACAAAAAATGCTTCAAATTATGCCAAGATGTCAAGAGTTAAGGGTGCGAATTGCTAACTCATTATAACTTACTATAGATTAGTTGTAGGTAGGATATCAATAAATAGTGATTTTAATAAAATTTGTCAAAATATCTGTATAACGAAAGTCGGTACTTTCGTAGTAGGACACCTTAACGAAGTATGGGCACCAGGTTAGGCCCTAATTTCAGGTGCAAATACTACAGGAGTCACTTGGCCAGTCCCCGAACATGTAATATAACTTAAATGAGGATAATAGGAATGAAATTATGGCCTAACCCTAACCTGGTACACATACTACGTTTTGGTGTCCGTCATCTTGGTTCACATACTACGGGAGTGCATAAAAGTCAGCCATAGTTTCAACATAAATGGATGTATTTAGATTAATTACCGCAACATTCACATTTGCGTCGATACTGGGTCAGAAAGTCATTGATCAAATATTTCCTGTTCCGCGACCAATAGCAGCCATGAATAATGACCGATGCATCCAAATATAGCCGCGTAATAGTTTATTATTGCCAAACACATGAACGTATATAGTCATAAATTGCAATATCGGTCAGTGTTTGTCACGTTATTTTTCAATTAAGCGTTTCCATACCTTTCACTCCAAACAAGGCACCGAACATAAAGAGAAAATCACCTACGAATATTCTGCGCGTGTTAATAAACTTTTAGGCACTTTTATTTCAAAATATCACCCTTGTCAATACCCTGGCCTCCCCTGCGCAGGATGCACTATCGTTATTTAATGAAAGAAATACCATGGAGATTAAAATAATCAATCGAACATGTAATGAAATATATACACGTCAATACAAAATGAAATGACGGCTGATCTAACTGGAGATAGAAAAAAAAATAGAATGAAAAAAACATTGCATTGTCAGCTATTATTTTTGGAAGAATATTTCAGATTCTGCATACATTATTTTTACGTCATATTTGCGATGGTGAGCATGGAGTCGGGCCTAAAGTTGAGCCAACACTTCAATGAAGTAATGAATGGGAATAAACAATCATGATACTATATTATACACAACCAAGCCATTTTCAGGTTGTTCAGGTTGTGCGCCATCTTGGTGCGCATACTTCAGGAGGTCCCTTAAGAGTGTATGTAAACCTTATTCATGATTTTAACATCTCATTTATACATAGATCCTCTTGACGACTGATACGTACGGATTTTGAGTAGGAAGAGTAAACAAGGTGGAAGGTAGGTACATGGCGTTCAATACACTGGATCATGGTACCGGATCTAGTCACTAAATAACAATAAAAACTCTGTTCATGTTGGACAACAGATAAGACTGTCCTTATAATTGACCTTGGGTAGGTGAATAGATACTACTCGCATACATATTCAGAACGGTTACACATCACAATATTACAAATTTGGTCAAAGAACTGCATTGCATCATTTTATTCTTTCCCATACTCGAATTTCTCATTGCAGTCTCATTCTTGTTCAAAATTGAATTGATTTAAATGACGCACAACCTCTAAATACAACCAGGTATATTAATTGTCTTTCAATGTTATTAAATTTTTAAAAATGAATGAAAGAATTTGAATTATTTATAATTTAATTAAATAAAATATGAAACTTAGCTCAAACAACAATGTTCAAACAGTCTGGCAACTTGAAACCGAAACATCAGTGATATTTCACGCAAATTAGAAACAAAACAGTTTGACAGTTAACAAAAAATTGATTTGTTGATTTGCTCAGAGTTTAATCATATTTGCTCTTGAGTAAGTGTGCGTGCTTTTACTTTAAACTGACTTTTTTCTCTCAAAATATTATGAAAAAATTCACATAAATATAGTGAGCAATCACACTTTTACAAATTTGGTCAAAGGACTGCATTGCACCATTTTATTCCTTCAATAAAGATTTTTTTGTTCCCATACTTGTGTATGTGTATCACAGTTTCATGCTTGTTTGAAATTGAATTGATTTAAATGACGCACAACCTCTAAATACAACCCGATATTATCTTATCAATGTTAATAAATATTTAAAAAAAAAGAGAATGAAACAATTTGAATTATTCATAATTTGATTGTGAAATGTGAAACTCATTTCAAACAACAATGCTCAATTAGTCTGGCGATTTGAAACCGAAACATCAGTGATATTTCACGTCGGTGCAAAATAGAGACAAAACTGTTTGGAAACCCTGTCCAGAGTATTTGACTATAAACAAGCGTAATCACCGGTTGAACGGTTTTGAAGCAGAGTGTGCCGTGAGATTATCCCATATTATTAGCAGTGAAACAAGATCTCTCATGAATACAACAAAAACCTTTGGCGAGAGGTCAATTTTCTCATAATTTATAGCATATAGTTTAGATTTTAATTCAAACTTACTTTTTTTCAAAATAGGAAGAAATTTTTGTTACAGTAGATGTTGCTGAACGGAATAAAATAATTTCAAGTGGATCGCGAGATGAAATAGATACCACTCACATAAATAAAGTAAGCGGTTCCATATCACAAATTTGGCTGAAAGACTGCACCACACCATTTTAATCTTTTAATAAAAAAGGAACATTTTTGTTCTTTCCCATACTTGTGTATCTCATTACAGTGTCATACTTGTTCGAAACCGAGTTGATTAAAATGACGCACAACCTTGTAATAAAATCAGACATACTGCGTTTTTTTCCCTGTCCCTAAGTGGAAAGCGACAAAATAAAAATAGTATACAAATTTTAAATTAATTGCAACATGTGAAACTTGTCTCTGATAGTTGTAATACTCGAATTAGTCCGACCACTTGAAACTGAAACACTAGTGATATTTCACGCCGATGCAAAAATAGAGGCGACATTTTAGTTGCCGCGTCGGCCTGGTTGTTTGATAGATCTGGCAATTCCACACTATCCAGCGGTTCTTATGATATGTGACCGCTTCAAAAACTCCCAACACTGTTGGCTTCTGCTTTTATATAAGAATACCTAGTTTCAACTTTAACGTGTTTTCATCAGATATTTCGCGAAAGTGAGGAATAAATGCAATACAATCAATTAATTCAACAAATCACATTCAATTTACTTCAGGTCCGAAGGGAAGACCGATGTTCGTGGCCCCCAACGAACCGTACAGTGGCCGCTATCGGAGTCGAGGCCCAGTTTGAGAAACCATGCCTAGAGTATTTGACGATAAACAAACCTAATCACCGGTTAACCGCTGTTGGTTCTAGAGCACGTTTTACTTAAAATTGACCAAAGGTTATTACGTTTTAACGGCAGTTTCACTAGAGCGTCGATGGTGGCGAGGAACACCTTTGAAGAGAGGAAAATGACTTTCTTCGCCCGTAAATTTGCTCCTATTCACTTTTTAATCTCATTTACTTTCTAGTAAGTGTGCGTGATGATTTCAATTTGAGCTATTTTTTCTATTTTTAAAAATTAGAAAAAAAATTTGTTGCACAAGTGGTTCCCAAACTGGATAAAATAATTTTGAGTGGATTGCGAAATGCCAATTGGGTAAATGAAAAGGTACTATGCACATAATATAGTGAGTGATCACACTTTTAGAAATTTGGTCAAAGGACTGCATTGCACCATTTTATTCCTTTAATAAAATCACCTTTTTGTTTGTTTCATACTTGTGTATGTGTATCACAGTTTCATACTTGTTTGAAATTGAATTGATTTAAATGACGCACAACCTTTAAATACAACCTGATATATTATCTTTTCAGTGTTATTAAATATTTAAAAAAAAACGGAATGAAACAATTTGTATTATTTATAATTTAATTGTGAAATATGAAACTAATCTAAAACAACAATGCTCAATTAGTCTGGCACTTTGAAACCGAAACATCAGTGATATTTCACGTCGGTGCAAAATAGAGACAAAACTGTTTGGAAACCCTGTCCAGAGTATTTGACTATAAACAGGCGTAATCACCGGTTGAACGGTTTTGAAGCAGAGTGTGCCGTAAGAATATCACATATTATTACCAGCGAAACAAGATCTCTCATGAATACAACGAAAACCTTTGGCGAGAGGTCAATTTGCTCATAATTTATAGCATATAGTTTAGATTTTACTTCAAACTGACTTTTTTTCAAAATAGGAAGACATTTTTGTTACAGTAGGTGTTGCTGAACGGAATAAAATAATTTCAAGTGGATCGCGAGATGAAATAGATACCACTCACATAAATAAAGTAAGCGGTTCCATATCACAAATTTGGCTGAAAGACTGCACCACACCATTTTAATCTTTTAATAAAAAAGGAACATTTTTGTTCTTTCCCATACTTGTGTATCTTATTACAGTGTCATACTTGTTCGAAACCGAGTTGATTAAAATGACGCACAACCTTGCAATAAAATCAGACATACTGCGTTTTTCCCCTGTACCTGAGTAGAAAGTAACAAAATATAAATAGTATACAAATTTTAAATTAATTGCAACATGTGAAACTTGTCTCTGATAGTTGTAATACTCGAATTGGTGCGACCACTTGAAACTGAAACACTAGTGATATTTCACGCCGATGCAAAAATAGAGGCGACATTCTAGTTGCCGCGTCTGTCTGGTTGTTTGATAGATCTGGCAATTCCACACTATCCAGCGGTTCTTATGATATGTGACCGCTTCAAAAACTCCCAACACTGTTGGCTTCTGCTTTTATATAAGAATACCTAGTTCCAACTTTAACGTGTTTTCGCCAGATATTTCGCGAAAGTGAGGAATAAATAAATGCAATACAATCAATTAATTCAACAAATCACATTCAATTTACTTCAAGGCCGAAGGGAAGACCGATGTTCGTGGCCCCCCAACGAACCGTACAGTGGCCGCTATCGGAGTCGAGGCCCAGTTTGAGAAACCATGTCTAGAGTATTTAACGATAAACAAACCTAATCACCGGTTAACCGCTGTTGGTTCTAGAGCACGTTTTACTTAAAATTGACCAAAGGTTATTACGTTTTAACGGCAGTTTCACTAGAGCGTCGATGGTGGCGAGGAACACCTTTGAAGAGAGGAAAATGACTTTCTTCGCCCGTAAATTTGCTCCTATTCACTTTTTAATCTCATTTACTTTCTAGTAAGTGTGCGTGATGATTTCAATTTGAGCTATTTTTTCTATTTTTAAAAATTAGAAAAAAAATTTGTTACACAATCGGTTCCCAAACTGGATAAAATAATTTTGAGTGGATTGCGAAATGTCAATGCATTTTCTATAAAATTATTTCTCACGTTTAGAACTTGGATAATGATCGAATCTTTCAAAATCAACGTTGAAAAATACTCAACTAATCTCAAGTCTACGACTCATGGATATCCGACATGCAGAATCGATTAAATGTTCGTTCATTGTAAAAATTTTCTCGTCGTGACTTAATATTGATAAAGTCCAGTTGTCCCCCCCAATGCGTCGTGATTTGTATTGTATACCGTGAGATTTAACAAGTTTGAGAATCTCTTCGTTGCACATTCTGAAATTCGACGAAGCAAAATGTAAGGCAGTAAAATATCGCGTCTTCGTATAAACTCATACTCTATGTGTTGCCCGCTGATTTTATCGTGTAATAGGGGTTCATTAAGTAATAAGTTTTCAACTAATATGATCGCAAATAGGTCTTAAGCTTATTGAATAACCAATATACATGCGATATCATCTCTGCTTATGCAACGTGATATCTTACCAGAGAGAAACGTTGGAACCATTTGGCATAAAGTTGGGATCTATTCATAGGTGTATCCGTGTACTTTATTCCGACGATGACAGAGCATGACCTGCGACTCACGATGTGATGCTACCCGTGTTTATCGGTGCCAAGTCAAGGATATCCTGAATTATTGTAAAAATATGGCCCGCGTTCCTTTTGCGATAACTATATAACATGTGTAACCCAACTGATAAAATGGTTCTCATTCAATCCGAACAAATGCCTAGAATATTGGTTCCAAACTGTTTAGGTCTCGTGGCCTTCTTCCGGAGGCCTTTCGCACTCATGGCCTCCTGTTTATCATTCCAGTGGTATTTATAGTATTATTGTGATTGGTAGATTCCAAATTCCGTTATGTTCAAACAACCCATGCTCAAATAATTTTATCAAAGAATGAAACTTGTTAAAACGGGAGAAAATCTTTTTGCGCTTAGCACTACGCCCCCCTTTAACTGCTCTGGCCCTTGGAGAGACACGGGCCTTCGATTGGGAACCACTTGTCTAGGCGAGCAGGCATTGACGTGATGTGGGCGAAATATGTCAATTCAACATTGCCGGCCAAATACGGTGTGGGCCCTGTATCACCGGTCGTGACCCAACAATGTTAAAATATCAGTGACTTCTCGCACGAAAAATGTCGTACAAGAAACATGAGTGCGAAAACAAAATAGAACAAACAGTGGATATCAATTCTCACATCATATGGGCATCGAGTTTCAGCCTGAGATCTCTCATATGATGTGCCAAATGGTGTAACGTTCAATACTTTGACGTTAACGGAGATTCCATCTATTCTAATACATGTTGATATCATGTTTTCAAAAGAATTGGCTCGAAGCGAAGTAACGCGCACTCAGTCCCAAGTGCTCTCTGAGTAAAGTTACCAGTGATACGCCTAAAACAGGGATTCTCAACGTTTTTTTTTTTTATTACGTGGCCCATTTTCGTTGCGGAAAAAAGTCAGTGACCCATTAGCTTTCTCGTGCAAAGAAAAACTACGGAAAATTTTTCGTTTTGCAAACATAGGCACTTCCACTTCAGTAATTGATATAAAAATTACTATCAAGTAACAAAAAACAGCATAATCATTTATTTCTAATGCAATCGAATTTAACTAATTTATCAATTAGTCTAACAATTTTAATAGAATTGTGGGTCATCTGAAAATGTTCTTGTTGCCAAGCAGTGAGTCATGGAGAACCGGTGGCCTCGAAATACTGGAAACATATACAATAACGGGCTGGGAATGGTTAACCGGTTAACCGATTTTAGATGGTTAACGGTTACGATTTATTTTAAACGTTACCTGACATCTCAGGTACAAATCATCTTCATACCGTACAATTTCTTCAAATATGATTACGACGTCATCGCAAATTTATCTCTTGTGGCATTTAATTCAAAAGAATATTACTAACTATGTGGGTAAGGACTCAATAAATGTGAAAAATAATGGAAGTACCAAGATTGCTGATTATGGAAATTTGACAATGATGAATTCAGAATCAGTTTTCGGTCGATTTCGAAATATATTGTTCACGATTTCATTGCAAAATCGGATATTCAATGTCATACAACAAGTGCGCAGTTGATGCCGTTTTTCTTTATATGATATATATCTCGAATTAAATTTGCACATCGAACACTGATAGTTTGTCACATAAATGACGTATAACAACGGAATCAGGTTTTCTAAAATACTTCAACACGCCCGAACCACGCTGCCTATCTATTGCAGCAGAGCAATCATGAAACTATCTCGATTCGTGAATAATTTTAATAAGCGATACCGGGATAAGAACACGCGAAATTGCTTTATAGGCATTGGGACGTAACAAGCTGAAATTATAAATTATTACATCAAACGTCACGCGGCGGTTAACCGGGTAATTTTACCCGGTTAACAGTTAATGTGTTTTCCCAGAAATTCCCAGCCATAAATAACAGTGATGCTTTGAGCACACTCACTTAGTGGTAAGAAAGACTCGAAAGTGGTAAGAAAGACCACGATTATTTAACGGTTTACCACACTTATTTAAATACCGGTTGACCACGCCTATTTCATTAACGGTTTACCACGCTTATTTAACGGTGTACCATGCTTATTTCATTAACAGTTTACCACGCTTATTTAACGGTTAACCACGCTTCTTTAACGGTTCACATTCTAAACAAAGGTCTGCACAGGCATCTACTGATATGTAGAATATTACTATTTTTTAAAAAAAAAGGAAAATTTTGGTTTCGGCATTGCTTATTATTTCAATTGTTTATTTACAGTTTCTCGGTGCTTACGATTTAATATAGTGTTATCCTTATGAATAAAAAGCAACGGGAAATAAATTTGCGTGAATAAAACTATTAAACTGATCATTTTTAAAGAAATTGTAAGGTATAAAGGTGATTATTATCTGATATGTCAGTTAGCGGTAAATAAACGTAACCGTTAACAATCCGAAACCAGCTAACCAATTAACCGGTTAACCATTCCCAGCCTTACTTGAAGTTGAACCTTAGTTGAAGTTAGAAAACAGAATGAACGCAGATAGGCTTCCGATCGCTATGTAAATAAATGTCGTAATCGGTGTAGATTGCGATCAAACACCTTGATACTTGATCTAGCATAGACCAGCGGAATTGACAACCGAGTATGATGCGTTTTACAATAAATTCTAAACTTTTAATGAAACATGATCTAAACGTTATGATATATAAACCATATCATGTTGTACGAAACGGAGGTCAAAACAGGCGAAAACTTAATTAAAAAATGCTTCAGAGAGTGATTGATGCATTTACAACAACGAAATTATAAATATGAGAAAATAATCCTACTAAGTAACACTGTATGGCAGAAGTCCACAGACCACGAACCGCGTGAGAAGCCAAATCACGGCTGATCAGAGTCTAGAGCAGGGGTCCCCAAACTTTTTCAAGACGACCCCAAAGACAACTTTCAAGTGTCCAGTGCGACCCCAGGTCTATACATATATTTTTCATGGAACTTTAGAGCTTCTTTCACTGGACTTTTGAGTTTGGTCATGTGATGGTATTAGTTAAAATAAGCTAAAACCAAACATTGATGTCACAATAAGCACCTACATTTTCTATAGCATAAGCATAGAGCGTTGCCTATGGACCAGTTTTACAGTAAGCCATGGTACAAACTGCTAAATTTAACATGGTTTGTCGAATCTTAGATGAGTTGTACATCTATCCTCTACCATAACTCAGCGACCCCACCGACCCCATGACCTGTTTGCGACCCCACCTACTTATCACTCCGACCCAATTTGGAGTCGCGACCCCTGGTTTGGGAACCCCTGGTCTAGAGCATGGGTTCTCAACCAGTGGGCCATGGCCCACTACCGGGCCACGAAAACATTTTCAGGCGGGCAACAAACATTGAAAATTGCTAGAGTTATTGATTAATTAAGTTCATTTGTGTCACTAATTTTGATTGTACTAGCAATGAATAATTATGCAGTTTTTTCGCTACTGAGTGGTGATTTCAATTCTAAATATTAAAGTGAGAATGTCTTTTTTGGGGGGAAAGTTTATTGTAGTTTTTCCATGGCATGAAAAAGTTAATGATCCATCGAACTTTATGCAACAAAAATGGGCCTCGGAAGAAAAAAGATTGAGAAACTCTGATCTAGAGTGAACCACTGAGTCAAGTCTTCCTCGAGTAAAGATCACTTCGAGTTTTTGACTGAATGCCCATGTCAAAGTTGCTGCTTGTCTAGTGCCATATTCAGAGAAAAAGTATAATAGATCGTAATAAACATATGAAACTAAGTATTTAATTTGAACCTATCAGATGATATACATCAGAGGGCGGCAACCTTTTGTCGCTCGCGGGCAAAAATCAGTGGTTGCAAGTCATTGGCGGGCCGCACATATTTTTAGAAAGTTGGAAACCGAACGGATGATAATTTTTATGATAAAAAATAAAGCAGTGATAAATCTCTTAAATAGAATATAGATTTATTTCCTCATTCCATTGCATCTTAAAAAATTTCATGCGAATATTTTGGGCGCCATTGAACCCTTTGCACTTAGCATCAACTTTTTCGCGTTTTGTTGCCATTTGTCTAATTATAATTAAATTATAGGCTCATTAAACGAGTAATTGTGAATTTTGTGCTTGTTAGGTTATAATATACAGGGTGTCTAAAAAGTTTCGCCCTTTAGAAGACTTTAAAGTCTTTATAATCAAATGTTATTTTTTTTTAAAGATTCATAGTCAACCTGTTTCTAATTGAATGTTATAGACGTTGAATGTTGTAGTTCTCTTTTATTATACAACCAAATTTATTCAAATTTGCAGTTGGTATTGCTATGAAATCGAGCGGAACTTTTTGGACACCCTGCAATTTCTTCTACACGTGTCTCAGAATAAATTATGTTACGTAAAGAATATATTCGTCAAAACAGCTGTTTTGTTACTATAATTCAGTTAAGTGTCGCGGGCCGGAATATTAGGATACCAACCCCTGATATACATGGTGCTTCACAAATCCTTTGACTCCGAACAATGCTGTGTTGTTGTTACTGTTTCTAAAGGTTTCCGAGTGATACTGTAAGGATAATTGCAGGTTTTACCAAGAGGAGAAAACTCTGCACATGAATATCAGATTAGTTTTTGACCTTCAAACCTTACATTATGCCAAGCCATCCCAATTTATTTATAGATTATATCAAGGTGTCATAATTTGAGAGATTTGACGAGATTTTTCCGATCGAAATTGCACATAATTGGTCAATATCAGATTAAAATATGTAAATTACCCGCACACAGTGTAACACTATCTGCACATTTACATCAGCGTTATTCAAACCTGCCGACTCACAAGAAGAACGAAAGCCGTCATGATTGGGAACAACGGATTTTGGCTGTTATTTGAGATTTTTAAATAAAATTTTTACATCGCAAAGTTACGCGCTATCACTCAGAAATAAATTTTAAAGAAGGGCAACCAGTGAAATGCTAAGATCTACTCCCGTAGTATGTGTACCAGGTTAGGGTTGGGCCATAATTATATTCCAATTTTCCTTATTTAGTTATATTACGAATTAGGGGTCTGTCTGTGTTAGCCAAGCTTTCAGTCCCTTTACACAACTTGATGTAAAGAAGGCAAACGAAATTAGTTACCTTCATTTCGGTGCACATACTCCTAGAGCGCCAAATTGTGGTTGATTTATTCATCGTTAACAACACAAATCCAGAGCGCTAACCACATGACCATCACCCCCACGCTTACATATAGTTAGGTATTAATTGCTGCTTGTAAAGTGACTTGTTTGGAGCGTATGTGTTCAATAAAGAATAAAATCAAGGGAATAGAAACTTATGTTTTGTAATGTTATGTTATGTACACTCAAAAATAAATCTAAATATTACAAAGGTCATTTACGTCAATCAATCTGCGTACATTTGTTTTCATAGAATTTGACGAAAATTTTTCTGAAATTCCGTTTTCTATTCGTTACGAAAATACATGAATATGACATTGTGACAAAATAATTCAGAGAAATTGTCGAGATCAAAACGCGTTGTAGCGGGAGGATTTATCTGATGATCAATAATGCAACATGGTGCGATTTTTCATTTTTAAAAACGAAATTCATTATTTACTGGGAATACCAACAAAGTTGATTCCAGGTTTGTAACCGGTTCCGCTCCAAATATGACTCACTAGCATTCACTCATAGTTAACGTTATGTGGAGACGATTATTTTTGAGAGGACAAGAATTTTTGTGGTTCGGCTTGCAGACACAATGTATTACATCATGACTGAGGTGGCGGGGATGGGATTCGAACCCTAGTTTTTAACCTGTGATGCAGTTCAGTCTAACAGTCAGCCCAAGTACTGAAATATACTGGTGAAAATACAATGCACAAACTTTCCGAATGATTACACAATACAGCCTTGTTGGCGTCCTCAATTACTAGAACAGCGACAAATTTGAAATTGAAAATAAATATTTAAATCAAATCACAGCGTGGTGATTTTGTTTGCGTATATTTATTTTCATAGAATTTGACAAAAAAAATTATAAAAAAACGTTTTATATCCGTTATGAAAATACGTGATTGTGACAAAACAATGTAGAGAAATTGACTAGTCGAGACTAAAACGCAACGTGGTACGATTTTTTAATTTAAAATGACATTATTTTGGGATACCTACAGGATTAATTCCATGTTCGTTCCGAATAAAGCTTTCTACAAGATTTCACTCATAGTCAACGCTATGGAATGAGCTGATATTTTTTTAAATACTTTTTGATTTGACTTTGCAGACCCAATTTATAACCTTGGTTGAGATTGTCGGGGATGGGATTTGAGTTTTAATTACTAGGACATCGGCAAATTTGAAGTTATAGGAATAATGTAAATCCAATCGCAGCGTGGTGATTTTGTCTGCATATATATATATTTTCATAGAATTTGGCTGAAATTTTTCTAAAAAAAACGTTTTTTAATCGTTATGAAAATACAAATACGTGAATGTGACATTGTGACAAAACAATTCAGAGAAATTGACGCGGGCCCAGACTGAAACAACGTGAGCGAAAAAAGAAAAACGCACTATGACAGGTATGCTCGAGATAATTCACCTGTTCAGTACCTTTTTCCCTTTTTTTCTAAAGTTTTTGTATGACGCTTATTTGTGCATTTCGCTCCGATTGAGACCCTGCAAGACCCGGAATTTGAATCCATAATGTGTAAGCGTAATTTCAACAGAATTACGGCTAAAGTCGCATTTGAATTAGACAGAACAATATAAATTTAAAATAATGTCGCTCGTTGCATTTTGATGGCTATTGTAACACGAGTGATTCTGCCTGTTGATTGATTTTAAAAATAACTGCAGTCTGAGATCGACAGACGTCAGACAAATGATAGAAACTGAAAACCAGCCAAACGTCATATATTTTGCCAAAACATTCTAAGAGGGAAATTCAGAATTTTGCATTTGCACTTCCGAAACTGACAACTTCAAAACACAAGGTAGGCAATTCTAAAAGACAACGGTTACTCCAAAAATAATAATTTTCAATAATAATAATGTCAGTAAGTGCTTGTTCGTGCTTAGCAGAATTGCAATTTCTTCCAAATTTCAAATTGATTTTCATTTATTTGCGGAGAATAACTATGTTTCCAAACAACAACAATTTTGTAAAATAATTGCAAATACAGTCTAAGATTGACAGACGTCAGACATATCAAATGATAGAAACTGAAAACCAGACACACGTCATATATTTTGCCAAAACAATCAATTGAAAGAAATGCACACTTTTGCATTTGCACTTCCGAAACTGACAACTTCAAAACACAGGGTGGACAATGCCGAAACACAACGGTTACTACAAAAATAGTAGTTTCCTACATGTCAGTGGACAGCACAATGTTTGTGATTGATAGTGTAAAAACCGTTGTATGGAAATTATCGTATAACATTTACTGAAATTCATATTATCTTCCTATCAACTTTTCAAACTTCAAATCAATTGCGCATGATTACAACTAGGTATATTCATGTCGAAGATAAATGAAGCACAACCAATGCAATGCAACGAACAAAGCGATGTAATTTGACCACGTTTCCAATTTCTATTCAGAATGAATAATATATTCATAGAATATTCATGCGCCGAGAAAGTTTTTCTGAATAGAGAATTGGAACGTCGGCAAATTCCACCGTTTTGCATTGGTTGTGCTCAATTTAAGTTTGACTTCACATCGATTGGGTAATTAGTTGAAAAGAAAAGTCATTTTTCCCAACAAAAACAATTTTGCAAAACGACGCAACTTCGAGTCCAAGGACAAGTGATGTTGAAAACTATTGAACTCGGCAGCGTTTCTTATTTTTTTGCTCCGCAACACCTACGTTTTTATCTCACCTCGCTGAACATCAAGAAATCAGAAGGTAAATTACTTATAAAAGGGGGAGTTTGTGTATCTACTCGAACAACCGGCTTATCACGACATCTTTCAGTTTTTGAGACTTCCTGTTTTAAGTCAACAATCCCTTGAGAAGGGTGGTTTCTAAAATAAGTTAAAAACTGTAAACCAAAATTTCTTAATGAAACACGATCCAATAAATCGACAACTTAAATGCACATTTAATTAATTTTAGATCAGCTGGCCTCAACTCTTGGATTGGCAGTCAGACAGTAATTGTGAGAGTTTCAATATTTTGGCTTCAATAGTTTCTAGCCATACCAAGTATTGAGTATCATCGTAAATGACCACACGCATTTTGATGGATAATGAGCGGAAAGGTCATCAATCGTAGCTCTAAATCACGATCTCGGAAAAAACAGTTTTAATTTTTCGACAACGGTTTTATGATTGCGGTTTTGTTGGGAAAATGGACAAGAAATCGTTAGGGCCAAAGATAAAAACAGCATTCAATCCTCTACTAGACATGAATTAACAAAACTTCAAAAAAAAATTGAAAATTTTCATATGTTGGCTGGAATACGTAGAAAACCGCACGTCAATGTTTCTTTAGCGTCATCTCGCGGAATAGAACATGAGTAAACGCTTCCAGAGTGCTTTGAGTGAAAGATTCATGGCCTAAGGAATGACGAGTGACAAATTTGAATATAACAACAAAAGGGGCTCACGAAAACGCTATCAAATAGGTTTCTTACATGTTTGCAATTGGTATATAATGATACGAATAAATATACATCCACACACGCGCAAACACGCAGGCACGCACACGCACACACATATACAGTATATATTAGTCTCATGCGTGTCTTATAGCAAAGCAACAACTCAAAATCTCAGAAAACAATAATTGAGAATAATTTCGAAACAACACGAGAGAATGAGGTAACGTCGTAGATCATCAGATCACCCTCATCCGCTGTTATCTCCCCCCCCCCCTCACCTGAG
This sequence comes from Styela clava, assembly GCF_013122585.1. NCBI lineage: Eukaryota > Metazoa > Chordata > Ascidiacea > Stolidobranchia > Styelidae > Styela > Styela clava. Next base: position 20,600,269 of record NW_024102834.1, on the reverse strand, counting down.
CACAAATCAGGAAACTAAGTAGTACGCAATAACTAACCAACTAAATAACAGACGTAAACAAAGAAAACTCAGCGAAGCAGAAAATCAACACCAAATTTAAAAAGAAATTCAGAGCAATCATTGAGAACATTACAAAACAAACGACCAGGATTGAATTCAGACATGTGACGACAAAGAAAGCATTGAATAAAATTGTCCTATACAATTTGACTGGTGAATCATAAGTTCAATCTAATGATACCATTCGATAGCTATCTTTAACTTCTACAAATGTTCGAAATTGTATTAAGTTAAAACGTGAACAAATTAAACTTTTTTTATTTAATTTTGGAGCTTTTCAAAATAATAATTCAGAATAATAATCAGTTGTCTCAATAATCTCAAGATTGTCTTTCAAACGATGTAAAACTTGTCTAAATATAATTTAAGGCTCGCGAGATATGAGGTTTGAAAGTTGCATACCTCATACGTGAGGCCGAAGTCGGGGTGTAAGGGTTCAACGAGTCGAAGAATTATGAATGTGCACAAACTACTTTGCGATAATTATTGCCAAGTTTCAACGTAAGGCTAATGGGCAATATCCAGCTAAATTTTATGGCAAATATACTGAGATAAATTATAAATGAATCAGTATAAATGGCATGTAAATTGCATGCCATTTTAAACCCGACCAAACTTGAATTCAGTTGACTAAATGTAAACATCACATTGCCATATTGCACCGGATATCGATGAACTTCTAATATTTTACTTCAATATTTAGACTTTTATTCACAGTGTCATTAAAATAATAAGTCTTTGTAGAACTCACATAACCCCCAGCGATATTTCGTTACTGGCGCTTCAAAAGCCTCTTAACGTGGTGAGACCCAAAAACTTGACTCAGCCAATCGTGCACTTGTGTACACGCACCAAATTTGCCAAAAAGCGTGACAAAATAAAGTGTTCCCATAACTCGTAAAACGTGTTTCCAAAAATTTAAATAAAAAAGTAAAATTTTGGGGAAATAATGGGTCTTGTACGACTCGCAGGAAATTTGGAAGAAAAAATATGAATAAAAGTAAAAGTCTTCTAGTAACTTCTCCAGTCTTTGATTTCTGAAAATTTGAAATTGATTGGTCCAGTAGTTACAAAGAAATGCGATTGTCTCACAACAACAAAGCAGAGCGATCCAGTGCTTTTGTTCGCAATGTTGTTCCGTAGAGCAAGGCTACTCAACTGACGGACCGCGGACCGAATCCGTACCTTTGCAGTATTCAATTTGGACCGCTGCTGCCTCTAGACTTTGAATATCACCGTTTCTTCTTATTTCACAAAAGTGATGTAATGCATTTTGCATTTTTCGCTAAATCACTGAGAAAAAAATTGTCATAGCAATATAAGTTTCTCAGAGCATCAATTCACTTGTTTACTCCCTTAGCATTGGCTAATCAACGAGATGTCAATAGTGGCGTAAAAACCGAAGTTTTAGCGGCTGTTTGGATACATTTTTCACAGTTTTTTTATACAAGGTGGTAAACATTAAATTGTTTTGGGGCTTTGCATTTGTCAGGTTTTACTTTTATATTTGAAATTTAAAATAGAACAATTATTGATAACTTATAAATAAATAACTTTGCTATTGGACACGTAGTCGACTAATGAATCGTTTTGCTAAAATCATTGTGGTCTTGTATTTGGTCAAACGATACTCTTGTTTGCATAGTTAAAATATATTTTTCTGAATGACCGGACCGCGATAACTTCTGAATTTTGTGTACAGACCTTTGTTGGAAATAGTTGAGTAGCCATGCCGTAGAGCACGGGTTCTCAAACTTTTAGTGTTACGGAGACCGTGAAGAGAGGTTGACTATTGGAGCCCCACAATAAATTTCAAAATTTATTGTACTGTAAATTTTACTCATTGAGATTTTAAGGCCCACCTTGGAATTTTTGTAATGATGATATCTTGCTTGAAAATAATCTTGAGTGCTGGAAGAACAACTCAAATTTTACGAATCTCAAGATCGCAAACATACGATTCCAGTCTATTTAGAGTTGGCAGTTTAGCACGTATTTATGTTATTTCAGAATAGTAAAATTTCATTTTAGTATTGTTAATAGTAATCTCGACTCAATTATAATGACAAGACATTTTAAATGCTCGCATCGGCCACGGATTGAATATTTTACGCAACAGAAAACTCGTTATCTTAGATACCTAGAAAACCGGAAAGAAGTGACTGAGAGCATCTAGCGCCCATCAACAGCATATACCTACCCACAAAACAATCACGAGTTTTCGTAATTCACACAATCAATATTTATTAGTTATTGCAAAATCAATCAAGCACATTTACATAGATAAATTACTCAGTAACTCTTCTAAAATTGAATGTTCAGACGGAAACTTATTAAAATGATTAAATCACAAGAAATTTTGAGTCACAGGTATATTTTACTAGGCTTCAGATGTTTAAACTGCAATACTTTATGAAGAATCTCAAATGCAGCCTCAACAATCTATATTTTGTATACTGTTTATTTAACATGGCAGCTAGGCTAGTAATCCATCTTCAGCAAGAGTTTAATGAAATCTATTGATTAATAGGGTGGGCATTTCGAATCGAATATTCGAATCGAATAGTAAATTATTCGAATCGGTTCAGAGCAAAATTTCGAATCGCCGCCATCTTGTTTTTTCCTTTCCGCCAATTGTCGAGGTAAATTTCTCAATTTTTTTTACTGAAGCCATATTTTTTCTAGGCAATTCTGACATATGACTCTTTTCTGTAGTGAGTTATGGATGAAAACGTGTTTTTTATTGTGTGTGAACGCTCAGCAATCTGTTTGAGTGATGTAATACATGTTTTCAGTAATTTATGTGTCTGGAGGACCCAATACAAGAAGAAAGTTACATACAATTTTATCTCCCAAGTATTCGAGATTCGATTCGTTTCAAAAAAAATATTCGATTCGATTCTGAAATCATCAGGTATTCGAAAATGCCCAGCCCTATTGATTAACAGAGAATGTTATAATCCCAAGTATTACTCAGAGACATTGTTGCTATCTGTAATATGGTGAGCGGCCCCATTTAGTAATGTATCTTCTAGTTTGCTAGTTAAGTCTAGTTTGCAAAAATTGCCATCAATGCAGATCGAATTTAACCCTCCGGTTTATTCTAGGTTCAGGTCAAATTCACCGCCAAATTGTAAATTCCTCCCGGTTGTAATTTCTTGCTACAGTGTTGGCAAGAGTTCTTTCACATTAGAAAGTGCAGTTCTAAATCCAATATTTAAAAATACTTTAAATTATTTAAGTGAATTCATTGCATATTTATGAGTAACGCATATTCAGACTCAATTCCAACCAAACATTAGAAATTTTAAATCAGAGAATTATTTTAAAGGTTTCCAAACTTGACAAATATTCTTACATTGACTATAAAACCTCAGGATTTGTGAGCGTTTGTCACAGCGCCAAATAAAATAATATGAAATGCTAAATCAAATAGCGAAATTATTTACGTAGGCATATTTTTCACAATCTCAAATAATATCGCATGTTTGCACAAAAACTGTATTAAAATGGCTGCTCATCAGTTGATTCAAAGAATTATTTCACCGAACTCCGATTTATTAAATTATGTGTCCGGCAACAGTTTCGGATCAAAAGTCCAAAAGGGAGTCCTTCGAAAACTAAAGTAGTAAACCTAATTTCTAATCACATACAAGTGGATCCACGCTGAACGGCATGTTCTAAAGTTTTGGAGAATTTCAAAACCTGAATATTTTAAACTAATCCATTGGCTCTTTTATAGGCAGCTTCGGCACGCTTGCTGGAAGCCACAAGCAAAGCCTTCACTAGGTAACATTGGATGCATCAACTTAAAACGTAAGTCGGACTGTGGCTTTTGGACTCTTTGACGGTAATGCATTTATTCTATTGTTTTCGCTTGTTGTATTTTCATCGCCACATTCGGCCGATGAAATGACCAATGTAACGCGTTAAAAGTAAAAAATTTTTTTAGGAGAGCAGGGAGTCACAGATGTTGAGAGTTTGTGGAAATTGCCACTTATTACAGAGTATTAGCAAGATTGTTGCTCAGATGAAAAAGAATTTTATCGATAGTTTGCATATTTGTTTTTTTACTCCATTGCACCATCTGACGGACAAGTTTATGCCTCCTCTTCTGACATTGTCAGACTGTAGAAACCTTTCCTGGGACCGTATTGATGTATTTTAACTTTGTTCGGATCCAGTTCTTCGCCAGTCTGCACCGCTGTCACGTATTCGTCTGAAACTTCCGGCTCTGGTTCAGGCTGGGAATAGAATCAACAAGTTTTCCTTTGGTTCGGCGAATAATCTTTTAGGATGCTTTTTGCACCTCCGCTTTAGACGTGACCTTGTATTTGTAGCACTTGACTATTTGTGGCGCTCCCGTAGTATGTGCACCAAGATGGCGCACAACCCGAACATAGTATGTGTACCAGGTTGGGGTTCAGGTTGTGCGCCATCTTGGTTCACATACTATGGGGGCACCCTATTTTGGATGGAAACGAATCTATCGGTGTCGGTATTGCTCACCCAAAAGCAAAGTGAAAAAAAAATCAACCAATAATCAGATTCAAGGAAGAGTATCATTATGTGGCGTTTCCACACCTGTATTTCGAGCAAGACAACCAATAAGGGAATACAGAAGTGATATACTTCGCATTTAGCATAGTTTTACTAATATCCCTTGCTTTATGAACATGAACTATTCAAAGTAAGCAAAAGCTAGAGTGCCTGGACCTGGGCAATATTGTAGTCAGAAGCAGAATATTTCATTCATTTGTACAAACGCTAATGAATCTAACAATTAAAATTTCACTGAGGTTTAGGTTTAAAGGGTTTAGATTAGTTTCGTCTGGCCAAAGTCAGCTTTTAATTCTATTTGTTCCAAACAAATCTGGCTGTAGATCAGATGTAACATTTACCATTAATAGTATTTGTGGTAAGTCTTTGTTCAAACATCTGAATAACATAAGAAATATTTCGAGAAGAAACTCCAACGTAACCTACCTCATCATATTATCCAGTGTCGCGCGCCCTCAGGAGGGAATTCAAAGGTGTATTTTTTGTGCCCGTCTCTGCGGTAAAGGGGGGCGGTGCCTGTAATATAATAAACTTAATGAATTGTTTAATGTAGCTCAGAGCTACTCAACTGTGGACAGCTGTCCGGAATCCGGACCTATTCGATCATGTAATTGGACCGGGTCTGCCTTGTTTATTTTTGCAAGCACCAGCATCGTTTTTAGTTTTAGATGATTTTGATACAATTTAAATACACAGCTATACAGTGTGTCGTACTGGTATCGATGTGCGACATTTGTGTCCATATTTGCGAGCCATTCTTTGCTCTTGTATTTAATTTATTCATTCCATTTGAAGTTTCGTTTATTTAATGAAATAAATTTTCTGTATTGTCCGGACCCCAGTAATTTTGAAGTTTCGTAAACGGACCTTTGGCGAAAATAGTTTAGTAGCCCTGATGTAGCTGATTGAAGTAATGCACAACTAATCACTGCCCCAGATTCCGCTGACTTTGTGTTAATGGCTCTCTATAATCTGCCACTGTTATGTATGAAGCTACTATGGTTTGGAAAGACTGACTTATTTGAGTCATCCGTGAGATAATGGTCAGAAAGTTTGAAGTTGATATTTGCAACTACCAAGCTAACAATGCGAGGCCAAACGCCGCGCCACAAAAAAATGCTGCTTTCATTTATTGTTGGATAGAAGTCCTTGAAAAACTCCGAGTCGCAAAATTTATTCAATGGCTGGCAGTGTTTTGGGTTCAAGTCCGAGTCGTCTAATTCAGATGACTAGACTCAATTCTAATTTATGATAAATGGTGATTCAAGTATAACTGCAGTCGAGACAGTTGGGTAGGACTATTGATTCAAAACATCTGAATGATTAATGTAGGTCTGTAGGTCATATAGGTTGCCGTCATTAAGACTTTACCCAGACTTTCTCAAATGGAAGGGTTGGAATTTCCACCATGGAGGGCAATTTTGTTATTTGAGTGCAAACACAGAAACATGGCTGTGTATTCTCTGCAGTTTTACTTATATTGTACTTATACTTAGTATGATCGGAATATATATTCACGATCACATAACATAAACTAATCAAACTGAACAAAATGTCGGGTGCTCCCGAATCGAAGTATGTGCACCAAGATGGCGCACAACCTGAACATAGTATGTGTACCAGGTTAGGTTTATCAGGTTGTGCGCCATCTTGGTGCACATACTTCTGGAGCGCCAAATGTCGAGTGCAATATGCATGTATCACTAGTTAACAATTCTTTATAAATTGAAAAACAAACGTACACATAGTGGGGGAGGAATAGGAATATTCAAATTAGGAATGAAGAGTGAAAATACCTTAACCACTACCTTAGCCGAACTTACCGTTAGAATTGAAATTGACGTCAGATTTATGAATCGACTCGGCATCGCTCAGCATCGGCGATTTCATTCCAGAAGAACCGTTGCTGAATGTGCGACGTCGCATGGGCGGAGGCATCTTCTGTCTGACTTTCTCAATCGCTTGCTGTCGTTCTTCTGTGGTATGATATTGAGCCAGAAGTATCTGAGACGGAAGGAATATTTATTGATCACAGAACAGAGTTTGTATTCTGAGTGTTGAGTGCACAAAGTTTAGTTGGTTTAAACAGGGGTGTGCAACCTTTAACACAGGAGGACCAAATACAAATAACTGTGTGAGACCGCGGGCCGCACTATTATTTAACATAGACTTACTAATAGTAGTATGATATTCGTTGTTTGCATCGCACAAGTTTGCCGTTAGGCCATTGTAACGTCATAGATAATAGATTAAACACGGATCTAGGCTTTGAGACGCAAAGGTATTGGAATTACTCTAGGGCAGGGTGGTTCAAGATAGACAGCTCCCCTGGCCACAAAATTACTTTTGCATTGTTCGCGTGCCACAATAGTGCCAAAAACTTTGCTCGTTTAACTTCGCTAGTTGCTTCACTAAGCCATAACACTAGTCAATTTAGTGACATTAATGATGCAACAATATGTCAAAAGATTTTTTGGTTAATTTTATGACGAAACAACACAAAATGCAATTTTTTTGATTCGTCTCCAAATGCGACGCGGGCCACAGATAATGAAGTGGCGGGCCACGTGTGGCCCTCGGGCCTGGGTTTGGACCACCCTGCTCTAGGGTCTCCATATTTGAAAAAGCAAAATTCCGGACAGTGCATGACTATTTTCATGACCTCGTAGTAAAAAAAATATGCGCACGGTACAAAATAACAATGTTCTGTATTAGCAGTGTGCACAGTACGATTGCAGATGCAGTAAAATTCCGGATTCCGGACATTTGAGCATTTTTTGAATACTTCCCGTGCGCAAAAATTTAACCCTAATGTCCGGAATTTTCCGGACGGTATGGCAAACCCAAATTACAAAAACTTGTTCGCGGTCCGCACATCATTTAAAATTGGCACTTCTCAGCGGTCCGCACAAATTTTTCCTGCTGGCCGCAATTGGCCCGCGGGCCGCATGATGCACACCCTTGGTTTAAATACATAAATAGTAAATGAAATTCACATTGGTTCAGCTACATTATGTTGAAGAAAATTTCCTTAAAGCAAAGTGATGTCCACTCACTCAGAAACGAAGTGAAGAAGGCCCAATACTGGGCAAAGCAACGCGCATTCACTTATAGGTTAATAGGACTCATCCTGGAGTTGCAGCCCCCCCCCCCCCCCCCCCCCCCCCCACTAAAATAACAGGGGCTACTGAAGATTTATAGAATTTTGAGGGTGGCTGTGGTACCGTAAAAACATCAAGTTCACTAAAAAAAATTGGCGGACAGGCGTGACGAAATGAAGTGTTCCGATACGTCATGAAATATAAACCCTCCCTCCCCCCCCAAAAAAAAAAAAGACAGCTGGAATCCAAAACAATTCATACCTACACGTTGTGTCTATACATAAAGCAAACGATTATAGATTGAATACCTGTGGAATATGAGCGATGATGTCGGAATGCGTTCGGAGTTCGGATGAGATCGAATGATCCGTGATCACAAAGATCGTTGGAATCCCAAGATCGACAATTTTACGTAGTCCTGAAGAATAAGAGAAAAAGAATCAGCACATTTGCATCGTTTAAAGTCAGTGACTGGGTACAGACTCAGACTCGAGAAGCAGGAATTCTACCCAACTAAAGCATAGTTGGTCAAGTCAGTGGGTTGTGGGTTACCTTTTTGTTCTTTCTTGTTGCTCAAGCAAGTTAATATGAGTATGATCCGGTCCAACTTACCACTAATAGCGATGATTAGACTCTTTATTTATTGATAACTAAAAATGACAATGTTACAAGACGTTTCCCGCTTTTTTTAACGAGGGTTGTACAAGTACCCGCCGATGTATGTGTACTAGGTTAGGGTTCAGGTTATGCGACATCTTGGTGCACATACCTCAGGAGCACCAGAACCAGGGATTTGAAAAAGTACACGCCGATATAAGGATTTTGGTGAAACGAATTCTTTCCGGTTTAGCATTACTTACCGAATTGTCCGTGGGAATAGAATTTTAATCAAAATATGGCATGCCAGAATTGTGAATGTTGAGTAATTGCAAAGGATGAACCAATTCGACTAGTCACTTACTTACTACCACAAACACATATTAGTAGCATTAGGCCAGCGGTTCTCAACTTTTTTTTTTCGTCGCCCATTTTAGTTGCACAAAAATTCTGTCGCCTATTACCTTTCTTATGCAGGGTAAAACTACATGAAGAACAAAATAAAAATTCTTCTCGTAGAGAAAGACACTGCCTGTTTAATAATTAAAATGAAAGTTACCACTCAGTAGCAAACACAACATCATCATTCCTTGCCACTACAATCCAAGATTAACTAATTGATCAATACCTCTAGCGATTTTTCATGAGTTTGTTGCCCATCTAAAAATGCTTCTGTGGGCCAAATGTGGGCAATGGCTCGCTGATTGAGAGCCGGGGCATTAGACTACACTGCTAAACATTTAAAACACATACCTTCGTTAAGGCAATACATGCACCAATCGTGTGTCATATATGTCGCGCTAAATACAACGATAAGTCTTCTGCATTTGTGTAGGTTGGCTTGCAGCTTGTCGTTGTAATCTGAAAAAAAATGTGATTCAATCAATGATTTTGTCAGAAGCCGACCAGGTAACTTATTTTGGCGTTCCAGAGGTATGTGTATCAAAATGGAGGTAACTAAGTTTGTTTGCCTACTTTACATCAAGTTGTGTAAAGAGAATGAAACCTATGGGCAGGGGGTATATTCACTTGGCTAACACAGACAGTCCCGAACTCGTAATAGAACAGAAAATAAGAATAAAATTATGGCCTAACCCTAACCTGGTACACATACTACTAATATAATATACTACGCACTAATTTCATGCTTTAATCGTAATTTTGTCTTTATAGGTCACAAATGTAAAGATGAATTCTTTTTCAATTACTGTTATTAAACTCTAATTATCAATTATTATCTATTTCTCTACTTAAACGAGACCCGCACAGTGACGTTTCGCACAGATCTCAGCAGAATTTATGGCCTGCCATGACCAGAAAGCGGCTTGATCAATAAATTATTCGCGAATATGTCATTTAGTCTATCCAATTAGAGAGTCCAGCTGCACACTAACACAAATGTATTTCCCTAACGTTTCTGAATAGAATAGTCATGTTTATTCCAGCTACAGTATCCTTGCAGTATACGCATACGGATATAGCATAAAGGCATAGAGAAAAGATAGGAAGTTAGTCTCGCGCAACCCAACTCAAATTTATGTCATTTAGTGTTCGTCATATGTCAATTATGTCAGCCATTCCAGTCAATTCCATAATGAAAGGGCCAAGAAAAAGTGTGTTTACAAACTATTTTAATTTTTCAGTTTTTAAGGGAATTTTCCCTAAAAGATATACAGAAGAGCTTTTTATATACATTTCTACGGAGCATTACTTATAAGTGAAGTGAAATATATAAGTGAAAGTTATAAGTGAAAAACATTCATTTCTAGAGGTCTTTCACACCACTGACATTCAAACAGCTGCATTAGATACATTTATATTTTTACAAAATACACGTGGTCTTTGAAAATCGTTCGTACCCAGTTGCGGAAGTAGGTTCTTGTCGTCCACAAACAAATTGTAACCGCACTTTCTCTTCAGAACTTCTCGAACGAAATCTTCGACAAATCTGCGATCAGTTTCAGAAACTCCAGTGGATACGTAGGCGTCGTATATTTTGCCATCTAAGAGATATAATGGCATATTTTAGCAGGTGATTCGCCCTCAACAAGGCTCATTGTAACTATTACTGGGTGCAGCAGGAGATACTGTATTTGGTTTTTGGGCGCTTCAGAAGTATGTGTACGAATCTGGAGGTAACTAATTATGTTCGTCTACTTTTACATCAAGTATTGTAAAGGAACGGAAGCCTATAGGCAGGGGTATATTAACTTGACTAACACAGACAGTCCCCGAACTCGTAATAGAACTAAAATCGGAATAAAATTATGGCCTAACCCTAACCTGGTACACATACTGCGCGAGTATCGGTTTTTGAACGTGAGATCAATAACTGCGACGCCAAAATTCTGATCACTAAATTTGGGAAGAGTTTTATTATTGATATTTTTAACGAGGCATAATCACACTAATAATTTGAACCAAGCTATGAGAAGCTCCTGGTACAAAAGAGACTGGTATTTTTGGTAAGACAAGCATTTGTTTGTTTCTGTATCGCCGATCCGATTTATTACGCTTGATTTTGTATTTAAAATTATTGATAGAGATTTTTTCAGAAGTTTTTTTTCCCAATATTTAACAAATGCAAAAAATAAAAATTTTTCAATAAAATGGCCGATTTATGAATATATATGATAGCAATTCTTTTTTCCACATTGTTTGCCATAACCTTCATTCTCGTTTTCCGAGAGTACGTCGTCATTCGTCTACGTATATTGGTATCACGGATAAAAATCGAGTTTGAAATGATACGTCATTCTGAACGATTTTGATTCGTTAATTACAGAGCACATTTCATTTGGTGGCAGATGCCTTGGATAAATGGTGACCTGAGACCATGGCGAGCCAAGGACAGTCACGGGGGTGCTGCCGTAGTATTCGTACCAAAAATGGCGCACAGCCTGAACATAGAATGTTTACCAGGTTAGAGTTAGCAGGTTGTGCGCCATCTTGGTACGAATACTACGGGAGTGCCGTCACGGGTAACCCTAGCGCCAAGTCGGATCCGAGTCCAAGGTCGAGTCAATTAAGTCTTACTGGCGGTTAATCGAGTATGTGTTATTCTATTTAGATAACCCAAATTCAATTTTCAGCATTTGATTAATTGTGACTGAAGTAAATGACTCAAAAGTACACGAAACCGGTATAAAGGCTCGGTATAAAGATCTACCTCTCCCATCATTCGCATGACATGTGTCTCGGAAGCACAGTCCAATCGTTGTTCTATGTTTACGAAAGCAGCATAGTGACGTGACAATGAGTACAGCAAGGATAATGCAGACGACGACACCAACAGCAGCGTTGCCTTGATGCGTCACATGCTCTTTGCCTAAAAAAGAAAATGAAAAGACTAAATGCTTGGTATAGATTGGGTTTTTATTAAAGGGCTGCATGAAACGAGAGGCCTATGAATCGTTTTGTTGTTGTTATGCGGAAAAGAATTTCATTATTTTCGGAGTCCTGTCAATTTATGATTTAAATGGTAGTTTATTTATCGTTGTGATTTATTTTTAAAAACGTAGCAAATGAACATATACCACAGTGGAAACAACAGGGGTATTGAGACTTCTGCTTGAACTGAGACACTGTAATTACTCGTTTTTCTGCAATTTACGTATTATTTGCAAATGGAATTCAAACAAGAAGCGAGAAGAAGTAAGGATCAAACTTTGACGGAATAAGAAGGCAATGGGCAAAGTTGTGTATAACTAAGCAACCGTTCCTGTTCTGCGTTATCTACCCGACTTGGTGCTTCAGATGTGTGTGTACCAATATGGAGGTAACTAATTTTGTTCGCCAACTTTACATCAAGTTGTGTATAAGGACTGAAACTTATGGTCAGAGAGTATATTCACTTGGCTAACAGAGACAGTCCCCGAACTCGTAATAGAACTGAAATAAAGTAAATTGGAATATAAATATGGCCTAACTCTATCTTGCTGCACAGACTATTGGAGTACCCCCAATTTATTACAGTTTCAGCCGGTGATGTATTCATAGTCAATTCTAACGCTTTAAACACAATCGCGCTAAAAAAATATTTCGGTTCCCCATCAAGAAATGAGTTACAGACACTACAATACCTGTAATAAGTATTTGAATCAAACGTTCGTCTACGCTGCAATGGTATGAAGCGGAGTCATGTTTGCTGTAGTTTCTAATCATTAGCAGATTTCCCAGGATATAAATGTGTGGCGATGAAAGCATCTCTTCGCAGGAGTCGTCGAGCCATATCTAAACAAATAAGGCATACCAATTGTTTTTTTCTGTCATTTGCAAATGACGCTTTTCACGTCTTCTGCTTCAAAAAAGAAAACTGACTATTATCAACTGAAATCTAAGGAGTTACTAAAAACACTTTAAAAATACGTCCATGGAATGTAAATATCCAATATCAAAAATGTAAATACCCAAAATAGGGCGGGCAAAATCAAATCTTAGAAAGAACCACTTCTCTTGATCGTATGGATAAAATCAGTGGCACGAATGAAACCCTTTCAATGAACGGCGGCAAGAAGTCTAAACGAAGAAAGCCCTATTACATTTCTGGAATATTCCAAACACATTCAGTATCTCAGAATATTCCAGCGGTTTCTTTCTCTCATCCACTCACTTGCTTTTGAGTGGGCGCGTCACTCATATGTTATATAGTTTCAGTGAGTCTCAGAGTTTCAATAGTCGCTCGTAACTTTACCTCGACATGAGTGTCATTTACTCCTGAGTGAGTGTTCTAAATGCACCATATAGTTTCAGCAGCGATTGGCATTTCAGCGATGTGTGTCTTCAGTCTGAATCACTGTGCACGGCCCTTTTAAGAATTTTTTCGCGAAAAACTACCGTTCTACTTCTCGGCAATAAATCGAGGGATTGTGAAACCAAGCGATTACATAAGGTAATAAATTCAATATCGCGCTGAGGCGAATATTTGATTTGTATTTCTGCGTTGCCCAGCACCGACTCTTATTATAGAGTTTGGTTATCGTAGCCGTATTTCAAAATCCCGGACAAATAAAAAATCTCTTCGACTAAAAATCGCAATGACGAAAAGTTATCGTCACCATTGCTACAATCCTTGCATTATAATCGTACTAACCCGTCGACACAAAAGCATATAAGAAGGATAAGAGTAGATAGTCCAAAGTAGTTGCTTAGTCAAGCCCATGCTTCCAAAAACAAATAACTGTCTAACTAATCCCATACCCGACATGGAATGGTAACCGGACGAGAGACCGTGGTTCGCTATATGGTTAAGCCGTCTTATCGACTTTGCTCTTCCCCGGGGTGAATATGTAAATCCTATCCGGCTTTAACGATGGTCAAAGTATTCACCTCAACACACGGCAATTCTAGGTTATTCGCAAAGATTTCTCATATCATCGAGTAACATGATAATATCAAATATCTGAGGATAAATTCGGGCCAAAGTAAATTTCGGTTCCTTAGCTGGTTTAGCTAAGAATCTGAGACAAAAGAGACAGATTTGCATATCTCAAAATTTCTAATAACTTCTGAGATGGGTACTCTCGAAGTATGCAAACCGAGATAACGGACACCAGAACGTGGTATGTGTACCAGGTTAGGGTTAGGCCATAATTTCAGGGCTTACTCCTAACCTGGCCATAATTTCAGGGCTTACTCCTAACCTGTTGCACATACTACGTCACGGTGTCCGCCATCTTGGATCCCTTCATACGTGAGTGCCCACGAATGACCTCCTTACTCGACTGTATTCGATTTCTACGCAACACTAGTTACATGTATAACATTCTCATCCGGATGTAAATAGTGTTGCTTATTTACCTAACGCACACTTCTTGACATAATTTCCCAGACAGACATGAATACAAGCTAAAATGTTCCGCTGTGTCCTCGGCTTGATAGTAAAAATTCGCCACACTACAGTACTAACCGGTAATTCAGTAGAACAGATTTACCCACGTAAACCATGGCGAATGCGGAATTGCTCAGGTAACCCAAGGTCTTTACGGCCTTTTTCGCTAAGTATGCGTTCAAAACGAGTATCTAGTCCAGGGTGGTCCAAACCCAGGCCCGCGGGCCACATGTGGCCCGCCGCTTCATTATCTGTGGCCCGCGTCACATTCAGAGAGTAATAAAAAATTTCGTGTTATTTCGTGTTATAAAATTAATCAGAATTTTTTTTGACATATTACTACATCACTAATGTCACTGAATTGTCTAGTGTTGTGACTAGCTGAGGCAACTAGCGAAGTTGAATGATGTTCCTCTCAGTCTAAATTATTATCTAGCTTTCTATCTTTTTGGTCGGGAATATATGCTAACATGATGGGAAACTAAAAATCGAATGCGGATTCTATTAGCCTGGGATGGCTATATGTCTGATAACTATGTGTTTGCTCAATGAAAGTGTTTGTTTTGTATTGCACTGTTCACCTACTCTTGGCTTTATTGTGGCCCGCGAACAATGCAAAAATAATTTTGTGGCCCGCGGAGCCGACAAACTTGGACCACCCTGATCTAGTCATTTCCGCAGCGTGCGACAATGTCGCTGAAAGTAAATATAGGAAGAGTATGATTACTGGACTGACCCAACGTCGGTAACTGATAATGATAAATAACGGTTTCTTACGGCTTCGTCTGTTAAATCTGTGCCTTTAAAACGATTGTGTAGTTAACTGAGCATTTTCTTACTATAGCACTAATATTGTAATAATAACTACGGATAGTAGGATAATTGTACTATTGCATACTCGTACAGTTGATTATGGCTTTCACCGTCATTTAAGACCTTGCAAGTAGAAAAATACTTGGTAAAACCATTTACATTGCCCGACTGGTAACGACCAATCGCTTGCCATGCGATTAAGCTGTTTTGTTTTTTTCTCTTTTTTCGCAAGCAAAAATTAAATCTCAAAAAATCGAATCAGATGAATGAATTACCTATAAATTGTTAAAAATACAATTTCTAAAATTGACCAGAAAAGTTTTTGCAAACAATGTTTTTTTTACTTGATAATATTGGCCAAATTCTCCATTGTTTCATTTATTCGAGAAGCCGTTTTATATTTGATGATCGCAATACAGTTCAAGTCACATCCAACTGTACAGTGTGACTGGATAAGGTGTTCCCTTTAGTCATAAAAAGTGTTCCCATGATTTAAAATGAAACAGCAAAATGTTCGGCCCAATATCAGGTCTCCTTATACGCGCAATCATAAATTGACGTTATAGCAAATATAATGTGGCAGCTAATAATCTGGTTTTGTTTGCTCTGGGCAAATAACTGTTTCATTACTCAGCCAATGAGTGTTTGATCAAATATATACACACATCCGCGCAAAGCCAAATGACATCCAGACGCACGTTTCACTATGGCCCGTTTGCAACTGGTTCGGAGAAGTTGATTTTATCTCGATTTATCGGCATCATTAAAAACACGAAAATTTACGAGCATTTCACGGTATAGTGGCGCATTACGTGCACTCACTCACGAGCAAAAGACACCCATCTCCGAGGTTACTGGGGTGCTCCCGAAGTATGTGAACCAAGAAGGCAGACACCGGAATATAGTATGTGTACCAGGTTAGGGATAGGTCATAATTTCAGGTACAAATACTACGGGAGTCACTTGGCTAGTCCCAAAACTTGTAGTCGATATAAAATAAGGAAAATTGGAATAAAACATGCCCTATGTAATAAAAACCCTAACCTGGCACACATACTACGTTCCAATCTCGGCCATCTTGGTTCACATACTACGGGAATACCGATTCGGGTCCGAAGTCAAGTCGATAACTGAGTTAAGTATCACTGACGATTAGTTGAGACCGAGTTAGCGAGACTTCGAGATTTTGAAAAATGGTGACCTAAGGCTTCCCAACACTACATGCAATCGCAGCAACCTCTTAAAATATCTTAGGAAAGAAAATTTATATATTTACCACTCCAGAAGAGTTGGTGCATGGACATGTTATATTGACGTCATCTCCATACGTCACTTCTTCTGACTTTGATGACGTTGCATTGTGACAATCAATAATGCTTCGTATACTTCGATCTTAAAACAAGTTCCGCAATATTGAAACTATTAAAATGAACAAAAATACAGCATGGAAAGTCTTTTTATTTTCAAGAGTGGAATTCTATACATTAGCGGTTACCAAAGGGTGCGCTGCGGCGCCCTGGACCTAGTGTACCGCAATAAATTGCCAAATGCGCAGCTGAAATTTAAAAGAATTGTATTTAACATAACTAAAATAAGATTAAATATATTATATATAGTCTTTATCATTAATGTTATATTGTTTCCCTTTTCTAAATGCTGTGTATATGAATCAATGAATTCATTTTAACTTTCTATGTCATCTACTCTCTGTTACGTTGTGTCTGTGCCTTCATTGCTACCTAACGGGTTTGCAGTTTATTCAATTGCTAAACCGAGTTTGGCGAACATGAGTGATTTATTTAGCATTTCAAAAAAAAATCAAGCAGAGATTTGGAAGAAGATCTTACTTTTTGCTTTTATTCTTTAGGCTTACATGTTTACAAACAAATGCATAAAATACACATGAACGTTCAAGCAGCATATTTTTTCCGTCCGCTGTGAGTTTTTTTCCTGATAATTTGGCGCCGCACGAACAACGAGTTTGGGACCGCTGCCGTGCATCAACGCTATTTTTTCAAATTGCTTTGACTTGCTACAAGACTCCCGTTACTCGGTAATCGTTAATTGTAATTCGACGCAGTTAGTCTATATAGTCTTATTATTTATTGCCATTTTTGGGATTTCCGATAACCTCAGAGATGGGTCTCTTTTACTTTTGAGTGAGCGCACGTAATGCGCTACTATGGTTCTATATGATTTCATTAGTTCTTGACATTTCAGAGGTTTGTGTAACTTCGCTTTTCGATGAGTCTCTTTACCTCTGATTGAGCGCTCATACACCATAAATTTATATAGTTTTAGTAGATTGTGGCATTTTATCTCCGCCTGTGACTTTGTACAGAGATGAGTCTTCTTCACTTCTGAGTGAGTGCTTTGCTTTGCATGACATTGCTTTGAGAAAATTAACTTGAAAATTAACAAATAGAACAAAAATCCTTCATGTTTATCAACACATATAATATCCAATAAAATTAAATATTGGTTAGAACTGTCACTCGTATTCTACAGACCGTTATAACCGACCGTAATAAAATTTCACAGTGAACATTGATAATACATAAATAAACCACGCTATTTGGTATATATGACCAACATGTAATAAATTTCGCATGCTGAGATGATTTCACACACAGTAATAACATAAAACCTGAATGTTGTTCCATGAAATTTTTAACTTTTATACGATGCCTTTTCAGCCCTTTCACACCAAATAAGTCTCAAGACAAGCAACAACTTAGATGCAGGGGCCACTAGGGGGCCAAAGACTGGGATCTATCGCCATCGCCTACTCAACTTATTACACCCAAAGTTAGATGCTGAGAATGGGCCCGAGATCCCAATAGGCCCAAAGCTCTTGCTACTCCTGCTCACCTGAAGACTTAACAAACTGTTGTACGATTGCTTCCTTGTTATTTGCTCCCAGGTACAACGGATTCAAATCTTGCTGGTCTGTTAAGAATACAAATGTATAGTTTATTGACAGAAATATGGTTACGATTCCACAACGAAACAGTTTGTGTAACATTTTACCCAAAATTTCCAGTAATCGAGGACACTTTGCATATAAGTTGTGTTTTCTTTCGAATAGATTACAAATAACTTGTATTCTGTTTTTTGCTGGGGTCACCCTGTATTTAAAATCTATTTCGTATATTTTTTAAACGCCGTTTGTCTTTATTTTATTCCGAACAAGGTTATTTAGTGAGTATTTACTTAGTGAGCTCAACGCTTCAACCACAGGCAATCGTCGGAATTTCGATACTAAATATAGTGCTGAATCCTTTGTCTGTTCAGGTAAATAAATATTGGATGGCGGACACCGAAACGTAGTATGTGTACCAGGTTAGGGTTAGGCCATACTTTTATTCCAATTTTCCTTATTTTATTTCTATTACGAGTTCGGGGCCTAGCCAAGTGACTCCCGTAGTATTTGTATCTGAGATTATTGCCTTACCCTAACCCGCTACACATACTACGTTTCGGTGTCCGCCATCTTGGTACGTATACTTCAGGAGCGCCCAAAGCTATACCCACAGGTCACATTTCCAATCCTCATCTAGAAAAAATGTTTTTGTAACTCGAAGATAATAAAATCTCATTCTAAGAGAGTAAATTTCCTGTTCACGTTGTCACTTTAATTCATATTTGCTTTCACCGCGCAACTGGACATATGTCATGACGGTTTCGATTTTTGAGGGATCGATGCCGAATATTAGAAGTGATACAAGGGTTTGCGATACTGAAAAGCTTTATTTGTTTGTCGTATTTGTTATATTCTCTATTCAAGTATTCCGGAAGCTTAATATGTTGAAATCTCAGGTTAAAGAATTCTGGTTACACCCCACGCCGCCATCTAACTCAGAATGAAATAAACTGGGAAAAGTCTGACAGGAAAGATGGCAGTCCTTCCAAATATATAGAAGTTCACGTAATAGTGGATGTTTGCTTATACAGAGCCTCGTTAAGAATAAAAGGCCTACACAAAGCTTCGAATAAAATGCTTCTTTTTTAGGTAATTTTATCTTATTTTCTTGTTATGAGGCGTCTCGTATACCTCTAAACAAGAATCCGTATAAACTTCCACTACTGTGTAAAGCTCATAACCTAAAGAATTATTTAGTTTTGATATTTTATACTCGAATTACTCTGAAATTAGCAATTTTCATGAGATTGAAATCAAGATTTCTCGCCTTCGTCATCAATTCAGAGCAGACCACATTGGCCATTTGTTGCGACGTGTCAATTACACCATACTCTCGACACATTGTAAATTCTTTTATTATGAGGTAGGCAGGTGACAGCATTGTGACGACATTTAGCCAAAGGGGAAGGAATTTTCACAATTTTACGCGCGATATTGCTCAACAAACAAGTCTTTAAAATTAACGAATTCCTGGATTTCAATAAAAATGACAGAGCTCAGTTGCCATCATCGTCAAATATGGATCAGCAAGTGAAGCTTAATAAAGATGGACTAACTCTCGTAGTATGTGTACCAGGTTCGCGTTAAGTCATACTTATTTTCCTTATTTTAGTTCTATTACGAGTTTGGGGACTGTCTGTGACAAGTCCAAGTGAATATACCCCCTGCCCATAAGTTTCAGTCCCTTCACACAACTTGATGTAAAGTAGGCGAACAAAACTAGTTACCGCCATATTGGTACACATACTTCTGAAGCGCCGGCTAAACTATGTTGACGTCGGCATTTTAAGATTTCGAGTTCAATCTTCAAGCCCATAAACTCATTTTGTGTGTAAAAAAATAAATTGGGTGGACGTGGGTTAAAATTCAATGACCCCCCCCCCTTCACCCAAGGTGTAACAAATTGGGTAGACGTGGGTTAAAATTCAATGACCCCACTTCACCAAGGCTGTAAAAAATGGGGTTGAAATTACATACCAACCACTCATGCTGTAATAAATGGGGTAAGCGTCGGTTGAAATTGCATATCCATCACTTCACAAACTGGGTTTTTGAACCGAGAGATATTCAGGTATTTTCAGAATATAAGTGATCATTGCGCATCAGTGGCTATTTGTACATGGATCTGCTCGAAAATTTAAATTAACGATGAAATATAAAATTTGTGCAAACCTTGCGAGTGAAGTGATTCAAGTTGGCAGACGACAAATATCTTCTGTGTGACGTAAATAATGAATATTCCACATAAAGTCTTTTGTAATTTCCCGATCATTTTATTTAGGATTTAATATTATACCTGGAAACATAAGAATATTACCTCAACAGTAGTATGTCTCACGTAGTAAGGAAAGCTCATTTAAATGAGCATATCTCATCTGTGGAGCAATTCTTTCTCACGAACTGATTGATTTCTTTTGATATTTTCTTGGGGAGGGCGGGGCGATTTTACATTGTATTTGCGTGATCGTCATGTTATTAATATAATATATTATTACCTTTATGACAACATTATACACTAGACTGGATTTTACTCGCTTCAAATTAAGAAATCAATTTATCAACTTGACATGTTAAATTTTGAAAGTGACATCATTACGGCTTAAAAATTTAAAATTTCAATGAAATACTTTGATCGTTATCCGCACAAAGTGAACCGGTTGACCGTCGTTTAGGACAGGTAATGGTCGTATTAAAAACAGTGGCTAATATCACATCATACGCGTATAAGGTCACATCATACATACGCGTATAAGGTCACATATACATGTGGTTGTTATATGAAAAGACATTTTCGAATCTTGCTTTCCAACCTTGGAATCAGAAATAAATAAAAAACGAATCCGTGCACACATCTGAGCACACTGACTAATAGCGCAAAATCCTTTAAGTTACATGCATGAATAGCAATGCCTTCGCCATGTTATGATAAGAAGGTAGAATTTTCGAATCCCGCTTTCGAGTATTTACCGCCACAAATAAGTCCATATACGAGCAACATCCAAAATCTATATCTCTATTCTATATTATGCTAATAATTGGGTTTCTGCCAGACTATCTACTTATCTTTCTTCTGCTCTTTTGTGCAGGCGGAAACGTTTCGTCTGATCAAGTTTAGACTTCTTCAGACATACATAATTCAACTCTATTCTTTGTGTTGAGAATTGATTCTCAAAAAGCAAATTTATTATAAAATATGAAGACGTTTCTGATGAGCAAGATCCTTTCTGATTTTACGTCTACAACTATAATATCTAACTCACTGTGCGTTCTCAAAACTAATCTGCCAGCGCTGAATTTAAGCTCAAACTTTTAATACAAATAGGCTGTTTTGCTAATCCACAAAAACATATATTTCGCCGCAAGGCTTCAAATTACTATGCGTTGAATAGTGTTCCCTTTGGTGAAACACAATTTTCAAGTAGAAAAAGCTTATCGCAAACATTCCACAAATTTAGGAACAATCAAATAATCGTAACTTCCAAATTTCACAGGTATAAGATCTTCATACGCAAGGTACTTTTAGTATAAAACCTGTCAGGGTAAGATATGACGGTGATCACTAAAGCATGTGACGACAAACAAATATCTATTTGATAGGTTTATCACGTTGTAGGGACTTTACATAGTTTACATTGATTAAAATAATATAATCGAGAATAATTCGCTGTTTGATTAGGTTGGATTATGTTCGTCTGAAAAGCTAGACTTAGATTTAACGAATGTTCACAAATAAGATTACTATTTCTTGTAAAATTCTTATTTATCTCAGATACTATGTTATCTGTATTTATCGCTATTTTGGTCGGTACTCCCGTAGTATGTGTACCAGGTTAGGGTTAGGCCATAATTGTATTCCGATTTTCCTTAGTTCTATTACGAGCTGTCTGTGTTAGTCAAGTGCCCTGCCCAAAGGTTTCAGTCCCTTTACACAACTTGATGTGAAGTAGACGAACAAAATTAGTCACCTCTATATTGGTACACATACTCCTAGAGCGCGTTTTGGTCAAGCATTGTAGTGACCTCATTGAGATCAAAAGTGAATAAAAAATAAATAACTTTCTCTTGAGATCTATGGTCCACCCAAATTTTGCGGGATCATGATGATCACGGGCGCACGTACTTAAGGCAATTTCAACATTCAGATTTGACTTGGCTGAAATCGCAATGGCCATATTACTCATTTGGCCTTCAATATACAAGCATTACACTATAATCTGAGAATATTTTACGGCCATTATTTCGAAAACAATAAGACTTTCCTTTTTCCTCCCAACTAACCAGTGAAGAAAAAATCAACAATAATATTTGTCCAAGTAAGAAAGCGGCTATTATTCCTAATTCAGTAGCTTTGGTACTTTCGCTATTGTATTGTGTGGGTTGCAAGACATTTTTTAAACTTGATAAAATGCAATATTAGTGGAATCACCACAGTAAAAGAAAAACAGAACTGACAGTTCAGACATCGCTAAATTTCTGCGCAATCTGTTTTTACACAATACTTACAGAAAAATTACGTATTTTTTTAAGCTAATTCTGACATATTTAACTCCGAACATGGCGCCATACAGGTACATATTTAAACACAAGTTATAAACTTCTCGGATTAAAACGAATGAATCTTTTTATGTGATCTCTGTTGATTGGAAGGAATTGGAAGTATTTTTCAAATTCTGAAATAATGAACACAACACGACATTTTATATATCCTCACAAAGATGTAGCAAACTCTACTCACAGTGTCACAGCTGTTCATTTGTCCTTGTCCCCGGTAACTATCACTGAATAGGGCGCTGGTACTGAAACTGCCAATTACTGATCCTATATACAGGGTGTCCCAAAAAGTTTCGCATGATTTTACGGCAAAACAAATGTAAATTTAAATAAATTTTATTGTGTGATAATTGATAAGTACAACAGCCAACATCTATAACATCAAATTCAATACAGGTTGACTATAAATCTTTTTACAATTAAAAAATAAATTATCATTTGGTTTTAAAGACTTCGACTATGATCGGCGAAACTTTTTGGACACATACAGAAAAACACTCCTGGGGGAGGCTAAATCTGGAACTACAACTCGGTGGTATGCAAATAATAATACTCAATGATTAATTTCCCCCTCCCCATAACCCACTACGTATTGGTGCAATAAAATCAAGGGGCTCCTGAAGTATACGAACCAAGATGGCGGACATCGGAATGTAATATGTTTACTAGGTTAGGGTTAGGCCATAATTTTAGTTACAAATACTACGGGAAGCACTTGGCTAGTCTTCGAACTCATAATAGGACTAAAATAAGGAAAATTGAAATAAAATTATGGCCTAACCCTAACCTGTTACCTATGCTACGTTCCGATGTCCGCCATCTTGGTTCGCATACTTCAGGAGCAACCAAATCCCTGTATTTAACCCTTAACACATGGCAAACTACTAATACACTTTCCTATACTTTCACAATAAATATAATGCGGAGATCTCTCCGACCAGTTTCGTCTGATATAAGTCAGTCCTGTCACATATTGGTTCGATAAACAAAGGTTAATCATTGAAGGAGAAATGTAAACACATAAGCGACAGCGCACTGCCAACAATACGGTACACTTTACTGTAATACTAAGGTAATTTATTTCATCAAACTTTCAAAATAGCAAATAATATAACAATTGTGGATTTATATTTTTGTCATTTTTGAAGAAACCTTGGCAGAATTTATGTATGTACCCCATACACTCTAATTGATTCACAGAGAACCGGTATCGTTCCCAGTTTAGTGTGACCAGGCTTGATATGGTCATACGATTTGGCAGGAACGGCAAACGGCTAGCCCACGCGTCACTAAATGATCAGCTATGCATTTTCGGTGACGCGCCAACATCCCAAATTATTGCGTAAGAAAACGTATTAAAATTTTGTAAGGCCTAGTTATAGAACATAGGTTCTCAAAGTAGTTTTTGCTAAATATAAGTCCTGAACTCGCAAAACCATTGTTGAAATAAGTACCAATAATTTTGCAATGGTGGAGTGTAAAGAGGAGGAATTTTACCCAAATCAAAAGTCGGGGAAACATTCGTTACTTAGTTGTTCGCATTGTCATATCCTACTACGTAGACTATAGGTTCTCAAAGTGCTCCGTACGGAGCCTCAGAACTCCGTTAAAGACATTTAGGGCCTCCGCGATTTATTCGTTAACTTAAAAACTGTCCTCGACCCATTGCCCTATCTCCATCTACTTACCTATCCTCAACCAACTGTCCGACCTCCCTCAACTTTCCTATCCTCGACCTACTCCCCTATTTCATTCAACCTACCTATTCTCGATCCACTGCCTTATCTCCCACAACCGGCCTATTCTCGACCCACTGCCCTGTCTCCCACAACTTTCCTATTCTCGACCCACTGCCCTGTCTCCCACAACCTACCTATTCTCGACCCACTGCCCTGTCTCCCTCAACCTACCTATTCTCGACCCACTGCCCTGTCTCCCACAACCTACCTATTCTCGACCCACTGCCCTGTCTCCCTCAACCTACCTATTCTCGACCCCCTGCCCTGTCTCCCACAACCGGCCTATTCTCGACCCCCTGCCCTGTCTCCCACAACCGGCCTATTCTCGACCCACTGCCCTGTCTCCCACAACCTACCTATTCTCGACCCACTGCCCTGTCTCCCACAACCTACCTATTCTCGACCCACTGCCCTGTCTCCCTCAACCTACCTATTCTCGACCCACTGCCCTGTCTCCCACAACCTACCTATTCTCGACCCACTGCCCTGTCTCCCACAACCTACCTATTCTCGACTCACTGCCCTGTCTCCCACAACCTACCTATTCTCGACCCACTGCCCTGTCTCCCACAACCTACCTATTCTCGACCCACTGCCCTGTCTCCCTCAACCTACCTATTCTCGACCCACTGCCCTGTCTCCCACAACCTACCTATTCTCGACCCACTGCCCTGTCTGCCTCAACCTACCTATTCTCGACCAACTGCCCTGTCTCCCACAACCTACTTATTCTCGACCCACTGCCCTGTTTCCCTCAACCTACCTATTCTCGACCCACTGCCCTGTCTCCCACAACCGGCCTATTCTCGACCCACTGCCCTGTCTCCCTCAACCTACCTATTCTCGACCCACTGCCCTGTCTCCCACAACCTACCTATTTTCGACCCACTGCCCTGTCTACCACAACCGGCCTATTCTCGACCCACTGCCCTGTCTCCCACAACCTACCTATTTTCGACCCACTGCCCTGTCTTCCACAACCTACTTATTCTCGACCCACTGCCCTGTTTCCCTCAACCTACCTATTCTCGACCCACTGCCCTGTCTTCCACAACCTACTTATTCTCGACCCACTGCCCTGTTTCCCTCAACCTACTTATTCTCGACCCACTGCCCTGTCTCCCACAACCGGCCTATTCTCGACCAACTGCCCTGTCTTCCACAACCTACTTATTCTCGACCCACTGCCCTGTTTCCCTCAACCTACCTATTCTCGACCCACTGCCCTGTTTCCCTCAACCTACCTATTCTCGACCCACTGCCCTGTTTCCCTCAACCTACCTATTCTCGACCCACTGCCCTGTCTTCCACAACCTACTTATTCTCGACCCACTGCCCTGTTTCCCTCAACCTACCTATTCTCGACCCACTGCCCTGTTTCCCTCAACCTACCTATTCTCGACCCACTGCCCTGTTTCCCTCAACCTACCTATTCTCGACCCACTGCCCTGTTTCCCTCAACCTACCTATTCTCGACCCACTGCCCTGTCTCCCACAACCGGCCTATTCTCGACCAACTGCCCTGTCTTCCACAACCTACTTATTCTCGACCCACTGCCCTGTTTCCCTCAACCTACCTATTCTCGACCCACTGCCCTGTTTCCCTCAACCTACCTATTCTCGACCCACTGCCCTGTTTCCCTCAACCTACCTATTCTCGACCCACTGCCCTGTCTTCCACAACCTACTTATTCTCGACCCACTGCCCTGTTTCCCTCAACCTACCTATTCTCGACCCACTGCCCTGTTTCCCTCAACCTACCTATTCTCGACCCACTGCCCTGTTTCCCTCAACCTACCTATTCTCGACCCACTGCCCTGTCTTCCACAACCTACTTATTCTCGACCCACTGCCCTGTTTCCCTCAACCTACCTATTCTCGACCCACTGCCCTGTTTCCCTCAACCTACCTATTCTCGACCAACTGCCCTGTCTCCCACAACCGGCCTATTCTCGACCAACTGCCCTGTCTTCCACAACCTACTTATTCTCGACCCACTGCCCTGTTTCCCTCAACCTACCTATTCTCGACCCACTGCCCTGTTTCCCTCAACCTACCTATTCTCGACCCACTGCCCTGTTTCCCTCAACCTACCTATTCTCGACCCACTGCCCTGTCTTCCACAACCTACTTATTCTCGACCCACTGCCCTGTCTTCCACAACCTACTTATTCTCGACCCACTGCCCTGTTTCCCTCAACCTACCTATTCTCGACCCACTGCCCTGTTTCCCTCAACCTACCTATTCTCGACCAACTGCCCTGTCTCCCACAACCGGCCTATTCTCGACCAACTGCCCTGTCTCCCTCAACCTACCTATTCTCGACCCACTGCCCTGTCTCCCACAACCTACCTATTTTCGACCCACTGCCCTGTCTACCACAACCGGCCTATTCTCGACCCACTGCCCTGTCTCCCACAACCTACCTATTTTCGACCCACTGCCCTGTCTCCCTCAACCTACCTATTCTCGACCCACTGCCCTGTCTACCACAACCGGCCTATTCTCGACCCACTGCCCTGTCTTCCACAACCTACCTATTCTCGACCCACTGCCCTGTCTCCCACAACCTACCTATTCTCGACTAACTGCCACAACTGTCTCCCCCAACCGGCCTATTCTCGACTCACTGCCCTGTCTCCCACAACCTACCTATTCTCGACCCACTGCCCTATCTCCCACAACCTACCTATTCTCGACCCACTGAGATGAATCCCTCAACCTACCTATTCTCGACCCACTGCCCTGTCTCCCTGAACCTACCTATTTTCGACCCACTGCCTGTCTCCCACAACCTACCTATTCTCGACCCACTGCCCTGTCTCCCACAACCTACCTATTCTCGACCCACTGAGATGAATCCCTCAACCTACCTATTCTCGACCCACTGCCCTGTCTCCCTAAACCTACCTATTTTCGACCCACTGCCTGTCTCCCACAACCTACCTATTCTCGACCCACTGCCCTGTCTCCCACAACCTACCTATTCTCGACCCACTGAGATGAATCCCTCAACCTACCTATTCTCGACCCACTGCCCTGTCTCCCTGAACCTACCTACTTTCGACCCACTGCCCTGTCTCCCACAACCTACCTATTCTCGACCCACTGCCCTGTCTCCCACAACCGGCCTATTCTCGACCCACTGCCCTGTCTCCCACAACCTACCTATTCTCGACCCACTGCCCTGTCTCCCACAACCTACCTATTCTCGACCCACTGCCCTGTCTCCCACAACCTACCTATTCTCGACCCACTGCCCTATCTCCCACAACCGGCCTATTCTCGACCCACTGCCCTGTCTCCCACAACCTACCTATTTTCGACCCACTGCCCTGTCTCCCACAACCTTCCTATTCTCGACCCACTGCCCTGTCTCCCACAACCTACCTATTCTCGACCCACTGCCCTATCTCCCACAACCGGCCTATTCTCGACCCACTGCCCTGTCTCCCACAACCTACCTATTTTCGACCCACTGCCCTGTCTCCCACAACCTTCCTATTCTCGACCCACTGCCCTGTCTCCCACAACCTACCTATTCTCGACCCACTGCCCTATCTCCCACAACCGGCCTATTCTCGACCCACTGCCCTGTCTCTCACAACCTACCTATTTTCGACCCACTGCCCTGTCTCCCACAACCTTCCTATTCTCGACCCACTGCCCTGTCTCCCTGAACCTACCTATTTTTGACCCACTGCCCTGTCTCCCACAACCTACCTATTCTCGACCCACTGCCCTGTCTCCCTGAATCTACCTATTTTTGACCCACTGCCCTGTCTCCCACAACCTACCTATTCTCGACCCACTGCCCTGTTTCCCTGAACCTACCTATTTACGACCCACTGCTCTGCCTCCCACAACTTACCTGTCTTTGACCTACGGCGCTATACTACTCAGCACCTGAACTAACGGCGCTTTATTTACGACCCGCTCGCCAAACTGAACTTCACTATCTAGCGATCAACTTTCACGTGTTATAGAGGACTTGCACGGGTCATATGACTTTGTTACTGGACGGCAATAAAACAAAAACGTTCATTTGGCTCCTGTCAGTTGCAAGTCGGATTATACGTTTTCGTTTTGTTTGGCTGTTGAAAATGGTTATTTCGTATTGTTCCGTTGGCTGTACGTATATAGTATAGACAACGAAATGGATCTTCAGTTATACTCCACTGTTTTCAAAAGATCCGGAACGTCGCGCAATGTGGATATCTTTTATTGGCAGGACTGCTTGGTGTCAAGTCCAGAAGCCATCTCACTTGTGTTTCACTGTTTGCGGACAGCACTTCGTTGATGGTGAGTCATCATGTGCCGTTATCAAATTTTTAAATATTTATAAGCTCCCTCATTTCAATGGAAAGCAGATGACAAACTACTGTTATTGGTAGGCTTATGCGTAGGCCTACTTGCAGACTTGACTCGTGTAAGGTATTAATCAATAATTGCCATAAGGTATTGTTTTCCTAGTTAGCAGGTAATCAATTAGTAAGTGTAAAAAGTTCAATAGATAACTAAAGTTTAACGCCAGTGCTAATGCAAAAAATAACCAGAATTCAATTGAATTCTCGGTGCTCCCGAAGTATGCGAACCAAGATGGCGGACATCGTAACGTAACACGGGTAACAGGTTAGGGTTAGGCGATAATTTCTTTCCAGTTTTCCTTATTTTAGTCCTATTATCAGTTCGAAGACTAGCCAAGAGCCTCCCGTAGTATTTATTCCTAAAATTATGGCCTAACCCTAACCTAGTACACATATTACATTCCGCTGTCCGCCATCTTGGTTCGCATACTTCGGGAGCCCTGAATTCTCCATCAAAGAATACGCTCGCCACCGCATCTCTGATCCCCCTGGGAGTTTCACAGGTTCCAATCCCATGCGGGAATAGTCATGTGCGAGGGGATTGTAGCTCTCCTCCCACTGAGGGTGGTTCACACGACCGCTGGTCGATTATGACATCCCCCACCATCAAGTATATGCATAACTGGCTAACTAATCCCGACATAGAATGGTAATCCTGTAATCGTACGATGTTGCATCTTGCAATCTGTCCTTAACCACAGATAAATTCTATCCTAAAACTACCCACATTGGTAGGCATAGTTGCGTTTTAAATTGAATGAAATCTTCATTAATGGTCAGAAGGTGTTGTCTGATTGTTTTGTTAGTTAGCAGGTAATTTATTACTGATCTGTTACACAAACTTGGCACTGTCAAATGATGATTAGTGTTTAATTTATTCTCAGGAAAAAGGGAAGATAACCCAATATCAGCTGCTTAAATGTCCCATCGATATTTGAATTTACCCCCGAGGCATCATATCTTCCATTTGAAAGGGCTGTGGAGGCAGATACATTTTTTACTCTAAATTATGGAATGTTACTTCCAGGTTATCTTATCCTTGCTTATAGATATCTCGAGGTTAGTGACTCCAACTGACCCATGCATGCCACACTGAAAATTCTCTTGTGTACCCATAAAATAAGGCTGTTGGAGCCTTCAGGCCTTGAAAACAGTCGAATCTGAGCACGATGGATTTATGTGAAACACGTAATATGCATTTAGAGGCAAAAATATCCCATCCTGAGCAGCACTGATCCACAACCTCTTGCCTATGGAATCAAAACATTAGACAAATTGGTGTACTGTGCGCATTCACAAATCTTTGCGAATCAAGTGTGCCTTTTGACTTAAGAAAATTTAGCATTGAAATGGTCTATCTCAATATCAACCTAGTATCTGCAGATGAAAACCAATTGTTTTTTAAAAATACATTTTTGATGTGCTTTATTTTTCAAATATAATTTATAATTACTGTAAAGTGTGTGATATATTTGGTACCATGAATACCATTTGCAAATTAGCTTGGGTTACACCCCTCTCAAATAAAAGTTTAGACTCTTAAGTCATATCTCATAATATTCTTTAAAAAGGTTGCGGCTAGCCGGCTACCCATCAGAATTTCCTTTCAGATCACAAAGTCGCAATATTACGCCTCAAGTTTCATTGGCAACTGTATCTGGTTGTAGTATCGGTGTCCAACTTTAGACTGAAACCTTCACTACCAGACCCACCGAAACAATTTTTTTTTCTTGATAGGGTCGTCTTGAAGTTGATTTCGTTAAAGCACAATGGACACTTTATCTCCACCAATTCACAGTAATCACAAGTTACTTTGACATTACGATAAGCATCAATAAATGGATACTGAAGATGTATTATCAAGTCACGCAAGCTGAGGTCTTGTGCCACTGTGGTCTTGTTGCAACTTATACTTTGCCATCCATCTATTCCATGGTCGCACCCATATCTGTAAGATAATGGATACAGATAGAGTTTTCATAAAATCTAACGATCAAGGAGTGTGAAATTTATGTCCATATCCCACCACAGCCACTAGTCGTAAATGAATTTGATTCCAAGTAGCATATCTTTTTTACCAATGACAATAAAAAGACATTTTGGATCAGTTGTACAAGCACCATTAGGATAGGATTTATCTAGGGGGGAGCCAGTTATTTGTTTTCAGAAGCATGGACTTGGATGGTGGGGAATGGTCGTAACCGATCAACAGTCATGTGAACCACCCTCGGTGGGAGTAGAGCTGCAATCCTCTCTGGGATTGAAACCTGTGAAACTCCGAGGGTGATCAGAGATGCGGTGGCGAGCGTATTCCTAGATGGCGAATTCAATTGAATTCTGGTTATTTTTTGCATGACCACTGGTGTTAAACTTTAGTTATCTATTCAACCTTTCACACTTAGTAATAGATTACCTGCTAATTAGGGAAACAATACCTTATAGCAATTGATTATTAATTCCTTACTGTCTTACACAAGTCAAGTCTGCAACTGCAAGTAGGCTTACTAATAACAGTAGTTTGTCATCTGCTTTCCATTGAAATGAGGGAGCTTGTGAATATTTAAAGAAATTGATAACGGCACACTATCACCACATTAACACTCACCATCAACGAAGTGCTGTCCGCAAACAGTGAAACACATGTAAGATGGCTTCTGGACTTGACACCAAGCAGTTCTGTCAATGCAATAGGCAATAGATGATATCCACATTGCGCGACGTTCCGGATCTTTTGAAATCAGTGGAATATAACTTAAGATCCATTTGGTTGTCTATACTATACGTACAGCCAACGGAACAATACGAAATAACCATTTTCAACAGCCAAACAAAACGGAAACGTATAATCCGACTTGCAACGGACAGGAGCCAAATGAACGTTTTTGTTTTATTGCCGTCCAGTAATAAAGTCACGTGACCCGTGCAAGTACTCTATATTGGTCGTGTATGCCAATGAGATGATTCAATCGTACGTCGACAAAACATGATTGACGGCATTCATAAATGTAGGCTGGAATCTCAAATGGTAACAATGACCATATTGGTAGTTTAAAATGTGTTACTAATTAGGCTACTGAGGGTTTCTGGTTTGGAATGACGGTTTTCTAAATTTTAACAAGCCGTCTTATGCCATGTCGTAAATCTTGTGACAATATGACGCTGATCCGAAATAAGCAAATAGTGCCCTGGTTCGTATAAAGTATTTTTCTTCAACATTCTATAGTAGAAGCGATGCCAAAGATTAAGTACGAACTGCGTCCTTTGCAACTTCATTAGGTTGCAGATAAGATAAGCTTAAATTTGTATATACACCTATCTGAGTTATATTAAAAAATGCAGGATATGGCAGAACATTCGTTGAAAAAGACCAAGCGTGCAAATATTTAATTATTGCCTCACCGTTTTGCCTCGCACGAAAATATAGGCGACATCGAATGAGCTTCTGAAAAGGAACTAAGCTACGCCGATATCGAATGGCTTGTTAAAATTTTAAAAACAGTGAATCCAAGCACAACGCCATCAGTAGCCTAATTAGTAGCAAATTTTTAAACTACCATTTATGGTTATTGATTACCATTTGAGATTCCAGCCTACATTTACGAATGCCGTTAATCATGTTTTATCGACGTACGTTTGAATCATCCCAATGGCATACGCGACCAGTATAACACATGGGAGTTGGTCAAAACGTAGTAAAGTTCATTTTGACGATCGAGTCGTGACTATAGCACCGTTGGGTTAGGTACAGAGTGGTATAGCGCCGTGGGTCGAAGATAGGTAAGTTGAGGGAGATCGATCAGTGGGTCGGGGATGGGAAGTTTGAGACAGATCGGGCAGTGAGTCGAGGATAGGAAGGTTGAAGGGGTTAGGAAGGTTGGGGGAAGTAGGACAGTGGGTCGAGGATAGGAAGGTTGAGGGAGATAGGGCAGTGGGTCGGGGATGGGAAGTTTGAGGCAGATCGGGCAGTGAGTCGAGGATAGGAAGGTTGAAGGGGTTAGGAAGGTTGGGGGAAATAGGACAGTGGGTCGAGGATAGGAAGGTTGAAGGGGTTAGGAAGGTTGGGGGAGATAGGGCGGTGGGTCGAGGTTGAGAGAAATAGGACAGTGGGTCGAGGTTAGGAAGATAGGGCGGTGGGTCGGGTTGAGAAGGTTGAGGGAAGTAGGACAGTGGGTCGAGGTTGAGAGAAATAGGACAGTGGGTCGAGGTTAGGGAGGTTGAGGTAGATAGGGCGGTGGGACGAAGTTGAGAAGGTTGAGGGAAATAGGACAGTGGGTCGAGGTTAGGAAAGTTGGGGGAGATAGGGCGGTGGGTCGAGGTTAGGAAAGTTGGGAGAGATAGGGCGGTGGGTCGAGGATAGGAAGATTGAGGGAGGTGGGTCGAGGATAGAAAAGTTGGGGTAGATAGGTCGAGGTTAGGAAGGTTGGGGGAAATAGGACAGAGGGTCGAGGTTAGGAAGGTTGGGGGATATAGGGCGGTGGGTCGAGGATAGGAAAGTGAAGAAAGGTAGGGAAGTTGGTCGAGGATTAGAGTTGGGATGACTGTACAACGTCACTGGCTCTAAAGTCTAAACCAGAGGTCGGCAAACTTTTGTCGTTCGCGGGCCAAAATTAAAGGTTGCAACGTCATTGGCGGGCCGCACGTATTATTAGAAAGTTAAAAACCGAAGGAAAGGCCAATGACTCAC
The DNA here is from genome assembly GCF_013122585.1 of Styela clava. Lineage (NCBI taxonomy): Eukaryota > Metazoa > Chordata > Ascidiacea > Stolidobranchia > Styelidae > Styela > Styela clava. The sequence continues at coordinate 20,567,042 of NW_024102834.1, read as the reverse complement.
ATTTTTCACCCAGATTTCAGTTAAATTTCAAGCAGTGCGCGAAGACTGATCATTCGAATATTTTCAGCGTCATTAAACCATTTGTGCTCAGCATCAACTTTTTTACGTTCTGTTGACATTTGTCTAATTATAATCAATTATAAGCTTATTTAACGAGTGATTGTGAATAATATACTTGTTAGGTTATAACATAACTTAGTTTTTTATCAAAATAAATTAAAGACTATAATCGTCAATAAAACTGTTGTGTTAATATAATTCAGTGAAGCTTCGCGGGCCGGATCCTGGCGACCTCTAGTCTAAACCATTCAATGAAAGTCGGATCATTTCAATGTGTCGGTCGGTATTTGTTCCATCACTGCATCTAGAAATCACGAATTTGATAAAAAGGTAACAAATATAGTTGGCTTCATAACTGCAAACTCTCCCTTAACAACGAAACACCGCGATAATCCTAAGTGCTGAAAGAGCAACTCAAAATACGATTTCCATCCATTCATTGCTAGTAGACGGTTTGGCAAGTATTTCATGTTTGCCGTAGTATATTAGTCAACTCAAAAGCGAGCAACGATGAACACAATTAAATTGATATGACAAGACATTTTAAATTCTCGGGATTGAATTGAATTGAAAATCTCGTTATCCGCTGAAAAAGACGTTTTTTAAGAAGTGGTCTAATCGTGATGAGTGTTGCTCGGTAATTTTGTATTCTGAACCCCCCTCCCTTTTAGAAAACCCGATCTCACATAAATGCAAAAATGCCTGTAAAGATTTTTTGCAATGCCGGGGTATTCAGATAGCAGTATTGCCCAAAAGATTGCCAAAGTAGCTACCCTATAAATCGCAGACTCTTTTCAACTTCTTATTGTTTGAAATTTCAATCAATTAAAGATGTTATTAGGACATTGTCCTTCTTTTGCGTCACATTTCTGCGGCCCGGCGTCTATTCGTACTTTGGCGGGTCACGAATAAAACGCAGCGCGGGTCAGTGGTTCGCCATCCCTGGCCTAGTACAATTAATCTAGAAACTAGAATTCGGTTGGAAACCGATGACTTATCGATCGAAGGTTAGGGGATCCCCCAAAACAGTGGTCTTACTCCATGGTGACACCACGTGTCCCATCACTAATTAATTAATAACTCGCTAATTATACGACATAATCCATCCAAAATCAATAGACTTCTGATCCGATCTATGATGAGATTCAAACTCGCTTCCGTGAGATATCGCGTGCATCTAACAGACAGACAAACAAACAGACAAATACCTATCAACATACTCACCGATCTTAAGATCGTTAAGTAATTAGTCAGAGCAAAGTGTAAAACAATAACTTTAAAATACAACAGAAAGTTTCTTATATATATAAATATACATGTATACCGGCTGGCCATGTTCTGATAATTCAAATAATTCCGCAGACGCATTACAGTTTTCAGTCTAGTATGGCCATGCTTAATAAATAGATATGCTCTTTTTCATATACGACGCCTATATAAGGAGCTATTATTCATGAGAGGACAGAAATTTTTATGTTGTCACACTTAAGCAAATTCAAAATGTTTTTATATTACTCTGACCAAGTTTCAGTTCATTGTTATTTCTTATCGATCTTAAGATCGGTAAGTATGTCGATAGGTATTTGTCTGTTGGTTTGTTTGTATGTCTGTTAGATGAACGCGATATCTCACGAAGGCGAGGTTGAATCTGCTCCAAATTTTGCATGTGCATGCGTCATATCTCGGAGCAGAAGCCTATTGATTTTGGTTATGTCGTATAATTAGAGAGGTATTAATTAATTAGCGATCTTCGATCGATAAGTCTTCGGTCTCCGACCGATATTCTCGTTTCTTTATTTCAGGCGAATATTTTTAACTTTCTTTCAATTGTCGTTGGCTTTTATGCCGATGAGAAATCTTTTGGTACAACAGGACGCAGAATAGTAAAGAAGATATATTGCATGAGATGCAAAACTTTTTGAAGTAATCATAATTTTATTTTCGTCGCATAAATTTTAAAATTATTTTGGAATTTGAAAATGTATTTATCTACTGCCGTAAGACGTGTGGAGTTTATTTGACTTCCGTTTCATTTTTTTACTCCCCAACTTTTTTTAAATTAAAATAAATATTATTTTAATTTCAGATAATTCATGTCTTAAAGTTATGAGTTTGACAGAGAATATCAAAATTTGGGCATTAGGATAATACGATAGCAAAGGTTACCTCGCAGAACTGCAACTTAGACGGCCTACTGGTGAACTATTTTGATTGGTTGATCCCAAATGTCCGTGTGATCAAACAATTCACGTTCAAGAAAGTGAATACACCCTGTGATCGCAAATAACCTAATCGGGTAATGAAACTGCGATGAACGCCATAACGGGAAATTTTATTTTAAAAGGAAAGTATGCAAACAAGGTCACTTTATGACCAATTATTAGCCTTGTGTCGTGGCCCCCTTCAAACAGCTCCATGGCCCCCTAGGGGGCCTGCGGCCCCGGTTGAGTCCCACTGATATACCTTTGTTCAGCTCTGCCGGGATGCTAGTTTATTGTAAATGTCACAAACCTACATGATTATGACAGAAATTTAAAAGCCATTCAATGTTATGCATGCTGCTAATGGCATACCTTGGATTAAACAATGTCCTTCAAATATGGCTTGTATGCCGTTGTAGCCAAGATAGGAGTGAGTAGAGGATAAGAGTAAAGATGTGGCAACGCCATCTAGTTTCAGTTGAACATTCATAAAATCACACTTTCAAGTTTTTTATTTACAGAATGAAGGTCCAAAAATATTCAACTAAATTTTTCGATGAAACAACTCAATAAATCAAATTTTGACCAAAAAATATTATGGTTTTACTGTGATACGGCATAAATGAGATTCATATTGTATTGCAGATATTCCAAAAGGAGGCGCTTCCGAAGTATTCGTACCAAGATGACACACAACCTGAACCTGGTACACATACTATGATCAGGTTTTGCGACATCTTGGTACATATACTTCGGGAGCACCCAAAAGAATACTTTTCCTCCTACCTAGTGGTGGCAAATAGCCATTCCAGTGGTGTTTAAGTGTTATCAAGATTGGTAAATTCCAAATCCCATTCTGTTAAAACAATTCATGCCTAATAAATTGAAAACACCCCATAAAATAAGGAAACCTGTTTTTCTAAGGAAAAAGTAAAATGAGTTTTGCGACTAGCATTGTGGCCCGCCATTAACTGTGGTAGGTATACATTTGAAGTCGTCGTTTTCATTTATGGCAGGAATTACTTGAAGACCTATAGTGAGGGAGATGGACCTTGAAAAAGGGCAGCATAAAATTGTTCGATATGTTCACTGAAGCGTGAAGCAATTAAAATGCCAACAAAATATATTAAAGATAAACAATAAAAGTCTGATTATGAGAAAATATAGAAAAACGTCATTAAAATCACAAAAAAAAATTACAGTATCTGTTAGCAAATTCAAAAGATATTGATAAAGGGCAGCATGAAATATTTTGATTTGTTCATCGGAGCTTAAAAAATTACAGGATCTGATGCGTATGATTGCATGCAGACTTATTAGGAATCAATAAACTGAATAATATTGTAGAGCAGGGGTTCTTAAACGTTTAGGGCTGTTGGTCCCCTTTCAGAGGCTTTTAACACTCCCAGTTTATCATTCTAGCGCTATTTATAGCGTTATTACGATTGGTAGAATCTCATGTTCAAATAAAACACGCTAAACAAAGTTATAACGCCATGTGAAATAATTTTATCAAGCAATGAAACTAAGGAAAACGGGAAGTTTTTTTGTAAAAAGATAGTAAATCAGAATTGTGCCTAACATTGTGGCGCCCTCAACTGATCTGGGTGGCTCCGCTTGGAATCGCTGCTGTAGAATTTAGTTATACATTTGGATGTGGCAATTTATTTGACAAGAAATGAAAACACCAACAAAATATATTAAAAATAAACATTAAAAGTCAAATTATGGTAAAATAAAGAAAAACATCAGAAAATTCACCTAAAAATACAATATTTTCTAGCAGAATTAGAAGACAATGAGAAAGAGGGCAGAATAACATTTTTTGATAGGTTCAAAATAGCGTAGAAAAATTACATGACCTAATTAATGTGTATGCTTGTCTAGAGTTGTGGTAGAATACATCGAAAAATACTGTAAAGTTTAGTTATACTTTTGAAGTCTGCGATTTATTTAATAGACTTATCGGGTCGGGTCGGGTATACAAACGAATCAAATCATTTCATGCAGTCCACTTTCTCAAAGTCTGAAAATGTCATTGTTCTTGAATATTTTTCTGGTTAATTTTCTGTATTTTCTCATAATCAAACTTTTATTGTTTATTTTAATATATTTCATTGGCATTTTCATTGTTTCACGCTCTGGTGAATATATCGCAAAGCTTTATGCTGCTCGCTTTCTAAATGTTCATGTCCCTCAGTATAGTATAGTTACAGTATAGAAAAATTACATGACCTAATTAATGTGTATGTTTGCCTAGAGCTGTGGTAGAATACATCGAAAAATACTGTAAAGTTTAGTTATACTTTTGAAGTCTGCGATTTATTTAATAGGACTATACTATACTGAGGGCATGAACATTTAGAAAGCGAGCAGCATAAAGCTTTGAGATATATTCACCGGAGCGTGAAACAATGAAAATGCCAATGAAATATATTAAAATAAACTATAAAAGTCTGATAATGAGAAAATATAGGAAAACGTCAGAAAAACACAATTTTTTGTAGCAAAAGTATAAGACACTGAGAAAGGGCAGCATGCGTATGATTGAAGCCAATACATTGAAGAATAGAGTTTTGCCGTACCTTGAGTCGGCAATTTATTTGACAGCATTAATTACCTAAAGACCTATAGTGACAGCAGGGAGAAATGGCAGCAGGAGCATGTCAACAAAATATATTAAAAATGAACAATAAAAGTTTGATTATGAGAAAATACAGAAAATTAACCAGAAAAATATTCAAGAACAATGACATTTTCAGACTTTGAGAAAGTGGACTGCATGGAATGATTTGATTCGTTTGTATACCCGACACAGACTGATAACTGAATAAGAAGTAGCCATGTGAGTAAGCCATTCTCATTTACCCCCTCCAAGATAAATTCAAATATTGTAACTCTAAAAGGTTGATAAAGTAACCAGCGTAAGTTCTTTACACAAAGTAGAGTGAAATTGAAATAAAAGTTTGATTCCTAAATATATGGAAGAAAAAATTATGAACATGTACAGTTCTCGACGAAAACTTTAACATTTATGAGACATTACTTTAGTCCACGCGACACCAAATTTACCTCGTTGGCTGCCGGTCATGACATGGCTAAGTATATTAATGCTTCAGCAAAAAGATCTATATTGCCCGTCCACTTTAACAAAATTACACAATCTTATGCACCCTCTGTGAGGAATGCCCAAGTTGTCAATATGGCTGTTCACTAGCAATCACTAAAAACCATGTGGTGACTATTAAAAAATAACATAACCGGGGGTGAAAAATGAGCGCCAAGAAATGAAGAGAAATTTTGGTTAGGGTTGAAATATTAAAAAACTCAAAAGTAACAAAATATTTCACTCAATATCAATAAAAAATAAAAATTTGATTATGTGTAACAAAACAAATACAACTCAATAAAAGTTAATTCGAACCAGGGCTGGGAAGTCAAGAGTTTGATGTATTTTTGCTGGTATTAGAGACGCAGCCGTGCGTTGAAATTATCCGAGTGAGAATTTCAGAATCGAAAGCTGAGAATTTATATTTCTAGCTGAGTTCGAGTCAAATTGTTCAGTCAAATTTTTCTGTTCAATCAAATTTGAATTCAGAATCCTACTCAAATATTTCTGATATCTGTTTTTGAACGATACGATAGGACTACAGGTTACTTTGTGATGAAACAACAAGAGAACAATGACCAATTGTGAGGGCACGGAGGTTGTGTAGACTATGTTTGCTGAATAGAACAATTGATTGCCAAAAAAAATTTCAAATCTATTTTTTTTCAAATCAAATTCAGAATCTAATTGGCGAATACGCATGACGGAGTCGGTCAAGCAAGATGGAATAAAAAGTGTTCTGCTCTGAATAAAACAGCAAAATCTTTGGTGAAATACCAGACCAAATAAAAGTAATTGCTTTTCAACGATTTCAACCACACCGTAAATTACTTAACAGTCAGTCGGTCTAGCAGGATAGAATAAAAGATTTTTTTGTTTTAAATAAAGAAGCAAAGTTTTAATGGAATATCGGGACAAATAGGAAGTTGAAAAAATAAATTGCCGTTCGGCAGCTCCAACCATCTTAAAGTACTTAAAATTTGAAAAGCATTACTTGAAGCAATATTTATCAAGACAACTTTATTTGATAGAACCAAAGATTACATATTGTGATTAAATACAAAGAAATCAATGCTCGAATACATGAACACAAAAGTGGACTTATCGAAAGATGAGCTTGCTTAAAGACTAGACGACAACCTAATCGTGATTTGAGCCCTTGGATTTAAAATTCTGAAACTAACATCCCTAGCCCGAAGTCACAATAACAGCGATTTCAATAAAGAAAAAAAATCAAAATTTGTCCGATTAATAGAAAAATAGTAAAAAAGATGAATCACTAAGTTCACTTCAAAATCAATCCTCGAAAAATTTTCATCGATCATTGATAATCACTAAAACAGACTTTAGATAACGATTTTTATTTCGAGAAGTCCGTGGTTTGAATATACAGCAGTGCTGAGGGGTTGGGGCATATTTTATAGTCAGATCTAACTGGAAATCTGTATTCTAAGAATCGAAGTGCTGGAATTTTCAAGTGAAATATTAAAATACTCGCAAATAGCAGTTTTCTGATCTAATGTGTATGCTTGTCCAAAGACTTGTTAGACGCCAATACATCGAAGAATATTGTAGAAGTGGTTCCCAACCATTTGGGGCTTGTGACCTCATTCCAGTGTTATTTTGATTGGTAGATTCCACTATGTTTACATATTTCATGCAATCTTATCAAGCAAGGAAACACAGGTGTTACTTTTGTAAAGGGGAAAATAAGATGAGCTTAGCGGCTGGCATTATAGACTTAAAGGGCAATGGACTCCCGGTTTTGAACCACTGCTGTAGAGTTTAGTTATACATCTGAAGACGGTGTTTTATTTAATAAATGAATTACTTGAAGACTTATAGTGAGGGAGATGGACCTTAAGAAATGGCAGCATGAATTTTTTTGATATGTTCACTGGAGCGTGAAACAATGAAAATGTTAACAAAATATATTAAAAATAAACAATAAAAATCTGATTATGAGAAATAAAGAAAACATCAAAAACATTAGCAAAGACATTGAGGCTTTTAACACTCCCCCCAGCTTATCATTCTAGTGGTATTTTAGTGTTATTACCATCGGTAGAATCCGAATCTCATTATGTTCAAGCAATACATGCTCAACAAAGTGAAAACACTCTGTGAAATAACCTTATCAAGCAATGAAACTAGAAAGAACTGGGAGTACTTCTTTCAGTTTTGCACCCAACATTGTGAATGTGGCCCCATCCAACTGATTTGGGTGGCCCCCAGCTTGGAACCATTGCTGTAGATAGAGTTTAGGTATAAATTCGAAGTTTAATTTACGGCAGGAATTACTTAAGACCTACACTGAGGGAGATAGACTTTGAGAAAGGGCAGCATAAATTTATGTGTTCACTGGAGCGTTAAACAATGAAAATGTCAACAAAATATATTAAAAATAAGCAATAAAAATCTGATTATGAGAAAATATAGAAAAACTTCAAAAAAAAAACATAACAATAAGGCATTGAGGAAGGCATTTATTCGAATTGTTCACTTAAGCAAGAAATAATGCATGACGGCATAAAGTGCATTCATATGGAATGAAAAATCATTTGGTTGTTTGTATGCGAGTAGAGTACAATTGAGATAAAAGAGCCTGATTACAGATGAACATATTCTGTTCTCAATGATAAATTTAACATTTATTTGGTTCACGCGACGCCAAATTTGAAAATCAATTGTTACCGATATTTGATAAGGCCAACATTAAAACTAACAAAAATAATTTACCAAAACATCTTTATAGCCCGGTCCCTTTAACAAAATTACACAATCTTATGTACCCTCTAGTGACAAACTGTGACTCAGAGAATTGCTCAAGTTGTCTATATCAGGGGTGCACAACACGGGCCACGCGTGCCAAATTTGGCACGCCATACGCTCAAACATGGCACGCGAACTGTTTTGTGAAAAAAAAAAATTATCCATGATATACATTAAAATATCACGTTTATATCAAAATCAGCAGTTTTTCAGTAGATCAAATTGTTTCAATAAATAGATATTCGTTATTATGTAATATTATTGAAATTTGTTTGTTTTATGGGAGGTAATGTCCAATACCAATGATTGTGCGCGGCACGCGACAAGATTATTTTGAAAAATTTGGCACGTGTCCTCATTTGAGTTGTGCACCCCTGGTCTATATGACTGTTCATCAGCAATCACTGAAATCCATGTGGTGGGGCAACTATTGAAAATTAGCATAACCGGGGGTGAAAAACGAGCCTAAAGAAATCTGGAGAAATTTTAGTTACGGTTGAAATATTAAAGAAGAGCTCAAAATGAACAAAATATTTCACTTAATATCAATAAAAATATGTGAAATAACACAAATACACTAAATAAATGTTGAACCAGGGCTGTGAAGTTAAGAGTTTGATGTTTATTCGTCGGTATTAGAGACGCAGTCATGCGTTAAAATTATTTGGAGTGTGAATTTCAGAGTCTAAAGTTGAGAATTGAAATTTCTAGCTGAGTTCGAGTCGGATTGTTCAGCCAAAGCCTTGCTAGAGTCAAAAATTTTGCCGATCAGGTTGAGAGAATGTTATTTCAGTTATTTAGAATCGAATGGAATTTTTCACTGAGTTTACAGCACACGGAATTAGGTGCACGCAGAAAAAAAACACAAAAATCTGGCAAGAATACAAAAACATGTGAAAATATAGAAAATGCAAATCGTTAGGTTATTTTAAGTTTCATTCTATTAAAATCTCAGTCAGGTATTGTTTGGTCATGGTTGAATTATTCTGGAAATCACAGGGTTTAAATGAACAGTATATTTCACACAATATCAATAAAAAATTTTAATGTGATTACATGAAATAAAACAATAAATACACGCCTCCCTGTATTTTTTTTCAAATAAATTTACTTAAAACGGGGTTTCGAAAATTACTGAATTCCATAGAAATAGTTTTCTAAAGGATGAATTCTCAAATACATGGATGCAAAAAAATATGTTAAGAGCCTAATTACGCATGAACATATCCTGTTCTCCATGATAACTTTAACATTTATGAGACATTTATTTTGTCTATGCGACGCCAAATCCACCTTGTTGGCTGCCGGACATGGAGCCTAATTACGCATGAACATATCCTGTTCTCCATGATAACTTTAACATTTATGAGACATTTATTTTGTCTATGCGACGCCAAATCCACCTTGTTGGCTGCCGGACATGACTTGCACAAGCTAATTGCTTTGCTTCAGATAACTGCTGAGACCAACATTAAAACTAATAAAAACTATCTATATGGCCCTGTCCCTTTAAAAAAACTACACAATCTTATGCACCCTCTAGTGACAGACTGTGCTCATAGGAAATGGCTGTTCATCAGCAATCACTGAAAACAATGTGGTGGGGCAACTATTAGAAATTTGCATAACTTGGGGCTGAAAAATGAGCCTGAAGAAATCTGGAAAAGTTTTGGTTACAGTTGAAATATTCAAGAAGAGCCCAAAATGAAAAAACTATTTCACTCAATATCAATAAAAATATGTGAAATAACATAAATACACTCAATAAAAAGCAAACAGGGCTGTGAAGTCAAGAGTTTGATGTTTATTGCTGAGACGCATTAGAGACGCGACCCTGCGTTAAAATTAACCGAGTCAGAATTTCAAAGTCTAAAATTAAGAATTGAAATTTCTAGCTGAGATCGAGTCGGATTGTTCAGCCAAAGTCTTGCCAGAGTCGAAAGCTTAACCGACCAGGTCGAGAGAATGTTATTTAGTTATTCAGAATCGAAAGGAACTTTTCACAAGTTCACAGATCACGGAGATGCATGCACGCAGAAATAAATAACAATAATCAGCAGCAATACAAGAGGTTTGAAAATATAAAAAATGTAAATCGTAATATTATTTAAAGTTTCATTCTACTAAAATCTCAAAGTCAGTTAGTGTTTGGTCATGGTTGAAATATTCTGTAAATTACAGAGCTCAAAATGAACAATATATTTCACAAAATATCAATAAAAAATTGAAAATGCGATTACATGAAATAAAACAAGAACAACACTACTCTCTGTATTTTTTTTTTAATTTTTTTTTTTGAATAAATCTATTTAAAACAGTTTTTTTTTTAAATTACTGAATTCTACAAGAAAAAAAGTTTTCTGCCTCATTAGATCTGAACTTATTCTATGTCAGTGATTCCCAACCTTGGGGTCGCGACCCATAAGGAGTTGTTTTGTACTATCTCCTAGAATAATAATCTTAATATTATTTCGTTCGTAGGACTGGTTTTATCTACATTTTGTAAATATTGTGAAAGGGGGCATATATTAGAAATTATTCAGAAGGTGTGGCTCAAAAAAGGTTGGGAATCACCATTTTATGCAGTTTCATCATAAACAGATGGGGTAACGGCTGCCGTATCATCGTATATGGGCGAGGCAGTAATATTTTCTGGCGGGACAAAACCGGGCTCGTCATAAACGCTTTCGTGACTTGGATTTTGATGAGAAGTGTCGGGGTTTGAGGATACAGTAGGAAGATTTGTTTGGGGGTTGGGTGGGTTTCTGCGTGGTGTCACCCTTGCGTTATCACACATGGGAGGGGCAGGTATGTTTTCTGGGGGTGTGTCTGGATTTGTTCTGTCATCAGAACTCCTAACTTGACAAGAAATGCTAGGATTTAAGCGGATCATAAGTGAAACCTGTACTTCAGAATTTGGAAGCGGCGTGAACTGAAGGTTGGGTGTGGCTGTGGAAGTTGGCACGCCAACATTCTCATGCATGGTGATAGGCGGGGCAGTAATATTTTCTGGTGGGGCGTAATCGGGCTCGGTATAAACACTTTCGACGCTTGGTTTTTGACAGGAAGTGCCGGGGTTTGAGGGGACAGGGGGATCCATAGGCAGATTAGCTTGAGGGTTGGGTGGGGATCTTGAAGGCAGCACGCTATCATACATGGGAGGGGGTATAGGAGGAGGAGTAATATCCTCTGGGACAATATAATCAGGATCTTGTGGATCAGCGTATGCTTCCTCTATACTCGGTATTTGAACAGATACGTTGGGGTTTGGCATGGGTGAGAGATAACCTTCTTCATCTACCGGTTCGTGAATCTCTTCGTACACATGAGTTGGGGTCGACATTGCAATATTTACTTCCTGGCCTTGTTGTCTGTAAAAAAGACAAGTCGTTAGTTCGAAAATGGAGGAAAGGGAGAATTTACTTATTTTTGGGGGGAGAGGGGGTCGAACTTGAAGATTCGAATCCTCCTTTGGTATTCTATTTTGCACATCCCTAGGTCGAAGTTATAAAATAATTCATTTCACCTGTTTTTCCAATAAATTGCGGCTGCAATCACTAACAATACTGCTATCACACATCCAACTATTATCAAAATCGTTGTGAGAGAGTTATTGCTGGAGTCTGAATCAGTGGAGATGGGGTTAGAGGTCGTCTGATTGGGTTTGTTTGTCCGGGTAGATGGTGTATTGGTAGTTTGGATGGGTTTGTTAGCCTGGGTAGATGGTGTATTAGTAGTTTGGCTGGGTTCGTTTGCCTGGGTAGATGGCGCATTAGTAGTTTGGCTGGGTTTGTTTGCCTGGGTAGTTGGTGCATTGGTAGTTTGGCTGGGTTTGTTTGCCTGGGTAGTTGGTGCATCAGTAGTTTGGCTGGGTATGTATGCCTGGGTAGTTGGTGCATCAGTAGTTTGGCTGGGTTTGTTTGCCTGGGTAGTTGGTGCAATATGATTGGTTGGACGTAGGGGTGTGGTCACGGATTGGCTGGAAGTCTGTAGGGGTGTGGTAGTTGGTGGTTCAATTCTTTTTCCTGAAATATAGAATGAAAATATATTATTGGACTAGTTCTCACATATCGGCCGATGAACACACACAAATGGAGCCAAATAAATAAACACGATAGCTTTGCAAGAGTTAGTATGTTCAAATTCTTTCTCATTTACTTCTATAAAATATTCAGAGCAGTGAGTCAAGTTTGCCAGGATTTCACGGAAGTCGGAGGTAGGAATTCCAAACGCTCAATTGTGAAGAAATCAGAATTGTATAGAAACTCAGAAATGAATGATGAGGATTCCTAAAGGGGGATTGATTTTACTGAAAGTTCTTATAAGGAGGTCTGCATTTTAACAAATTTGATTTTCTTGCAAGTTTTCCAGACTCCACACCGAGAATGATGACTGTTACGTATGCATTAGGAATGGACAAAAACAAATAACATATATTCTTGAGTAGCATTTCAAATATTGAACATATTCTGAAGAAAGCCTATAAGTGCTCAACACAAATCACATTGAGATGAGACTTATTTTATAAATTCGAAAAAGTTGTAATGAAGTGAGGAGTAAACTGGCGATATTCGGATCCTTCCACAGAAGGAGGAACTAATCAGTACTTAGAGCCTCATTCAGAGAGATTTTGCAAACTCCAGATAAGAAATAGTTTCACCTGTTTTACAATCGAAGTATCCGTAAGTTAATTTGAATTGATATTTAGAAGGCAGGCATTCATACCAAACCCATATCTTTTCTACATAGAACCAGTTTACAGTCATACATGTTGTATTAAATGCATTCAAGCAATTACCAGATCCGCTGTATATCCAACATCTCTGTTCAGTGTTGGGTGTAAATGTGAGGGTGGATAGGAGGAAAACTGTAACAAAGTATGTTGAGATAAACAAACTGACCATAGATGGCATTATGAGTTACATCTACTCTGTTTTATATTCAGCTTGAGATTTATAGAATCATTTAGACAAATCAGTTTTATTATAATAGCTGAGCAATTATTTCTATGAACAAGGCCATTCATCTTGTGCTATACAAAATTCAGCAATTATATTTACAGAATTATCTTAACAGTCACTGGTCAACATATAACAATTTGAAGCCATAATCTACGACCGAATGTTCATAGTGTCCAGAGTAAGCTATTAGTTTGTTATTGAACTTCAATAAACCTTTTATACCTTATCTTTGTCACTTGTCAAGGTTTAATCTTTCGTCATGTTCATTTCACATATTTATGCCAAACGTTTTAATTTTGGCAATTTTTCCCAATTCCCTCATTTCATACCAAGGCTCATTAACTATGTCATAATGCGTATTGTTGTCATGACTGAGCTCGGAACAAACTATCTTATCTAACACCAAACCCCCATTGAGATCTGGGAAGGTCATATGCTAACTTATGTTATGAAATACTTACTTCCATATCCAGATCTGTAGCCATAAATTTCAATATCGAAACTTCCTCCCGAGTGTAATGTTGGCGTGAAATCCAATCTGAACATTGTCTGATCCATTTGGAGAGAAGAAACAAAAAATATCCACAGGTGTCCGCCCAATCACATTCATTTTTATTTGTTACAGACTGAATTTCTCCTTTCAAGTCAGATATCTCCGATCCACAACCTTGCATGTTCACCCATGAAATTCCTGAAATTAACAGAATGAGAGTCAAGTTGTTCTTGGAATAACCGGTAAGAGAATTCAAAAGCAAAAAACATTTTGAGAGATTTTGAATTTATATATTTTGCCGGATGAGAACAGAGCAGGCCTAAGTCACAATTTTGAGTTTTAAGAAAAACTCAAAAAAATAGTTTGGAATTTTTTCATTTTTGAATTTCTAGATATTCACACTTAGTAAAGACCTGAGCTGCGGTGATTTTAATTTGGAGAGTATATTTTCGTAATCAATATCTTTTGACACTTCCTTTCTGGTTTTTTATCCCCCATAAATGACTTTGGCCTATTCTGTTTTCAACAACTTGCAAATTTTTTTATATGGGATGCAAGGTAAAACAAGGTGTCTTACTCTTAGGCCTAAGTTGCACTGAACAAATTCTTAATAAAGATGTAAATTTCAGACATTGTATTTCTAGTTTCCATGCCGTTCATATTGGAACTTAGGCCTATTTTGTCCTTAACTTCTACAAAATATTATAGTCCCAAGTCCAGCTAAAATTTTGATTATTGAGAAATTCAGGATTTCAAGACCACCACCTTGTAGAGCATGGCTCAAAACCCTAAAATATTGAAAAAAGTGAATTTCCCATAAATGTGACTTGGGTGAATTTCTTTTGTTCTCATCGATTTATTCTGTTAGAATTCTTCATTCTATTTTGCAAAACTCTAAATAAGATATAGTTTCACCTGTTTTGCAATCGAAGTATTCGTAAGTGAATTTGAATTGATATTCAGAAGGCCGGCATTCGTACGAAACATATAGCTCATTTGAATTGGGCCAATGCACAGTCATGCATGTTGTATTTACTGCATTCGAGCAACTACGAGATCCGCTTAATATCAAACATTTCTGTTCAGTATTGGGTGTAAATGTGAGAATGGATGGGCTAATGGATTCATTCCCTGTAATAAAGTATGTTGAGATAAATAAACTGACCATAGATGGCGTTATAGGTTAGAACTATTGTGTTTTACATACGATTTATAGACCTGATGTTGTTTGATAAGTTAGTTGTACGAAATACAAAGTTACAGAATTATTTTGAGCAGTCACTGGTTAGATAATGTGCCAACATGTAACAGTTCCAAGCCAGATATACAACCAAATGTTCATTGTGTCCAGAGTAATTATTTTGTTATTGAGCTTCAATAAACCTTTTATAACTCATCGATGGTGGCCTATCGTTGTCACGCGTAAAATTGAAAAAAAAAATAAAAAAAACTTAAAATAAAAGTAAAATAAAAAATAGTTGTGAAAGAACATGAAAAAAAAAAAAAAAATTAAATGCGAAAAAAAAATTAAAACGAAAATAAAATAAAAACGGAATAAAAAAGCGCGAAAAAAAATTGAAAAAAAAAAACGTGAATAAAAAAAAATGAAAAGGTTGCAACGATGGGCCGCCCCGTGGCTATCGTTGTCACGCGTTTATATTTTAGAGAAAATTTGCTTCTGCTTGGGACCAACTATGTCATGCATAATCCTACGCGCACAAACAGTGTTCCCTGGGTTTCTAACTCACTACTGATTTTCTTGAGCAATATTCAATAAATTTGAGAAGGAAATGTTCTATAAATTCTCCATGCTACAAGTTCAACTAGAAGTAATACATTTATAACAATGATAAGAGAATATAGATTTGAGTACGAATATTTGTGAAATTTGTTTTTACGTGTAGAAGATAATTGAATTGGAGAATGCTGCTCAACTGCCCGGACACTCTTGCAACACCGGTACTGTCTGTACCCATGCAATCACTCATGAAACGAATGGGATAGGATTTACATATTTATCCCGGGGGAGAGGAAAGCCGACAAGACGGCTTATCCATATGGCGAACCACGGCCTCTCGTCCGGTTACCAGTCTCAGTCGGGTATGGGATTAGTTATATTGTTTGTTTTCGGAAGCATGGACTTGGTGGTGGAGGAAGCCGTAACCGACCAGCGGTTACGTGAACCACCCAACGACAGAGAGGAGTCCAGCAATCCTCTCGCACATAACCATCCCTGCATGGGATTCAAACCTGCGAACCCACGCAGAGTAATTAGGGGTGCGGTGGCGAGCGTATTCCTAACGTTTAGCCCGTTGAGCCACACCGTCGCGCACAGACTCGATTAAGAGAAAAGGACTGTGTGCATAAAGTAGCCTAGTTAGACTCGTCCGTCGGCTCTAGCCACTACTGTCTGATCGTACAACCACGAGGCTGGAAGGCAGTTATGGTTCACCTGATTTCAATGAAACGTGAATGTCGGCATGTGCATACGGTATGGCATACCAGTACCGTACCGGTACGGCCAACCGTACACTCGTACAGCCAGGGGCGGATTAAGCACATTTGGTGCCCTAAGCACTGGAGACTTTGGTGCCCCCTATGTGCAATTTAATAATAAAAACAATAAACCACACAGGGTGTTATCCATTAAAAAAATCACAACCAACAGTAAATAAAACAACCTTTACGAACATTTTTAGATTTTTTAACTGGTATATATAGCCGATATATATAGCTATCGGCCGTTTACTGCCGATATGATATATCGGTAAACACACAATATCGGGCCGATATATCGGTAGAGCTCTAATCCTGGGGGGGGGGTGCGCGTGTGACAATATTGATTCATGCCTCCAGTCTCATCGTGAATCGAAATACCAAATGATACAAGTCACAACTGTAGTTTGAAATTTTACCGGTTCCCAGTAGTCTACCTCAGAGTATTTCAAGGCTGCTAGGTTGAAGGACCGCAAAAACTTTTGAGGAGGTCTCTCGGGCCGCAAGTCGAGGAAAACCCAAAAGTGATCGAAATATCGCGAGCTTACTTACTTTAAATTTAATAAACAACAAGAGTTTACCGTTCTAACCGACTATTGTTATGTTGCATGGGTGACGTTCTTTTAAAGAAGATATATAAAGCCTTAAGGAAAATTAATTTCCTTATGTCACCTTTCTTGTGACACATTTTATTACGAATTGTTATATTTGAGTAATTTAAAAACTTGCAGCGTGAGCAAGCTTAGTGCCATCGTCAAATACCAACCAAGTCCGTCTAAGTTCGTATTCCGGGAACTAGCTAAAAAAAAATGGATTGGGCGGCTTTAAGTCTGCTCTGCGTTTCGTCACTACTGTCACATGGCCTACGCTTGAAAACTGAGAAGTGTTTTTACTAAAATAAAGTCACAGAGCGTTAAAAAAAGGGTTTGAATCTCGGGTTACCAATCCTAGTTGGAATAGGTAAAAAGAAGTCAAAATCATTCTTCTATTAGATACAAATATACGCTAAAATTGTTCTGTGAGCCGCACGGAATGTATCAGCATGATAGGGTTTGGTCCACTCTGGTCTACCTTATCAAAAAAATCCCGACTTCGCTGACCACAAGATCATTGAAATGCGATCGTGCAACCGTCACATAGTGTAAATAGTTCATTGGTCCAATTGTTGAAGAAAAAAGAACTTTTTTTAAACAAAAATGCAGCAACAAGGAGAATACTTGAAAGAAAAAACAACAACAATTTAAGAAAACGACTCATAGGCCAATTTCGTGTCCAATGAGCAAGTTTCAACGTTTATTTTTATTGGACCTTTCCCCGACCTTAGACCCCCGAAAAATTCTTCCTATACGATACAGTTGCAAAACTTTCGGGCCTCATTTTAAGAGTGGTTTCGCGAGTTGGCGCCTGTAAAATGAGATATGTGTTTCAAACCATCATTATGATTCATCGCATAAAACAACCTGTTTTTTAAAAGTACCGGTAAAGAATTTTATCCTAGTCTATCACAGCTATTTATACACCATTTTTTTTATTACTGCAATTAAATTAAAACTCCTAGGAAGACAGAGTGATCATTGAATTATCTGCTTTATATTAAAATTTCCGAAACACAACTGAAAACTAACGAATAGAGTTCAAAAATGCGATAATGTTTACGACCACGCCTGAAAATCTGTCTGAGCGGATGCGAAAAAGGTGCATTGTTACGTCACTTTTTGCCTCTTGCTGATTGGCCAAAGTCACGATGTAAACAAGGATGCTCGGGGAAAGGTCCATAGAGAAGATTAACATGATACTTGAAGACGAAAAATAAGCGAACATTTTGAAGTTTTAGTCGTCTGGTGAACTCGTAATATTTTAATAAACATCGATAAACTATATAAAATTCTGCTCTAAAATTTCTGTGGTGCCCTCTTTGCTTGGTGCCCTAAGCACGTGTTTATATTGTTTAATAATGGTTAACTCGCCGCTGCGTACAGCCGTAACATACCTATCCAGACGAATGATAAATCACGCGGGCTCAACCATTTATTTCAATCCATTCCTCGATTCACCATATTCTACTAGACTAGGGGTGGGCAACTTCTCCAGTCGGCGGGCCGGATGTGGGAAAATGAAGTCCTCGGTGGGCCGGATTATAACATGAATAGTATTCAATATCTTAATCACATATTTATTAGCTATTGCAAGAAAGAAAGTTATAAATCGTGTTTAAAGTAAAGTTTAAACTTTAAAAAAAATAGAGACCCAAAAACACATAATGAATTTATCATAATGTACTAAAAGTGTAATAATGAAATATCATGAGACTGATGTACAGTCAGCAGGCCGGTCAAAATCTCTTCGCGGGCCGGACCCGGCCTGCGGGCCGTATATTGTCCACCCCCAAACTAGACTATCCGTATCTCCCACTCGTTTCATGAGTGACTGTATGCTGGGTACCGGGTACGATCAGACGGTATCGGTATCGCACGAGTGTCCGGCCAACTGAGCATTTAAGCAGCATTCTCCAATTCAATTACCTTCTACACGTAAAAACAAATTTTTTGAATTTTCGTATTCAATTCTATATTCTCTTATCATTATTTTGAATATATATATTACTTCCAGTTGAAATTGTATCATGGAGAATTTATAGAACATTTGCATATTAAATTTACTGAATATTGCTGAAGAAAATCAGTAATGAGTTAGAAACCCAGGAAAAACCGTTTGTGCGCGTAGGATTATGCATGACAACGTTGGTCCCAAGCCAAAGCAAAATTTCTCAAAATAAAAGCGCGTGACAACGATGGGCCACCTTTTTATTTTATTTTCATTCACGTTTTTTTTTTTTTAAATTTGGTTTTTGCTTTTTTTATTTCGTTTTAATTTTTAATTTTTTTTTGCATTTTATTTAATTTTTTTTTTTTCACAACTATATTTTTGTTTTACTTTTATTTTTTTATTATTTTTTTTTTAATATTACGTGTGACAACAATGGGCCACTGTACTCATCTTTGCCACCTCAAAGTTTAAAGTCTGTTGAAGTCTGTTTCATCGTGTTTATTTCACATATATTCCATGGCACTACATTTGACAGACGTTTTAATTTTGGTAATGTTCCTGAATTCCCTCGTTTCATACCAACTTAACTTACTGGTATGTCATGATGCAGATTGTTGTCATTTTTTGTGCCATGACTGAGTTTGAGACCAATTGGCTTATCTGACATCAAAACCCCATTGAAGTCTAGGAAGGTTATGCACTAACTTATGTTAGAAAATACTTACATGCTGCTTTAATTTTAATATTGAAACTTCCTCCTGCAAGAAACATGGCCGTGAAATCCAATCTTAACATCGCCTGATTTATTTGACGAGGAAAATGGATTTTAGATACACAGGGACTCCTCGGATCACATTCACTTTCATTTGCTGCGGACTTGATTTCTCCTTTCAAGTCATATATGTAAAGTTCACAACTCTTCCCGTTCACCCATGAAATTCCTGAAATTAACGGAATGAGAGTCAAGTTGTTCTTGGAATAACCGGTAGGAGAATTTCAAAAGGAAAGATCATTCAGAGAGATTTTGAATTTGTATCTCATTCGAATCCTTCTACAAGTAAGGAAATAGGTTCAGAATTAGGTTACAGAATCAAAGATAAATTTTATGGGATTTTGAAGAATTTTGAAAACTGAAAATTATTAGTCTCTTAGACATCTTCCCAAATGAATTAAAATATATTGAACATTGTAAAATAAATTGGTCTAGAAATCCAGTAGTTGGCGCCATGCAAAAAAATGGATACTCCCATAGTCCCATCGCACAAGTAGTATAGTAGGCAAACAAAATTAGTTACCTCCATGCTTACATACTTCTGCAGCAAAAAAAAAATGTTTTGACAAAACCAAGAAAAATCTATGAACAGCATTAATTTAGAAAAGATCCATATGTACATGTGAAAGAAAAGTTGGCAAGATGACTTGATAATATGGCAAACCACGTACTCTAGTCCAGTCAATAATCAACTAATTACAGAATGGAGGGGAGGAAGGGAAAGAGCATTGTTATACAAGAATGTCTGAATCGAATCGAATAATCAAAAAAATTTCTATTTATACAACGCTTGGTCGCGCATTTCGCTCCAATCAAAAATTTACCATTGACATGTAAAAATACCTACATAGTTTGGTTAAAAATACACAGACATCAAAGACATGGCATAGTGAGATTAGAATAAATTCACTGAGACTTTTTTAACTGAAACACTGCAAATACTCATGTAGTACTGTAATTAACTAATGTTGGCTAATGACAGACAGAGTTGATTTTTAGTATTACGCTACTTCAGTGTCACATGAAAAATTGAAAATTTTGGCGAAATATTCGTATATTCCACTTCTTGTCCAGTAAAATAGGGAATTTCCTATTTATCCCTGGGGAGAGAAAGTTGGTTGAGATGACTCAATAAAATGGCAAACTTCGGCCTCTAGTCCAGTCACTAATCAACTAGTTACAGAATGGAGGGAGGGAAAGATCTTTTTTTATAAAGGAATGTCTAAAACAGCCTAAATTAGATGTGAATCAATGATCCGCGGTACAGGGATCAAGATTGCCGCTAAATTCATCGCCATTGCAATCTCTGACGTACTTTGACACCTCTGGGTCTAAAATTCGTCTCCCAACAGGCAGACAGGCATGGTGCCAGTCAGAAAATCGTGGCCTTTTCGTAAACCGTCAGCCCAAATTTTTAATTGTTAAGTTTCATTGTCAACCACGTTTAAATTTTACCATAGGCCAAATTTCTTGGAAACCATCCTTCTCAATAGATTGTTAACTCAAAACTTTGAGCCTCAAAAGATGTCATGATAAGCCAGTTGTGCAAGTTGATGCATAAAGTAAATCCATCAAAAAAATTTTATTATCAATTTCACCTTCCAATTTCTTCGTGTTCAGCGAGGTGAGATGAAAAACGTAGGCGTTCCGTGACAAAAATGTTTGAGAATCGCTGGCTTGAATATTCAGAAAATCGGATAAAATTTTTATGGCTTTTATCAACTTCTTTTGCACAGAACAAGGATTTATACAAGCGGTCACTGATATTTAAAAATATGTACGATGCTATTACTTTATCAGTGGTTCAAAACAAAATCATAATGTCTCGCTGAACTATCTCATTGTTTACATCCTCACCCAAGATTTTAAGTCAAACCAGAAAGATTTCTTCCCTGCCAAAGCCTACTAGATATGGTGGTCAAGTGCAGTTTTAAGTATTCTGTGGCGTTTGCAGCTGCCGCAAAACCATGGCGGTATTTCCATACCATGGCCGCTACGGCCAAACCTAAGGTGACTGACTTTTTAGCTGCCACAACCAATGTCGAGCTGCCCTTACCGCGGCAGCAAATTGAAAACCAATGGCAGGTAAAATTTTGCTGCCGTAACTGCGGCAGGTGGGCCGTAAAGACAGGGCTGTCCCTTGTGGTGACAAATATTGAGTAAGTTGGAACGTTCGTCTTATAGATACAGTTTTGATGGATTTGGGGTTAGGGTTTAAATAGATATAATTCCGCATGATCAATTAAAATCTGGTACATTAATTTGTGAATATACCGTTAATACTGATTTCTGAATAGCGCTATAAAACCATGGCAACAGCTACCGCGGTTCGTTCGTGGCAGGAGCTGCCATGAAGTGGTAAGAACTGCGCCTCTCAGTGGTTCTCAAACGGTGGGGCCCACCCTACAAGGTGGTAGGGATGTGACGAGTCCGGCATTACAGAGGATCGACGAATCAAAGACTCGAATCAAATCCCCCGAGTCCGTGACGTCACAATGCAAAAGCATAAAAACATGTTTTTGACCGTGATCGTGCGCTCACAAACATACGTCGTAGCTCATATTTTTTGCCTAATGGTTCCGCAGATAGCTGTTTAATCAATTTGAAAATATTTTTTTTCTCTTTTTTGGCGATCATAATACGAACATAAACGTTCTGGGCGGCTATTCAGAAATTCTTACATGTCAATATGAAAAGCTTTTGACTACAATGCTTTCCCATAATTGCAGATACTTCTAGCCGTAAATTTACCATGTCACGTGCGCAAATGGTAGAGAAATGCCACTGGTCGTCAATACAATGTGGTGCATCTGCTTGCAATTTAGTAGGTCATGTAAGCAGGCCTTCCCAAGCCCAACCTTTTTCTTCTCGCGGGCCACTTTCACATAAGGAAATTCGTTGCGGGCCGCAAACGTTTGTACCAAACTTTAATAGCCTACCAACCAAGTCCTGATTTCGTTAGAATTTATGTAATACATAAAAGGCAAGATTATTAACATAAATTAATAATTATTTACTGCATGGTTCCTCATTAGTGCTGGCGAAATATTCGAATATGAAGGACTTGAAGGCGAATATTAGAATAGCAGTTTAATATTCGAATATCTGGTAACACAAGGCGTGGACATGACACTCGCAGGCCGCTGAATCAAAAAATCAATCAATACACAACGCACTTGTGATTTTTTTGACGACCACACGAGAATCTGCACGAGTTACTAACAAACAAAGTTGTAAAAATTGAGTCTTATAGTTGAGTCATGGTGTTTAAATATTTATTTATTTTCAGTGGCTATGATTTTGTCTCAATGAGCGTAATGTGCGCTAATGTCGCGGGAACATCAAGTTTTGGCCGTTTCGTGAAATTTGAAACATCAATACAAGTATTTAATGAAAAATCCATTACAATATATTTTGGACGAATATACCGTAAATACTAATTTGAATATGTAGAATTGTCAATTTTATCAGAATTATTGACGGATACGCAGTGACGTTATTTCTGGCATTTTATTTAACGCAAACAGATAATATAAACAAAAATACAAACATGTCCCGGAGTCAGCAGCAAAGATTGTTGGTGAATATTTATTTTACGTTGGCGATAAAGACAATCAAAACCTACACGGAAAAAGCAATCAGAATAAAACTAATTGAAAATTTAGGTTTCAAATTCATTCCTATAATTGCGCTCGGCGTTCGTCGCCTATGATAGCACAACATCTTTAGTTACAACTTCCAGCTTTAATTGTGAATATTTTGGTGAGATTTCATGAACATGTTCAATAAAATTAGAGAAAAATGTTGTTTCTTCAATTTGCCAATCTTTATTGTGGGTATAGGCATCCTGCAGAGAGGGATATACCACAGAAGAAAAACTAGACTTGATAGAGAAAAAGTAACATATTTTCCGGAATCAGCGCCCTCAAATTTGCTAAAAAGGGTTAAAACATCTTAGGCACCATGAAAAAAAATTTTTTGTCATTTTTTGTCTAATGTTATTTTTCATGATATTGTTGCAAAAACAATTTCCTGCTGCTCCTGCCAGCTTCGATGATTTTTCTATTTTCTTTCACATTTCATCCTACTTTTTCCGTTGAGCCCTCGCTGAAATTATATCTTCTCCTCTCATTTCTATATCTTTTACTAATAGGGCTGGGTTTATTTTCCATTTTTAACTTCTTGCAACTTGGCTGCTGTTTCTATTTTCAGTAAATTTCAATCCACATAATTTTTCTATTTCATTTCTCATCTCTATTTTATATTCCCTTGACTTTTGTTTTCTATTCTCATTGAATCTTAATTTTGCCTCTGGCCTTTTATTTCATTTTGCTTTTTCATTAATTCCTTTTTCCTTAGGCCCCTCGCTGAATTTTTATTATTTAGTTTCTCGAATACTATTTCTACTCACCTTTACTAATAGCGTTTATTTCTTCATTTTTGTTTTCACTCCCACTTTTTTTTCGCAATTTTTTCCCATTATTTATTGCTCCGTATTTTTGTTGGGGCTTTTTTCTATTTCCTAAGACTTTTTGGAGGCTTTTTTACATTCGTAATTTTCACTCTTGCCAGTTGCTCGTTTTTGCGTTATCTGAATGTAACATTTTTCCCCCACTATATCGCTCCGCT
This sequence comes from Styela clava, assembly GCF_013122585.1. Taxonomy (NCBI): domain Eukaryota; kingdom Metazoa; phylum Chordata; class Ascidiacea; order Stolidobranchia; family Styelidae; genus Styela; species Styela clava. The sequence continues at coordinate 20,543,002 of NW_024102834.1, read as the reverse complement.
TTTTTTCATGAGGGGTTCGAAATATTTTCCCACTATTTCGTTCAGGCTTTTTTGGCTTCTAGCTAATTTTATTAACTCTCGCTTCTCCCGCTTCATTCGTTTTGGAGTTCCTTCTTTTATATATATATTTTTGGGCCTTTTTTCATTTGTGATTTTCACTCTCGTCTTATCTGACCACTGATTTATTTTCGTTCACTCACATGCTGGCTTTCTCCTCTCGCCCTGCCCTTTGAGGGTTGTTGTTGTTAGGGCTTGCTTACTTACCCCTTTGGTGCCCAAAATACCTGCATTCTTAACCTGTTTTGGTGTTTCTCTTTCATTCTTAATATTCACTCTTGCACGTTATCTTAGCCTCGCTGATCTCACTCTCACTTGTCTACTCGCTTCATTTTTACTCCGCCCTGATCACTTGGTCTTCCACGCTGGTCCTTGCTGGCTTCTATCACTTTCCCATCACTCCCACCTGCCCCTTCTCCTCGACCGTCTGCCCAGACTGCTGGTCAAGACCTATGACTCAATCTACCATGTGGGTTCGAACCACGGTCCTAATGTTTGACCATGCTTCTACGCTTCCCCTGAGCTACCGCTACTGGTGAGGATAAGCTGTTGATTAGAATCCTACTTAATTAACGACGTCACGTTGGCAGCCTATGACGAGGCTAATTACTCCCGGAAAATTACATTGAACACGCTTCGTTGATTCGAAACAGGTGTATTCATACTTCAATTAAAAGCGTTCATCTGGGACTATCGTGTGCGCTGCTTTAAATATTTAATGTGTGAATATCCATTTTAAATTTGTTGTTTATTTCAGTTTAGTTTTTAATGAAAATACGAAGATAATTTAAATTAGTGAATGTGCAAACCAAATTTCTGACTGTCAGTGAAGGAATACTAATTTGATCCTTTCTGTCTCTCGAGCTAACTGGCCATCGAATCTCTGGTTCAAATTTCTGAATTTATAAAACATCTCAAATCAAAATTGGCGCGACGTTATGCCCTGTTTTAAATAGAAATGATATCATACACGCTGAAAAAATAAAAAAAATTTGTCTGAAGAGCCCTGCGACAGGTAAAACGTGCTACCCCAGGAACTAAAGATGAAATGTAGTGAACTGCGCGTGCTTTCTGCAAGTTGCCAGACAGTAACAAAATACAACTAGTGGTCAATATATACAGGTAAACTGCTTCACCACAAAAGGAAATTCCCAATTTGAGCAGAGTATTTTAATCATTCATTAAAAATATTTGAAACGCCAATCTTCATAAAATACATAAAATGTTCAACCCACCTCCAATAAGGAGTAGAACTCCAATCCACTGAATGGTCATTGAATAATTTCGTTTTCAAAATGTAGAAATTCTGAGAGAATAAATACACGTCCACTGCGCCCAAGGTATTCACTGTATATAACATTGTGAATAGTAGATGCATTGAAGCCAGGCCTGTAAATCACAAAAATATCTTAAGAATAAGTGACATCATTTCCTTGACGCAAAGAAACCATTGTTCCAAATTTTTGCAAAATCAGACAAAATTTCCCTTCAACTAAAAACCGAAACCCAAAGTGTTTTTTGTTTTACTGATATCATGTGTGGGCAACACAAAAAAAACAGTTTTATGTCCAGGGATGGCCAATATCGAATAGTTCACTATTTCGAATACATTCGAAATTATTTTTTTTCGAATATGAAATTTCGAATAATTCGAAGATAAATTCCACTAATTGAAGCTTATCTAAATGTATGTAGGAATTTCCATACAATAAGCAATGAAATAACTGCTATCTACAAGTTACAACCTAGCTATATTACCAGGCATTTCATATTTGCAGATTATTGCAGTATAATACCATGAGTCATGATAACAGAATTACATTAATATGGCAATAGTGGTATCGATGATGGATTTGAATATTCGCGCAACACAAAATCATCCTAGTAAAACGCCCATACTTTTAAATACCAACCATTGTCCAAATTATTTGCCAAAAAGCGGGATAAAGTATGAGTTATTTTTCAGACTCGTGACAATTTTTTCGTGAGTACAAAAATACGAATCAAAAATTAATTATATTCGGGAACTTTACCACACATTTTAAGTCGCTGATCGCCGTTGTAATATTGAGTAATAATACTTTTATTATTTTATAAATATGAAAATAGGAATCAAAAACTATTTATAATCGGGTAGTTTACCACACATTCTAAGTCCACAGATTGCCGTTGTATTTTGTAGATACGAAAATAGGAATCAAAAATTAATATTAATCGCGAGTTTGCCACACAATTTATGTCCACAGATTGTCGTGATATTGTGCCGAATATAATTAGTTTTTGATTGTTATTTTCGTACTCACGAAAAAATTGTCGCATGTGAGAAAAAGAATTTATACTTTTTCCCGTTTTTGGAAACTAATTTGGATAATGGTTGCCATTGGTTTGTATTTAAGAGTATGGACTTTTTACTAGGATGATTTTGTGCTGCGCAAATATTCGAATCCATGACCGATACCACTATTTAAAATGCCCTACCGTGTTAATTTAATTCTATTATCATAACTCAAATGTTGGTAAATCGGGCAGTTTACCACACATTTTAAGGCCACAGATCGCTGTTGCATTTCAGAATTATAATAGTTTTTTTTTATTTTAGAAAATACGAATCCGAAATTAATTACAATTGGGCAGTTTAGCCTGATTTCATGTCCACAAATACTCGTGGTATTTGGTACTAATACTTTCATTATTTTATCAATATGAAAATAGGAATCAATATTTAATAATATCGGTCAGTTTACCACACATTTTATGTCCACAGATTGTCGATACAACCATGAGTTACGTTGAACAAAATTAAATTAATACGGCATGACATTTTAAATGCTGGTACTAGTCATGGATTGGATTATTTTACGCAACAAAAAATCATCGTGGTAAAGGATCGATACTTTTAACTATCGTTATCAAAATTATTTGCCAGAAATTATTTTCTAATAAATCGACTTGTTTTTCCATCTTTGACAATTTATTGGATATCGTAACAATGACGGCTATAAATACCGTATTTCCCGGCTAATAAGTCCACATTGCAAATAGGACGATGTCTATTTTTAGCACTCAAAAAGGGTTTTTTTCCATATAGGCCTCCAATAATACGGGTAGAAAAATTGTGTCCCTGTTGTTCAGTAATGCTGATATGCGCTAATAATTTTATATGTTTAGAACCAGATCATGTTAGTTTGGTAGAATCATACTCACAGAATTAACAATTTTTAGCAATTGAGCGGTAAATTTAAGTTGTAAAGCGGCAATCATTTTGGACAACCTATATTAACCCGAATGTTGAAATAATTTTGGAATGTGACAAGTACTACACTGTACGTGCACGGGTTATTTCGCAGCTGTGTTTTCCTGTCCCTGTCGTGTTTTGCTGAATCGGCAAAACGAAAGGGTCGCAAATCACTTTATCTCGGTGGCCGTGTTTCTCTTTAAAGTAACGATAACCGACCTGCGATTAAATATCATGATTGATATAATAATAAGCAGGTCACATAGAAATAAAATTAACATACTTTCTCAAATGTGCAAATGTGTCGCAACACTATGCGACGTACGGTCGCACAGAATATGAACAAACAAAGTGCCGATTGTATTTCATCGTCATTACAATACGTGAGACAGCGTAAAAAGTCGTTTGAAGATTTCCGTTAAACGAAACACCACGTTTACGGCGAAAAGTGGCTACTATTCGGAATTATTCGAAAATCAGCCGAGAAGGTATTTGAATACTTTGATATTCGAATATTCGATTCGTTTCGGACAACCCTGTTTATGTCCAAACCATGCTTGATTGAATACAGATAGAATCCCACTTTAATCCTATATTGGACGATTTCCCATTTGATACTATCATTCATTGATGCATGACTCGCCAGAATAATCCTTTGCTAATAGTTGAGTGCCAGTGCTGCCATTTCTCAGTTGGATTGTTGAATTCAAATTCCATTCAAATGGTTCTAAGGGAAATGCTCAAAGCAGGGACTCGCGTATAAACAGAGGGGAATGATGATTGGGCGAAGTTGAAAGCAACCACTGAGGTGCCAAGAGTGACTGGGACTCTGAAGAATTATAACATAGGATTTGGGATAGTTAGGATTTTCATAAATATCCCTGGAGAAAGAAAAGCTGATGAGACGACCTAATTGTACATAGATATACCATAGCCCATGTATGTGTGTAATTAGTGTCAGATGTGGTCACTGAAGCCTGACTGGTCAGAATAATCTCATATAAACAAGCAAGCTTCAATGCTGCTACTTTTGTCTTTCTTGGTTTTAAGATTAAATCTGGGCCGAATGCGAAATGATAATAAACAGGATATAAATTACAGAATTATTGGTTGGGCATTTAACAGCTCACATTGCTATAAAGGTTAAATAGCAATTCCCGTTTCTAAATTTCCCTTTCATTATGATATTCTACTTACCAAGATCAGGATACAGCGTTGATAGTTCTGATATAAATCCCATTGATGACCACATACTGTGACTAGAGTTACTACTCCCACTAGTATGATCGAATATATTTCGAGTAAGGTTTACAAGGGACGGACTAAAAGTAGGCACTTGCAAATTAGGCACTTTTTTTAGGCACTTTGAAAAAAAAATAAAAAGGGCGTAATACCTTTTAAAAACATAATTAATTAGTTAAAAATGGTCAAATTAAATGTTAAAAACGCAAATTGCAACGGGCAAACTCAATAGCAATATGCAAAACGCAGTATTAATGGCAGTCGCACGCGCTTGGTCACCACATATGCTAGGCAGGATTTACAGGATAGGATTTACATATTTATCCCGGGGGAGAGGAAAGCCGATAAGACGGCTTATCCATATGGCGACATACTTAGGCACTTCGAAAAATAAATAAAATGGCATATTCACTAATAAAAGACTGAGAAATAAACATATTACCCACACTGATTAGCCTGAGTAAATATCTAAGAGATGCACTTGAGTCCCAGTCTGGATTTCATGGCCTTTTTGAACGAGAAATCGGGCGTGCAATCAGAAATTCCCGCGTGCAAATAAGAATTCCTGGCGTGCAATTATAGCTCACGACGTGCAAAACAACTGCACTCGCGTGCAACTGACTTTGACATCAAAATACCTCTCAATACATCCGCGTAAAATTACCGGTATCGGATAAAAATACGTTGAATCAGAGAAAAAATGGACGTTTGACCTTTGGCCCCAAACATTATTTCTACAGTTTGTCGCTAATTTTGAGAGTGTTTGTGCGACTTTGGATACCGGTACTGTTCAGTACATCCGCGTAAAATTATTGGATAAAAAATACGTTGAACCAGAGCAAAATGGACATACTTTGTCATTAATTTTGGTAGTGTTTTTACGTAGAATTAATGGATAAAAAATACGTCAAATTAGAGCAAAATGGACGTTTGACCTTTGACCCCAAACATTATTTTCATACTTTGTCACTAATTTTGGGGGTGTTCGAGCAACTTTAGATACCGGTACTGTTCAGTACATTCGTGTAAAATTATTGTATGAAAAATACGCTGAATCAGAGCCGTACTTGGCCATTGGTGCGGAGGCGATCTTTTCGTCCATAACTATTCTCACGGGATTCCTATTTCCTATCATTCAACACGATATGGACCTTTCCCCGAGCATCGACTTCCTTGTTTACTTCGTGACATTGGCCAATCAGCAAGATGCAAAAAAGAACGTAACAATGAGAGGAATTTTTCGCGGGTCAAAGGTTGGGGAAAGGTCCATGGTCTTTTTGCTTCGCAATATTTCGATCAGACCAAATCTTGCAAGCTGGTATTTGTCGACAATTGTGGAGGTATAATATTTTGGCATCTTTATATTACTGGATTATTGATTTTAAAACCATTTAAACCGATTTACATTGGTGAGCAATTGCAAATTTTCGGCGTGCAAAATTGATTTCGCTCGCGTGCATTTTTGCGGAGCGCTAGCGCCCTCGGGCGTGCACCTGCCATGGAATCCAGTCTGGCTTGAGTCTAGTACTGGAATTTAGAAATAATAAATTGTTACCGGTAGGCACTTTTTTAGGCACATCGAAAAAAAGCTGAAATGGACGTAGTAACTCCTAGAAAGATAATGAATTAGTTCAAAATATTTAACTTAAATGTTGAACGCAAAAATTGCAACAGTTAAACCCAATACTGTAATGATTTTTAAAACGTAGTACTAAAGGGAGGCGCACGCGCTCTGTCACCACCCATGCTAGGCACGTATTTAGACACTTAGAAAAATAAAGAAAATGGCAATTATCACTAATAAAAGACAGAGAAATAAAAATATTACCCACACTGATTAGCCTGGATAAATATCCAATAGCTGCACTTGAGTCTAGTACTGGAATTTAGAAATAATAAATTGTTACCGGTAGGCACTTTTTAGGCACTTATTTAGGCACATCGAAAAAAAGGTGAAATGGACGTAGTAACTGCTAGAAAGATAATGAATTAGTTCAAAATATTTAAATTAAATGTTGAACGCGAAAATTGCAACAGTTAAACCCAATAACGATTTTTAAAACGTAGTATTGAAGGGAGACGCACGCGCTCTGTCACCACGTATGCTAGGCACATATTTAGGCACTTCGAAAAATAAAGAAAATGGCAATTATCACTAATAAAGACAGTGAAATAAACATATTTACCCACACTGATAGCCTGGGCAAATATCCAATTGATGCACTTGAGTCTAGTACTGGAATTTAGGAATAATAAATTGTTACCCGTGGGCACTTTCGAAAAAAAAGGTGGAAATGGACGTAGTAACTCCTAAAAAGATAATGAATTAGTTCAAAATATTTAAATTAAATGTTGAACGCAGAAATTGCAACAGGTAAACTCAATAACAATTTTTAAAACATAGTATTAAAGGGAGACGCACGCGCTCTGTCACCACATATGCTAGGCACATATTTAGACACTTCGAAATATAAAGAAAATGGTAATTATCATGGATAAAAAAAACAGAAAATAAAAATATTAGTCAAAATAATTAGCCTGTTTGAATATCCGATGAATGCACTTGAGTCTAGTAGTGATATTTGAGAATAATAAATTGTTACCGGTAGGCACTTTTTAGTCACTTATTTAGACACTTCTAAAAATGCGTAAAATGGGCGTAATACTAATAACTTTTAAAATGATAATGAATTAGTTTAAAATATTTAAATTAAAAAATTAATATGCAAATTGCAACAAGTAAACCAATGATATCGGTTTTATATTTTGCAATTTGAAAATATCTTAATTCTTTACTTTGTAATTTTGTTTTTGATAAATTAAAATATAAGACATCCCCCGAAAATAAGCCCTAGTGGTAATTTTAGGAAGAAATTTGAAATAAGACACTGTCTTATTTTCGGGGAAACACGGTAAACACTCCCTTCAGTACTAAGTTTTAAAAATCATTATTGGGTTTAACTGTTGCAATTTTTGCGTTCAACATTTAATTTAAATATTTTGAACTAATTCATTATCTTTCTAGGAGTTACTACGTCCATTTCATCTTTTTTTTTCGAAGTGCCTACCGGTAACAATTTATTATTTTCAAATTCCAGTACTAGACTCAAGTGCATCTATTGGATATTTGCCCAGGCTAATCAGTGTGGGTAATATTTTTATTTCTCTGTCTTCTATTGGTGATAATTCCGATTTTCTTCTTTTTTCGAAGTGCCCAAATATGTGCCTAGCATATGTGGTGACCAAGCGCGTGTGACTCCTTTTAATACTACGTTTTAAATATTGTTATTCGGTTCACCCATTGCAATTTGCGTGTTCAATATTTAATTTGACAATTTTCAACTAATTAATTATCATTTTAAAAATTATTACGCCCATTTCACCTTTTTTTCGATGTGCCTAAATAAGTGCCTAAAAAAGTGCCTACCGGTAACAATTTATTATTTCTGAATTTCAGTACTAGACTCAAGTGCATCTATTGGATATTTACCCAGGCTAATCAGTGTGGGTAATATTTTTATTTCACTGTCTTTTATTAGTGATAATTGCCATTTTCTTTATTTTTCGAAGTGCCCAAATATGTGCCTAGCATATGTGGTGACAGAGCGCGTGCGTCTCCCTTTGATACTACGTTTTAAAAATCGTTATTGGATTTAACTGTTGCAATTTTCGCGTTCAACATTTAATTTAAATATTTTGAACTAATTCATTACCTTTCAGAGTTACTACTTTCCATTTCATCTTTTTTTTCGATGTGCCTAAATAAGTGCCTACCGGTAACAATTTATTATTTCTAAATTCCAAGTACTAGACTCAAGTGCATCTATTGATATTACCCAGGCTAATCAGTGTAGGTAATATGTTTATGTCTCTGTCTTTGATTAGTGATAATTGCCATTTTATTTATTTTTCGAAGTGCCTAAATATGTGCCTAGCATATGTGGTGACCAAGCGCGTGCGACTGCCTTTAATACTACGTTTTAAATATTGTTATTGAGTTTGCCCGTTGCAATTTGCGTTTTCAACATTTAATTTGACCATTTTTAACTAATTAATTATGTTTTGAAAGGTATTACGCCCTTTTTACTTTTTTTCCAAAGTGCCTAAATAAGTGCCTAAAAAAGTGCCTAATTTGCAAGTGCCTACTTTTAGTCCGTCCCGGTTTACAACACCCGGGGAAAACATTCTAAAAATAAAAAAAACTTCTATTTAAATTTTTTACAAAGCATTGTTGTGACTCACAAATGTCAGACTGTAGATTCTGATAGAGGAATTCAAAGGGAATTACTTGGAGATTGAAGTCTGATTCGTGGAATACTCTCAAACTCGGGGCCCTATACGCTATACAGATCGAGCGACATTGTCTCGTTTTATAGAAACCCATTTTACCGATGATCAGACACCCCTCCTTTGGAATCCATCTGGACCTTAATGTCCCGCAATATCGGTAAAAGTACAATATAATGAAGTTGCGCGAAATACTACAAAAAAGCGTAAACTAATAACGTCAACATTGAATTCCTTGGGAAAAAATAATCCGATTTATCGAAAGTACATTTTTTTTTACTGTTGCATTCAAGAGTTTTTAACAAAAAAAGGGTAATTTTAGTCACGTGACGGCCGCGATTAATTCAGAATATTATTGAGACAAGCATGGCGTAATATGACGCATCTGACGTGGTGCCAGACGCCACCAAAGTCCAAAGTTACCCCAGCCCACACTCGCTCAGCCTGATGTCAACGGGTTAACCAACTATTTTACTGCCTTTATAAACGTTATTATATAAAAACTTGGTAGCTCTGACAATATAGAGACCATATCTGATATACACAACGCAAATACAATACCAAGCACGGCCCAGTTACCCCTAGGATGGCCTGGCAAAAACGAGTGTGGGCTGGCGTTCTGACAATCTTATACGGTAAGTTAAGGCATCCTGAACGTTCACAGATCACTAAATAACATATATATATATCCATGTTTAACTCAGCACCAGAACCTCTCAAAGTCCGGCAATTGATAGCACAAAATGGCCACGCAGGGAAAATGAATCAAAATCATCTGAACAATGATATGTCAGTGTTGCCAGATATGATGGTAAACAAGCATGAAATTCACCGTCGCGAAAACAAGAAAATTAAAATCTAAGCTAAATATCACAACTGTTCTTTTTATGAATAAAAAGTAAACCATATCTGAATTGCACAAATACATCATGTAAAATGAAATATAAACATGTTAAAATTATTTCACCAGCGAAATACATTGTGGAAATTCAGGGATATACCCTAGAAAAAAAACTAGACCTGATAGAGAAAAAGTAACATCATTTCTGAAATCAGCGCCCTCAAATTTGTTAAAAACGGTTAAAACATCTCAGGCATCATAAAAAAAATTTTGTCGGCCAGTGGTATTTTTCATGATTTTTGTGCAAAAACACAATTCCCTGCTGCTCCAGCCAGCCTCGATAATTTTTCTATTTTCTTTCACATTCTCGCTGAAATTATATCTCCACTCACTTCAATTTATTTATTAATAGGGCTGGGTTTATTTTCCATTTTCAACTTCTTGCAACTTAGCTGCTGTTCTACATTAGGCCGCAAGCCGAGGCCATTTATCTTTCAGTTTCGTAGCGCACATAAGGTAACTACCTGAAAATGATTTTAAAATGTTCCTTCGAAATTTAGTAACAAAAATTGCCTTGTTCCCACTTCCAAAAGTTGTATGTTTTACAGAAAATACGCTTTTACTACAATAAATATGTGTTACCATCTGCTCTATTTTCTCTGCTTTTCCGGTATCATGGGCCAATGAACGCAGACTTCTGCATGACGTAACAATCAAATTAGTCAGCTGTAGGTGGATCCTCCAGTGGTTCCGATTTAATATCAAGAACCTACTACTACTGCTCGCTTTGCGTTGAGTAGCCTTTCCATATTTTTTTTTCAGGTATTATTAGTTCAGTTATTCTAAGGAGGCTGTTGAGAAGTATACGTAAGTTATTAACACTTGTATATGCTCACCATAAATACCAATTTTAGTTGAGCACTAGCTCATAAGACGTTGTTAAATAGGTACGGTGCGGTAACTCCAAGGAAGGCTAGACCTAGAATAATATGTCACAAACAACGATATTTTCTGGCTTGCATGAAATGTTTATGATTAATTTAATGACTCTTCTTGACTATTCAGCAGACTTATACTACTATATAGGCCACAGCATATTGGAAATATAAATTAATGGCTTGTTTCCTGTAATGCACGGTTGTGTGAAAGAGAAGAAAATAATCAATTTCACTAATGTCGGTTGGTCTAGATCTAAATTCATAGAGTCGACAAGAACCTGAGAAGCAATGATAAGTTATACCGGAGTGGAAAGAAAGTAGCATTGGAAACGATTGAGAGGTGTCAAATCAAGTTGTAGACAGACAGTTGATGTTTTAAAATATAGTCTATAGTCCATACTCATACTGTCATAGGGCATTTCAGACTGTGATATATCAAAATTTAGTGTAGATATAGTCTAGTAATGGTATGCAAACACTGCTGGACTGTAGTACATGCAATGCGCATATATACGCTCATTGAGTACATCAGATAAAATGCATTATGTAGTCAAGGTATTAGTTAGTATTTAGTGGTATTTTTACACTTATGCTGTTCCAAATATGATTTTCTTCCTCATTTTAGATACTGTACTACAAAAGAAAACGGCAATGTTCCACCAATCCGACCTAACGCAGGCTCTAATCCCTGCTGCTATCAGTGCTATAAAATGGATTAAACAAGAAGTCTTGAAGCGTAAAAATATATGAGAATCATAATAGTTGCAAACAGCTTAGATGGGCTATTCATATTGAAATACTTTAGCACTTTTCTGCAATTGGAACTGCTCATCAAACTCATGTTGGAGACTTCATTGAGGTTTTCAATTCATTTTTTTTAAACTATGAAGATCTTTCGAGTTTAACAATGCAATAAATAAAACTGAGGAATTTGTTTGTTCACTGTATGAAGAGGATATGAAGAATGTGAATGATACCAGGGCACGTCTATTTAACACTGGCAAACATAAGGATTATACTCTTCACACCTAACAATGATTCACTGAAGAAGCATGTGGCCCTCAAATATTCTTGAGTTGGCAAGTTGAGTATAAAAAAAATAGTCAAAATAATTTATGCAAGTGTGCCAAAATCATGCAAAAATCACAGTACACTTATAGAGGAAAAGTCGATTTCGAGATAGTGGATTTCGAAAACAATTAAGAAGAAAGTGAATTAGATATTGCAGTTGATTTATTAAGTATCATTTAATTGTTTTTTTTTCGGACATTTGTTAGTGTCGTAGTCCTGTTTCTAGAAATATATTGCCTTTTTGTTCAAATACTAACCACATAAACTAAGAAAAGACTAATTGTATTATTTCTGTTTACCATGTTATGTACATTATTGTACATTCATTTTAATTTTCTTGACTTTTCCGGTAAATTTCTAAGTGAGAAATAACTGATTTATTTGTGTTTTCGTGCTCACGATGTTAATTTGTGACTTCATTGCTTAAAATAAATACGTTTGATAGCTTCTATAAAATGGATGTAGCTTTTTATGCTGTTCTTGTTGTTAAACTGCTTGTGGTTATTACATAAATTTATTTGCTAATGTGAATCAGCGTTGTTGGTGTCGCTGCTTTCGAGGTCACTCGCGACTCCTGTTACACAATTAAAGTATTTTTTGTTGTTGGTTACATGTATGCCATGTTTTCGTAATCTACCTAATAAATTATGATTGACTGAGGAAGTCCGATTTTGGTCAGGCAAAACATTACAGGAATACAATTGTGCTAGTGTGCTGTAGGGCTCTCGAATTGCATAGTTCTCATGTATGTGTTGTAAACTTATGGTTATTGAATTTCCGGGAACCTCTTATATTCAATTTCGCATCAGGATTGTGGAACAAGCTGTAATGCGTTCAGTATGTTCATTTTCACACAAAACTGAAGAATTTATTTAGTTACCAGATTTGCGCTACGAAACTCATTTTCTGGGCGTTTTTCAGGGCCTCGGCTCGCGGCCTACATGGTTTTTCTATTTTATTTCATCTCTATTTTATATTCCCTTGACTTTCGTTTTCTATTCTCATTGAATCTTAATTTTGCTCCTGGCCTCTATTTTTTTTTGCTTTTTTCATAATTTCCCTTTTTTTTATGTTTTTTAATTCTTTCCTTTTTATAGACTTTTTTTTACAATCCGTAATATTCACTCTCGCGCTCATTATCAACTTTTTCGCTATTTTCCGCTTCCTTTCTCCTCTCTCCCTTGGGGCTTTCTCTCTCCTCTCGCCTGCCGCCTCTTTTCTGTGGGTGTTTGAAACACCTCTTCTTGTCTTAGCTGACAGCTGATATTTTTTTATATTGGCTGCTAGCTTAGTTAGCTCTTCTTTCTTTCTCTCTCCTCTCGCCTTGCCCCCCTTTCTGTGATGTTGAAACACCTCTCTTACACGCTCTCGTCTTAGCTGACAGCTGATATTTTATATTATCGATGCTGGCCTTTTTTCTTTACTCCTTTGGCTGCTTGCTTGCTGCTAACTGACAGCTGATATTATTTTGGCCTTTTTTTTTTATTTACTCTCTTGGGCTGATTGCTGATATTAATATTTATTTATATTATCGATGCTGCTGCACTGCTAGCTTAGCTCTTCTTTCTTGACATATTTTACATATTTTTTATCGATGCTGCTGCTAGCTACATTAGTCCTCTCGCCTGCCCCCCTTTTTTCTTTACTCCCTTGGCTGCTTGCTAGCTGACAGCTGATATTATTATTTATATTATCGATGCTGACCTTTTTTCTTTACTCCCTTGGCTGCTTCCTTGCGCTCTCTCCTCTCGCCTGCCCCCTTTCTGTGATGTTTGAAACACCTCTCACACGTCTTAGCTGGCACGTCACGCTGGCCTTTTTTCTTTAGTACCTTGTCTGCTTGCTTGCTGCTCTCCCACGCTAATAATAATCTTCCTTTCTATCCTGCTGGCTTTTTGTGGTGTTTGAAACACCTCCTTCATTCTTTTAATCCGTTTCTGGTGTGTCTCCTCCCTTTATTCCTAATTTTCACTCTCGCACGTTATCTTAGCCTCGCTGATTTCACTGTCACTTGTCTACTCGCTTCATTTTTACCCCGCCCTGATCACTTGGCCTTCCCGCTGGTATATTTTTCGCTTACTCCCATGCTGGGTTCTTCCCATCTCTGCTCTCTTTGGCTGCTGCTTTCAACTGCCCCTACCGTCTGCCCAGGTCAACATCTACGACTCAATCTACCATGTGGGATTCGAATCATGGTACTAATGTTTGATCATGTCCCAACGCTTCCACTGAGCTACAGCTACTGGCAAGGATCGGGTTGATTAGATTCTTACTTATTTAACGACGTCACGCTTGGCAGCCTATGACGAGACTAGTTACTCTCGAAAAAATACATTAAACATGCTTCGTTGATTCGATGCAGGTGTATTCATAATTCAATTGAAAGCGTTCACCTGGGACTATGAGGTGCGTTGCTTCAACTATTTAGTGTGTGAATATCCGTTTTAAAATTTGTGGTTCATTTTAGTTTAGTTTTTAATGAAAATGCTAAGATAATTCAAATTAGTGAATGTGCAAACCAAATTTCTGACTGTCAGTGGAGGAATACTAATTTGATCCTTTCTGTCTCTTCTACTAACTGTCCGTCGTATTTCTTTATTTCTAAAACATCTCAGATAAAAATTGGCGCGACGTTATGCCCTGTTATACATTGAAATGATATCATACACACTGAAAAATGAAAAACACCGTAAATTTTGTCTGTAGAGCCCCGCAACAGGTAAAACGTGCTACCCCATGCACTAAAGATGAAATGTAGTAAACTGCGCGTGCTATGTATCTTTCTATTCATCCGAATCCGATGAAATATCAGCTAATCAATGTGAAGGCTATGGTCAATTAGTCTTCCATTCTATTATAAATGCATTCATTGCGGTTCGTATATGGTAATTTCTGTAGTGCCCCATTATCCTTGGTTCCTTGGGCACGTGCTTATTTTGCCTAATGGACAATCCAGCACATCACAAGTAACAATGTGTTGTTTTGCTTGTTTTATTTTTAAAATTTAATGTGGGCTCCGTGAATAATAATCAACCTCTTCAACGGCTCTGTAACACCAAAAGTTTGAGAACCCCTGTCCTATATGATAAAATTCCTCATACGAAAATATCAGCCCCGAAACGGAAAGCATTTATATCAGTGATTTTCAAACTAGGGCTAAGGAAGACGTAATTTAACGATAACCCGAATTGATCTGTCACCACGATATAGATTATGTCGAATTCAAAAATAGAAAACAAAATCAATTTTTATGAAAAAAATCTTTATTTCTTTTCACACACAAAAAAAATAGACAACATTGCATATTTCAACAATCCAAACTAATTTGTATAAAAAAAAAGTTTTCCTATAAAATTTGTCTGAATATTCTACCGAGCTTCCAAGTGGACCCAGGAGGTGTCGGTTGACCCACTCGTTAGGACTTGTAGATGGGGTCCTATCGCGCTCCAGAAAACTTTGAAACGCCCTATGCCCATTCTTTAGAGCCGAACAAATACAACTATTTTAGGGAATTTGGCAAGCAGGAATCTGGCAGTAAGAGCAGTCTGAATAATCAAAAAGTTTGATTGCCAACAAAAAGAGGCTGGTCAAACACGCCCTACAAATTTTGTTATATTTGAATTTGTACACAAAAAGACTATTCTCATGACTATAACAATTCGGATAGGAGATCGCAACAACATCTAATAACGAGAATATCGGTCAGAGACCGAAGACTTATCGATCGAAAGTTAGGGGATCCCAAAATAGCTCTCTTACTCCATACTGACACCTCGTGTCCCATCACTAATTGATTAATAACTCGCTAATTATACGACAATAGGCTTCTGATCCGAGATAAGATGAATGCACATGCAAAATCTGGAGCAGATTCTATAATGACATCACTAGTCACTATCCAAGTTGATTTTCCATTCATCATGAATATGAGATCGCCTAATGGGAACAGCATATTATAGAAAATGGTTTCATTTTGAAAGCCAAACGAATGTTACTATTTTGGTAAATTTGGAGTTTAGGACCACCAACATGGAGAATCAAAAAGTTTAACAACCAACAACAAGTGGTTTGTCAAACACACCCTAGAAATTTAGGTATATTGGAATTTGCATACGAAAAGAGCCTACTCTGGGAGATATAACACATCGGAAAGGTTGATTCAACATCAATTCACACGCAAAAATATAAACTTTGTGCATATACTTGGAGAGGATTCGCCAGAATAATAGTAATTGAATTAAAACCAAGACGAATTTTGGTCATGTAAGTACAAAACGCAACGCGGAGCAAAATTTCTAAAATGACATCACTAGTCACCGGCCGGGGTGATTAATCATTCATCATGAATGTTACAAATGAGGGTGATATTTAACATCAATAGATAGCCTAATGTAGAAAGCATATTATAGCAAATTGTATCATTTTGAATGCCAAACGAATGTTCCTATTTCAGGGGATTTGGAATTTAGGACCGCAGCATTAGGGTAACCAACATGGAGAGTGAAAAACATCAACAACCAACAAATAGTGGTTTATCAAATACACCCTAAATATTTAGTTATATTGAAATTT
The DNA here is from genome assembly GCF_013122585.1 of Styela clava. Classification (NCBI taxonomy): domain Eukaryota; kingdom Metazoa; phylum Chordata; class Ascidiacea; order Stolidobranchia; family Styelidae; genus Styela; species Styela clava. Next base: position 20,526,759 of record NW_024102834.1, on the reverse strand, counting down.
GCATACGAAAAGAGCCTACTCTGGGAGATATAACACATCGGCATGGGGGATTCAACATCAATCAACAAATGGTAGCATGCCAAACAGATCCTACAAATTTATGTATAATCAAATTTGTACATAAAAAAAGAATACTCCGGGAGATATAATACATAGGTAAGGTGAAATGTAACATCATTTCACGATTAGTAATAAAAAAAATCTGCATATATTTTGGTAAGATTCGTTAGAAAATTAGTTATCAATTAAATGAACTTGGGGGTGGTCATGGGAAGTGCACTTATCTGACAAACTAGTCACTGTCCGAGAAGATTTGTCATTCATCATGAATATAGCAAATGGGATAGCCAAACTTAGACAGTATATTATTTGTTTTGAGTGCCAAACGAATGTCTCGTTTTAGGCAATTTGGAATATAGGTCCATAGCAGTAATGCTACAAGCCAACAAATAGTGACTTGTCAAACACACCCTACAAATTTAGGTATAGTCGAATTTGCCGAGGAAAAAGACTACTCTGGAGCTATAACACGCAGCATATATATATAATTATTACAATGCAGCATTATTATATTATCCGTGATGCAATCCAAGATAAAACAAGAACTATGTGTATATATTCTGGTAAAATTCGTCAAAGAGTAGTTATCAAATTACAATTTCTTTAATGACATGACTAGTCACTGTCTGAGGGGATTCATCATGAATATGGCAAATGGGATAGCCAAATGTGGAACTTTTTATAACTTTTGAAATCCGGAAGCTAAATTTATATATTTAAAGCGTTGGCAACACAAGTTATTAACATGTGAGACTTCAAATAACAATCAATTGCGCATAAAAGGTTTGTTTTAAAATCCAGTGGCCAGTAAATTGTATGTATTACTGGGCCAAATAAACATATATATTCACAGTAGCGTGCGGACCACATCAATTTTTGCCTCTAAACAATCGTCAAATTAGATTTCAAATTATGGCTGGTTTGACTGATCAAGCAAACAGGTTTTGAATAATTCTCACCAAAGAAATATTTCTCAAATCACCCATGACGGGAAGGTGATTTCGTTGTTTCAATAGTAAGAGTGTCACGGATGAAAACCCCTTTTCAACCATATTACAGGTCGAAAATAAGAGAACTTGCACCGTGGAATCCTTTCACATGTGATAACGCCCACAGCGTTCAAACCTGCATTGATTAGCGTATATTTATCCTCAGAATCTGAGGAAATGTGACGTATGGCTCAAGAATGAATAAAAAGGTACATCCCAGGCGCAATTTACTGCGTTTCATCTTTACTGGCTGCGGTAGCACCTTCACCTGTCGCGGAGCTTTTAAGACAAAGTTTACGGTGTTTTTCGTTTTATTTTTAATGTGTATAATATTGTTTCAATGTGTAAAGGAGCATGACGCCGCGACAATTTCAAACTGTTAGTAAACCAGCGATCAGACGGTTGGTTAGCACAGCAGACAGAAAAGATCAAAGTGATCTTCCGGTCTTATTATTCCTCCATTCAAAGTCAGAAATTTGGTTTGCGGATTTACAGTGTGTTCAATGTAATTTTCGCGGGACAGTCTAGTCGTGGGCTGCCAAGCGTGACGTCGTTAATTAAGTAATATTTTAATTAACGCGATCTTCGTCATTAGCGGTGGCGCAGGGGAAGCGTAGGGACATGGTCAAACACCAGGCCAGGGGTTCGAATCTCACAAGGTGGACTGAGGTATGAAGATAAGCCAGAAGGGAGCCAGGAGTTATATAGATAAGCAATAAGGGGGGATAGCGGCGGAAGAGCAAGTGAGAGAGTGCAGAAAAGGCAGTCGACGAGCAAGTGAAGACCAGCCAACAGAGAGTAGTAAGCAGCAGACCGCTGAGCTGTGAGGATGGAGGAGGCAAGACGGCGGGCAATGTGTGCAAGTGAGAGATGTGGAGGAGAGTGTGAGACGTGGAGGAGGAAAGGCAGACGGCTAGCAGTGTGTGCAAAGAGACGTGGAGGAGGGAAGGCAAGCAGTCGTGGGGGAGGAAAGGCAGTCTCGGCGGGCAAGCAAGACCCAATGTGGGGAATGGAGGAGGAGGAAAAGCAGACTGCGCAAGTTAAGAGTCGTAGAGGAGGATATGCAGTCAGTCATCCTCCAACAGTGTGAGTGCAGCTGAGTGCCGAAGAAGTAAGACGGCTGAGCTAACAGGACAAGCCGTAGCTACCAAGTTAAGGCCTGTGGCAGGTGGGGGAGGAAAGGCGGTCGGCGAGCAAGCAAGAACACAACATGGGGCATGGAGGATATAAAGAGAGTCCGATGAGCAAGTGAGACCAGCCAACAGTGAGTGCGGATGTGACCGTGAAGATGGAAGGCAGTCAGTAGACCAGTAGGGCGTGGGGGAGAAAAAGGCAGTCGGCGGGCAAGCAAGACCAACCAATATGGGGCGTGAAGAAGGGATGAGCAAGTGAGACCAGCCAACAGTGTGAGTGGGTAAGAATGTTAAGATTAAGTAAAAGCTGTAAAGAATGGGGGGGCTTGGTCGGAGAGCAACATCCCCCCTTCCACCACTTGTGTTTAAACCCCACTTGTGTTTAAAAGTGAAAGTGCAGCGAGAAACAAGGGGGAAAGGGCAAAACATCCGTGTGTGAAAGGATTGGGGCCGTAGGAGAAATGCAGTCGGTGAGCAAGCGAAAACACAGCAGCTGCAAGGATGGGCTGGGCCGTAGCGAGCAAGGAAGAAAGGCAGTCGGCGAGCAAGTGAGATGGGAGTGAGGTTTTGCCAAGAAGAAGTGGTACGTGTTCACTCACCTAATTAATAATGGAAATATTTCACACACGCACCCACACACACAACCCATACAAAAGTTATAAATTACATACGGGTAGTTAAAAATAAATAAATACAAATTACTTGCCACACCATATTAAAAATTTATAACGTTTGCCACGCCGAATTGATAGATTTTATAAATGGGAGTGAACAGTAGAGATAAACTTTTATGAAGAATATATATTGCCAAGCTGATTATAGTTGGAGTCAATTGCGAAAAATGCCAGAATTGGGTGCATGAAGAGGTGGGCTAGACCAGGGCTTCCCAAACTGGGGGCCGCGGAACGAATTCTATGGGCCGCGAAGAGAACACCAATTTTACACAAAGTACTGTATCTATTGCACTTTTTCACTCTTGATTTGGAATACAATCATTAAAAATAGTGTAAAACGATAATTTCACGATTCCGAGTGAATATACATCATCATACCGTGTTTTCCAAAATTAAGACATTGTCTTCAATTTTCTTTCGAACACTGGGGCTCATATTTGGGGGATGTAGAGAATAAGGAGATTTTTTTAATATACAAAATATGAATATCGAAATATATAAATAATATGATACCAATTTAATAGCACATTTTCATTTAAAATAGCTGCTACATATAGATTATTAACTATTTAAAAATTAGATTTCTTTTTATCGACTAGGACTCAGTGGTTTTCGAATTTCATTGTATTGTGACGCCCTCCAAAAATATGCTCAAGTTGCGACTTCCCGTGAAACATACCGTACGTATTGATACAGTTCAATATATTACCTTTTTTGCAATTAGTTTTATATAAACGAACAAACAAAATCTAACAACAGTCAGTGAAATCACATTTATTGGGCCCTGGTAGAAAAGCCTGCTTTATATAAATATAAAATCCCCATGGAGATGGGGTGCGCAACGCTTTTTAAACCAAGGAAAAATAATCGTTATCTACAGAAAACTGAATTTTCAGAATTAAACTTATTTATTATAACACCATCACGAAGTTTGCGACGCCGTAGCAGAATTGAAACTTCCACGGGATTAGGTAAACAAATTGCGCTATCGACGAAGTCTTTTTTCAAGGCGAGCGAATTAAAATCATTTTTAAAATTCAGGCTTGGACTTCTTTTGGGGGAAACACGGTAGAATCATCGCGCTTGCATAACAATGCATATTCTGATCGTTAGACCCAATTTGCGTGCTGCGATTTGCTCAGTGCGCCTCGAAACATATTATATTTATTCCAAATGTTTTATTGTTTCTTATTAAAGCAAATGATGTGTATATGAATCAAATTCATTTTACTGTTCTATATTATTTACTCTCTGTTACGTTGTTACATAACAGGTAAACCCTAATGCTGCAATTTCGTTGGCCGCAGTTTATTCATTTGCTGAACCGAGTTTATCGAACATGAGTGAGTTTTGAGCATTTTAAAGAAAAGCTAGTCAGAGTTAGGCCTACATGTTTATAAACCACAAAAGGCATGAAGTACATATTAACGATGACAAACTTGTGTTTTATTTTGCGGCAGCATATTTTTTTAGTGGAGGTGCGTTTTTTCTAGTTTTTTCTTGATGATTTGGTGCCGCTGCAAACCGCTGCTTTATGCTAAGTTTGATCAATAAGAGTGAACAACCGGATTAGTGCCTGGTCGTCGGTGGGCAGACATCGTAATTTATCATTAGGCCTGCATAAACAGGCATGCGCCACGGCTGAACTTGCTATGCAGCAAGAAGCATTCGCACCAATGTTCCCTCTAATTTTTTGTAGTATGTGTGCGCAGACATTTTGGTGTGTGCGCACTTTTTTGGAAATGAATAATATTTGTGCAAAAAACAATGAAGAAATTTTGGCGTTCTAACCGGGTAATAAGTGGGCCAACAACAAACTTTCTCAACCTGCCAACCAAGCACATTGTTACATTACATCGAAATACGTCTGTGCGCAGTAAATCTATGCGTGTGCGCAGCCTCTGAAAGCTATGTGCGCGCGCACACGCGCACACCTTAGAGGGGAACACTGATTCGCACCCATTACATTGAATAATATGAGTACAGGTGTTTTTGTTATTGAGTAGCCCTATTAAAAGTTGAGAATTATCTGTGTCAATAAAATATCAAAAATGCATATTTTGTTTAGCATTATTAGCGTGAACAAGGGCCGCGAAAAACTTTAGTATGTGAGATTTCCGGATTTGAAATGACGGATTTAAAATATCAAATATATTCAATTTCGATTTGATTCGTTTTGGACGTCAAAATTAGTTGCCAGATGAGAAGAAGTCAGGCAGGAATGATACTAGGAAGATGCACTTTCTAGTCTTGACGGAAATCCCCGAATATCGAGTTCAAGTCGAGTCAATCACTGTGTTGAGTTTCATCGGTGGTTAGCTGCGTCCGAGTTTTTTGTTTTTTTTTCAGGTAAATAGAGTCAATTCAGGTCATTGATTAATCGTCATTCGAGTCGCCACAGCGCTGCTACTTTCACGTTGCGATATTTGACATAAGCTTTACTTTTAACATAAATTGCAAGGGGAGGGTTATTCACTGCTTATAATAGATGGGGGTAGATAAATGCAGAATTGCTGTTAGCTTTACCCAATGTTTCGAATGAAATATATTTTCTATTATAATAAAACATGTTCAACTGGTTGAAAGCAAACAATACAATTCAGTCAATGTCTTAGATGTCAATGCCAATGGTTTTCAAACTTGATAATGACAAATCTAATAAAGGCAAATTAAAATGACCTTTAAAGTGAGACTGGTTTAACAATAGCGGCAAACCTAATAGGTATTACATTAAAACAGTATACATAGATTAATATTGACTCTCGGATTTGATTGGGAACTTGCGGAACCCCACTTAGCTGTACTGGCGGAACCCGACGGTTCAACCAAATTTCAATGGACCTTAATTTTGTTGAAAATAATTTTTGTGAAAACCTCCCAACCCAATATATTCTCAAATACTGAACATCATGTTGTGCCTCTGAGGCCGCGATTCTAAATGCAATGACTCAAACAAGAACAAATAATTTTAAATATTATTCATTTCATAAGAAATAACTTAAAAGTGAGAAAGCCGCAGTTATTTGCTCCTAGCGGATTTTTGAAATCGTGGCGTGGCTGCTTAAATCAGAAAATATCACACTGTCGCACTTTGCGGACCAATTGTATCAAGTTATACACCGCAACCTGCAGGTGTGTCACAGTTGATATTTACGCAATGGTGTTTACGTCAAAGGAAGGGATTCAATAGTGTTCTAAACGAACCACGCAATGCACTCTGAAAGATGTTGTGACGTCATAGATCAGGGTAGTCTAAACCTAGGCCAGCGGGCCATATGTGGCCCGCTGCTTCATTTTTTGTGGCCCGCGCCGCATTTGCGCAAAGGTAAACAAAAAATCGCATTTGGTGTTGTTTCGTCATAAAATTAACCAGAAAAATCTTTTGACATATTGTTACATCACTAATGTCACTGAATTGACTAGAGTTTTGGCTAGCTGAGGCAGCTAGCGAAGTTAAATAATGTGATCGACAAGTCTGAATGTTTAACTGGTCTAAAGGTTTTTCGGTCGGGAATATATGCTAATAAGATCGGCTTCATAGAAAACTAAAAATCGAATGGAGAACCTATTAGCCTAAGTTGGCGGGTCTCATGTAGTTTCTTACCTAACATACTTCTAGTGGGCGCAGCATGACAATTTTATCACGTATTAATCCCAACCCCCACCTGACTACACCATCCAAAAATTACGTCATTACGACACCACAGTGACGTAATAGAGTCTTTCAAACTATACGAACTGCCATCCAAGACGCGCAAACGAGCACCCGAAATCGAACAGTTATTTCTCTCGTTTCGATTCCAATAGGAGAGAGATCGATAACGTCAGTCAGTTCTTTATCGTAGGCGCCAATGCCATTTCTAGCCATCGTACGTATATTTGGCATGCTCTATTACAGGGATGGCGAACCACTGACCCGCGGGTCACAAAGTGACCCACCGCGTTTATCCGTGACCCGCCAAGGCACGAATAAAATTAAAAAAATGCTAACATATCAGTGATAAAAATTTATGAATTAATTTAACAATTAATAAACTATTATAATGTACCGTCAGTTGGGCAGTAGGGCTGCGATCGCTCATATTCAAATGGACGCATGTTTCAATGTCTGCACCGCTGTGTACCGTTATTCATTTATTGGCTCTGACATCGTTTATAAAATAACAATGCAATTAATCTGTTCATTTCTCGCAACGTCTTGTTTTTTCGGAAGTGCATCTGTATACTGTTTTAGGGGTTATACGAGAACTAGATGCTACTTTGCATTTTATTAGTTTCTCGCCTACAATGCCATTGAGAAAACAAAATATTTCAAACTTGAAATAAAAACCTAGGAATCTGAAATAACAATTGGGCAGTGTAAAAGTGTCTTAATGTGGCTGAAAGCTGATCAAAAAATATAACACTATCAGAATGGAATTCCCTCCAACTCTTTGAAATAATTTGCCACATAATCATAAACGTTTTTGACAATTCATATGCGTTATTTCGTACTCTAATTTCAGATACTACACGAGACCCAAGTTGGCTATGTCTGGTAACTAAATATTAATGTGATGGCGAACAATATAATTCCTGCCGGGTGTTTTTTTGCTAGCCTAAACAGTATTACAAAAAATGCTGCCTATATGTCAGAAAATTTAGTAATTACCCTCCTGTATCTCAAATTTGGCAAAATTCGGTATTCAATCAATCTGCAGTTATTTGTAAGCTATTTTGCAAACATGAGTTTGAAATAAAAGCTGACCAATTCAGCTGAGTGGATATGGGAGGGAAAATACCACAATGCTTGCTCAATATGTCTGCATAATGGGTCAATGCATTTCAAATTTCATTAAAACTTTGCTGTCTTATTCAAAACAAAAAGATTCTTTATTCAATCCTGCTAGACCGACTGACTACTAAGTACTTTATGATGGTTGAAATCGTTGAAAGACGATTACTTTTTTTTGGCTTGATATTTCACCAAAGAGGGAGGCAATTTTATGTTTTTAAACTTCCCATTTGTCCCGATATTCCATTAAAACCTCGCTGTTCTATTTAGACCAAAAAGATTCTTTACCCTGCTAGACCGACTGCTAGTCATGCTTATTCGTGAATAGTATCTTGATTAAAAAAAGATTTTTGTGTCAAATTTGATTGGACAAGAATAGAACAAGATTTTGAAACTTACATCCCTTCTTGCCAGTTTGCATTATCATTATTAAGCTTATTTGCAACCGCTAGGTATAAGGAACGTATTCGTTTGAAATCTTTGCAATACAGTTTGAATCTCATTTGTCCCGTATTACATTGAAACGATTTTTTTTTAATATTTTCGGGTCAAAAATTGATTTATTTGAGTTGTTTGTTTCATGGAAAACTTTTTGACAAATGTTTTTGGACCTTCATTTGGTAAATGAAAAATTGGAATGTGTGATTTTATAAGAAAGTTTTTATTTATTTTGTGAGATGTGCTACATAAACATATATGGGCCATACTCTGCCCACAGGCGTACTTCCTAGACAGAACTTTATTTGCTGCAAACTTTCATGACGTTTGAATGAAAATAGACGGTGTTGCGACATTTTTACTCCTAACCTCTACTGCCAGATTCCATTTAGCTTGTTGACTGTGTTGTGGGTCGGAGCTGCGAAGTCAGAAATTTACAATCTGGGCACCGACACCAGGCTGATGTAAAATGTAAATATGTCACATAAGACTTTGAGAGTGTAATTTCAATCTGGAATGCCCTGTATATTTTAAAACATCAAATGTCAGTCTACAACTTGATACACGATTTCTGACCTCTCAATCGCTTCATTTCTTCCAACTCCTGCATAACTTATCATTGCTGCCCAGTTTCTCGTTGACTTTATGAATTTAGACAAACTGACATCAGTTAAATTGGTTATTTTCCTCTCTTTCTCACAGACGTGCAATACATAAACGGTCATTATAGGCCGCGAGCCGAGGCCCTGAAAAACGCCTAGAAAGTGAGTTTCGTAGCGCACATCAGGTAACTACCTGTAAATGATTGTAAAATGTTCCTTAAAAATTAAGTAACAAATATTGTGTTGTTCCCACTTCCAAAAGTTGCACGTTTTACGGAAAAGACGCTTTTACTACAAGAAATATGTGCTACGATCTGTCCTATATTCTCTACATTTCCGGCAATGAACAATGACTTCTGCATGACGTAACAATTGAATCGAATCAGCTGTTAGCGAGCGGATGAATCTTAGTTAGTACTGCTCGATCTTGCGTTGAGTTGGGCAGTCTTTCTATAGCTCTGTTTGGTTTAATATTAGTCAAGTTATGCTAAGACGTTGTTAAAAAGTATAAGTAAGTTTTTAAACACTTGTAGATCCTTACCACGGATATGGGCCGTGAGACGAAGCCTTGAAACCGCCCAGAAAATGGTTTCGTAGCGCACATCTGGTGACTAAATAAATTCTTCAGTTTTGTGTGAAAATAAACATACTGAACGCATTACAGCTTGTTCCACAATCCTGATGCGAAATTGAATATAAGATGTTCGCGTAAATTCAATAACAATAAGTTTACAACACATGCATACGAACTATGCAATTCGAGAGCCCTACAGCACACTAACACAAATGTATTCCTGTATGTTTTGCCTGACCAAAATCAGACTTCCTCAGTCAATCATAATTTATTAGGTAGATTACGAAAAATATGGCATACATGTAACCAACAACAAAAAATACTTTAATTGTGTGACAGGAGTCGCGAGTGACCTCGAAAGCAGCGACACCAACAACGCTGATTTCACATTAGCGAATAAATTTTATGTATAACCACAAGCAGTTTACAACAAGAACAGCATGAAAAGCTACATCCATTTTATAGAAGCTATCAAACGTATTTAATTTTTGGGCAATGAAGTCACAAATTAACATCGTGAGCACCGAAAACACAAATAAATCAGTTATTTTTCACTTAGAAATTTACCGGAAAAGTCAGAAAATTAAGATGAATGTACAATATGTACATAACATAGTGAACAGAAATATTACAATTAGTCTTTTCTTAGTTTATGTGGTTATGTATTTGAACAAAGGCAATATTATTTCTAGAAACAGGACTACGACACTAACAAATGTTCGAAAAAAAAAACAAATAAATGATACTTATTAAATCAACTGCAATATTTAATTCACTTTTTTCTGAATTGTTTTAGAAATCCACTATCTCGAAAATCGACTTTTCCTCTATAAGTGTACTGTGATTTTGCAGTCAATACAAAAACAAAAATCTGTGCAATTTAAGTTGATTTTGGCACACTTGCATAAATTATTTTGACTATTTTTCTTACACTTGCAGTTTGCCAACTCGAGAACTGATTTGAGGGCCACATGCTTCTTCAGTGGATCATTGTTGGGTATAATCCTTATGTTTGCCACTGTTAAATAGACGTTCCCTGGTATCAGTGGCGCAGCCAGGGGGGAAACCCCTCCCCCTTTTGAATTTTTTGAAAAGTGAAAAAGTTGCCGATAACACGTGCAATTGCCTTCTGCTAAAATCGCCGTTCGTTTTCATCAACGCGGCGTGTTATTTATGCCGTGAACGCCCTTCACATTGGTGTTTAATCTCTTTAAATCACAATTTGTGCCGCGGGGAACAATGATATTTATTTTATTTTTGTACTCGCACGGAAATGTGAAAACTGAAAAAGCGTGCAACTGCCTTCTGCTAAAATCGCCCATGTTTTCATCAGCGTGTTATTTAGGCCGTAAACGCCCTTACGTCGGTTTTTATTCTTTCTAAATCATAAATTTGTGGCACGATAAACATGATAGGTATTTTATTTTTGTACTTTGCACGGAATTGTGAATTCGTGAGTTATTATACGTTCATCGGTGGCGAGGTTCTCAAGACAAAAGAAGGAGTAAACCGCGATCTAAATTTGATTGAAAAGCGGCATTATAAAATACTGAAAATAAAACCGTAAACAATATAAGTTTTGTTGAGTCCCGCGACAGTCTAAAAACGCTTTTCTAGTCGCAAAATCGCAAAATTTTGTGTGCCTACGGGGCACATTATGTTTGGTCGCCGTTTAGGAACATACCGTCACTAAAATCGAAACACGGTTAATTGTGGGTGGGATTTGCCTTTTATCCATTACTTTAAAATTGTCGTAGAAAATTTTCGTATTATCATTGAACAAGGTTGAAAACGCGATTTTTTTTCCCGGTTTGTGAAGATATATAAGATAATTAATCCGAAGTATATCCATCAATTTTTATTGTACTGAATAAATTTTACTCCATGAGAATTTACAGCAGATTTACGGATTTTTCAGGAGGTTTTATCTTTAAAAATAATCGGAGTGTCAGAATTGCGATTGAACGGAGTCAATGTTACAAGCACATCTCAAATTTTTCGAATTTGCAAAAATAGAAAAAAATACGGATCAAAACGATATACAATAGGCGACGGGCAGTTACCACAAATTTTTATGTCGGCAAATGGCCGAGGTATTTTAAAATTGTGAATTGTAAAAAATTGTTTTGCTTTGTCGACGCAAACGCTGGTTGAATTGAAGACAATTAAATTAATAAAGCAAGACATTTTAAATATGCCCTTATCGGTCACGAATTGATTACTTTGCACAACAGAAAAATCATTTTTCGTTGTAAACGTCGGCTCTTTTAACAAGTGGATGAATATGTATTTTTGATTTAACGATATACCTCATATGCATTTTCATTGTACAAAATAAAATTGTACTTTTCGGGATTTTATATCAGTTATTGCGATTTTTCTAACGGTAACGAGTTGGCAAGATTCCAAAAATACGTATTAAAATTAAATACACCGTTTATCTTATATTTTTATGTCCACCGATCGCCGTGGCATTTCAGAGAACTAATGTTTGAATTTTGACGTAAGAAGAAGCAACCGCGAGTTACGTTGGACACAATTAAATTAATATATAAAGACATTTTAGAATTTTGTAGTTGTCGAGGATTGAATATTTCACGCGACAAGAATAATCATTATACGCTGAAAAGACGTCCCTTTAACGAGCGCGTAATGCGAAGACTGTTACAGACCGCAATGGGAATTTATGGTATCATTTACATTCTTCATATCCTCTTCATACAGTGAACAAACAAATTCCTCAGCTTTATTTATTAATGCCTCATTTAACAGTGGCGTAGCCAGCCCAAAATTTTGACGGGGGGGGCCAAATTTGAAAATTTTAGAAATTATATTGGGTTTAAAACACCCGTTCTTCAAGCGCAAAACAACAACAGTTGGTCAACAAGCAAACTGATTCAATTACTCGGCTGGATTTTTGTGAATACAAAATCCATTAATAAACAATTTTTTATTTGAAACAACAAATATTAACAACGCAATTTGAATAAGTAAAATCCCCGATTAAAAGTCCATCCTCCGCTTCCCGCTAACTATGCTCGACACAACTCGATTAATTTTCTCCTCGGTGACCATTTCACGGTGACAGTGAAGCACACACAAATCAGAAAGGCGATTGGACGTCATTGATGAGCGCAGCCATGTCTTTACCCGTTTCATGCAGGAGAAAGACCGCTCAGCCTCAACGGTGGTTGCTGGTAGCGTCTTAACGATCTGTATTGCGGTGTACACGCTTGGATAATCTCGAGCGCTCAGAAGAAGCCCCTCCAAACATTCGTCGTTAACGTCGGAACTTAAAGAAGTTCTCCACAGTCTCACTTCATTCTGGAGGTTATCCAATAAATACAGATGCTCTACCTCATCCACGTGAACTGGTTTGTTCAGTGGAAGAATTGATAGCAATGAAAAAAATGATGGGTTGTCGATGAAGCGTTCCCGAATAGAGCAGCTCAAGCCGTCGACGAAATATACGGAACGTTTAAAATACTGGGATGCTGCTGATGATTGCAACTTTACTTTGGTCATTTATGACCAATTTCAAACAATGAGGAGCGCAGTGCACAAATATTGCGCGCGGGTATTTATCACGAATGCGTTTTTGCACACCGCTGACGTGACCTGCCATTGTCGTTGCACCATCATAGCCTTGCCCCACAAGTTTTTGCAAATCCACTCCTATACCAGAGAGGTGGGTCAAAATATTTGAGGAAATTGATTCGGCAGAAACAGAATCCATTTCCACTAATCCTGTGAAGCGAATAATGTGGTACATCATACAACTAGGGTTCGAAACAAAAATTTGCATTATTACCCAATCCGTTACTGAAAAATCCCAACTTGGTCAAAATGGACATAGGCAAAAGAACGTGAAATTATGCAATTTTCAAACCACAACAGCTTGTCTATTCGATTATGAGGGACGAGTTTTTATTCATTAAAATTATTTTAGTTTTTACAATCTACATCCCACAATTTGAGTTGATAAGTAAAAATGTTTGCATTTATGTGTAATCCGTTACTGAAAATTTCCATTTGGTTAAAATCAAAATATGCGAAAAACATTAAATTTCAATGATTTCACATTTTCTTTGCATGAATCTGATCAACCTATGCTACTTGGTTGATGCCAAATTCAGGTCTCAGAATAGACAACTTGTAAATTCGAACATTTCAAAATTTCCCCCAAACCAATGATCTAATATTCGTAACATTTCCAAATTTATATGATAAAAACTCATCCGATTCATCAATTTGATTCATTCTATCTCTTGTGCAAACTGACCGTATTATCTCTGGTGCACAGTTCGAAATTTATAAAACACCTCCAAAACGTCGTAAAATTGGTGTGACAATGTTCGTTTAAAGATACTCCCGCAGGCACTAAATATTAAACGCTGTAAACTGCGCGTACGATGCATCTCTCTACGTCTACGCCAATACTGAGCAAATCAATGTCGAGTGGGTCGTCTACAGAAATTTCTGTGGTTACCCCCTTTCTTTGGTACACCGAGCGCGTCCTATTTTGCTTAATGCTTAATCCAGCACTCTTCAATATAGCTGACTATTACGGACAGTTCAACTTGGGAAGGAAGACGTAATTTAATGATAACCCGAATTGATCTGTCATCACGATATAGATAATGTCGAATTCGAAAATAGAAAACAAAATCATTTTTTTATGAAAAATCTTTATTTCTTTTCACACAAAAAAAATAGACAACATTGCATATTTCAACAATCCAAACTAATTTGTATAAAAAAAAAGTTTTCCTATAAAATTTGTCTGAATATTCTACCGAGCTTCCAAGTGGACCCAGGAGGTGTCGGTTGACCCACTCGTTAGGACTTGTAGATGGGGTCCTATCGCGCTCCAGAAAACTCTGAAACGCCCTATGCCCATTCTTTAGAGCCGAACAAATACAACTATTTTAGGGAATTTGGCAAGCAGGAATCTGGCAGTAAGAGCAGTCTGAATAATCAAAAAGTTTGATTGCCAACAAAAAGAGGCTGGTCAAACACGCCCTACAAATTTTGTTATATTTGAATTTGTACACAAAAAGACTATTCTCATGACTATAACAATTCGGATAGGAGATTGCAACAACATCTAATAACGAGAATATCGGTCAGAGACCGAAGACTTATCGATCGAAAGTTAGGGGATCCCAAAATAGCGCTCTTATTCCATAGTGACACCTTGTGTCCCATCACTAATTGATTGATAACTCGCTAATTATAGGACAATAGGCTCTGGTCCGAGATAAGATGAATGCACATGCAAAATCTGGAGCAGATTCAATCTCGCTTTCGTGAGATATTGTGGCATCTAACAGACATACAGACAGACAAATACCTATCAACATACTTACCGATTAAAATCGATAAGTAATCAGTATTAAAATTAAAACTATGAAAATACATTTTGACGAAATATTTAAGAAAATTAGATATCAAACAAGAGAGCTACGCACAAATATATGGACACGTTAGACCAGAGCGAATCAGTCTTTACCGGTACCTTTGACGCTACCGGTACCCTCAAAAAAGTTCTGAATTTCCAGTAGCAAGAATTTTGCAGAATCAAAACGTACAGCCAGTCATGACACTGACTAAAATCCGTGTTCCCATGAATAAAAAATAATACAGCAAAATTTTAGACGAAATATCAAATTTCATAGAATTCACGCAAAATTGTGAAATAAATAAAAGTAATAGCCTTCTAGCGAAGAAATTAATCTTTAACCACTGAAAATTTCAAAGCAATTGGTCCAGTATTCGAAGAGAAAAGCGATTTTTTAATAACGTGTCAAAGAACAAGAACAACAACAACAACATAATATTGAAACGATCGTTATGGCCACTAAACGTGTCCAATAAAAATCAAGACGAATTTTGGTCATGTAAGTACAAAGCGCAAGGTAAAGCAAAATTTCTATAATGACATCACTAGTCACTATCCAAGGTGATTTTTCATTCATCATGAATATGAAAAATGAGATCGCCTAATGGGAACAGCATATTATAGAAAATGGTTTCATTTTGAAAGCCAAACGAATGTTACTATTTTGGTAAATTTGGAGTTTAGGGCAACCAACATGGAGAGTGAAAAAGATCAACAATCAACAAATAGTGGTTTATCAAATACACCCTAAATATTTAGGTATATTGAAATTTGCATACGAAAAGAGCCTACTCTGGGAGATATAACACATCGGCAAGGTTGATTCAACATCATTTCACACGCAAAAATATAAACTTTGTGCATATATTTGGAGAGGATTTGATAGAAAAATGGTAATTGAATTGGAATCAAGACGAATTTTGGTCATGGAAGTACAAAGAGCAACGTGAAGCAAAAGGTGATTAATCATTCATCATGAATATTAAAAGTGAGATAGCCAAATGGAGACAGCATAAAATAGAAATTTGTTTTATTTTGAGTGCCAAACGAAATTTTCTATTTTGGGTAATTTGAAATTTAGAACTGCAGCATTAGGGCTACCCACATGGAGAGTCAAAATGTTTAACAACCAACAAATAGTAGTTTGTCAAACACACCCTACAAATTTAGATATATTTGAATTGGTACACAAAGAGACTAATCTGGGAGGTAGGCGAGGGTGATTTAACATCATCTTCACAATCAATATCAAAAATATAAACTCTGTGCATATATTTGGATAGAATTCAGCTGAAAAATAGCAATTGAATTAGAATCAAGACGAATTTTGGTCATGTAAGTACAAAACGCAATGTTAAAACTCTATTGGATCGGCCCATCCATATGGCTAATCTGTGTCATATTTTAGGGGGTCAATAGTAATTCATAGTGGTCTGCATTTGAACAAAACCAATTTCAAAACTCAAAATGTTTGAGTTTAAATTATCCATGCTTGATCCGAGTGTTCTTATTTACGGTGACGTCATCATATTTTTTTTTGTATAATTTTTATTTCGCTACAAGGTCAATTTTATTTGTATGAAAATTTCAAAGCTTAAAAATAAACATAGAATCTGTTGCTAGTTGAAAACGAAGTATTTTGAACGCGCAAGCAACGTTCTCCGGCTCATAATGAACAAACAAAGATACCAGACAGCCGCGATCAAATGCTCTTCGATAAAACGAATATCACTTCACTTCAAAATCCCACTCTTGTTTTATTTTGAAGGTGACGTAAAACTCGTCCAAAAGGAAACTCTTTCTCTCGCATATCAGTCACGTGTTGACCACAGCGTTAAAGTGAGAAACTTTTTCCCGAAATTTTTTGAAATTTCTCTCTTCTTACCGGCATATGGTCGGACGCATTTACGCTACGTAATTTGGGCTCGTTTTAGTGGAAAGCGACGAAAATAAGTTTTTTAAAGATATATTGGGAAATGTACTAGCGTGTTTGATTAACTATTTATGTCATATTATAAAAGGGGTATAAAAAGTCGATTGGGACCAATACATATAAAGGTTTCTAAGTAAAATGTATGTAATGACATTACTAGTCACTATCCAAGGTCAGAAATATAATCATGAATATGACGAATAGGATGGTCAAATGGAGACAGCATATTATAGATAATGGTTTCATTTTGAAAGCCAAACGAATGTTTCTATATTAGGCAATTTGGAATTTAGGACCGCAGCACTTGTGCTATCAACATGGAGATTCAAAAAGATTAACAATCAACAAATACTGGTTTGTCAAATACACCATACAAATTTAGATATATTGGAATTTGCATACGAAAAGAGACTACTCTGGGAAATATAACACATTGGCAAGGGTGATTCAACATCATTTCACACGCAAAAATATAAACTCTGTGCATAAACTTGGATGGGATTTGGCAGAATTATGATAATTGAATTAGAATCAATACGAATTTTGGTCATGGAGGTACAAAGAGCAACGTAGAGCAAAATTTCTATAATGACATTTCTAGTCACTATCCGAGGGTATTTATCATTCATCAAAAATATGACGAATGAGGTAGCCAAATGTTTAAAGCATATTATTGGAAAATATTTCATTTCAAGTGCCATACGAATGTTCCTATTTTAGGCAATTTGGAATACATGAGTGCAGCGAAAGGAGAAATAAGACGATTGACAACCAACAATCAAACACACTCTACAAATTTATGTATATTCGTAATAATACACAAAAAAATATTACTCTGGGAGGTATGAAGGTTATCATTAAATAAAATAATATATATGGGTGGGATTCGTCATAAAATTTGTTATCAAACAAGAATAAAGCCAAATTTTGGCCATGGAAGTACAACGTGAAACAATATTTCTATTTGACAAAACTAGTCACGTTCCGAGAGGATTCATTATTCACCATAAATATGGCAAATGGGATAGCCAAATGTAGACAGCATATTATAGAAAAATGTTTCGTTTTAGTGCCAAACGAATGTTCCCATTTTAGCCAATTTTGGATATAGAACCGCAGCAGTAATGATACCAGCATGGAGAGTCAAAAAGATAGGCAATCAACAAATGGTGGCATGCCAAACAGATCCTACAAATTTGGTATAATCGAATTTGTACATGAAAAAAGAATACTCTGGGAGATATAATACATAGGTAAGGTAAAATGTAACATCATTTCACGATTAGTAATAAAAAAAAATAAAAAAATCTGCATATATTTTGGTAAGATTCGTTAGAAAATTAGTTATCAATTAAATGAACTTGGGGATGGTCATGGGAAGCGCACTAGTCACTGTCCGAGAAGATTTGTCATTCATCATGAATATAGCAAATGGGATAGCCAAACTTAGACAGTATATTATTTATTTTGAGTGCCAAACGAATGTCTCGTTTTAGGCAATTTGGAATATAGGTCCATAGCAGTAATGCTACCAGCCAACAAATAGTGACTTGTCAAACACACCCTACAAATTAAGGTATATTCGAATTTGCCGAGGAAAAAGACTACTCTGGGAGCTATAACACGCAGCATATATATAATTATAACAATGCAGCATAATTATATTATCCGTGATGCAATCCAAGATAAAACAAGAACTACGTGTATATAATCTGGTAAGATTCGTCAAAGAGTAGTTATCAAATAATCAAATTACAATTTCTTTAACATGACTAGTTACTGTCTGAGGGGATGCATCATGAATATGGCAAATGGGATAGCCAAATGTGGAACTTTTTATAACTTTTGAAATCAGGAAGCTAAATTGATATATTCAAAGCGTTGGCAACACAAGTTATTAACATGTGAGACTTCAAATAACAATCAATTGCGCATAAAAGGTTTGTTTTAAAATCCAATGGTAGGTAAATTTTATGTATTTCTGGGCCAAATAAACATATATATTCACAATAGCGTGCGGACCACATCAATTTTCGCCTATAAACAATCGTCAAATCAGATTTCAAATTATGGCGCACTCGCAACTGGTTTGACTGATCAAGCAAACAGGTTTTGAATAATTCTCACCAAAGAAATATTTCTGAAATCACCTCGGACGGAAAGGCCATTTTGTTGTTTGGATGAAAACCCCCTTTCCACCATATTACAGGTCGGAAATAAGAGAATCCAGGTTTCTGCCTCCTCACAAATCGCCGGGTACATGCCTGATCCGTTTTGTCGCTATGATTCAAGGAAGCGTCGCGGGCCGGATCATTTTACTCCGTGGGCCGCAGGTTGTCGACCCCTGTGCTACGCTAACTACCTTGCGCCGTGGAATCCTTCCACGTGTGATAACGCCCACAGCGTTCAAACCTGCATTAATTAGCGTATATTTTCCATAAGAATCTGAGGAAATGTGACGTAGGGCTTAAGAATGAATAGAAAGGTACATCCCAGGCGCAATTTACTGCGTTTCATCTTCACTGGCTGCGGTAGCACCTTCACCTGTCGCGGAGCTTTTAAGATAAAATTTACGGTGTTTTTCGTTTTATTTCCAATGTGTATAATATTGTTTCAATGTGTAAAGGAGCATGACGCCGCGACAATTTCAAACTGAGATGTTAGTAAACCAGCGATCAGACAGAAAAGATCAAATTGATAAACCGTCTTCCGGTCTTATTATTCCTCCATTCAAAGTCAGAAGTTTGGTTTGCGGATTTACATTCACAGTATGTTCAATGTAATTTTCGCGGGACAGTCTAGTCGTGGGCTGCCAAGCGTGACGTCGTTAATTAAGTAATATTCTAATTAACACGATCTTCGTCAGTAGCGGTGGCGCAGGGGAAGCGTAGGGACATGGTCAAACATCAGGCCAGGGGTTCGAATCCCACAAGGTAGACTGAGGTATGAGGATAGGCCAGCCAGCAGGCGAGCCAGGAGTTATATAGAAAAGCAATAAGGGGGGATAGCGGCGGGAGAGCAAGTGAGCGAGTGCAGGAAAGGCAGTCGACGAGCCAGTGAAGACAAGCCAACAGAGAGTGCAGCTGAGTATAGAAGCACTAGACTAGACCGCTGAGCTGTAAGGATCGGACGTGTAGGAGGAAAAGCAGTCGGCGAGCAGTGTGGGCAAGTGAGAGACGTGGAGCAGGACAGGCAGTCGGCGAGTCAGCTGAAATCTTCCAACAGTGTGAGTGCAGCGTAGTAAGTAGCAAGATGGGACGTGGATTGGGGAAAGGCAGTCGGCGGCAGGCAAGTGAGACGTGGAGGAGGAGATAGGCTGTCGGCGAGTAAACTGGTTTCATCCAACAGTGTGAATGCAGAGCGAGCAAGTAATAAATGCAGTAATATAATATATGTGCAATATACTTACTTAGCGAGCAAGTAATAAATACCACCACATGGGGCGTGGAGGAGGAGTCTGGTGAGAAAGTGAGACCCAGAAAGTAAAACAGTGTTGAGTTAGTTCTAGCCAGCAAGTAGACCGCTGGTTGTGGGTCGGCGAGCAACATCCACAGTGAATGTGAATGTGAAAGTGCAGCAAGCAAGTCTAACAACCCGTTGTCCTATATGAGGATGGGGCGTGAAAAAAGGTGAAATGGAAAGGCAGAGTGAGTGGCGAGCAAATGAGCATTAGGACAGACCGCTGAGCTGTGGGAATGGGCCGTAGCGAGCAAGTAAGACAACAATATGGGGCGCGAAGGAGGAAAGGCAGCCAGCCCCGGTGAGCACAATCGTAAGAACAGCCAGCCAACAGTGTGAGTGCAGCCAAGTAGACCGCTGAGCTGTAAAGAAATGGATTTGTGGGTCGGCGAGCACAGTGTGTAAAAAAAAGTGCAGTAAGCAGTCTGTAAACCGCTGAGCTACGTGGAGGGATAGGCAGTCGGCGAGCAAGTGAGATTGCAGCTGAGAAGTACCAAAGACCGCTGAGCTGCGCAGGATTTAAAATGTTCAAATTAAACTTAAAATTAAAAATATTGCCTTGTATTCCCACTTTCCAAAAGTTGCACGTTTTACGGAAAAGACGCTTTTAATACAAATAAATGTGCTACGATCTGTCCTATATTCTCTACATTTTCGGCAATGAACAATGACTTCTGCATGACGTAACAATTGAATCGAATCAGCTGTTAGCGAGCGGATGAATATTAGTTATCACTGCTCGACCTTGCGTTGAGTTGGGCAGCCTTTCCATAGCCCTGTTTAGTTATTATTAGTTATGCTATAATATATAGATATATAATATAAATTACAAGTTATGCTAAGACGTTGTTTCAAAATGTATAAGTAAGGTATTGAACACTTGTAGATCCTTACCACGGATATGGGCTGTGAGACGAAGCCTTGAAAACGCCTAGAAAATGAGTTTTGTAGCCCACATCTGGTAACTAAATAAATTCTTCAGTTTTGTGTGAAAATGAACATACTGAACGCATTACAGCTTGTTCCACAAACCTTATGCAAAATTGAATATAAAGACGTTCCCGGAAATTCAATAACCATAAGTTTACAACACATACATAATAACTATGTAATTCGAGAGCCCTACAGCACACTAACACTAATGTATTCCTGTAATGTTTTGCCTGACCAAAATCGGACTTCCTCAGTCAATCATAATTTATTAGGTACATTACGAAAAATATGGCATACATGTAACCAACAACAAAAAATACTTTAATTGTGTGACAGGAGTCGCGAGTGACCTCGAAAGCAGCGACACCAACAACGCTGATTCACATTAGCGAATAAATTTTATGTAATAACCACAAGCAGTTTACAACAAGAACAGCATGAAAAGCTACATCCATTTTATGGAAGCTATCAGACGTATTTATTTTTAAGCAATGAAGTCACAAATTAACATCGTGAGCACGAAAACACAAATAAATCAGTTATTTCTCACTTAGAAATTTACCGGAAAATATCAAGAAAATTAAATGAATGTACAATATGTACATAACATAGTGAACAGAAATATTACAATTGGTCTTTTTTTAGTTTATGTGGTTATGTATATGAACAAAGGCAATATTATTTCTAGAAACAGGACTACGACACTAACAAAAGCTCGAAAAAAAAACAAATAAATGATACTTATTAAATCAACTGCAATATTTAATTCACTTTCTTCTCAATTGTTTTCGAAATCCACTATCTCGAAAATCGACTTTTCTTCTATAAGTGTACTGTGATTTTGCAGTCAATACAAAAACAAAAATCTGTGCAATTTAAGTTGATTTTGGCACACTTGCATAAATTATTTTGACTATTTTTCTTACACTTGCAGTTTGCCAACTCAAGAACTGATTTGAGGGCCACATGCTTCAGTGAATCATTGTTGGGTATAATCCTTATGTTTGCCAGTGTTAAATAGACGTGCTCTGGTATCAGTGGCGCAGCCTGGGGGGAATTTTTTGAAAAGTGAAAAAGTTACCGATAACACGTGCAATTGCCTTCTGCTAAAATCGCCGTTTGTTTTCATCAACGCGGCGTGTTATTTATGCCGTGAACGCCCTTCACATTGGTGTTTATTCTCTTTAAATCACAAATTTGTGCCGCGGGAACAATGATAATTATTTTATTTTTGTACTCGCACGGAAATGTGAAAAATGAAAAAGCGTGCAATTGCCTTCTGCTAAAATCGCCCATGTTTTCATCAGCGTGTTATTTAGGCCGTAAACGCCCTTACGTCGGTTTTTATTCTTTCTAAATCATAAATTTGTGCCACGATAAACATGATAGTTATTTTATTTTTGTACTTTGCACGGAATTGTGAATTCGTGAGTTATTATACGTTCATCGGTGGCGAGGTTCTAAAGACAAACGAAGGAGTAAAACCGCGATCTAAATTTGATTGAAAAGCGGCATTATAAAATTCTGAAAACAAAACCGTAAACAATATAAGTTTTGTTGAGTCCCGCGACAGTCTAAAAACGCTTTTCTAGTCGCAAAATCGCAAAATTTCGTGTGCCTACGGGGCACATTATGTTTGGTCTCCGTTTAGGAACATACCGTCACTAAAATCAAAACACGGTTAATTGTGGGTGGGATTTGCCTTTTATCCATTACTTTAAAATTGTCGTAGAAAATTTTCGTGTTATCATTAAACAAGGTTGAAAACGCGATTTTTTTTCCGGTTTGTGAAGATATATAAGATAATTAATCCGAAGTATATTCATCCATTTTTATTGTACAGAAATAAATTTTACTCCATGAGAATTTACAGCAGATTTACGGATTTTTCAGGAGGTTTTATCTTTAAAAATAATCGGAGTGTCAGAATTGCGATTGAACGGAGTCAATGTTACAAGCACATCTCAAATTTGTCGAATTTGCAAAATAGAAAAAAATACGGATCAAAACAATATATAATAGGCGACGGGCAGTTACCACTAATTTTTATGTCGGCAATGGCCGAGGTATTTTAAAATTGTGAATTGTAAAAACAATTGTTTTGTTTTGTCGACGCAAACGCTGGTTGAATTGAAGACAATTAAATTAATAAAGCAAGACATTTTAAATATGCCCTTATCGGTCACGAATTGATTACTTTGCACAACAGAAAAATCATTTTCCGTTGTAAACGTCGGCTCTTTTAACAAGTGGATGAATATGTATTTTTGATTTAACGATATACTTCATATGCATTTTCATTGTACGAAATAAAATTGTACTTTTCGGGATTTTATATCAGTTATTGAGATTTTTCTAACGGCGATAACGAGTTGGCAAGATTCCAAAAATATGTATTAAAATTAAATACACCATTTATCTGTTATTTTTATGTCCACCGATCGCCGTGGCATTTCAGAGAACTAATGCTTGAATTTTGACGTAAGAAGAAGCAACCGCGAGTTACGTTGGACACAATTAAATTAATATATAAAGACATTTTAGAATTTTGTAGTTGTCGGGGATTGAATATTTCACGCGACAAGAATAATCATTATACGCTGAAAAGACGTCCCTTTAACGAGCGCGTAATGCGAAGACTCTTACAGACCGCGATGGGAATTTATGGTATCATTTACATTCTTCATATCCTCTTCATACAGTGAACAAACAAATTCCTCAGCTTTATTTATTAATGCCTCATTACCATCTTCATAGTTGAGAAAAAAATGAATTGAAAACCTCAATGAAGTCTCCAACATGAGTTTGATGGGCAGTTCCAATTGCAGAAAAGTGCTAAAGTATTTGAATATGAATAGCCCATCTAAGCTGTTTGCAACTATTATGATTCTCATATACCTTTACGCTTCAAGACTTCTTGTTTAATCCATTCTATAGCATTGATAGCAGCAGGGATTAGAGCCTGCGTTAGGTCGGATTGGTGGAACATTGCTGTCTTCTTTTGTAGTACAGTATCTAAAATGAGGAAGAAAATCATATTTGGAACAGCATGAGTGTAAAAATACCACTAAATACTAACTAATACCTTGAATACATAATGCATTTTATCTGATGTACTCAATGAGCGTATATATGCTCATTGCATGTACTACAGTCCAGCAGTGTTTGCATACCATTACTAGACTATATCTACACTAAATTTTGATATTTCACAGTCCGAAATGCCCTATGACAGTATGAGTATGAACTATAGGCCTAGACTATATTTTAAAACATCAACTGTCTGTCTACAACTTGATTTCTCACCTCTAAATCGTTTCCAATGCTACTTTCTTTCCACTCCGGTATAACTTATCATTGCTTCTCAGGTTCTTGTCGACTCTATGAATTTAGATTTAGACCAACCGACATTAGTAAAATTGATTATTTTCTTCTCTTTCACACAACCGTGCAATACAGAAACAGCCATTAATTTCTATTTCCAAATATGCTGTGGCCTATATAGTAGTATATGTCTGCTGAATAGTCAAGAAGAGTCATTAAATTAATCATAAACATTTCATGCAAGCCAGAAAATATCGTTGTTTGTGACATATTATTCTAGGTCTAGCCTTCCTTCAGTCCTTGGAGTTACCGCACCGTACCTAATTAACAAAGTCTTATGAGCTAGTGCTCATCTAAAATTGCTATATATGGTAAGGATATACAAGTGTTTAATATCTTACTTATACTTTTCAACATTTCCTTAGAATAACTGAAAAAACTATGTAAAGGCTTCTCAACGCAAAAGCGAGCAGTAGTAGTACATCTGATATTCATCCGACCACTGGGGATTCACCTACAGCTGACTAGTTTGTTTGTCACCGCCAATTGATAGAGAACGAATTAGTTGCGGATTATTTTTCAGTGTTTTGGGTTATATCAAACGGGCACGCGGCGATATCAAAGAAGTTATCACCATGAACGTGCAAAACATTAATGAGTTTCTCGATAATAATGCCCTTTATACCTAATTTCAAAAATAATTCGGGGAATAAACTTCCCCTGGGTATCAACCCCCACGAGTGCACCACTGGCTCATAGTAGTCGGAAAAGGTCGCGATTTAGGTTGACATAATTCATAAAAGACTTTTGGAATTGCAAAGAAGTTTTCAGACAATGTACCACGATCATTGTGATGTAATCTTATATACAGATACATCGTGTCAAAATAACCTTGGGTTTGTCATGATAGCGTCAGAGGCAGGAGACTCGTTGGCACAAAAATAGGTATAACTTGCACGGCTGAAGAAGAAAAAAATTAACATGGCAAAAATTGTAACTTTAGAAATCAGGAAGCTAAATTGATATATTTAAAGCGTTGGCAACACAAATTATTAACATGTGAGACTTCAAATAACAATGAATTGCGCATAAAAGGCTTGTTTTAAAATCCAATGGCCAGTAAATTTTATGTATTACTGGGCCAAATAAACATATATATTCACAGTAGCGTGCGGTCCCCATCAATTTTCGCCTCTAAACAATCGTAAATTAGATTTCAAATTATGGCGCACTCGCAACTGGTTTGACCAACCCCGTGTAACTCCGGAAATTTAGTCCTGGTGTTGAATTCCCGACACGCTTGACTTAGTGCTGACAGATTATTATTGCTTCGAAAATCATCGTGCGACTTCCTGCGTTTTTCTGTGTTCTGACGGCGCGGCGCTGTCTCGCGTCAAGATTGAGTGAGTGACTTATAAATATTCAAGTTAGTTGTGCACATGGAATATTACACGATATACTTGACTATAGAACTGATAGAATGCAGATTACAAAACAAAATAGAGGAACAATCAATTGAGTGGGAAGGCCCTAGGACCGGTTCAGCACTCAAAAGCACATTGACAGTACGATTTTAAATTCACTTTAAAGCTCCCATGAGTAAATATATTAGAGAGCCGCTTTGTGCTACGATTGTTCAGCATAAAAAAAAGTAAGTTGTAAATGTTCTAATAGGTACCCAATACAGTAATGATTTGTCAAGGAATGTAAATTTTGATAAGAGATATGTATATTTTTGGATCATAAAAAAGTTGCAGTGCGAGGATTTATGCTGTGTGATCAAAGCAGTGAGCAAGAATATGAACTGTCTGATGGGTGATGCTTTATCTCAAAAATCAGAATTAGCTTACACCATATCAATGAAAATTTTTGATGGAGCAACTAAAACTGTCAGCAAAAAAATAAATGTGGTGAGCGATACCACCCTGAAATTGTGAAGTCTGTTTGAAAAACACAAATTAAACACACATATTTTAACTTCAATTAATTAGTGTTTTATGATGGAGTTCTACTGATCCTAATAATTTTTTCCCAGACTCATTCTGTCATTGTATACGAAATGATAATCCGTTTTGCCTGATTTCAGGCCGGTACTAATAACATTTTTCACATAAATTGAATACCTATTATCCAAACATGGCTTCAACATATATATATATGCATAATTTTAGATGTGCCAAAAAGTTTTGAATTAATTTTTCGAGTGTTTTTAAATTATTGATTTGTGATCAATAGCAATAACTTTTTTGCTACTGCAAAATCCACCACATTTATTGAACGCATTAATATTTCTCCTGAAACCGTTACATTTTATTAATTCCAATTTGTTTTGTAGGGTATTCACATTTTTGTTTCCAATTATACTTTGTCAAAGTGGCTGTTATACTTATATATAAACACATACATGCTTAGATGGTAGACAAGGTTCAATTGCTGTGGGCGATTTATTTCAAAATACCGTAACTAAAATATAATTTTTTGGCATAGAAACACATCTAGGGGGAATTTATGAAGATATGTCTAAAAAACATTTGAAACAATAATGTAAACTAACAAACCAACATGTTTAACTCAATAGCTTGATAAAAATGTCTGTTAAATATTAAGCAGAGGTATAGCACAAAGAATTGTTTTAGATATAAATTCATTTGTATTTTTTTATAAGATCTATCTCCTATTGAGCATTTAAATACTTGGATCATGATAATTATTTCTAAAATTACCAACAGTAATTAGGTCATTAATAACAGATGAACCGGGAAAATTTTTCTTCGTCGGTTCTGCCTGCATCTGTTGCTCGGATTTCGGAAATGTCTGAATTTGAAGCAACTGCCAAGTTTTGCAAACTGCAAAATATCTTTTTTTGACATATGCAACAGCACTACTGACGTGGCTTCCCTCAAAAACGGAAATCTATTACTACTCTCCGAAACATCTGGAGACAAAAGACTGCAGTAGATCAACTAAAATTTCATAAATTATTTTACCCACTGAAAGTCTACAACAGGTGATTAGCTTAGGATTTTTAAACAAAATAAATGCTACATGCAACACATTTTGTAGTCATATTTAAAAAACAACAACATTTCATTGCTTCTCCAGCGTATGAAGGGCTCCAAATACTGGTACCTTCAACATGTGATATACCATATTAGACCAAACATCTGTCAGACCCCCCTTTAAGTGTGGGATAAAAGTCTTCTAAATTGTTTTACTATATCATACATATAAAATTGTTGTACTATATCATAAATATAAAATTTTCGTGGCTTGAAACACTTTTTAGAGTGTTAGACCATCGGGACTACTATAAACTAACATTTGCCGGCTTCCGATCAGACCTGCTAGGTGTTTTGGTCTAACTTGTCAATTAAAAATTTCAGACTTTCAGCTATGCCCGTAGGGCCTCACCCCAAATATTCAATGAATCGCCAAAAGATTTTCAGTTCAAAAGATGAATATTTTGCAGGTCGCGGGGCTGGGGATCCATCGGTGCTCCAATTGATTGAAAAGCAGCAAAAAAAAAGAAATATTTAGCAATGTCCACGTGATAGAGCCTAAATTGCCTTTTTACCCCAGCTATGAACCACTCCCAAAGCCTTAAAAAACATCAATACCACTATTAACATAACTCGATATTCAGTGGTTAATCACATTAGTAATTAAAATAATAATTTGTATTTCTATGGATTATTGAGAAAAACACTTGTGTACTCCAGAAATACGTGTACCAAGATGAAAGACAACGAAACATAGTATGTGTACCAGGTTAGGCCATACTTTTAGGTACAAATACTACAAAACTCACTTGGTTAGTCCCTGAACTCGTAATAGAACTAAAATAAGGAAAAATGAATAAAATTATGGCCTAACCCTAACGTGGTACACATACTACGTTCCGGTGTCCTCATTTCTTGGTACGCATACTTCAGGAGTACGGAAACTTGACTGTAATCACATATATCATAATCTTCGTTCTAGCTGCTGTGTTTCTTCAATTGTTTTCGTATTCCATGAGTCCTATTGTCCATCTTGTTGTTATTATTTTGGCTGGAGTAATTTGCGTATACATTTGCTCAAATTTTTTGAATACTTCTCAAGTAGTTTTGTTACATCTTGACATTCAGTTGCATTGTTTAATAGGTATTCGCTCATGAATGATTTGAAAATATTTTTCTTTTACATCAAGTGTCGGATGTTCAAGGATGTGATGATGGAAATAAATTTCAGCTGCTTGCATGTGTTAAGATAGCCTTTGTATAATCATTGACCCTTGAAAAAGTTATTTATAGATTGATTTGATTAATTTCTTGAGCAGAGCCTTGTGTTTCTGGGTTGCATTATTAGCAGAAATTGCTGCCTTACCTATGGATTCCAGATTGTTGTCACATTCACAAAAGCTGCAGTGCGCAAATTACTGGCCCTTCGTTTCGTGTGACGCCGTTGAATTCTTTCTCATAATCATCACGGCGAATTTTTTACGTTTACTCATTTTATCTCCTATGAAGTTCCAGATCTAAACTAAATTCAAAGTTTAATTTACTGGTATATTCATTCATAAGGTTTAAAAATAAGGACACACGTCAAAATAGAGATGTTTCTTAGAAATAAGGACAAAAATATTTCCTAATACAAAGACCTTCAAAATAAGGACAAATTCTAAAAATAAGGACGTTATGGCAGCCCTGATATAGGTCGAGTGGAGAAAAAAATTCTATAAAAGCTACAATACTTGAGATGGAGTGAGACCGAAAGGCTGTGCTACTAAGCGTTTTTTTTTATATATGAGGTGCAAAGTATTCATTTTCGTCACCACTTTACCTACATCTGACTTACATTTTTTGCAATGCATCGCATTTTTGATGCCTTGCTGTCCTTCGACAAAGATGTTGTCACATCATCCTGGTCATTTGCAGGGCGGACTGTATCTTCATTTTCACAATTATTCGTTCATTTTTATCAAATTCTCCACGTCCTTCAGCAAATATTCCGATCAGTCATCAAGGAACAGGGCGAGCTGTGATGCTGGAGCGTCGCCGTCGTTAAGCAACTTGTCAGAACTAAACCGGCCGTGACGCCCGCCACTTGAAGGTGCAACATCGCCTCTGTTTGTTTATTATACGGCGACCGGAGTTGGACATCTAGTAGTAGTATATATTTACGGTCAGACGCTCCTCATTTGTGAGACAGATAGACCAGTACACGGATTTTCAAAGTCTTGTGACGATTCAGTTTCAATGTGAATTAAACTTTTATAAAAAAATATATTGTCAAGCTGATTATAGATGGAGTCAAATGCCAAAATGCCCAACCAAAGTTGCCAGAATTGGGTGCATGAAGAGGTGGGCTAGACCAGTGGTTCCCAAACTTTTTGTACCATCGCCCCCCTAAAGTAGTTTATACAACTTCATCGCCCCCCAGCACTACAAAAAAATGTAAAGTCAGAAACGAATATATTACAGACCAAATAAGAAGACAAATCATATTTTATTTTTTTAATGAGATGGATGAGCTTTGTGTTCTTCAGCGTCTTTTATTTATTATTAGGTGACATTTTCGTCAGACACAATCTTAAATCACCCCGTTTACTGATGAGAAGGCGATTTCGTTGTTTTGATAGCAATTTTATAGCACGGCTGAAAACCCCTTTTTTATCATATAAGAGGTCGGAAATGAAATACTCCAGAGTTCTTCCTCCTCAAAAACCGCCGTGTACCTACCTTATTGCATTCAACTCCCCAAATTCACCCCATTTCACATTAAAATAATGAAAACAAAGTTAATTTTTCCGAACTTTGAATAATGATTTTCGTACATCTCATTCATCCCTACAGCCTGATGACCTGCACCAAAATACATGATATATAACGATCTTTGGTAAAATTCACCTTCGATTCCTCATCCTACCATGGCCTCTAGTCCGATCACCAGTCCCTAGAATTAATCAGTCCTCGAGCGTAGATTATAAATAAAATTGATTCATCGTCAAAACCGCGTTTTTGTCTGTATATTTGATGTTTCCCCGGGAATAGACTTCCTTTTTTACTTCGTGACATTGGCCAATCAGCAAGATGCAATAATAAACGTAACAATGCCCCCTTTTGCATCCGCTCAGACGCCTCTCTCGCTCGGACAGATTTTCGAGCTTGGTCGTAAACATCACCTCGATTTCTCGGTTTTTGAATTATATTCGTTTGTATTTAGTTGTGTTTCGGAAATTTAACAGAAAATCAAATAATTCAATGATCACCTTTTCTTCCTAAGAGTTTCAGTTTGATTGCAGTAATCAAAAATTAGAGTAGAAATAGCTGTGATCGACTAAGTCAAAATTCTTTAACGGTAATTTCAAAAAACAGATTGTTGAATGGTATGAATTAGAATGATAGTTTGAAATACCCCATTTTACAGGCGACAACTCGCGAAACCACTCTTAAAATAAGCACGGAAAATGGTAAAGTATAGGAAGAATTTCCCGGTGTCAAAGGTCGAGAAAACGCGTGTGATAATCGCCCACGTGATTCAAATATACGAAAGCACGCAGAGTACAGTAATCAAGTGCACGATGCCCCGAACAAAACCAGGTTTCGCGAAATCGCCCCTTCGACTTTTTCGCCCCCCTCTGTATCGTTTTCGCCCCCCGGGGGGCGATATCGCCAACTTTGGGATTCACTGGGCTAGACCACTTCATTGCCCAAACTAGAGCCTATTATTGCCAAATTATAGTCCAGATTGTAATAAGTATTTAAATCTATCAGTAACTTTATAGGTATGAGTAATTATAATTAATTAAGGTAGAAAGACAGGGTATAGGAATATGTTGGTTGCTAAGGTTATGAGTTTTTTTTTTTCATTCTTAGATATTGACTTCTGCAAGGATAAAGGAATTAGGAATAAACGAATTAGTATTGTTATTTCGCAGGATCATTTCTTCATTTAATTATTGTTGTGTAATAGATGTCAATTCAAGTTTATCGTGGATGAGACATCAGCCTGCAAATTTTGTTGTTGTAGACACCATTTATATTCAATAAACTAGCCATTGTATTGATCATCACGGAACGACCTGAAAAACAGGAAATAAATCTGCGAGTAGGATATTCAAGGGTTACATATTTGGAAACAGCACTACCCTACACTTTTGTTTAGAATTAATTATTATTTCGAGTAGATATTGATTATTAGTTATCTATCTTTAAAACGCTAGTACAAAGACCAGAGTTGAAATATGGTTGGGACACAGGGTGAATTCCTCGCAAACCCTGCAGAAACTCTCAAACCACACTGACCACTCGTATGTTGGCCTTCACATTAACTTCACAGCAGAACCTCAACCTAGGATAAAATTTTGTATACACACAAAACAAATCATAGAATACCAAAACAAATTAAAACGAAGGGGAGAATCCAATATATCTCCACTGGTCACCTAATTACAATAATAGGTACAGGAGCTAAACTATACGGTCTACAACCCTCATAAGGTATCACACCACCCATATAGAAACAAAGACCATGCATGTGCAATGTCAAAAATCCAACATTAAGCAAAAAAAAGAACATGCGCATGCAGATGTCAGAGTGTAAACAGCCATTTGAAAAATAAATAAATAAATTTGCTGTGCATGCTACAGAACCCGACACACCAACATTAGATCAGGTGTAGAGAGATTAACTGCCGACTCAACAACAATCAGCAGCTGCAGGGGCAATAGCAATATTGTAGCTGTTTAATATTTTCATGAAAATAAGTATGTGCAAGTGAAGAGTGTCCCAACTTTCTATCATGGTCATTCATGAAGGTTCAATATTTTTTGTGTCCGAGCTATCAAAACGTTGTAGCTAATTACATACGAAAGAGTATATAATTATATGAGTGTGGGTATGGAAAAATAACTTTTAATATTTGGATACCAAGTACGACTTGTTTCTGAAATGATTTTTTGGATTTTAATGACTTCAAATTCAAGGGGAGAGAGTTCCATAGCTTAGGTTCATTATAGCATAGGGCATGCTGGCTCACAGATTTACTCATAAACGGTATAAATAAATTGGAATTACTTCTTCGATTGGATGTGGTTTTGGTTAGTATGTCGTTAAAGCAGTTTGACAATGAATTGTCATGAAAATCATAAACTAATGATAATACTTCAAATTTCATTATGTCTTCAACCTTGAGTATATTTAGTGATTTATAGAAATGATTTACGCTTTCATGTTTACTTTTCCTAAAGACAATTCCTAAAAAATTATTACAAATGCTTTGCAATTTCGAGACAAGTGTTTTATTATCATGGAGCCAGACTGAGCTACAATATGGGATATGACTTGGTAGTAGAGATTGAAACATTGCTAGTAAAGCTGATTGATTAACGCACTGGGATACTTTGGCAGCAACTGCCAAGTTCCTTTTTGTTTTACCAATAACATGCGACATTTGTGATTTCCATGACAGATTTTCATCAAAGATAACTCTTAGAAATTTTATTTCTTTCACTCTTTCAATTTCATTGTCATTGAGCAGTAAGTGGTTTTGAACAACTCACACTTTTAAGCTTGCTTGGGTGGAATAATACAAATTTAGTTTTGTTAGCATTAAGAGATAATTTGTTAACCAACATCCAGCTATGAATGTTGGTTAGTTCTTGGTTTGCAACTGTGAGTAGATCTTCAAGGTTTTTCCCATGAAGAACCAAGTCAGTGTCATCAGCAAACATGATCGACTCAGAGGATTTCAGACACCTGGACATTAATGTAAGCTAGAAAAAATAATGGGCCAAGTAAAGATCCTTGTGGAACTCCGTGCTTCATGACACAAATATTTGTAGAGAATGAGTTGTCATCTATTATTAGTATTAGAGATCTACTATTGGTGATAAAAACATAGCCATCCAATGTATTGAAATGGCCATTTGTACTAGATACAATCCATGTTTCATTAACAGCAATTACATGAGGCTTACAATTTAGTGAATTTACTAGTGCTTCAAATTTTGTGTAGTTTTTGAAAGAGGCTAAAGAATTGATATTGATTGAAAGAGTCATGAAACCACTTAGTTTAAAACTATCATTGAATTTGAGCTGTTGTACATGAAAACACTGTTTATGTTGTTGAATTCATCATTGTCAGTATTGACTGACTCAAGAAACATTTGGTTTAGGTATTCAGGATCAAGAATTTTAGTAATTGCCTGGGCTTCAGCTTTTTCTGAATGAAGGGAAGTACATAATTCTAATAATTCAGAATCAGAGAGAGAAGAGAATGGTATGCAATTTTTTTCACAAAAGAAACAGCACCAGATCCCTCCAACAGCCACCTATCCCTCCAACTGGGAATCAGCTAGTATTATTCCTTTTGATGATTCAAAACCCAGTCGATACCTCGAAATAACTGATGTCAATGAGGTTTCCTACAGGTTTTTACCATCAGACCTTATTCTAATACATTATAACATCAGATCGCTAGCAAAAAATGTTGACAATCTAATTGAACTGACTTCGAATTTTCATTTCCTTCCTCATGTGATTGCTTTAAGTGAGACACGGATCAATAATAGGACCACATTTCTTAATGTAGACATCCCAGGGTACACTTTTTTCCATGTCCCCTCCCCAACTCAGGCGGGTGTTGTGGGTGTCTTCATCAAAAATCATTTAGATTTCCAAATAGTTCGTGATCTTGACTTAGCGTTCCCTAACTGTGAGGATATGTGGATCGAGCTCAAATTTTCACAACCCAACTCAAAACTACAGAGTCTCACTATTGTAATTATTTACAACCATCCGAGAAGTAATATTCCATCGTTTACCCTAGCAATGGCTCGCCTTTTCGAAAAACTTGCAATGACCAAAAAAAAATTTGTAATACTGGGTGATTTTAACATTAACGTACTCGACACCAATAGTAATTCCACTGCTGTGTATTTCGATATGCTCATGTCATACTATGTTCTTCCTGTGATTACTAAACCTACTAGGTCACTGCTACCTCCACACCCTCATAGATCACTTTATACAAACGCCATAAACCAATGTTCTTCATCATTTATTTTAATAAGCGACTTGACCGACCATT
The DNA here is from genome assembly GCF_013122585.1 of Styela clava. NCBI lineage: Eukaryota > Metazoa > Chordata > Ascidiacea > Stolidobranchia > Styelidae > Styela > Styela clava. The sequence goes on along the minus strand of NW_024102834.1, from coordinate 20,492,393 downwards.
TTCCTGTAATGTGCACAATATCAGGTGTAGATATAAGCATCAAGACCAATACTCGCATGAAGCGCGATATGTCTAAATTTGGTAACGATTCTTTTAGATCCGATGTTGAGTCAATGTGTAGCAACTATGTGGGTGTTACCTTTTGTAGAGAAAATTTCAATTACTCTTTTGATACATTCCTTGGTCGCCTAAAATGGTTAATTAACAGACATGCGCCTTTACGACCCCTTTCACGCAGAGAAAACAAACTTTACTCCAAACCCTGGATCACTAGGGGAATTAGGAAGTCCATCAAACACAAAAATAATATGTTCGAAAATAAATTTTTAAGGGGCAATACATCCCAGCGTGTCTACTTCAAAAAGTATAGAAATATGTTAGTACATTTGCAAAGGAAATCTAAAGAACTGTTTTATCGCAATGTCCTTGAGACCAACCGAGGTGATGCTAAACGCACGTGGAAAACGATCAATGACATCATTAAGATACAATCCAAAAATTCCATCTCCATCTCAGAATTGAAGCTCAAAAATCGAACCACTGTGACTGACCCAGTCCTGATTGCTAGTGAATTCAATAAATTCTTTTCAACGGTAGGGAAGAAACTTGCCGATGATCTCCCGCAAAGCTCAGTCTCATTTACCGACTTCTTGGGTACTCCCCTGCAAAATTCATTTTTTCTTGAACCTACGTCACCTTCAGAGGTCTTCCAAATTATAGCGAACCTGAAAAAGGGAAAAGCTGTTGGACATGATGGTATTCCATCCCACATTCTTAAATCTGTCGCTGATATCATCTCACCAGCACTAAGTCACTTTTTCAACGCGTCATTTAGATTAGGTACCTTCCCTTCTTCACTTAAGATTGCAAGAGTGGTACCAATATTTAAGAATGGTAGTAATAATGATCCTTCAAATTAAAGACCAATTTCAATACTACCCCTAATTGGCATAATCTTAGAAAAACTATTGCACAGCAGAATGCTCAATTTTTGTACCAAATTCAACCTAATCAACAAATGTCAATTCGGATTTCAAACCAATCACTCGACCAACCACGCTATTCTCGACCTAATTTCTTATGTTTACGATAAACTGGATAAAGGAGAATTTGTTTGTTGTATTTTCCTCGATCTTAAAAAAGCTTTCGACACCGTCAATCACTCTATTCTCTCACACAAACTGAGACATTATGGTTTTCGAGGTGCTACAGGCAACTTATTCTGCGATTACCTGTTCGGTCGACAACAATTTGTCGAAGTGGATTCCAATAGGTCCGCGATGCTCCCCATCCACTGTGGAATTCCTCAAGGTTCTGTATTGGGACCGCTTGCTTTCCTCGTCGCAATAAATGATCTGTCGTCCTCCTCCAACTTCCTGACCAAACTTTTCGCTGACGACGCCTGTTTGCTTGACAGTTCAAAAGATTTGAATACGCTCCAAGACAAAGTAAACTCTGAAATTAAAAAAATATATGACTGGATGGTTTGTAACAAATTTACAGTGAATGTGGATAAATCTAAAGTGATGTTGTTCACCCCCAAAACTCGTACTAGACATGCAAACATCTCGATTAAAATAAATGGTATCACTCTCGAAGTTGTCCACTCATACAAATATCTGGGCCTTCACATCGACAGCCAGTTAAAATGGAACACCCACACTGCTGAACTACACAGAAAACTTTCAAGATCGGTAGGGATTCTGAGAAAGCTCAGGCACTATGTACAAGACGCAACTTTGCGAACTGTATATTTTGCCCTTTTCCAATCCCATTTACAATATATAGCTGCTTGGGGAGCTGCCTCCCAATCAAACTTGTATAAGTTAGAGGTCCTACAAAATAAGGCCATTAGAATTCTCACTAGAGCACCCATTCGTTCCAACTTAAGCATCTTATACCACAAGATCAGTGTATTAAAATTGCCCGACATTCACAAGTTTGAGATCTCTAAGATCATGCATCAATTCCACAACCAGAAATTACCTGCAGCTTTTGACAATCATTTTGTTCAACTTAGTTCCATGCATGAGCATAACACCCGCTCCTCGTCAAGATCTAATTTATTTGTACCCCGCTATTCCCTAAGCAAAACCCAAAATTCCTTAAAATATAAAGGCGTTTTAATTTGGAATAGTATCCCCCAATGTTTACGCGACTCCACATACTCTACCTTTAAATTTAAATATAAAAAACTCATGCTCTCTTCTTACCTGTCTCCTGCCAGGACCTTGAGTTGATGTGTTGTCAGCATTCAGTCTTGATATTGCCACGAATCCTCGATCTGATCCACAGATCCTAACAGTTGTAGTTGGGTTTTTGAATCTGTTATTTAATGTTTTCGTATCAAATGTTGGTATGCTATTTTCTCAATTATTGTTATTTTATATATTGATATAACCGTATAACTCGCCTTACACATTTTTGAACCATGTACCAATTGCTTTTATAGATAATATATTTCGTAAGACTAAGAGTCTTCATAAGAACATATAGATGGAGCTAAAAACTCAAAATCCATTTATTGCTGCTGTTGATTAATATTTGAATCATCTTCTATTTGATTGATCAAATATTATTTTTTAAAACCGGTATGGCTATGTATTGCATACGCTAGGTAGGTTGGTGAGCTATCTTAATAATAACTCTTATCCTGCCGGAAGAATTTGTGTGTTTTTTTCTTTTAAATATTTTCTTACCTGTTATTCATGCTATCTTGCTTTTTAACTTATTGGATTGCTTTTGCATTTAATTCTCAATTCTTCTTGGACTTTGTAATGACTCCAGCACCACCTCTTACTCACCTCAACCTCATTCTCTATTTGAAGGTGAACTTAACAAAGTCCATGGTTACCGGCACCGTACTCTGTGTGGCCATATCTTTGAAATGTCGTTTCCATGGTTACATTACTGACGGTGCTCGGAGTGTTGTACGTATTTGGTTTGAATTTTGCTGTCTTTTTTTTTCTCATGATATAATGTTTGACTTCTTTCTCTCTCCTGTTTATATTTCTGTTAAATTAATTCACGGGTGTCGCTGCTCGTTAACCAGTTTTGGTTTTTCGCGATTCCTTTCGCCCTGAAATGCCGTATTTAAATTCCTTTTTTATATTTATTTGCATGAAGTGTTTTTTTCTGTTTGGTGAAAAAATAAATTACTGATTACTGATTACCAAGGCATATCATCAGCTTCAGATTGCAGGTTTTCATACTGCTGGTTAGAGATATTGGTGCATTTTAAATGTATCCAATGAGAGCAAATGTTGCAAAAAATAGCTTTCTGATTAGTTCGGACTGATTTGTGGCAATTTCTACAGGGATATTTTAAATTATGTTTCATGGTGGTGGCAAAGTAATGAAATAAAAAAATAAAATAAAAAAAGTATAGTGAAGATAAAATCTAAAATACGAAGCTTGAATACAAAGTTTCCAGGTGCAGAACTTATGGTTGAATAAGTACTAGCCTAATTAGCATAAGGAAAATAAGGGTGAAAATAAATTGAGTTAAATTAAATTATATTATCCCCCTGTGCTAAAGGCCACCACTATATCAATGAGACCAAGTTGCAAACAGTGTGCCTATTTGCTAGGTCCCATTGGGCGAGCAGCAGCCCTGGAGTACAGGGGACGGGGACTTGGATCGCAATTTATGGGTTATATCAATATCCGTGTTAACAATAGGCTGGTCAAGATTGAAGTTATTGTTCATGGTGTTAACAACAAAGTCTTCAAACTTGTAGTACTCAGATTCTGGGACCGATTTGCAGCCATGAAGAACAACACAGTTCCTCCGGCTGTACTGTTCCTGATCATCTTGCTGTTTTTCACATAACTCCAGTCTTTTTATAATCTCCTCGATCTTAAAAGAGATTTGAGCCACATCATGCTGGAACTTCTTAACAGCTTCAGACTTGCTGCCATGGTTTTCAGTGGCAGACAGTTCATCTGAGCGTTGCATGAGCGCTTTTTGGTTGGCCTGGAGGGATGTAACAGCAGCCAGAATCTGGTTATGAACTTCGGTATTCATATTGATTTTCCGTGGAGTTTCGAGTTGAACAGGTAATTATTTCAGCAGAATCCAATGTAGTAATATAATTAGAAAGGTATATTCCGTTTGTTGATATAATCGAAGGTAGCAGGCTTTAGTACTTAAGTTAACCAAAGATTAGACTATCATCTGCAAACTTAATACCAGCAATACTGATTCCATTTACTACAGTAGCCTATCATAACCGCAGATACCACAGTCTACAAATATATTGATACCAAAAAAGGAGTACTTCCTGCAGTAGTTTATCATACCTTTAGAATTACCGGTGACCTCAAAAAACTTCCCGAGTTTCCAGTGGCGAGAATTTTCAGAATCAGCCGTCACGCTTGGCGGAACAGCGTGAAATAAGTAATCAGTCAGTAATCAGTAATTTATTTTTTCACCATTCTAAAGCACACAATGTGAATACACAATACAAGAAATAGGAAATATGGTACTTTAGGGTGAAGGGAGGCGCGAGACACCAAGACTGGTGATCGAGCAGCGACACCCATGACAAGTCTAACAGTATATATAAATCAAACAAACAATAAATATTAGAACAGGTTTACGTTAAAGTAAGTCGAGGCGACCTGCATACCCAAAAGACACCCTATCCAAGGAGAAACGGATAACGACTCCGAGCACCGTCTTGTGAGTAACCATGGCAACGTCAGCGAAATCTTATACTGCGGAATACAGACACTGCCTGAGTTGAGCTTGAATTCATATTTATCCCGCGAGGGGAAGCCGATAACTTGACATATTTATATTATTATAAAATAGTTTTGTTTGTCGCAGTTAGGGATACGAGAGTGTGTAAACAAGTGGAAGTATAGTGGTAAGGTGCTTTGGTGCCGGAGACGTCGTGTGAAGAGGGACGTCGTGTGAAGAGGGAAGAGCCTAAGGACCCAACCTGACGTTAACAGGTAAAAAATAATAAAATTTAATTGGCGATTGAAAATAATCGACAAAATAAATAAATGTGGAAGTAAATAGTATTGCTAGTTAGACAAAATATGTACATGAAGAAACTAGTATATTAGAAAATTTTAGTCCATCATTGAAAACATGAATGCAATAAACACTTTACGGTATCGGTACCCAAGCAAACAGCATATGGAAAAGACATCAATTTAGTAAGTTGCAATATCATTAAAATTTTGAAAGTAAATACAGTAAAAGTTAATACAGCTAAATTTTGAATAAAATATCAGATATCATAGGATTCATAGAAAATTTAGAAATAAATAAAAGTAATAGCCTTCTGGAGAATTCCATTTTCAATCACTAAAAATTTCAAAGCAACTGGTACAGTAATCAAAGAGAAAAGCGACTTTTAATAACGATAAAATATTGTGTCAAAGAACAAGAACAACATCTTAACAAAACGATCCATAGGTCCCACTCACGTGTCCATTAACTTATTATCATAACGCTCAGAAGCTCAAATCTATTTGCTAGAAAAATTCGTCATTTTAATTTGAGTTTATTCTACAAATAGTAGCTTAATCGCCAAAATTCATATTTAATTGCTAAATGCTTCAACTTACTTATCGTCACAACCTTACTTAATCGCAGAAAAACATGTTTAATCGCTAAATGCCCAAGTTATTTAATCGCCACTATCTAACATGATCGCAAAAAAGCATATTTTATCGCCGAATGCCTCAACTTACCTAACCTCCACAGCCTTGCTTGGACGCAAAAAATAATATTTTATTGCTAAATACATTAAGTTATTTAATCGCCACTGCCTAACATGATCGCAAAAAAGCATATTTAATTGCTAAATGCATTACCTTACTTAATCGCCACTGTTATATTGAATTGTAAAAATCATATTTAAACGAAGAATGACATAATTTACTTAATCGCCACTGCCTTTCTTAATCACCAAAAAGCATATTTAATCGCTTAATGTCTTACCTTATCTAATCTCCACTGCCTTACTAAATCACCAAAAAGCATAAGAATCCAGCGGCAGCTCAGTGACAAAACCACCTCAATCTATGCGAGTTTTGAATTGAAAAGGATAATAATAAAATAATTCAATAAACCTATTATAGCTACATCCTTACCCACAATGATATTATATACTGTATTCAGTGCACATATCTAGTCGCCAATCACTTGATACCACCTTATTTTCAACACAGCCTGAAAATATGTCAATATATACCGGCACATAATGATCCATAAGTTTATAATGATGTAGTTTTGCATTCATAATCAACTAATGATTCACAACTGCACACTTCCATGATCTGACCGAAACTTGTTTTTGTTTGTCATAATAAAAACGCAAAATGAAATGATTGAATTTACAATCTAATTATTACAATAGAATAAAATATGAACGTGGCAAAGTGGAATAACGGGGGGAATTTTTGTTATACTTTTAACAGTTTATTGTACAATAACAATAAATAATTTCAATAAATTTCATTCATAATTCTTCCGGGGCGAGAAAAGACTATAACTGGAGTTTGCGTTTCTTAAGCAAAGACATATAATATCTAGGAGCAGGGCGTGCGGAAATTTGATGCTGCCCAGAGCGGTTTTTCATAATTTTTCCTTATACCTAATTCAAATATAATTTGGGGCATAAACAAATTATAGATGTTGTTATACAGATACAGGCCAGATCCGGCCCGCGGGGTAGATAATCCGGCCCGCGTCGCTTCACTGAATTATAGCGACTAAAAGGCTGTTTCACATTGTATTCTTCAGGTAACAGTATTTATTGTAAGACACATGTAGATTAAATTATATTAAAACCTGAAACACAGAAAAGTTGATGCCGAGTGCAGCTGCTTCAATGGCGCAGAAAATATTCAATACAATGAGATAATAAAATTCATATTCTATTCGATTGATGTACCACTGCTTGATGTTTATATAAAAAAAGTATCTTCCTGAAGGAAAACTCCATACAAATTTGACAAATCATGCGTGCGAACAATTATTTTCAAAAATGAAAATTACAAAGAACAAGATGAGAACTAGGATTAGTGATGCTCATTCAAAAAATGTTTTTGGACACGTAGTGGACATAACGATCGTTTCAATATTATGTTGTTCTTGTTCTTGTTGTTATTTGAAACAGAATAACACACCTAGTGGAAATATTGAAAAACCGCTTTTCTCTTCGAATACTGGACGAATTGCCTTGAAATTTTCAGTGGTTGAAGATTTTTCCCCAGAAGGCTATTACTTTTATTCATTTTAAATATTTCTGTTAGCTTTGTGAGATTTGTTTTTGTTTGCTATGACGTCATTAAACGTTCTGCGGACATCGGACGCCATTTTGTGTCCTACTGTACTGCTTAGCTTGGTGTGAATATATTTGTAGACTGTGATCTGACGGTACGGTACACCGTACTGTACTACGAACAGACGTGTCCATATATTTGGGCGTAGCTCTCTTGTATTAATCTTAACTTCATTCAATATGTCGTCAGAAGTCGGAAAGCTATCAAGTGTGATGCAACAAAACGTGTCTCATTAAATGTCAATTGGTCAAGTAAGAGTTGAAATGTTTTTATATTAAATTATTGAACTAAGTGACCAACGCACCCCTACAAAGTGTTGCGGGGGGCGCCTGCCCCTGTTTACATATTAGCGAATACGAAAGCAAAATTTGAATTCAACTTGTTTCATGACTTGTGTAGTTGGAATAAACTTGATTTGGCATTATTTTCGAAACAGGATTCGTAGTTTCAAAATTGAGAATTCGGAATTTCAAGCATTGTGATGACAATAATCGGTTTCAAAATTTCTGATTGAAATTCGAAAGCCTCACCTTGTCTAAGCAAAAGATTATTTCGACTTCATAATCAGCATAACAGACGATAAATATTTGATGAAAAAATAAATAAAAACTGATTATAGAACCAGAAAAGCGAACAAAATTCTTGGGCAAGGTTTACAACGTACAGAATATGATTTGGAAAGTTTTGCCCCAAAAATGGTACTTGTTCACTCACTTGAAAAAACTAATTAATTCACACACACACTCGCAATAGGCGAGTCAAGTTTATTTTTTCCAACAAGTAAAATCAACAACATTTGAACACAAATTAAGAGAATAATTACACGATTTTACTGGGGAAGGGAAGCTGGTTATCGAGGTTCAAATATCTAATTCGAAAATATTGAAATCTACTGACTTTGACGCTGTCTTTCAACATTACCAGTAAACGGCAACGGTAACCTATCTCACCTGTTACGCTTGTACAGGTACCGTTTCGTTCCCAGTACAGAGTACCTACTATATGTATATACTCAGTCAAGATTGCTTTTCAGCCAATAAAAATCAGTTTTGCCAGAGCTACGATAAAAAAATGATACAGTTTCCCTAGAGACAGATAATAATCTGCAATAGAAATTGTAACAGAAATTTCCCCTTTCATGAAATGCGCCATCCAGTGGTATAGATATCATTTCATCACGTCCAGATACTATAATAAATCTTGACTTTGTAACGACGGGAGTGTCACGGAATACTTTCCGATCAAATCTTTAAGTCTTTCGTTTTAATCTTTCTAAAGTTCAATACAGCAAGTCGTCATTGCGCGTTATCATAGAAACTTGGATTTTTCAGGATATTATAATTCAATTTTTTCAACTTCATAATTAGCATAAAACGATGAAATAATCGATAAAAACTGGCTACAGAGCCATAAAAAGAAACAAAATCAGTAAGGTTTAAAACGTTCAGACTTTGAATTGACATGTGTTGCCCAAAGAGGTGGTGCATGTTGACTCGCCTAAAATATATTACTAATTGATACAATCTTAAACGCACAGCCATCGTGATGAACTAAAATAAAGAACTAAAAAAAGAAGAATTCCAAAAATACTATTTCCAACAAGATTTGTCAGAAGTTGGATGCATAATAAGGGGCTTCATTACCGCAAATTCTCACAAAGTGGTCTAGAAACAAGAGATGCGTTGAAATGGGTATATCAGCAAAGATTCAAATTAGCCATTGAAGGTGTTAAAACCCGATTCCGGAATCATATTACCTACGGAATTAAGTTATGGCGGGGTACACCACCTAATTGTCGCGTTTTTATCACTTTGGCTTGGATTACTTTTAATGTTCGCGTAAGATTAGAATAATTTTGAGTTAAAACACGTACAACTGTTAATCAAAGGCAAATAAATCACCCAATATATTATGAGTCCATTTATGGTAGCTTTCAGTTTCTATCATATATTTACCAGGATTAAATCAACATAAAGGAAGCACTAGACTAGAGACTAATTCGAAACCACCGGGCCTTTGCCATATACACGGTTATTAAAGTGTGAAGAATAATCAGAAGTGTAATCGCGACTAGTTACTAAGCTGTAACTCGCCCGTTTGATGTATACCTTCACTTAGCGCTAGTATACTAGTGCCGTAGTTTTATAACTAACTTAGGATAGGATTTACACATTTAGCCCGGGGGAGAGGAAATCCGATAAGGCGGCTTAACCATATGGCGAACTGCAGCCTCTCGTCCAGTTACCAGTCCATGTCGGGTATGGGATTAGTTAGTTACTTGTTTTCAGAAGCATAGACTTGGTGGTGGAGAAAGCCGTAACCGATCAGCGGTTGAGTGAACCACGTCGGGTAATGCCTTGTCTGTAAGTGTTTTATAACCCTCGCCGTTAAGATTTTTTTTAAATAACATTCATACCAATTACCAACGCTACATTGTGGAATATTTCGCAGAAGCGGACCGAATACCTCGCACGGGTTGCCTTTCAGTTTGTTTATTATGAATCATGAAGAGGCAGAAACAGAAGCTTGATAGACCAATGATTTCATCTTCAAAATTGGAGTCGATAGTTCTACAGTGTAGTCCGCAGAAGCGGACCGAATCCCTCGCACGGGTTGCCTTTCAGTTTGTTTATTATGAATCATGAAGAGGCAGAAACAGAAGCTTGATAGACCAATGATTTCATCTTCAAAATTGGAGTCGAAAGTTATACAGTGTAGTCAGGAGAGTCAACATTTTATTTACCCCAGAACGTGAATTTCTGACTCCACAGCTCTGATCCACAACACAGTCGACAAACTGATTCAAATCTGGCAGTAGAGGTTATAGTGTATCAGCTGTGGCCGATCTCGTGTGCAAAACTTGTACCCGAGATTTAGGTCTGGAATTTTGGAGAGGGTCACTTCCCTTATTAGAAAACCTTGGTTACCATTCCTGAAACCCGGCAATTAGCGAGAACTTTGTATTTATAACTTGCGTAACCGCCCATACATTTCGACCAATAAATAAGGGGTAGGAAAAATAGAATGTCAGATATCTTTGAAGTTTCTCATTCTAACATCCTTGAGAACCACGTAAATTAGTGATCTTGACATGGTTTTTCGTCGCAATATTTAATTAGACTTGAAAGACTTCAAATGACGTCACGAGAGGTTAAAAGGTCAAGAAAATAAGAGCTCAGGTGAATATACGAGCGACTAACAGTCTCTTCCCTACGGATACAAAAGTGGCAAGTGGCAATCTGTACTGGATTCGAGTAGATATTACCCAATAAATTGTAATCAAATCAAGAATGTCGATGCAATGCATTTTACTGCCACAATACAAACGAATACAAATAAATGAATAATTGGATTTTTACAGTAATGAAACATTAAAACGAACGAAAATATAACGCAATGTGAAAAAAAACTTTTTGCATTGGCAAAACAAACAAGTCGAGTTATCTAATAAGTTTATCACAAAATCAACATGTACCGAATGCGTTCTGGCATTCGTTATTACCACTCGAGAAGCTACTATGACAAGCACAGAATGAAACAGCAGGGCTTTCCTAAGCTGCGACAAGGGCATCGTTTTGTCCCGCACGCCTTGCATGCGCATGAGATTGATAGGTATTCAGGAATCGGATTATTGCCTCTAACTGGGATCAAAAGATCTTCATCGAGTTCAAAGCCAAACTCTCTGGAGTCAAGAGTAACCTGAGATGACGTTATGGACATCATCTGATGCGTTGCAATATGCGCTCTGCTGATATGCATCCTAATAGCGTGACTTGTGGGGGATAGAGTTTCCAACGATGCTTGCTTCGAATGATGACATTTGTAGCTTCGAAGCTTATCCATTGTTTTCAAGCTGAATCCTTTCTTAAGAACATGAGTTAGATAGGCTTCTGCCTTATCTATAACTTTCTCCAGACCATTACTCAGCACATGAAAATCTTTTAAATATGCCGCTGTCGAGGAGAATAACATTCAGGATGGATTGAATGTTATTCTCCTCGAATAAAGTCCCAGCTTTAAGCGACCCGGATTTTCTTTTCATAAATCCATTCTACACAGGTGCCATGCTATTTCTTTTGATTTTACGTCATTGAACATATCGTGATCTAGCGTATGAAACGTGGTAGTCGGCAGAGAGAGATGTTTTTTTTGTAGGCTTATAAAATTCTCTCAGCGATTGGCAGTTCAGATCAAATGCACGTGCGGGATCCATGTTTAACACTAGTGTTCGACGAAATGGTTTCGACCAATCTCCTCCCCGTCATCCTGAAACATAACTGACACAGTGTCACGACTTCCACCTAGTCCGGAGAGATTCGCTTCATCATGGTCGAAGTTATCAAAAGCAGCTACTGTAAACATTGATTTGTTCAAGTTGCTCGGAAAAGGGGACTTTGTCTGAGCTACTCTCAACAATGAATGAAAGCCATGTCGTTTGGTGACGCATAAGCTCATCATAACTGCTACACAAGCCAAATCGATTGAAGCTAGTTATAAGGGTTGCACTTTTACAAGCATCATATATGGATTGGCTATTCATAATATGGAGGGGAGTTCTTCGTCTACCACGATGTAAATCATAATACATAACATGGAACAGACAATGCATTTGTCTGAATCGATACTCCGAAATGCCTCTGTTATCATCACTTGGCCTACCATCTTCATCATCTAGAAATTGGGGACCTGCAGAAAACTCTGCTGCATTAAAATTAAATATAGTAGCCAAGAATGTAAGTAGTGGTTCGGGAACTTGTACGGCGTCCCACGCTGTTTTCAGGACATTTGCGTCACAGAATCTGTAGATCAAAGTCTACTTCTAACAACGACTGTCTGATCGATCAATCGCGCACACTTCCGAATAGGATCACTTGACCAGATAATTTCTGCCATGTCCTCAGTTTTAACTTCTTTGCTAAAGATTAATTCTGACTTGTTCATTTGCCTTGGCCTTGTGAAGCTGACGCTATTGCCAAAGTGGTTTAGTAGGAGAATTTTCACCTCTGTGTTATTAATACAACCTTCGGCATAATAGCTGTTCATTTGATCTCCAACATAGCTTAGTTCGTATTCTTCGCCATTTTCAAAACCTCTTTCAATGTCGGTAACAACTTTTTTCCATGCTCCCTTCTTCCAGTTACTCTCTTTATGAACAATTTACTGTCTACGACTCGCTTATATTCAATAAGATACCTATTGATGCACTGTTTATGGCAGTATAAATCTGCACCAAAAACTGCATGTATGTCTTGCAAATCACAAGTTCTGGTATAAACGTCATCCTGATTAAATACTGTGGCCCGAAGAAATTTCATTGCTCGATTCAACTCGGATATTCGATATTTTTCATAAACACCTTGATTTTTAACATACCCGCACACAACGCAGTTTTTCTCATAAATGGCTCTGTTGAAACTTGGCCTGGGCCATGGTAGACTACCTGAACGTGGAGAACGGTTCTGATAACTCTCTCCGTCGCGTAGATCAGCTGATGTGCTTTTCAAAATCCTTTCAAGATGAGATTTCATCGTGTATGCTTTGTAGCATGATAGACAAATTTCTCCGTCTCGTAGATTAGCTGATGTGCTTTTTAAAATCCTTTCAAGATGAGATTTCATCGTGTATGCTTTGTAGCATATGATAGACAAATTTACTCTGACCAACAACTTTCAGTCGCTTGCTTACAACGTCATCTCTAATTAATCCTGCATTCCATACCCGTTTACGGCCATTTTCGGTTCCTACTATTTTCTCAGTAGAAGTCTCTTGGCGGATTATACATTTTGAATCATCTACTAGGACGGTCTGGTCAACAACTCCTGTAGACAGATACACGGGGTTCCTGCTGGTCGCCATGTTTTCCCTAACTGAAGTCAAAAAACAGTCGCCAGAAAAATGTGCATATTACAAAGTTAAATGGAATCGCGTTGGAATTTCGTGACCTTTTGACCCCTGGTAACCTCAGTTGAACTCGTATCACCCCCAAAAAATAATTGGGATGAAATAGCATGCCAAGGAGAATAATTTGTGCAATGTGCAAGATTGTTAGAAAAAAAAAACTACTAAGATAATGGACATTCTATTTTTCATTCCCCTAATTCATTGGCCGAAATGTATGGGCCGTTACGCAAGATATAAATTCGGATTTCTCGCTAATTGCCGGGTTTCAGGAATGGTAACCAAGGTTTTCTAATAAGGGTAGTGACCCTCTTCAAAATTCCAGACCTATATCTCGGGTACAAATTTTGCACACGAGATCGGCCACAGCGGATGCATTATTAGGAGTAAAAATGTCGCAACGCTGTCTGTTTTCATTTGAACATTCCTTAAAAGCACACATTCCAATTTTTTATTTACCAAATGAAGGTCCAAAATTATTTATCGAAATTTTGCCATGAAACAACTAAATGAATCAAATTTTGACCAAAAAATTTTAAAAATTATTGTTTCAACAAATGAGATTTAAACTGTATTGCAAAGATTTCAAACGAATACATTTTCTATACCTAGTGGTTGCAAATAGGGATGTAAGTTTTAAAATCTTTTTGTTCAATCGAATTTGGATTCAGAATCCTACTCAAATATTTCTGTTTTTGAGTTCGATAGGACTACAGGTTACTTTGTGTGATGAAACAACAAGAGAACAATGACCAATTGTGAGGGCACGGAGGTTGTGTAGACTATGTTTGCTGAATAGAACAATTGATTGCCAAAAAAAATTTCAAATCTATTTTTTTTCAAATCAAATTCAGAATCTAATTGGCGAATACGCATGACGGAGTCGGTCAAGCAAGATGGAATAAAAAGTGTTCTGCTCTGAATAAAACAGCAAAATCTTTGGTGAAATACCAGACCAAATAAAAGTAATTGCTTTTCAACGATTTCAACCACACCGTAAATTACTTAACAGTCAGTCGGTCTAGCAGGATAGAATAAAAGATTTTTTTGTTTTAAATAAAGAAGCAAAGTTTTAATGGAATATCGGGACAAATAGGAAGTTGGAAAAATAAATTGCCGTTCGGCAGCTCCAACCATCTTAAAGTACTTAAAATTTGAAAAGCATTACTTGAAGCAATATTTATCAAGACAACTTTATTTGATAGAACCAAAGATTGTGATTAAATACGAAGAAATCAATGCTCGAATATATGAACACGAAAGTGGACTTATCGAAAGATGAGCTTGCTTAAAGACTAGACGACAACCTAATCGTGATTTGAGCCCTTGGATTTAAAATTCTGAAACTAACATCCCTAGCCCGAAGTCACAATAACAGCGATTTCAATAAAGAAAAAAATCAAAATTTGTCCGATTAATAGAAAAATAGTTAAAAAGATGAATCACTAAGTTCACTTCAAAATCAATCCTCGAAAAATTTTCATCGATCATTGATAATCACTAAAACAGACTTTAGATAACGATTTTTATTTCGAGAAGTCCGTGGTTTGAATATACAGCAGTGCTGAGGGGTTGGGGCATATTTTATAGTCAGATCTAACTGGAAATCTGTATTCTAAGAATCGAAGTGCTGGAATTTTCAAGTGAAATATGAAAATACTCGCAAATATCAGTTTTCTGATCTAATGTGTATGATTGTCCAAAGACGCCAATACATCGAAGAATATTGTAGAAGTGGTTCCCAACCATTTGGGGCTTGGACCTCATTCCAGTGTTATTTTGATTGGTAGATTCCACTATGTTTACATATCTCATGCAATCTTATCAAGCAAGGAAACACAGGTGTTACTTTTGTAAAGGGGAAAATAAGATGAGCTTAGCGGCTGGCATCATAGACTTAAAGGGCAATGGACTCCCGGTTTTGAACCACTGCTGTAGAGTTTAGTTATACATCTGAAGACGGTGTTTTATTTAATAAATGAATTACTTGAAGACTTATAGTGAGGGAGATGGACCTTAAGAAATGGCAGCATGATTTTTTCGATATGTTCACTGGAGCGTGAAACAATGAAAATGTTAACAAAATATATTAAAAATAAACAATAAAAATCTGATTATGAGAAATAAAGAAAACATCAAAAACATTAGCAAAGACATTGAGGCTTTTAACACTCCCCCCAGCTTATCATTCTAGTGGTATTTTAGTGTTATTAACATTGGTAGAATCCGAATCTCATTATGTTCAAACAATACATGCTCAACAAAGTGAAAACACTCTGTCAAATAACCTTATCAAGCAATCAAACTAGAAAGAACTGGGAGTACTTCTTTCAGTTTTGCGCCCAACATTGTGAATGTGGCCCCATCCAACTGATCTGGGTGGCCCCCAGCTTGGAACCATTGCTGTAGATAGAGTTTAGGTATAAATTCGAAGTTTACTTTACGGCAGGAATTACTTAAGACCTATACTGAGGGGGATGGACTTTGAGGAAGGGCAGCATAAATTTTTTTTATATGTTCACTGGAGCGTGAAACAATGAAAATGTCAACAAAATATATTAAAAATAAGCAATAAAAATCTGATTATGAGAAAATATAGCGAAACTTCAAAAAAAAACATAACAATAAGGCATTGAGGAAGGCATTTATTCGAATTGTTCACTTAAGCAAGAAATAATGCATAACGGAATAAAGTGCATTCATCTGGAATGAAAAATCATTTGGTTGTTTGTATGCGAGTAGAGTACAATTGAGATAAAAGAGCCTGATTACAGATGAACATATTCTGTTCTCAATGATAACTTTAACATTTATTTGGTACACGTGACGCCAAATTTGAAAATCAATTGTTACCAATATTTGATAAGGCCAACATTGAAACTAACAAAACTAATTTACCAAAACATCTTTATAGCCCGGTCCCTTCTACACAATCTTATGCACCCTCTAGTGACAAACTGTGACTCAGAGAATTGCTCAAGTTGTCTATATGGCTGTTCATCAGCAATCACTGAAAACAATGTGGTGGGACAACTATTAAAAATTAGCATAACCGGGGGTGAAAAACGAGCCTAAAGAAATCTGGAAAAATTTTAGTTACGGTTGAAATATAAAAGAAGAGCTCAAAATGAACAAAATATTTCACTTAATATCAATAAAAATATGTGAAATAACACAAATACACTAAATAAATGTTGAACCAGGGCTGTGAAGTTAAGAGTTTGATGTTTATTCGTCGGTATTAGAGACGCAGTCATGCGTTAAAATTATTTGGAGTGTGAATTTCAGAGTCTAAAGTTAAGAATTGAAATTTCTAGCTGAGTTCGAGTCGGATTGTTCAGCCAAAGCCTTGCCAGAGTCAAAAATTTAGCCGATCAGGTTGAGAGAATGTTATTTCAGTTATTTAGAATCGAATGGAACTTTTCACTGAGTTTACAGCACACGGAATTAGGTGCACGCAGAAAAAAAAACACAAAAATCTGGCAAGAATACAAAAACATGTGAAAATATAGAAAATGCAAATCGTTATGTTATTTTAAGTTTCATTCCATTAAAATCTCAGTCAGTTATTGTTTGGTCATGGTTGAATTATTCTGGAAATCACAGGGTTTAAATGAACAGTATATTTCACACAATATCAATAAAAAATTTAAATGTGATTACATGAAATAAAACAATAAATACACGCCTCTCTGTATTTTTTTCAAATAAATTTACTTAAAACCGGGTTTCGAAAATTACTGAATTTCATAGAAATAGTTTTCTAAAAGATGAATTCTCAAATACATGGATGCAAAAAAATATGTTAAGAGCCTAATTACAGATGAACATATCCTGTTCTCAACGATAACTTTAACATTTATGAGACAGCCTTGTTGGCTGCCGGACATGACTTGCACAAGCTAATTGCTTCAGATAACTGCTGAGACCAACATTAAAACTAATAAAAACTATCTATATGGCCCTGTCCCTTTAAAAAACTACACAATCTTATGCACCCTCTAGTGACAGACTGTGCTCATAGGAAATGGCTGTTCATCAGCAATCACTGAAAACAATGTGGTGGGGCGACTATTAGAAATTTGCATAACTTGGGGCTGAAAAATGAGCCTGAAGATATCTGGAGAAATTTTGGTTACAGTTGAAATATTTAAGAAGAGCCCAAAATGAACAAACTATTTCACTCAATATCAATAAAAATATTTGAAATAACATAAATACACTCAATAAAAAACAAACAGGGCTGTGAAGTCAAGAGTTTGATGTTTATTGCTGAGACGCATTAGAGACGCGACCCTGCGTTAAAATTAATCGAGTCAGAATTTCAGAGTCTAAAATCAAGAATTGAAATTTCTAGCTGAAATCGAGTCGGATTGTTCAGCCAAAGCCTTGCCAGAGTCGAAAGTTTAACCGACCAGGTCGAGAGAATGTTATTTAGTTATTCAGAATCGAAAGGAACTTTTCACAAGTTCACAGATCACGGAGATGCATGCACGCAGAAAAAAATAACAATAATCAGCAGCAATACAAGAGCTTTTGAAAATATGATAAATGTAAATCGTAATATTATTTAAAGTTTCATTCTACTAAAATCTCAAAGTCAGTTAGTGTTTGGTCATGGTTGAAATATTCTGTAAATTACAGAGCTCAAAATGAACAATATATTTCACAAAATATCAATAAAAAATTGAAAATGCGATTACATGAAATAAAACAAGAACAACACTACTCTCTGTATTTTTTTTTTTATTTTTTTTTTGAATAAATCTATTTAAAACAGTTTATTTTTTGAAATTACTGAATTCTACGAGAGAAAAAGTTTTCTGCCTCATTAGATCTGAACTTATTCTATGTCAGTGATTCCCAACCTTGGGGTCGCGACTCATAAGGGGTTGTTTTGTACTATCTCCTAGAATAATAATCTTAATATTATTTCGTTCGTAGGACTGGTTTTATCTACATTTTGTAAATATTGTGAAAGGGGGCATATATTAGAAATTATTCAGAAGGTGTGACTCAAATAAGGTTGGGAATCACCATTTTATGCAGTTTCATCATAAACAGATGGGGTAACGGCTGCCGTATCATCATATATGGGCGAGGCAGTAATATTTTCTGGCGGGACAAAACCGGGCTCGTCATAAACGCTGTCGTGACTTGGATTTTGATGAGAAGTGTCAGGGTTTGAGGATACAGTAGGAAGATTTGTTTGGGGGTTGGGTGGGTTTCTGCGTGATGTCACCCTTGCGTTATCACACATGGGAGGGGCAGGTATGTTTTCTGGGGGTGTGTCTGGATTTGTTCTGTCATCAGAACTCTTAACTTGACAAGAAATGCTAGAATTTAAGCGGATCATAAGTGAAACCTGTACTTCAGAATTTGGAAGCGGCGTCAACTGAAGGTTGGGTGTGGCTGTGGAAGTTGGCACGCCAACATTCTCATGCATGGAGATAGGCGGGGCAGTAATATTTTCTGGTGGGGCGTAATCGGGCTCGGTATAAACACTTTCGACGCTTGGTTTTTGACAGGAAGTGCCGGGGTTTGAGGGGACAGGGGGATCCATAGGCAGATTAGCTTGAGGGTTGGGTGGGGATCTTGAAGGCAGCACGCTATCATACATGGGAGGGGGTATAGGAGGAGGAGTAATATCCTCTGGGACAATATAATCAGGATCTTCTGGATCAGCGTATGCTTCCTCTATACTCGGTATTTGAACAGATACGTTGGGGTTTGGCATGGGTGAGAGATAACCTCCCTCATCTACCGGTTCGTGAATCTCTTCGTACACATGAGTTGGGGTCGACATTGCAATATTTTCTTCCTGGCCTTGTTGTCTGTAAAAAAGACAAGTCGTTAGTTCGAAAATGGAGGGAAGGAAGAATTTACTTATTTATTTATTTATGGGGGGAGAGGGGGTCGAACTTTGGGATTCAAATCCCCCTTTGGTATTCTATTTTGCACATCCCTAGGTCGAAGTTATAAAAAAATTCATTTCACCTGTTTTTCCAATAAATTGCGGCTGCAATCACTAACAATACTGCTATCACACATCCAACTATTATCAAAATCGTTGTGAGAGAATTATTGCTGGAGTCTGAATCAGTGGAGATGGGGTTAGAGGTCGTCTGATTGGGTTTGTTTGTCTGGGTAGTTGGTGTATTGGTAGTTTGGCTGGGTTTGTTTGCCTGGGTAGATGGTGTATTGGTAGTTTGGATGGGTTTGTTAGCCTGGGTAGATGGCGCATTAGTAGTTTGGCTGGGTTTGTTTGCCTGGGTAGTTGGTGCATTGGTAGTTTGGATGGGTTTGTTTGCCTGGGTAGTTGGTGCATTGGTAGTTTGGATGGGTTTGTTTGCCTGGGTAGTTAGTGCAATATGATTGGTTGGACGTAGGGGTGTGGTCACTGATTGGCTGGAAGTCTGTAGGGGTGTGGTAGTTGGTGGTTCAATTCTTTTTCCTGAAATATAGGATGAAAATATATTATTTGACTAGTTCTCACATATCGGCCGATGAACACACACAAATGGAGCCAAATAAATAAACACGATAGCTTTGCAAGAGTTAGTATGTTCAAATTCTTTCTCATTTACTTCTATAAAATATTCAGAGCAGTGAGTCAAGTTTGCCAGGATTTCACGGAAGTCGGAGGTAGGAATTCCAAACGCTCGATTGTGAAGAAATCAGAATTGTATAAAAACTCAGAAATGAATGATGAGGATTCCTAAAGGGGGATTGATTTTACTGAAAGTTCTCATAAGGAGGTCTGCATTTTAACAAATTTGATTTTCTTGCAAGTTTTCCAGACTCCACACCGAGAATGATGACTGTCACGTATGCATTAGGAATGGACAAAAACAAATAACATATATTTTTAAGTAGCATTTCAAATATTGAACATATTCTGACGAAAGCCTATAAGTGCTCAACACAAATCACATTGAGATGAGACTTATTTTATAAATTCGAAAAAGTCGTGATGAAGTGAGAAGTAAACTGGCGATATTCGGATCCTTTCACAGAAGGAGGAACTAATCAGTACTTAGAGCCTCATTCAGAGAGATTTTGCAAACTCCAGATAAGAAATAGTTTCACCTGTTTTACAATCGAAGTATCCGTAAGTCAATTTGAATTGATATTCAGAAGGCTGGCATCTGTACCAAACCCATATCTTTTCTACATACAACCAGTTTACAGTCATACATGTTGTATTCAATGCATTCAAGCAATTACCAGGTCTGCTGTATATCCAACATCTCTGCTCAGTGTTGGGTGTAAATGTGAGGGTGGATAGGTCAACATCTGTAAAAAAGTATGTTGAGATAAATAAACTGACCATAGATGGCATTATAAGTTACATCTACTCTGTTTTATATTCAGCTTGCGATTTATAGAATCATTTAGACAAATCAGTTTTATTATAATAGCTGAGCAATTATTTCTATGAACAAGGCCATTCATCTTGTGCCATACAAAATTCAGCAATTATAATTACAGAATTATCTTAACAGTCACTGGTCAACATATAACAATTTGAAGCCATAATCTACAACCAAATGTTTCTTGTGTCCAGAGTAAGCTATTAGTTTGTTATTGAACTTCAATAAACCTTTTATACCTTATCTTTGTCATTTGCCAAGTTTAATCTTTCGTCATGTTCATTTCACATATTTATACCAAACGTTTTAATTTTGGCAATTTTTCCGAATTCCCTCATTTCATACCAAGGCTCATTAACTTATGTCATAATGCGTATTGTTGTCATGACTGAGCTCGGAACAAACTATCTTATCTAACACCAAACCCCCATTGAGATCTGGGAAGGTCATATGCTAACTTATGTTATGAAATACTTACATCTATATTCATATCTGAGGCCATAAATTACAATATCGAAAATTCCTCCCGAGTGTAATGTTGGCGTGAAATCCAATCTGAACATTGTCTGATCCATTTGGGGAGAAGAAACAAAAAAATATTCACACATTTCCTCCCAATCACATTCATTTTTATTTGTTACAGACTGAATTTCTCCTTTCAAGTCAGATATCTCCGATCCACAACCTTGCATGTTCACCCATGAGATTCCTGAAATTAACAGAATGAGAGTCAAGTTGTTCTTGGAATAACCGGTAGGAGAATTTCAAAAGCGAAAATCATTTTGAGAGATTTTGAATTTATATATTTTGCCGGATGAGAACAGAGCAGGCCTAAGTCACAATTTTGAGTTTTGAGAAAAACTCAAAAAAACAGTTTGGAATTTTTTCATTTTTGAATTTCTAGATATTCACACTTAGTAAAGACCTCAGCTGCGGTGATTTTAATTTGGAGAGTATATTTTCGTAATCAATATCTTTTGACACTTCCTTTCTGGTTTTTTACCCCCCATAAATGACTTTGGCCTATTCTGTTTTCAACAACTTACAAATTTTTTTGTATGGGATGCAAGGTAAAACAAGGTGTCTTAGGCCTAAGTTGCACTGAACAAATTCTTAATAAAGATGTAAATTTCAGACATTGTATTTCTAGTTTCCATGCCGTTCATATTGGAACTTGGGCCTAGTTTGTCCTTAACTTCTACAAAATATTATAGTCCCAAGTCCAGCTAAAATTTTGATTATTGAGAAATTCAGGATTTCAAGACCACCACCTTGTAGAGAGCATGGCTCAAAACCCTAAAATATTGAAAGAAGTGAATTTCCCAAAAATGTGACTTGGGGCCCCTTCTGTTCTCATCCGGCGATTTATTCTGTTCGAATTCTTTATTCTATTTTGCAAAACTCCAAATAAGATATAGTTTCACCTGTTTTGCAATCGAAGTATTCGTAAGTGAATTTGAATTGATATTCAGAAGGCCGGCATTTGTACAAAACACTTATCACTTGTACATTGGGGCTATGCACAGTCATGCATGTTGTATTTACTCCGTCAAAGCAACTACGAGATCCGCTGAATATCCAACATTTCTGCTCAGTGTTGGGTGTAAATGTGAGAATGGATGGGCTAAAGTATTCATTCCCTGTAATAAAGTATGTTGAGATAAATAAACTGACCATAGATGGCGTTATAGGTTAGAACTATTGTGTTTTACATACGATTAATAGACCGATTAATAGACCTTCTAATTATAACTCATCGATGGTGGCCCATCGCTGTCACGCGTAAAATTGAAAAAAAAATGAAAAAAAAATAAAAAAAACTTAAAATAAAAGTAAAATAAAAAAATAGTTGTGAAAGAACATAAAAAAAAATAAAAATGAAATGCGAAAAAAAATTAAAACGAAAATAAAATAAAAACGGAATAAAAAAGCGCAAAAAAAAAATTGGAAAAAAAAAAACGTGAATAAAAAAAAAATTGAAAGGTTGCAACGATGGGCCGCCTCGTGGCTATCGTTGTCACGCGTTTTTATTTTAGAGAAAATTTGCTTCTGCTTGGGACCAACGATGTCATGCATAATCCTACGCGCACAAACAGTGTTCCCTGGGTTTCTAACTCACTACTGATTTTCTTGAGCAATATTCAATAAATTTAAAACGAAAATGTTCTATAAATTCTCCATGCTACAAGTTCAACTAGAAGTAATACATTTATAACTCTCAATGATAAGAGAATATAGATTTGAGTACGAAAATTTGTGAAATTTGTTTTTACGTGTAGAAGATAATTGAATTGGAGAATGCTGCTCAACTGCCCGGACACTCTTGCAACACCGGTACCGTCTGTACCCATGCAATCACTCATGAAACGAATGGGATAGGATAGGATTTACATATTTATCCCGGGGGAGAGGAAAGCCGACAAGACGGCTTATCCATATGGCGAACCACGGCCTCTCGTCCGGTTACCAGTCTCAGTCGGGTATGGGATTAGTTATATTGTTTGTTTTCGGAAGCATGGACTTGGTAGTGGAGGAAGCCGTAACCGACCAGCGGTTACGTGAACCACCCAACGACGGCGAGGGGTCCAGCAATCCTCTCGCACATAACCATCCCTGCATGGGATTCAAACCTGCGAACCCACGCAGAGTAATTAGAGGTGCGGTGGCGAGCGTATTCCTAACGCTTAGCCCGCTGAGCCACACCGTCGCGCACAGACTCGATTAAGAGAAAAGGACTGTGTGCATAAAGTAGCCTAGTTAGACCCGTCCGTCGGCTCTAGTCACTACTGTCTGATCGAACAACCACGAGGCTGGAAGGCAGTTATGGTTCACCTGATTTCAATGAAACGTGCATGTCGGCATGTGCATACGGTATGGCATACCGTACAGCCAGGGGCGGATTAAGCACATTTGGTGCCCTAAGCACTGGAGACTTTGGTTCCCCCCTATGTGCAATTTAATAATAAAAACAATAAACCACACAGGGTGTTATCCATTAAAAAAATCACAACCAACAGTAAATAAAACAACCTTTACGAACATTTTTAGATTTTTTAACTGGTATATATAGCCGATATATATAGCTATCGGCCGTTTACTGCCGATATGATATATCGGTAAACACACAATATCGGGCCGATATATCGGTAGAGCTCTAATCCTGGGGGGAGTGTGACAATAATGATTCATGCCTCCAGTCTCAACGTGAATCGAAATACCAAATGATACAAGTCACAACTGTAGTTTGAAATTCTACCGTTTTCTAGTAGTCTACCTCAGAGTATTTCAAGGCTGCTAGGTTGAAGGACCGCAAAAACTTTTGAGGAGGTCTCTCGGGCCGCAAGTCGAGGAAAACCCAAAAGTGATCGAAATATCGCGAGCTTACTTACTTTAAATTTAATAAACAACAAGAGTTTACCGTTCTAACCGACTATTGTTATGTTGCATGGGTGACGTTCTTTTAAAGAAGATATATAAAGCCTTAAGGAAAATTAATTTCTTTATGTCACCTTTCTTGTGACACATTTTATTACGAATTGTTATATTTGAGTAATTTAAAAACTTGCAGCGTGAGCAAGCTTAGTGCCATCGTCAAATACCAACCAAGTCCGTCTAAGTTCGTATTCCGGGAACTAGCTAAAAAAAAATGGATTGGGCGGCTTTAAGTCGGCTCTGCGTTTCGTCACTACTGTCACATGGCCTACGCTTGAAAACTGAGAAGTGTTTTTACTAAAATAAAGTCACAGAGCGTTAAAAAAAGGGTTTGAATCTCGGGTTACCAATCCTAGTTGGAATAGGTAAAAAGAAGTCAAAATCATTCTTCTATTAGATACAAATATACGCTAAAATTGTTCTGTGAGCCGCACGGAATGTATCAGCATGATAGGGTTTGGTCCACCCTGGTCTACCTTATCAAAAAAATCCCGACTTCGCTGACCACAAGATCGTTGAAATGCGATCGTGCAACCGTCACATAGTGTAAATAGTTCATTGGTCCAATTGTTGAAGAAAAAAGAACTTTTTTTTAAACAAAAATGCAGCAACAAGGAGAATACTTGAAAGAAAAAACAACAACAATTTAAGAAAACGACTCATAGGCCCATTTCGTGTCCAATGAGTAAGTTTCAACGTTTATTTTTATTGGACCTTTCCCCGACCTTAGACCCCCGAAAAATTCTTCCTATACGATACAGTTGCAAAACTTTCGGGCCTCATTTTAAGAGTGGTTTCGCGAGTTGGTGCCTGTAAAATGAGATATGTGTTTCAAACCATCATTATGATTCATCGCATAAAACAACCTGTTTTTTAAAAGTACTGGTAAAGAATTTTATCCTAGTCTATCACAGCTATTTATACACCATTTTTTTTTACTGCAATTAAATTAAAACTCCTAGGAAGACAGAGTGATCATTGAATTATCTGCTTTATATTTAAATTTCCGAAACACAACTGAAAACTAACGAATAGAGTTCAAAAATGCGATAATGTTTATGACCACGCCTGAAAATCTGTCTGAGTGAGAAAAGTGTCTGAGCGGATGCGGAAAGGGTGCATTGTTACGTCACTTTTTGCCTCTTGCTGATTGGCCAAAGTCACGATGTAAACAAGGATGCTCGGGGAAAGGTCCATAAAGAAGATTAACATGATACTTGAAGACGAAAAATAAGCGAACATTTTGAAGTTTTAGTCGTCTGGTGAACTCGTAATATTTTAATAAACACCGATAAACTATATAAAATTCTGCTCTGAAATTTCTGTGGTGCCCCTCTTTGCTTGGTGCCCTAAGCACGTGCTCATATTGTTTAATGGGTAATCCGCCGCTGCGTACAGCCGTAACGTACCTATCCAGACGAATGATAAATCACGCGGGCTCAACCATTTATTTCAATCCATTCCTCGATTCACCATATTCTACTAGACTAGGGGTGGGCAACTTCTCCAGTCGGCGGGCCGGATGTGGGAAAATGAAGTCCTCGGTGGGCCGGATTATAACATGAATAGTATTCAATATCTTAATCACATATTTATTAACTATTGCAAGAAAGAAAGTTATAAATCGTGTTTAAAGTAAAGTTTAAACTTTAAAAAAATAGAGACCAAAAAACACATAATGAATTTATCATAATGTACTAAAAGTGTAATAATGTAATATCAAAAGACTGATGTACAGTCAGCGGGCCGGTTAAAATCTCGTCGCGGGCCGGACGCGGCCCGCGGGCTGTATTTTGCCCACCCCTGTACTAGACTATCCGTATCTCCCACTCGTTTCATGAGTGACTGTATGCTGGGTACCGGGTACGATCAGACGGTATCGGTATCGCACGAGAGACTGCGGCCAACTGAGCATTTAAGCAGCATTCTCCAATTCAATTACCTTCTACACGTAAAAACAAATTTTTCGAATTTTCGTATTCAATTCTATATTCTCTTATCAATATTTTAAATATATATATTACTTCTAGTTGAACTTGTATCATGGAGAATTTATAGAACATTTGCATATTAAATTTACTGAATATTGCTGAAGAAAATCAGTAATGAGTTAGAAACCCAGGAAACACCGTTTGTGCGCGTAGGATTATGCTTGACAACGTTGGTCCCAAGCCAAAGCAAAATTTTTCAAAATAAAAGCGTGTGACAACGATGGGCCACCTTTTTGTTTTATTTTCATTCACGTTTTTTTTTTTTTTTTTAATTTGGTTTTTGCTTTTTTTTATTTCGTTTTAATTTTTTTATTTTTTTTTTAATATTACGCGTGACAACAATGGGCCATCATACTCATTTTTGCCACCTCAAAGTTTAAAGTCTGTTGAAGTCTGTTTTATCGTGTTTATTTCACATTATATTCCATGGCACTACATTTGACAGACGTTTTAATTTTGGTAATGTTCCTGAATTCCCTCGTTTCATACCAACTTAACTTACTGGTATGTCATGATGCGTATTGTTGTCATTTTTTGTGCCATGACTGAGTTTGAGACCAATTGGCTTATCTGACATCAAAACCCCATTGAAGTCTAGGAAGGTTATGCACTAACTTATGTTAGAAAATACTTACATGAATAAACTGCTGCTTTAATACTAATGTTACGCGTGACAACAATGGGCCACCATACTCATCTTTGCCACCTCAAAGTTTAAAGTCTGTTGAAGTCTGTTTCATCGTGTTTATTTCTCATTATATTCCATGGCACTACATTTGACAGACGTTTTAATTTTGGTAATGTTCCTGTTAATATTACGCGTGACAACAATGGGCCACCATACTCATCTTTGCCACCTCAAAGTTTAAAGTCTGTTTCATCGTGTTTATTTCACATTATATTCCATGGCACTACATTTGACAGACGTTATAATTTTGGTAAGGTTCCTGTTAATATTACGCGTGACAACAATGGGCCACCATACTCATCTTTGCCACCTCAAAGTTTGAAGTCTGTTGAAGTCTGTTTCATCGTGTTTATTTCACATATATTCCATGGCACTACATTTGACAGACGTTTTAATTTTGGTAATGTTCCTGAATTCCCTCGTTTCATACCAACTTAACTTACTGGTATGTCATGATGCGTATCGTTGTCATTTTTTGTGCCATGACTGAGTTTGAGACCAATTGGCTTATCTGACATCAAAACCCCATTGAAGTCTAGGAAGGTTTATGCACTAACTTATGTTAGAAAAAACTTACTTCGAGAATTGAAGCCCACAATACTAATATTGAAACTTCCTCCTGCAAGAAACATGGCTGTGAAATCCAATCTTAACATCGCCTGATTCATTTTACGAGGAAAATAGATCGGAGGTTTACAGTAGCTACTACTCGGATCACATTCACTTTCATTTGCTGGGGACTTGATTTCTCCTTTCAAGTCATTTATGGAAATTCTACTACAACTCTTCCCGTTCACCCATGAGATTCCTGAAATTAACGGAATGAGAGTCAAGTTGTTCTTGGAATAACCGGTAGGAGAATTTCAAAAGGAAAGATCATTCAGAGAGATTTTGAATTTGTATCTCATTCGAATTCTTCTACAAGTAAGGAAATAGGTTCAGAATTAGGTTACAGAATTAAAGATAAATTTTATGGAATTTTGAAGAATTTTGAAAACTGAAAATTTATAGTCTCTTAGACATCTTCCCAAATGAATTGAAATATATTGAAAATTGTAAATTAAATTGGTCTAGAAATCCAGTAGTTGGCGCCATGCAAAAAATGGATACTCCCGTAGTCCCATTACACAACTTGATGTATAGTAGGCAAACAAAATTAGTTACCTCCATACTTACATACTTCTGCAGCAAAAAAAATGTTTTAACAAAACCAAGAAAAATCTATGAACAGCATGAACTTAGAAAAGATCCATATGTACATGTGAAAGAAAAGTTGGCAAGATGACTTGATAATATGGCAAACCACGTACTCTAGTCCAGTCAATAATCAACTAATTACGGATCAAAAAAATTTTCTATTTATACAACGCTTGGTCGCGCATTTCGCTCCAATCAAAAATTTGCCATTGACATGTAAAAATAGCTACATAGTTTGGTTAAAAATACACAGACATTAAAGACATGGCATAGTGAGATTAGGATAAATTCACTGAGACTTTTTTAACTGAAACACTTCAAATACTCATGTAGTACTGTAATTAACTAATTGTTGGCTAATGACAGACAGAGTTGATTTTTAGTATTACTCTACTTCAGTGTCACATAAAAAATTGAAAATTTTGGCGAAATATTCATATATTTCACTTCTTGTCCAGTAAAATAGGGAATTTCCTATTTATCCCTGGGAAGAGAAAGTTGGTTGAGATGACCTAATAAAATGGCAAACTTCGGCCTCTAGTCCAATCACTAATCAACTAGTTACAGAATGGAGGGAGGGAAGATCTTTTTTTATACAGGAATGTCTAAAACAGCCTAAAATAGATGTGAATCAATGATCCGCGGTACAGGGATCGAGATTGCCGCTAAATTCATCGCTATTGCAATCTCTGGCGTACTTTGACACCTCTGGGTCTAAAATTCGTCTCCCAACAGGCAGACAGGCATGGTGCCAGTCAGAAAATCGTGGCCTTTTCGTAAACCGTCAGCCCAAATTTTTAATTGTTAAG
Organism: Styela clava; assembly: GCF_013122585.1. Lineage (NCBI taxonomy): Eukaryota > Metazoa > Chordata > Ascidiacea > Stolidobranchia > Styelidae > Styela > Styela clava. The sequence goes on along the minus strand of NW_024102834.1, from coordinate 20,463,700 downwards.
TTTTATTGTCAACCACGTTTTTAATTTTACCATAGGCCAAATTTCTTGGAAACCATCCTTCTCAATAGATTGTTAACTCAAAACTTTGAGCCTCAAAAGATGTCATGATAAGCCAGTTGTGCAAGTTGATGCATAAAGTAAATCCATCAAAAAATTTTTATTATTAATTTCACCTTCCAATTTCTTTGTGTTCAGCGAGGTGAGATAAAAAACGTAGGCGTTCCGTGACAAAAATGTTTGAGAATTGCTGGCTTAAATATTCAGAAAATCGAATAAAATTTTTATGGCTTTTATCAACTTCTTTTGCACAGAACAAGGATTTATACAAGTGGTCACTGATATTTAAAAATATGTACGATGCTATTACTTTATCAGTGGTTCGAAACAAAATCATAATGTCTCGCTGAACTATCTCATTGTTTACATCCTCACCCAAGATTTTAAGTCAAACCAGAAAGATTTCTTCCGTGCCAAAACCTACTAGATATGGTGGTCAAGTGCAGTTTTAAGTATTCTGTGGCGTTTACAGCTGCCGCAAAACCATGGCGGTATTTCCATACCATGGCCGGTACGGCCAAACCTATGGCGACTGACTTTTTAGCTGCCACAAGCCAATGTCGAGCTGTCTTTACCGCGGCAGCAAATTGAAAACCAATGGCAGGTAAAATTTTGCTGCCGTAACTGCGGCAGGTGGGCCGTAAAGACAGGGCTGTCCCTTGTGGTGACAAATATTGAGTAAGTTGGAACGTTCGTCTTATAGATACAGTTTTGATGGATTTAGGGTTAGGGTTTAAATAGATATAATTCCGCATGATCAATTGAAATCTGGTACATTAATTAGTGAATATACCGTTAATACTAATTACTGAATAGCGCTATAAAACCATGGCAACAGCTACCGCGGTTCGTTCGTGGCAGGAGCTGCCATGAAGTGGTAAGAACTGCGCCTCTCAGTGGTTCCCCAATGGTGGTGCCCGCCCTACAAGGTGGTAGGGATGTGACGAGTCCGGCATTACAGAGGATCGACGAATCGAAGACTCGAATCACATCCCCCGAGTCCGTGACGTCACGATGCAAAAGCATAAAAACACGTTTTTGACCGTGATCGTGCGCTCACAAACATACGTTGTAGCTCATATTTTTTGCCTAATGGTTCCGCAGATAGCTGTTTAATCAATTTAAAAATATTTTTTTTCTCTTTTTTGGCGACCGTAATACGAACGTAAACGTTCTGGGCGGCTATTCAGAAGTTCTTACATGTCAATATGAAAAGCTTTTGACTACAATGCTTTCCCATAATTGCAGATACTTCTAGCCGTAAATTTACCATGTCACGTGCGCAAATGGTAGAGAAATGCCACTGGTCGTCAATACAATGTGGCGCATCTGCTTGCAATTTAGTAGGTCAAGTAAGCAGGCCTCCCCAACCCCAACCTTTTCCTCTCGTGGGCCACTTTCACATAAGGAAATTCATTGCGGGCCGCAAACGTTTGTACCAAACTTTAATACCAACTAAGTCCTGATTTCGTTAGAATTTATGTAATACATGAAAGGCAAGATTATTAACATAAATTAATAATTATTTACTGCATGGTTACTCATTAGTGCTGGCGAAATATTCGAATATGAAGGCGAATATTAGAACAGCACTGCAATATTCGAATATCTGGTAACACAAGGCGTGGACATGACACTCGCGGGCCGCTGAATCAAAAAATCAATCATTACACATCGCACTTGTGATTTTATGACGACCCCACGAGAATCTGCACAGAGTTACTAACAAACAAAGCCGTAAAAATAGAGTCTTATATTTGAGTCATGGTGTTTAATTATTTATTTATTTTCAGTGACTATGATATTGTCTCAATGAGCGTAATGTGCGCCAATGTCGCAGGAACATCAAGTTTTGGCCGTTTCGTGAAATTTGAAACATCAATACAAGTATTTAATGAAAAAACATTGCAATATATTTTGGACGAATATACCGTAAATACTAATTTGAATATGTAGAATTGTCAATTTTATCAGAATTATTGACGGATACGCAGTGGCGTTATTTCCGGCATTTTTTAACGCAAACAGATAACATGAAACAAAAATACAAACATAAAAAGAAAAACAAGTCCCGGAGCCGCAGCAGCAAAGGTTATTGTTGACTATTTATTTTACGTTGGAGATAAAGATGATCAAAGCCTACACAGAAAAAGCAATCAGAATAAAACTAATTTGAAAACTTAGGTTCCAAATTCATTCCTATCATTGCGCTCAGCGTTCGTCGCCTATGATCGCACAACATCTTTCAAGATCGTCAAACAGAACGCACAGTTCTGCGGAAAAAAAAACGAACGTCGATGTCCACCAGGGCATAAGACTTGATATATAAAATGTAATAACAAGAATCGGCATCCGGATGTAGATAGATGACGGGAATATTCACATCAAAACCACGAAACATACTCAAGCCTATTTATAACATAGTAAAAAATTGAAAAGTCTGCTTACAAAATCTATTTGGCGGGCCGCAAAAACAGTCAGGCGGGCCGCGGGTTGGGCACCCTGTATGTAAAGGTTCTGAAACACTATACTTTCCATTGCTCCCTTTTTAAGGAAAAGATTGCACGACATAAACTCGATTTGAAAGAGGTATTGATTAGATTCCCCATTGGGTTGATTCAGAGAATGTTTATTTTTACGCGAATCAAAAACTCAGATATATTGCGCTAACATATTTTATTGTATACAACATGTATACCAAAAAGAATAGATAATTTGAAGGCAACTGGCGCAGATCATTAAACGATCAACAATTTTCAACTTGCGTTGTATTATCTGGATATCTGTTGTCGATTTTATTAGGAGTGTTTATAATGCACACGAGGGATATTGTTACAGATCTAACCTTGAATTTTAACTAGTTAAGGCATGTAGTGAGATTTATAGAGGCAAAAGTACAAATATAGGCGTAAATTAGTAAAAACAGAATTGATTATAGACTCGGCAAAAATGATGTGGCCTCCAAATCGAATCCGAGTCCAAAAAATGCCTGGATCGACTCGAATCCGAGTCCGGATCCGAATCCTATCTAGTTATAAATTCAGATCGCCTCCCATTCTAGAAAATCAGTAAAACGTCAATTTATAGCTGATGACATCTATTAGTTAGCATTTATTACAACTTCCAGCTTTAATTGTCAATTTTTTGGTGAGATTCTATGAAGATTATGTTCAATAAAATTACAGAAAAATGTTGTTTCTTCAATTTGCCTATCTTTATTGTGGCTATCGGCATCCTGCGGAGAGGGATATACCACAGAAGAAAAACTAGACCTGATAGAGAAAAAGCAACATTTTTTCTGGAATCAGCGCCCTCAAATTTGCTAAAAAGGGTTAAAACATCTTAGGCACCATGAAAAAAAAATTTTTGTCAGCTAATGTTATTTTTCATGATTTTTGTGCAAAAACAGTTTCCTGCTGCTCCAGCCAGCTTCGATGATTTTTCTATTTTCTTCCACATTTCATCCTACTTTTTCCGTTGAGCCCTCGCTGAAATTATATCTCCACTCACTTCTATATCTTTTACTAAGAGGGCTGGGTTTATTTTCCATTTTTAACTTCTTGCAACTTGGCTGCTGTTTCTATTTTCAGTAAATTTCAATCCACATAATTTTTCTATTTCATTTCTCATCTCTATTTTATATTCCCTTGACTTTTGTTTTCTATTCTCATTGAATCTTAATTTTGCCTCTGGCCTTTTATTTCATTTTGCTTTTTCATTAATTTCTTTTTCCTTAGGCCCCTCGCTGAATTTTTATTATTTAGTTTCTCGAGCACTATTTCTACTCACCTTTACTAATAGCGTTTATTTCTTCATTTTTGTTTTGGCTCCTTGGTCCAGTATTTTTTTAATTTTTATTGCTGCCCCAACCAGCCTACCTAACAACCTACAACTCAGGCCAGTGTGGTTCAAACTATACAATTTCACTCCCACTTTTTTTCGCAATTTTTTCCCATTATTTATTGCTCTACTTTTTCGTTGGGGCTTTTTTGGCTTCTTTCTATTTCATAGGACTTTTTGGGGGCTTTTTTACATTCGTAATTTGCCAGTTGCTCGTTTTTGCGTTTTCTGAATGTAACATTTTTCCCCCACTATATCGCTCCGCTTTTTTTCATGAGGGGTTCGAAATATTTTCCCACTTTTTCGTTCAGGCTTTTTTGGCTTCTAGCTAATTTTATTAACTCTCGCTTCTCCCGCTTCATTCGTTTTGGAGTTCCTTCTTTTATATATATATTTTTGGGGCTTTTTTCATTTGTGATTTTCACTCTCGTCTTATCTGACCACTGATTTATTTTCGTTCACTCACATGCTGGCTTTCTCCTCTCGCCCTGCCCTTTGAGGGTTGTTGTTGTTAGGGCTTGCTTACTTACCCCTTTGGTGCCCAAAATACCTGCATTCTTAACCTGTTTTTGGTGTTTCTCCTTCATTCTTAATATTCACTCTTGCACGTTATCTTAGCCTCGCTGATCTCACTCTCACTTGTCTACTCGCTTCATTTTTACTCCGCCCTGATCACTTGGTCTTCCACGCTGGTCCTTGCTGGCTTCTATCACTTTCCCATCTCTCCCACCTGCCCCTTCTCTTCGACCGTCTGCCCAGACTGCTGGTCAAGACCTATGACTCAATCTACCATGTGGGTTCGAACCACGGTCCTAATGTTTGACCATGCTTCTACGCTTCCCCTGAGCTACCGCTACTGGTGAGGATAAACTGTTGATTAGAATCCTACTTAATTAACGACGTCACGTTGGCAGCCTATGACGAGGCTAATTACTCCCGGAAAATTACATTGAACACGCTTCGTTGATTCGAAACAGGTGTATTCATACTTCAATTAAAAGCGTTCATCTGGGACTATCGTGTGCGCTGCTTTAAATATTTAATGTGTGAATATCCATTTTAAATTTGTTGTTTATTTCAGTTTAGTTTTTAATGAAAATACGAAGATAATTTAAATTAGTGAATGTGCAAACCAAATTTCTGACTGTCAGTGAAGGAATACTAATTTGATCCTTTCTGTCTCTCGCGCTAACTGGCCATCGAATCTCTGGTTCAAATTTCTGAATTTATAAAACATCTCAAATCAAAATTGGCGCGACGTTATGCCCTGTTTTAAATAGAAATGATATCATACACGCTGAAAAAATAAAAAAAATTTGTCTGAAGAGCCCTGCGACAGGTAAAACGTGCTACCCCAGGAACTAAAGATGAAATGTAGTGAACTGCGCGTGCTTTCTGCAAGTTGCCAGACAGTAACAAAATACAACTAGTGGTCAATATATACAGGTAAACTGCTTCACCACAAAAGAAAATTCCCAATTTGATCAGAGTATTTTAATCATTCGTTAAAAATATTTGAAACGCCAATCTTCATAAAATACATAAAATGTTCAACCCACCTCCAATAAGGAGTAGAACTCCAATCCACTGAATGGTCATTGAATAATTTCGTTTTCAAAATGTAGAAATTCTGAGAGAATAAATACACGTCCACTGCGCCCAAGGTACTCACTGTATATAACATTGTGAATAGTAGATGCATTGAAGCCAGGCCTGTAAATCACAAAAATATCTTAAGAATAAGTGACATCATTTCCTTGACGCAAAGAAACCATTGTTCCAAATTTTTGCAAAATCAGACAAAATTTCCCTTCAACTAAAAACCGAAACCCAAAGTGTTTTTTGTTTTACTGATATCATGTGTGGGCAACACAAAAAAAACAGTTTTATGTCCAAACCATGCTTGATTGAATACAGATAGAATCCCACTTTAATCCTATATTGGACGATTTCCCATTTGATACTATCATTCATTGATGCGTGACTCGCCAGAATAATCCTTTGCTAATAGTTGAGTGCCAGTGCTGCCATTTCTCAGTTGGATTGTTGAATTCAAATTCCATTCAAATGGTTCTAAGGAAAATGCTCAAAGCAGGGACTCGCGTATAAACAGAGGGGAATGATGATTGGGCGAAGTTGAAAGCAACCACTGAGGTGCCAAGAGTGACTGGGACTCTGAAGAATTATAACATAGGATTTGGGATAGTTAGGATTTTCATAAATATCCCTGGAGAAAGAAAAGCTGATGAGACGACCTAATTGTACATAGATATACCCATGTATGTGTGTAATTAGTGTCAGATGTGGTCACTGAAGCCTGACTGGTCAGAATAATCTCATATAAACAAGCAAGCTTCAATGCTGCTACTTTTGTCTTTCTTGGTTTTAAGATTAAATCTGGGCCGAATGCGAAATGATAATAAACAGGATATAAATTACAAAATTATTGGTTGGGCATTTAACAGCTCACATTGCTATAAAGGTTAAATAGCAATTCCCGTTTCTAAATTTCCCTTTCATTATGATATTCTACTTACCAAGATCAGGATACAGCGTTGATAGTTCTGATATAAATCCCATTGATGACCACATACTGTGACTAGAGTTACTACTCCCACTAGTATGATCGAATATATTTCGAGTAAGGTTTACAAGGGACGGACTAAAAGTAGGCACTTTTTTAGGCACTTATTTAGGCACTTTGAAAAAAAAATAAAAAGGGCGTAATACCTTTTAAAAACATAATTAATTAGTTAAAAATGGTCAAATTAAATGTTAAAAACGCAAATTGCAACGGGCAAACTCAATAGCAATATGCAAAACGCAGTATTAATGGCAGTCGCACGCGCTTGGTCACCACATATGCTAGGCAGGATTTACAGGATAGGATTTACATATTTATCCCGGGGGAGAGGAAAGCCGATAAGACGGCTTATCCATATGGCGACATACTTAGGCACTTCGAAAAATAAATAAAATGGCATATTCACTAATAAAAGACTGAGAAATAAACATATTACCCACACTGATTAGCCTGAGTAAATATCTAAGAGATGCACTTGAGTCTAGTACTGGAATTTAGAAATAATAAATTGTTACCGGTAGGCACTTTTTTAGGCACATCGAAAAAAAGCTGAAATGGACGTAGTAACTCCTAGAAAGATAATGAATTAGTTCAAAATATTTAACTTAAATGTTGAACGCAAAAATTGCAACAGTTAAACCCAATACTGTAATGATTTTTAAAACGTAGTACTAAAGGGAGGCGCACGCGCTCTGTCACCACCTATGCTAGGCACGTATTTAGACACTTAGAAAAATAAAGAAAATGGCAATTATCACTAATAAAAGACAGAGAAATAAAAATATTACCCACACTGATTAGCCTGGATAAATATCCAATAGCTGCACTTGAGTCTAGTACTGGAATTTAGAAATAATAAATTGTTACCGGTAGGCACTTTTTAGGCACTTATTTAGGCACATCGAAAAAAAGGTGAAATGGACGTAGTAACTCCTAGAAAGATAATGAATTAGTTCAAAATATTTAAATTAAATGTTGAACGCGAAAATTGCAACAGTTAAACCCAATAACGATTTTTAAAACGTAGTATTGAAGGGAGACGCACGCGCTCTGTCACCACGTATGCTAGGCACATATTTAGGCACTTCGAAAAATAAAGAAAATGGCAATTATCACTAATAAAAGACAGTGAAATAAACATATTACCCACACTGATTAGCCTGGGCAAATATCCAATTGATGCACTTGAGTCTAGTATTGGAATTTAGGAATAATAAATTGTTACCCGTGGGCACTTCGAAAAAAAGGTGAAATGGACGTAGTAACTCCTAAAAAGATAATGAATTAGTTCAAAATATTTAAATTAAATGTTGAACGCGGAAATTACAACAGGTAAACCCAATAACGATTTTTAAAACATAGTATTAAAGGGAGACGCACGCGCTCTGTCACCACATATGCTAGGCACATGTTTAGGCACTTCGAAAAATAAAGAAAATGGCAATTATCACTAATAAAAGACAGAGAAATAAACATATTACCCACACTGATTAGCCTGGGCAAATATCCAATAGATGCACTTGAGTCTAGTACTGGAATTTAGGAATAATAAATTGTTACCCGTGGGCACTTCGAAAAAAAGGTGAAATGGACGTAGTAACTCCTAAAAAGATAATGAATTAGTTCAAAATATTTAAATTAAATGTTGAACGCAGAAATTGCAACAGGTAAACCCAATAACGATTTTTAAAACATAGTATTAAAGGGAGACGCACGCGCTCTGTCACCACATATGCTAGGCACATATTTAGACACTTCGAAATATAAAGAAAATGGTAATTATCATGGATAAAAAAAACAGAGAATAAAAATATTAGTCAAAATAATTAGCCTGTTTGAATATCCGATGAATGCACTTGAGTCTAGTAGTGATATTTGAGAATAATAAATTGTTACCGGTAGGCACTTTTTAGTCACTTATTTAGACACTTCTAAAAATGCGTAAAATGGGCGTAATACTAATAACTTTTAAAATGATAATGAATTAGTTTAAAATATTTAAATTAAAAAATTAATATGCAAATTGCAACAAGTAAACCCAATGATATCGGTTTTTATATTTGCATATTTTGAAAATATCTTAATTCTTTACTTTGTAATTTTGTTTTTGATAAATTAAAATATAAGACATCCCCCGAAAATAAGCCCTAGTGGTAATTTTAGGAAGAAATTTGAAATAAGACACTGTCTTATTTTCGGGGAAACACGGTAAAAGGTGTCTACCGGTAACAATGTATTATTTTCAAATACCACTACTAGACTCAAGTGCATCTACTGGATATTCACCCAGTCCTAGGCTAATCATTTTGACTAATATTTTTATTTTCTTTTTTTTATTGGTGATTATTCTCATTTTTTTTTTCGATGTGCCTAGCATATGTGGTGACAGAGCGCGTGCGTCTCCCTTCAGTACTAAGTTTTAAAAATCATTATTGGGTTTAACTGTTGCAATTTTTGCGTTCAACATTTAATTTAAATATTTTGAACTAATTCATTATCTTTCTAGGAGTTACTACGTCCATTTCTTCTTTTTTTTTCGAAGTGCCTACCGGTAACAATTTATTATTTCTAAATTTCAGTACTAGACTCAAGTGCATCTATTGGATATTTGCCCAGGCTAATCAGTGTGGGTAATATTTTTATTTCTCTGTTTTCTATTGGTGATAATTCCGATTTTCTTCTTTTTTCGAAGTGCCCAAATATGTGCCTAGCATATGTGGTGACCAAGCGCGTGTGACTCCTTTTAATACTACGTTTTAAATATTGTTATTCGGTTCACCCATTGCAATTTGCGTGTTCAATATTTAATTTGACAATTTTCAACTAATTAATTATCATTTTAAAAATTATTACGCCCATTTCACCTTTTTTTCGATGTGCCTAAATAAGTGCCTAAAAAAGTGCCTACCGGTAACAATTTATTATTTCTGAATTTCAGTACTAGACTCAAGTGCATCTATTGGATATTTACCCAGGCTAATCAGTGTGGGTGATATTTTTATTTCACTGTCTTTTATTAGTGATAATTGCCATTTTCTTTATTTTTCGAAGTGCCCAAATATGTGCCTAGCATATGTGGTGACAGAGCGCGTGCGTCTCCCTTTGATACTACGTTTTAAAAATCGTTATTGGATTTAACTGTTGCAATTTTCGCGTTCAACATTTAATTTAAATATTTTGAACTAATTCATTACCTTTTCAGGAGTTACTACTTTCCATTTCATCTTTTTTTTCGATGTGCCTAAATAAGTGCCTACCGGTAACAATTTATTATTTCTAAATTCCAGTACTAGACTCAAGTGCATCTATTGGATATTTACCCAGGCTAATCAGTGTGGGTAATATGTTTATGTCTCTGTCTTTGATTAGTGATAATTGCCATTTTATTTATTTTTCGAAGTGCCTAAATATGTGCCTAGCATATGTGGTGACCAAGCGCGTGCGACTGCCTTTAATACTACGTTTTAAATATTGTTATTGAGTTTGCCCGTTGCAATTTGCGTTTTCAACATTTAATTTGACCATTTTTAACTAATTAATTATGTTTTGAAAGGTATTACGCCCTTTTTACTTTTTTTCCAAAGTGCCTAAAAAAGTGCCTAATTTGCAAGTGCCTACTTTTAGTCCGTCCCGGTTTACAACACCCGGGGAAAACATTCTAAAAATAAAAAAAAACTTCTATTTAATTTTTTTACAAAGCATTGTTGTGACTCACAAATGTCAGACTGTAGATTCTGATAGAGGAATTCAAAGGGAATTACTTGGAGATTGAAATCTGATTCGTGGAATACTCTCAAACTCGGGGCCCTATACAGATCGAGCGACATTGTCTCGTTTTATAGAAACCCATTTTACCGATGATCAGACACCCCTCCTTTGGAATCCATCTGGACCTTATTGTCCCACAATATCGGTAAAAGTACAATATAATGAAGTTGCGCGAAATACTACAAAAAAGCGTAAACTAATAACGTCAACATTGAATTCCTTAGGAAAAAATAATCCGATTTATCGAAAGAACATTTTTTTTACTGTTGCATTCAAGAGTTTTTAACAAAAAAAGGGTAATTTTAGTCACGTGACGGCCGCGATTAATTCAGAATATTATTGAGACAAGCATGGCGTAATATGACGCATCTGACGTGGTGCCAGACGCCACCAAAGTTACCCCAGCCCACACTCGCTCAGCCTGATGTCAACGGGTTAACCAACTATTTTACTGACTTTATAAACGTTATTATATAAAAACTTGGTAGCTCTGACAATATAGAGACCATATCTGATATACACAACGCAAATACAATACCAAGCACGGCCCAGTTACCCCTAGGATGGCCTGACAAAAACGAGTGTGGGCTGGCGTTCTGACAATCTTATACGGTAAGTTAAGACATCCTGAACGTTCACAGATCACTAAATAACATATATATATCCATGTTTAACTCAGCACCAGAACCTCTCAGAGTCCGGCAATTGATAGCACAAAATGGCCACGCAGGGAAAATGAATCAAAATCATCTGAACAATGATATGTCAGTGTTGCCAGATATGATGGTAAACAAGCATGAAATTCACCGTCGCGAAAACAAGAAAATTAAAATCTAAGCTAAATATCACAACTGTTCTTTTTATGAATAAAAAGTAAACCATATCTGAATTGCACAAATACATCATGTAAAATGAAATATAAACATGTTAAAATTATTTCACCAGCGAGATACATTGTGGAAATTCAGGGATATACCCTAGAAAAAAAAACTAGACCTGATAGAGAAAAAGTAACATCATTTCTGAAATCAGCGCCCTCAAATTTGTTAAAAACGGTTAAAACATCTTAGGCATCATAAAAAAAAAAATTTGTCGGCCAGTGGTATTTTTCATGATTTTTGTGCAAAAACACAATTCCCTGCTGCTCCAGCCAGCCTCGATAATTTTTCTATTTTCTTTCACATTCTCGCTGAAATTATATCTCCACTCACTTCAATTTATTTATTAATAGGGCTGGGTTTATTTTCCATTTTCAACTTCTTGCAACTTAGCTGCTGTTCTACATTAGGCCGCAAGCCGAGGCCATTTATCTATCAGTTCCGTAGCGCACATAAGGTAACTACCTGAAAGTGATTTTAAAATGTTCCTTCGAAATTTAGTAACAAAAATTGCCTTGTTCCCACTTCCAAAAGTTGTATGTTTTACAGAAAATACGCTTTTACTACAATAAATATGTGTTACCATCTGCTCTATTTTCTCTGCTTTTCCGGTATCATGGGCCAATGAACGCAGACTTCTGCATGACGTAACAATCAAATTAGTCAGCTGTAGGTGGATCCTCAGTGGTCGGATTAATATCAGACCTACTACTACTGCTCGCTTTTGAGTTGAGTAGCCTTTCCATATTTTTTTTTTTTTTTTTCAGATATTATTAGTTCAGTTATTCTAAGGAGGTGTTGAAAAGTATACGTAAGTTATTAAACACTTGTATATGCTTACCATAAATAGCAATTTTAGTTGAGCACTAGCTCATAAGACGTTGTTAAATAGGTACGGTGCGGTAACTCCAAGGAAGGCTAGACCTAGAATAATATGTCACAAACAAAAATATTTTCTGGCTTGCATAAAATGTTTATGATCAATTTAATGGCTCTTCTTGACTATTCAGCAGACTTAAACTACTATATAGGCCACAGCATATTTGGAAATAGAAATTAATTGCTGTTTCTGTAATGCACGGTTGTGTGAAAGAGAAGAAAATAATCAATTTCACTAATGTCGGTTGGTCTAGATCTAAATTCATAGAGTCGACAAGAACCTGAGAAGCAATGATAAGTTATACCGGAGTGGAAAGGAAGTAGCATTGGAAACGATTGAGAGGTGAGAAATCAAGTTGTAGACAGACATTTGATGTTTTAAAATATAGTCTATAGTCCATACTCATACTGTTGAGACGACCACGTCTATAACTCTGTTTTGTTCTGTGTGCCCATATTTGTTCTTACCACTTGAGTCACTAGTGAGCAGCTGTGTAACTTTCTCTTTCAGCTGGTTTGTCAGACTGCCGGCAGTGTAGATATTTCCTCTGTGTATTAGGTTAATATTATAGTGTTTTAATGCCGTAAATCTATGTAATTCTTGTTGTAAAATGATATTAGTAGTACAGGTTTACTATTTCTCCAGTTTGGCATAGCTCTGTTCACTAGTTAGCTTGTATTTAACACTTCCGTAACTAGTCTATTTTCGCAGTTTATTTCCTGTGTGATTTCTATGCGTATTTCCATGTATATTACGTGTTTGTCGATAAGATAGGATTTGTGTTGTATCTTTAGTGTCATACTAGTTATTCCTATGTATATCTAGGTATGTTTTACCCGGCTGTTATATCCCATTATAAGTAAATAGTTCATGACTGTGGCATCATAGACCAATTCCGTATCTTGTGTTACGTATGTATCCCACGGTATTTGTATTGTGTTTTATTTGTTTATTGTATTTCTGATTGGAGTATTTGGTTGTATTAAGGTGTATAATTAATCTAGTTAGTTAACTTAGTTACTCTGCTGTGGTTGGAACCGCAAGAAGATTATTTTGTGATCGACATCTATTGCAACTTCAGTATCCAAGAAGCTGGCAGAAAGAACCTGAGTGGTGATATCAATTTTGGTACGCCACATATACGAATTTTTGGCGAGCACACGCCAGGATATATTATTTGACACAGGGACTATTAAGACTAAGCCGATTAGGTAGGCTAGTCTGTGACGGATAATATTTGGACAATATTGGACATTTGAGGTTGCCGAATTTTTTTTCAATTGCGGTTGCCTGATATTTTGGAAAAATGGTTAAGAGAAGAAAGATTGTACCGGCACCAAAGGAAGCCAAAGAGGAGAATGAACTTTTGCATCTGCAAATACAGGTATTGAAGGCGAAATTGAGGGAGTCAGAGGAAAAGCAAGAGGAGACTGACAGCCGTTTGCAACTGATAGACAGTCGTGTGCAACAGATTGGAAGTCAACTAGAATCAGTTGAACTCCAGAATGCGAAAATTGGCTCATCTTTTGAACATGTTTAGAACATGCTGCAAGATATTTCTGGCGTGGTTAAAACAGGAAAAGTTGCTGATTCTGAAGAAACTCAGCCCATGTCACATGTCCCAGATGTCAGCGCCTGTTCTCAAGCATGATGAAATTTCTGATTTTGGATCAGAAGATGGACAGCCAGAAGGGAAGCGGAACGCGTTCTCACAGACATTAGAAGTGAAATTTTTGGAGAATGGTCATGTGAGTAACCTTGCACCTACAATTCCTTTTTTGAATGATAATGGTAATGAGGGCACAAATGTCAGAAGGCAACTTAGTACTAGGCCGAAAATGGTTACAGTGGCTACACAATCAGCTCCTCCAGTGAGCGCTAGTAGTGTCTCAAATGCCAATGTTAGCCGTAGTGTTCTCAATAACACAGCTAATGCTACGATGATGGCAAGAAATGCCAAAAAGCCAATGTATTTCGATGGATCCACTGTCATGACGTGGCCCAGTTATTTATGCCATTTTGAATTGGTTACCAGTTATAATCAGTGGGATGACGACACTGCAGGATTAGAATTGGCTACTTGCATGACAGGTCAAGCTCTAAATGTGTTGAAAGATTTACCAGATATGAAACGTACTAGCTATCGAGATATTGTGGCTCATTTTAATCATTATTTCAAACCTGCCGGAAATGCGAGCTCATATCGTACTACATTTCATTGTCGTAGGATTAAGCCAAATGAAGCGCCACGGGATTATGGTGACAAATTGAAAGAGCTTGTTATTCTTGCTTACCCAAATCTTGATATTGCTGGTCAAGATGATATTTTGAAATCGCAGTTTCTCGCCGGTTTAACCGATGAAAGCATGATCAAACATGTTACCATGCAACAGCCTGATACTTTTGAAAGTGCACTGTCTCTTGCAACACTGTATTACTCTGTTGATACATACCACTCTGAGAGAAGAGACATGCCTAAACCTCGCATTGCCGCAGTGAAACAGAGTAACACTGGTGATGCAGCTAATCAGCAAACCGACCTTTTTCAGTTTCTCGAGAGCAGTTTTGAGCGACTTGTAGCCAAACTGGATGAGATCATAGGATATGTTAAGCCACGCGCTAACAACAATCGCAATTTTGATGGTGTACCACGCAACCCGTGTCCTCGATGTGGTAAACATGGTCATTGGGGCAGGGATTGCAAGGCATGTTTTAATTGCAAGCAGACTGGTCATCTTAAACGGGATTGTCCACATCTTCAGAATCCCGCTGATCCTGCAACAGCTGCTTCCTCTTCGACCGCAAATTTAAACGACACTCAGCGGGCTTGAGGTCCTCAGTGTCCGCTGAATTATTACTTGATGACGGACCAACGAACCAGAATATTTGTTCCTTGCAATATGACAATAGTTGGCATGCGAAGGTACTTGTAAACAATCAACCGTTCAATTTTCTTGTAGATAGTGGTGCTATGACTACTCTGATCGACATTTCCATCTTTGAGGCTATAGGTGGGAAAGAAGCACAATTAGCACCGGTCGAAGAATCTCTTGTTGCAGTGGGAGGACATGATTTATTACCACTGGGTACTTTGGAAGTTGATTTGTCTATTGATTCTGTTGCATCGCGACGCACTGTTGTTGTTGCCAACCTAGGTATGTCTAATGGTATTTTGGGCATGGACTATCTCCGAGAACATGATTGCGTTCTTTACTTATCATCTGGACACATGATGATAGAGGGTCATGAAATCAAACTGTTTACTGAAACGTCTGTACCGTGTTGTCGTGTAACTGTTCGAGAAGATATTACTATACCGCCATATTCTAAGGTTGTTATCCCTGCACAACTTAGTCGTCCTTGGCCGAAAAGCAATTTGTCTGACGTTGCTGCTCTTGTTGAACCGCTGAATTCTTCCTTCCTTGTTGATGGCGTTCAGCTGATTTCTTCTGTAGTGGATCCAGGAAAGTCCACTGTTCCTGTTCTAGCGGTGAACCAAAAAGGCAGACAACTTAAGATCAGGGCTGGATCTTTGATTGGTATTGCACATCCTCAACTTGTAGCACAAATTCAAGTTGACGAATCCGATAATCGGGTTATAGCTTCTGAATTACCAGAACATCTACATGACATGGTCAATTCCGTTGAGGATCTAACCCCGAGTCAACGTGAACAGTTGGTCAATTTGGTTTGTGAATTTCATGATGTATTTGTAGGACCAGATGGTGAACTTGGCCGTACTTCAGCAGCAAAGCATAGGATCATCACAACCACACCACAGCCGATTCGGCAGGCTCCTCGTCGAATGGGGTGGGCGCGTAGGAAGATAGCCGAAGAAGCTGTTGATAATATGCTGGCTCAGGGTGTCATAGAACCCAGCGATTCCCCATATTCTTCTCCCATTGTCCTAGTTCCCAAAAAGGATGGTTCTACCAGATTTTGCGTGGATTTTAGATTGCTTAATGACGTCACATACAAGGACGCATATCCCTTGCCGCGTATTGAGGATATCATTGAGTCCTTAAACGGAGCACAATAGTTCTCAACTCTTGATCTCGCTAGCGGATATTGGCAAGTGGAGGTTGATCCTGCAGACCGTGAAAAGACAGCATTCAGCATCCCAGGCCGTGGTCATTTTCACTTTGTAGTGATGCCTTTCGGTTTGGCGAATGCTCCCGCAACATTCGAACGGATGATGGACAATATCCTTGGTGATCTCCTGTGGAACGGGTGTTTCAATTTTCTTGATGATGTTTTGGCTCATGGTAGTGATTTCTCAATGGCACTCTTCAATCTTCGGGAAGTTTTTATAAGACTTCGCCGTGCCGGTTTACGCTTGAAGCCCTCGAAATGTAAACTTTTCCGTCGAAGCACCTCTTATCTTGGTTATCTTATTTCATCTGACGGTGTCTGTTGCGACCCTGGAAATGTTGCGGCTATTAAAGAATGGAAGACGCCAAATTCTGTCAGCGATATTCGTAGTTTTCTAGGCACAGCGAACTACTACCGAAAGTTTGTTCAAGATTATTCAACAATTGCTGGACCTCTTATTCGATTGACCAGGAAGAATATTTCCTTTGTATGGAGTACTGAATGTCAAAAGGCTTTTGAAACTTTGAAGCATTGTCTGACATCTGCCCCAATTCTTAGCTTTCCGAGGACAATCGGCGAATTTGTATTGGATACTGATGCCAGTGGTTTTGGGATTGGTGCAGTGTTATCTCAAGTTCAGGACGACAATGAACGTGTACTTTCTTATGCCAGTAAGACTATGTCCAAGTCTCAACGTAGATACTGTGCTACACACCGAGAACTATTAGCTGTGGTGTGGGCTGTTCGTCACTTCAGTCATTTTCTTCTCGGGAGACCGTTCAGAATTCGCACAGATCATGCTGCTCTGAAATGGTTGATCAATTTTCGTGAACCTCAAGGAATGTTAGCAAGATGGATATTAACACTTGGCGCTTATGACTTTAAGATTGAACACAGACCTGGCGTGAAACATGGTAATGCTGATGGATTGTCACGCCAAGTTCGCAAATGCAAGCGAGAAGATTGTTCTGATTGTGGTACCAATGGTGATGTGGCTGTGAGTAATGTTATTGTAAGTGCAAAATCAAAACAGTCCGGTCAATCATCGTCAGACGGTTCCGATTGTAATTGGCTAAATACCTACACGGATGAGCAAATTAAATCTTGGCAAAGTGAAGATCCAGATATTTCTGCTGTTTTGAAATGGAAACAATTTACTGCTCAGAAACCTGACATTCAAGAATACATGCCTGAATCAACAGTGACCAAACGTTTAATGTCGCAGTGGGACTTGATTTTTGTAGATAATGGACTTCTCTATCGTCGTTGGATTCCTGATTGTAAATCGGAGGAATCGCATATCCAATTGATTGTTCCATCAAATTTGAGGCAGGATTTGTTCCATAAGCTACATTTTTTGCGCACTGCAGGTCATCTTGGTGCTAATCGGACTTTCAAGAGTATAAGGCGCAGATTTTATTGGCCCGGTTTCAAAAGGGACATTCTCAAATGGTGCAAATTTTGCAAGTCTTGTGCTTCGACCAAGATGCTTTACGGAAGAAGACAGGGAGATTTGAAACAACTTATATCTGGAGCTCCTATGGAAAGGATTGCCATTGATTTTCTTGGACCATTGCCTGTAACTGAAAATGGAAATGAACACATTTTGGTTTTGTCGGACTATTTCTCTAAATGGGTGGAATGTTTTGCTTTACCAAATCAGCGAGCTGACACCACTGCTGATGCATTGGTTACTCAATTCTTTTCGAGATTTGGGGTACCAAGAATTCTCCACTCAGATCAAGGAAGAGACTTTGAATCAAAATTATTTTCAGAAATGTGTCAATTGTACGGGATTCAAAAGACTCGAACAACTCCATATCATCCTCGTTCAGATGGACAAGTTGAACGTTTCAACAGGACCATACAGCAGATGTTGAAAGCTTTTGTAAATGAGAATCGAAATGATTGGGACGACCATCTCCCATATCTTTGCATGGCATATCGCTCCACTGTGCATGATAGTACAGGATATTCACCGAACAAGTTAATGCTTGGACGAGAGATCGAGATGCCTGTTGATGTTATGTGTGGCAAACCAGAGTCATCTACTCATTCTTGTTACACTGAGTTTGTCGAATGGTTTTCCTGTGCAACCAAAAAAGCTTTTCTTCATGCTAGGCAACATCTAAATGCTGCTGCAACCAGACAAAAGCGAAATTTTGATCTGGGTGTTAAACCACTTACATTCCAGAGAGATGAATTGGTGTGGTACTATTACCCACCTAAGCATCGCAAGCTGAGTATTCCTTGGATTGGACCTTATCGAATTGTGGATTGTTTACCTAATCACTTGTATAGGATTCAGAAGAATTCGGGAACACGTTCTCGAGTTGTACATGTTGACAAGTTAAGACCTTACCTTCATGAAGATGAAGAAGACAACGACATTGACTTAACCGGATTTGACATTTTACCTGATGTGGAACCTATTATGGAAAATAATGAGCAGGCTGCTCATGATATTTTTGATGAATTACCTTTCTCTTCAAGGCCAGACACTGTACCAGAAGAAGTTACAGTTGATGCGAACTCTGATAATGGCCAACGTACTAGGCGAAGGCCTGGATATTTGGATGATTACATTTAATTTGACTTTGATAATGCTTTTATCAAGCTTTTAACAATTTATTGTTTTGATTTTAGATAGACATTTCATTTGAGTGTACAGTTCTTTACATTTTCTTCATATTTTTATGGATTTTCAATTTTGAAGATGGAAAATTTATTTGTCATTTCCCATCTGAAAAAGGGGGGAGTAATGAGACGACCACGTCTATAACTCTGTTTTGTTCTGTGTGCCCATATTTGTTCTTACCACTTGAGTCACTAGTGAGCAGCTGTGTAACTTTCTCTTTCAGCTGGTTTGTCAGACCAATGACATTAAACAACATGATAGGCAACTCTGACGTCACTCCATAAGGCTACGAGCGAAAGATTGTATTTCATGATACGCTCCAATGCACATATTTCTCGTCGCCTTTCGCGACCGTTTTCCGCTCGCTTTTGATACTCGGCGTCTTCTTTACGTGTAGTACCTGCCTTTTTGCACCTGTAACGAAAGAAAATAATCCCTATATCTAAAAAGTTTTGCTAGCTTGGAAAGCTGGAATGGCAGACAAGCTGTAAAGAGCAATTTTGGACACCATAGACGTTTTTTTTTTATCAGAGAAGATTACAAACGCGATAGCGGAAGAATTTGTGTGGAACATTTTGCAGATAATGACAAAGTTCAAAATTAGTAATTTTGATGTTTGCGCTCAAACATTGAAATTTCATTTAAAGAGGGTGTCATACAAAACAGCAAAACTGTTCTTCCTCCCCCTAACGGTGCTGTGATACAATTCCATAACACAAAGTTTGCACCTATCGAACTTGCTTTAATAGGTAAATTTATTAGACATATTACATATTCAGGTAATCGTAGGTCACATCGATGGAACATAATGCTTCGTAGATAGGTTTGTTTAAATTTAGGAATTTAGCTCATAGCCCACTAATTAATATTATCTTCTATGCAATAGTTTAACAGGGCTGAATTCAACTTGCAGCCTTACCGATCACCTGAAGATGCTCATTTAGTTTGGCTCGAGTAAGTCTTCTTGAAAGACTTGTGTGGATGGAAACTACCTATATATGTTTTGCCTTCCTCCGATTTAAGAAGACAAATTTATTCTGGGGGATTTTGCATATAATTCTCATTGATTGTTGGCTGTTTATAATTCCTATTAATTGTGAATTTTGATTATAACAAAGAGTTAAGAAAAATATTACGTAATTTACTGGGACCTTTTTCTTGTCAATACTCCAAGCTGAGGTAATAAACAAGACAATACATTTATGTCATCTGAAAGCAAAAAGTGCACACTAATTAATAGTTTGACACATTGAGATAAAACATCATGACAGAAAATACAAGTTAAAGATATGTATGACCATCACATGGTAATTAAAATTAAAAAAAAGAGGGGCTGTGGAGTATGAAAAGTTCAAAACAAAGAAAAGAACAAAAGTTCATAGCTCATGAACTCTCAATTTTGCCTCCATTGCTTTGTGAAGGCCAATATATTCCAGTGGCTGAATTGGTTTACCTTTATGAGAGCAACGATTTTGTATTTAATACAGTGAGATTTTTTTCAATTTAATTGAAGTGATATTATTTCCCAAAGCAATGCTTGAATCGTCTGAAATAGATCAGTGGTGTCAAACTCATGGGTTTTTGAGAGCCGCATTGCATTTTGGAAATTGTAAAAAGGGCCTCAAACAGTTTTTGATAATGTATATTTGAAAGATATTTTTAAGATAGTTTTATTGTGATGACACTAAACAGTTGGATTAAGTTTTATTATTTTTTTTAATTTCAAATGCAATTACATATTAATATTTGCATTCCACTGTTATTGCAAGTTACTGTATTTATTATAAAAAATCATAAAATTCTATGTACAACCTTCAAAATCATTTTTGAACAAGCTTTGGATAAGAAAAGAATAATACATACACTAAAAATGACTTACGGTAATCTAAATATATTGACCTAACAATGTGCTTGAGAATTTTGTAAAATGCAGAAATATTGCAACTCCCATTTTCTTCAAAAATGCCACCTTCTTCATGTACTTTGCGTTTAGTTTAATCACTCAAGTATTCTTTTGCTAGCTTGATGTGTATTCTTAATTGGGCCAAAATGTGAACAAAAAATAAATTAATTTTCCAAAACGACTTTCAGTAAATTGTTTTCTGTGTGAATAATCAATTTCACTTTGAAAGATTTAAAAAATCTAATACATTTAGATAAAAAAAAAAACTTCCAAAATACTATTACAGTTATTGTTAAGCGTTCGAGGGCCGCAGTGGAAGTTCTCTGGGGCCACGAGTTTGACATCCCTGGTCTAGATTGAAGTTGTCTAAAATATATATAACAGTATTTTATCATGAATCACGATTATACCCTTTCCTGAATTTCTTCCATAGTACTACCAAAAGTTGATGAACCAAAGAACCATTTTCCAAAGCTGTTTTAAATATGTCTGGCGTGTTTTGTGTCTTTTTACAAATAAGATCGCTTATGCAATCTTACGCTTTGGAATTTTTAGTTATTTTCTTCAAGCCCTTCAGGATGTGGGGCCATACACAACTCTACCGGAGGGTCAAATGTCTTTGCATGCCTCCATAGGTTGTTCTTCTATTGCAAACATTTATGGAGCACTCTAATTATATTTCTTGGAATCACACTGTCACTGATATGTCGCCAGACTTCTGATATCTCCCCTTCTGCTATAGTTGTCCTGTGAATAAATAATAGGAAATTGAGATTAGACGAATAGTTGAAAGTTTTACTTTATGTCGGCTTAATTTCTTGATTGATATACTTACTACTTTTGCTATTGCCTCTTGTGCTGCAGGAGTCTCACAATGCTTAGACAGGTTCGTCCACAACTTTCACATCTGAAGAAAGATAGGAGATTTATTAATTTTCGTTAAGAATAAATAAAGCAGTCTATATGATTTAGAATGGGAAAGCTAATAAATCCAATATCTCATGATTCATGTAAAAAATGTTTTACTGAATTTGGTATATAAACCAACTAATAAAGGGGTTTAGTCAGAAACTTACAAGCCTTCGTGGCTCCAAGTACTTGAGAGATCAGATTATACAATATAAACCGGTATGAGTGTAATGTTAGGTGAACTTCTTAACCTTTTGATTCAATACGCAAATAAAAGTTAACGCGTAATAGTATGTTAGACCAATGAGTATATATCCTGACTGATTAAAAAATCTAAATGGAGGTGCATGAACTATTTGGAACCATAAGGGGTAAGTAACTATGCAATTCCGGCAGATGGCCAACTACGTACCGTACTGAATTAATAACTTCGTAGTTGTTGACAAAAGCTGGCTTTCCCACATGTACTTAACAGTGCTATGCCCGTGTGTGACATACAACAATAGTATTTACCTTACCTTTTTCCGATTTCTTTTTACCTCAACTTTCCAAAATTTCATTAAAATCGACAACAACTGTCAAAGCTGGCACGAAAACCATCCGTGCTATGCTCGAAAGCAGCACACATCCGCTCGTGTTCGTCTCGTCAAGTATGTGCATTGGAGCGTGCTATCGGATACGATCTTCGGCCAAAAATGCTATAGTTGCGCATCATGTTGTTTAATGTCATTGGTCAGACTGCCGGCAGTGTAGATATTTCCTCTGTGTATTAGGTTAATATTATAGTGTTTTAATGCCGTAAATCTATGTAATTCTTGTTGTAAAATGATATTAGTAGTACAGGTTTACTATTTCTCCAGTTTGGCATAGCTCTGTTCACTAGTTAGCTTGTATTCAACACTTCCGTAACTAGTCTATTTTCGCAGTTTATTTCCTGTGTGATTTCTATGCGTATTTCCATGTATATTACGTGTTTGTCGATAAGATAGGATTTGTGTTGTATCTTTAGTGTCATACTAGTTATTCCTATGTATATCTAGGTATGTTTTACCCAGTTTTTGTATCCCAATATAAGTAAATAGTTCATGACTGTGACGTCATAGACCAATTCCGTATCTTGTGTTACGTATGTATCCTACGGTATTTGTATTGTGTTTTATTTGTTTATTGTATTTCTGATTGGAGTATTTGGTTGTATTAAGGTGTATAATTAATCTAGTTAGTTAACTTAGTTACTCTGCTGTGGTTGGAACCGCAAGAAGATTATTTTGTGATCGACATCTATTGCAACTTCAGTGTCCAAGAAGCTGGCAGAAAGAACCTGAGTGGTGATATCAATTTTGGTACGCCACACTGTCATAGGGCATTTCAGACTGTGATATATCAAAATTTAGTGTAGATATAGTCTAGTAATGGTATGCAAACACTGCTGGACTGTAGTCCATGCAATGAGCATATATACGCTCATTGAGTACATCAGATAAAATGCATTATGTATTCAAGGTATTAGTTAGTACTTAGTGGTATTTTTACACTCATGTTGTTCCAAATATGATTTTCTTCCTCATTTTAGATACTGTACTACAAAAGAAAATGGCAATGTTCCACCAATCCGACCTAACGCATGCTCTAATCCCTGCTGCTATCAGTGCTATAAAATGGATTAAACAAGAAGTCTTGAAGCGTAAAAATATATGTGAATAATAATAGTTGCAAACAGCTTAGATGGGCTATTCATATTGAAATACTTTAGCACTTTTCTGCAATTGGAACTGCTCATCAAACTCATGTTGGAGACTTCATTGAGGTTTTCAATTCATTTTTTTAAACTATGAAGGTCTTTTGAGGTTAACAATGCATTAATAAATAAAGCTGAGGAATTTGTTTGTTCACTGTATGAATGGGATATGAAGAATGTAAATGATACCAGGGCACGTCTATTTAACACTGGCAAACATAAGGATTATACTCTTCACCCAACAATGATTCACTGAAGAAGCATGTGGCCCTCAAATAATCTTGAGTTGGCAAGTTGAGTTGAGTGTAAAAAAAATAGTCAAAATAATTTATGCAAGTGTGCCAAAGGAAAAGATATAGAGGAAAGTCGTATAGAGGAAAAGTCGATTTCGAGATAGTGGATTTCGAAAACAATTAAGAAGAAAGTGAATTAGATATTGCAGTTGATTTATTAAGTATCATTTAATTGTTTTTTTTTTCGGACATTTGTTAGTGTCGTAGTCCTGTTTCTAGAAATAATATTGCCTTTGTTCAAATACATAACCACATAAACTAAGAAAAGACTAATTGTATTATTTCTGTTCACCATGTTATGTACATATTGTACATTCATTTAATTTTCTTGACTTTTCCGGTAAATTTCTAAGTGAGAAATAACTGATTTATTTGTGTTTTCGTGCTCACGATGTTAATTTGTGACTTCATTGCTTAAAAATAAATACGTTTGATAGCTTCTATAAAATGGATGTAGCTTTTTATGCTGTTCTTGTTGTAAACTGCTTGTGGTTATTACATAAAATTTATTTGCTAATGTGAATCAGCGTTGTTGGTGTCGCTGCTTTCGAGGTCACTCGCGACTCCTGTTACACAATTAAAGTATTTTTTGTTGTTGGTTACATGTATGCCATATTTTTCGTAATCTACCTAATAAATTATGATTGACTGAGGAAGTCCGATTTTGGTCAGGCAAAACATTACAGGAATACAATTGTGTTAGTGTGCTGTAGGGCTCTCGAATTGCATAGTTCTCATGTATGTGTTGTAAACTTATGGTTATTGAATTTCCGGGAACCTCTTATATTCAATTTCGTATCAGGATTGTGGAACAAGCTGTAATGCGTTCGGTATGTTCATTTTCACACAAAACTGAAGAATTTATTTAGTTACCAGATGTGCGCTACGAAACTCATTTTCTGGGCGTTTTTCAGGCCTCGGCTCGCGGCCTACATGGTTTTTCTATTTCATTTCATCTCTATTTTATATTCCCTTGACTTTCGTTTTCTATTCTCATTGAATCTTAATTTTGCTCCTGGCCTCTATTTTATTTTGCTTTTTTCATAATTTCTTTTTTTTTTAGGTTTTTTAGCTCTTTCCTTTTTACAGATTTTTTTTTACAATCCGTAATATTCACTCTCGCGCTCATTATCAACTTTTTCGCTATTTCCCGCTTCCTTTCTTCTCTCTCCCTTGGGGCTTTCTCTCTCCTCTCGCCTGCCCCCTCTTTTCTGTGGGTGTTTGAAACACCTCTTCTTGTCTTAGCTGACAGCTGATATTTTTTTATATTGGCTGCTAGCTTAGTTAGCTCTTCTTTATTTCTCTCTCCTCTCGCCTTGCCCCCCTTTCTGTGATGTTTGAAACACCTCTCTTACACGCTCTCGTCTTAGCTGACAGCTGATATTTTATATTATCGATGCTGGCTTTTTTTCTTTACTCCCTTGGCTGCTTGCTTGCTGCTAACTGACAGCTGATATTATTTTGGCCTTTTTTTATTTATTCTCTTGGGCTGATTGCTGATATTAATATTTATTTATATTATCGATGCTGCTGCACTGCTAGCTTAGCTCTTCTTTTTTTCTCTCTCCCCTCGCCTGCCCCCCTTTCTGTGTCTTCGATGCTTCCCTTTTTCTTTACTCCCTCAGCTGCTTGCTTCTCCAGCTGATGCCATTTATTTTTGTATTATCGATGCTGCTGCTAGCTTACTTAGTCCTCTCGCCTGCCCCCCTTTTTTGGCCTTTTTTCTTTACTCCCTTGGCTGCTTGCTAGCTGACAGCTGATATTATTATTTATATTATCGATGCTGACCTTTTTTCTTTACTCCCTTGGCTGCTTCCTTGCGTTCTCTCCTCTCGCCTGCCCCCTTTCTGTGATGTTTGAAACATCTCTCACACGTCTTAGCTGACACGTCACGCTGGCCTTTTTTCTTTAGTACCTTGTCTGCTTGCTTGCTGCTCTCCCACGCTAATAATAATCTTCCTTTCTATCCTGCTGGCTTTTTGTGGTGTTTGAAACATCCTCCTCCATTCTTCTTAGCTGACCCGCTGAATTTATGTTATCGATGCTGGCCTTTTTTCTTTAGTACCTTGGCTGCTTGCTGCTGCTCTCCCACGCTAATAATTTTCCTTTATATACTGCTGGCTTTTTGTGGTGTTTGAAACACCTCCATTCTTTTAATCTGTTTCTGGTGTGTCTCCTCCCTTCATTCCTAATTTTCACTCTCGCACGTTATCTTAGCCTCGCTGATTTCACTGTCACTTGTCTACTCGCTTCATTCTTACCCCGCCCTGATCACTTGGTCTTCCCGCTGGTATATTTTTCGCTTACTCCCATGCTGGGTTCTTCCCATCTCTGCTCTCTTTGGCTGCTGCTTTCAACTGCCCCTACCCCCCTCTACCGTCTGCCCAGGCTGCTGGTCAACATCTACTACTTCCCATGTAGGATTCGAATCATGGTACTAATGTTTGACCATATCTCTACGCTTCCCCTGAGCTGCAGCTACTGGCAATGATCGGGTTGATTAGATTCTTACTTAATTAACGACGTCACGCTTGGCAGCCTATGACGAGACTAGTTACTCTCGAAAAAATACATTAAACATGCTTCGTTGATTCGATGCAGGTGTATTCATAATTCAATTGAAAGCGTTCATCTGGGACTATGAGGTGCGTTGCTTTAACTATTTAGTGTGTGAATATCCGTTTTGTGGTTCATTTTAGTTTAGTTTTTAATGAAAATGCTAAGATAATTCAAATTAGTGAATGTGCAAACCAAATTTCTGACTGTCAGTGGAGGAATATTAATTTGATCCTTTCTGTCTCTCGCGCTAACTGTCCGTCGTATTTCTTTATTTCTAAAACATCTCAGATAAAAATTGGCGCGACGTTATGCCCTGTTATACATTGAAATGATATCATTCACACTGAAAAACACCGTAAATTTTGTCTGAAGAGCCCCGCAACAGGTAAAACGTGCTACCCCATGCACTAAAGATGAAATGTAGTAAACTGCGCGTGCTATGTATCTTTCTATTCATCCGAATCCGATGAAATATCAGCTAATCAATGTGAAGGCTATGGTCAATTAGTCTTCCATTCTATTATGAATGCATTCATTGCGGTTCGTATATGGTAATTTCTGTGGTGCCCCATTATCCTTGGTTCCTTAGGCACGTGCTTATTTTGCCTAATGGACAATCCAGCACATCACAAGTAACAATGTGTTGTTTTGCTTGTTTTATTTTTAAAATTTAATGTGGGCTCCGTGAATAATAATCAACCTCTTCAACGGCTCTGTAACACCAAAAGTTTGAGAACCCCTGTCCTATATGATAAAATTCCTCGTACGAAAATATCAGCCCCGAAAAAGAAAGCATTTATATCAGTGATTCTCAAACTAGGGTTTGAGAGCCGCATGCGGCTCTCAACAACCTTTCCTGCGGCTCCCGTTAATGTTTTAAAAATTAATTATTTTCAAAGAAAATTTTTCATTGAAACTAATCATTGACTCGAAATTAAAATGCTGAAGTCTATTAGTTAGTCGAATGGATTTCCCCGTGTTTATTTGCGTAGCGTTGACTAACCTATAAGATGCAATAGTGACGCAACAGTGAGCGTTTTCGCGGCCAATCGGACACTTTTCACTTGGAAAAATGTTAGACATGGCTGTAATCATTGGCTTGCTTTCGTGGATTTTCAGTTTTTGTCGCATTTCCAGATCTTATGTATAAATCAAATAACTCGATGATTTTAATTTCTATAGCATTTTAATTTTGTTCCAGTAATCGAAAATAGTCTCGAAAAATCTGGCGATCATCTCAAGCAGCTACTGCAGCTTGCATCCTCAACGATTACGACCCGCTTTGACAAACTTATTAGAAATCAAAGCCTAATTAAAAAGCTGTTAGGGTAGGGTGGGCAAAATTGAATCTTTTTTCGAATCGGATAACTTGAATGTTTTTTTTATACATAACAGGGATCCAGAACGTCAGAGGTCGATACTCCATTTGGAAATTAATAGAAACATTAAAAAGTCGGCAATAAAGCTATTTTTAATGGTTAATTTTATCATAATTGCTGATTGTCTTTGTCACCGCGATCGTTTTGGCGGCGATATCCTAAAGTTGGTATTCTATTTTTCCGCCCTTTCTCGTTTTTGCAATTATAAGCGGTCGCCGAATATCGAAATTTCATATTTCTAGTATACCCTTGAATTCACATCAGCGACAGCTGTTGAATACATTTAAGGACTGATTTCAAACCAAATTAATTCTATTCTATGGTTATCCTCTGCCTTGGATTCGATCTTCCGTATCACCGCTAGTAAATTAACCGTGCATGTTTAAAGTGAACAGTAACCGAGATGCAGATATTTATTATAATGATATTTAAGTTTCTCATGCTTTTCTATGGTGTCCGTGTTATTTTAGTATTAGATAGATAAACCTAGCAAATTTACGATTGCGTGAATGCTGAATGTTGATTTAAAATAGCGATTAAATAAATTGGCAATAAAGGCATTTCTAGGCCTTTGTGCCTAATAGAGGGTCAGACTCTAATTATACCTAATTCCTTCAAGTTTTAAAACGTTTTTTTTTTCATGAATTTTTTTTTTATGAATCTCTCACTTGTATATGAATCTCTCACTTGTATGAATTCTTATGTGTATAATTACATTTTTACGATTGTCATTATACACGTTTGTCATTTTTTCCTGCTTTAATTTTTGTATTGATTCTTGCATGATGGAAATAAATTATCTGAATCAACAAAACAACACCCCGATGGTTAATATAGCTAAAATACGTACTGAGTAATGCTCAATTTTCTTTACGGAATTTGCAAATTCAGCACTTCACTTAATGATTTTGATTATGTCTGCCTTGAGGCTTAATTATTACTGCCCTAATGCTTCAAAATTTAACAATTGTAATCATTTTCGATGATAATAGACGCAAAAATTCGTGAACGAGTCAGTGTGCATTGTTACAACGAAATTCACGATTGATTTTACGTTCTACTTTTGGCTCAACGGCCATTCAGGGTCGAGTAAAATGTTTACCTATTCGAAACATTACTTGGCAAAGGATGGAAGGGATCACTAAAGAGCTAATACAAAGTGCTTTAAGGACATGACATTTCTTATCTGGTTACAACTTAATGAGTGTTTTCCATACAAGTAACTCATACCAGCTTTTGGAAAAACTTTTGGTCATTTTTATATCCATGCTATTTACATAACTAGAGTGTTTTAACGACCTAAAATCGCCTTTTTCACAATGAAACGCCGAAAAGTCATTTTAACATTTAATTTTAAGCAACTTTATGTTCGGTAATGCAAGAAATGGCTAATGACATGTTACCAAGCATGCCGAGTTTAAATCTGGAAAATTTATTTTAAATACCTAATCTGGTTTGACGTTTCTAAATTTACGGAACGGTCGGTACGTTTTTTTTTTTGCAAAATGATGAATTGAAAGGATACGTTAAGTGCAAAAATAAGCATATAACACCATAACGCAAAGACGACTTTTCAAATTTTCCTTTTTTTTTCTGATAGCGAGCGCCGTTGGGAAATCTCGCACAATTCACGATTGAGTTGGAGATGCTCGAGTTCGGAGTCCAAGCAGAGCGGCGCAGGTCACGTGGTACCGGATATTCGAATCGTAAAATGCCATTCGAATATTTTATTATTCGAAAATTTTGCCCAGCCCTAGTTGTTACGTGTGTTGTTGTTACGATGACTTGGTATTTTAAATACGCGCTTGAGGTTTTTTTTACCTTGCGTTGTTTGTGTGCGGATCTTCATACCTTTGAGGTTTGAAAGGCGGCTCTGGGACTAAAAAAGTTTGAGAACCACTGATTTATATTATTAAAGGATTTGGCATAAAAAATACAAGAAAAACTGCTGATTTAAATTAGCAGTCAGCAAATTTAAAGTCAAATAGAAATGCTTACACGAAAATAAGCCTACGAATTGAGGATGTTAAAAATCGATTTTCCTAATAATAGAACTAAAATGAGTAATATCAAAATACAAACCTTGTCAACACTGCTTCCGCACAAGCGGAGTAAAATTTTATTAGCGGAAATTAATCAGATATATCAACTATACATATATACGAGATTCTGAGTTGTTGGAGATAAATGCATTTGGGTGTGACTGATTGTCGAAAATAATTAACATCATAAAACTCGGTATAAGCATATAATTTGCAAACCCCAGCAGCAATTCCTCTCGATTAAAAGGAGAGAGTTTTTATTACTGAAAATTATTGACAATTTGAGTGGTTGGGAACAAAACGTGCGATCCGTTCCTGAAAATGTTCTATTTATTCAAAATCGACATAGCCAAAAATTGTATTGTTTCACTATTTTCAAACTATAACAACATATTTATCCGTTTAGGAGGGGCGAGATTTTATTTATTGATATACATTTTAACATATGCACTTTTCATCACACGATTTGAACTGTAAGGAACCAAATCCTGCATCTATGTGTTTTCCATTATTGAATAAGTCATATTTCGTCAAATTCGACGGCGCTCCAGTGTGTGTACCAATATGCAGACGAGAATATCGGTCGGAGACCAAAGACTTATCGATCGACCGCAAAAAATAAACGAAAAAAAAACTATTTGATTATTTAATAACTCGCTAATTATAAAAAAAAATTATTAATTAGTTTTTTAATAACTCATTATTTATACGACGTAATTTATCCAAAATCAATAGGAATCTGGTCCGAGATGAGATAAACAGACAGACAAACACCTATCAACATACTTACCGATCAAGATCGATAAGTAATAACTAATTTTGTTTGCCTAAAGTTGTGTAAAGGGACAAAAGCCTATGGGCAGAAGGTATATTCGCTTAGCTAACACAGACAGTCGTAATTGAACTGAAATAAGGAAAATTGGAATAAAATTATGGCCTAACCCCAACCTTGTACACAAACTACGTGGTTACCAATTTTACATAGATGGCAAACATGAAATTTAACAATTTTCAAACTACAACAACATGTCTTTCCGATCAAGAGGGAATAATGTGGTACATCATACAACTAGGGTTCGGAACAAAAAATTGCATTATTACCCAATCCGTTACTGAAAAATCCCAACTTGGTCAAAATGGACATAGGCAAAAGAACGTGAAAATATGCAATTCTCAAACCACAACAGCTTGTCTATTTGATTAGAAGGGACGAGTTTTTATTCATTAAAATTATTTTAGTTTTTACAATCTACATCCCACAATTGGAGTTGATAAGTAAAAATGTTTGCATTTATGTGTAATCCGTTACGGAAAATTTCCATTTGGTTAAAATCAAAATATGCGAAAAACATTAAATTTCAATGATTTCACATTTCCTTTGCATGAATCTGATCAACCTATGCTACTTGGTTGATGCCAAATTCGGGTCTCAGAATAGACAACTTGTAAATTCGAACATTTCAAAATTTCCCCCAAATCAATGATCTAATATTCGTAACATTTCAAAATTTATATGATAAAAACTCATTCGATTCATCAATTTGATTCATTCTATCTCCTGTGCAAACTGACCGTATTATCTCTGGTTCACAGTTCTAAATTTATAAAACACCTCCAAAACGTCGTGAAATTGGTGTGACAATGTTCGTTTAAAGATACTCCCGCAGGCACTAAATATTAAACGCTGTAAATTGCGCGTACGATGCATCTCTCTACGTCTATGCCAATACTGAGCAAATCAATGTCGAGTGGGTCGTCTACAGAAATTTCTGTGGCTACCCCCTTTCTTTGGTACACCGAGCGCGTCCTATTTTTCTTACCTCTCTTTGGTACACCGAGCGCGTCCTATTTTGCTTACTGCTTAATCCAGCACTCTTCAATATAGCTGACTGTTACGGACAGTTCAACTTGGGAAGGAAGACGTAATTTAATGATAACCCGAATTGATCTGTCATCACGATATAGATAATGTCGAATTCAAAAATAGAAAACAAAATCATTTTTTTATGAAAAAATCTTTATTTCTTTTCACACAAAAAAAATAGACAACATTGCATATTTCAACAATCCAAACTAATTTGTATAAAAAAAAAGTTTTCCTATAAAATTTGTCTGAATATTCTACCGAGCTTCCAAGTGGACCCAGGAGGTGTCGGTTGACCCACTCGTTAGGACTTGTAGATGGGGTCCTATCGCGCTCCAGAAAACTCTGAAACGCCCTATGCCCATTCTTTAGAGCCGAACAAATACAACTATTTTAGGGAATTTAGCAAGCAGGAATCTGGCAGTAAGAGCAGTCTGAATAATCAAAAAGTTTGATTGCCAACAAAAAGAGGCTGGTCAAACACGCCCTACAAATTTCGTTATATTTGAATTTGTACACAAAAAGACTATTCTCATGACTATAACAATTCGGATAGGATATCGCAACAACATCTAATAACGAGAATATCGGTCAGAGACCGAAGACTTATCGATCGAAAGTTAGGGGATCCTAAAATAGCGCTCTTATTCCATAGTGACACCTTGTGTCCCATCACTAATTGATTGATAACTCGCTAATTATAGGACAATAGGCTTCTGGTCCGAGATAAGATGAATGCACATGCAAAATCTGGAGCAGATTCAATCTCGCTTTCGTGAGATATTGTGGCATCTAACAGACATACAAACAGACAAATACCTATCAACATACTTACCGATTAAAATCGATAAGTAATCAGTATTAAAATTAAAACTATGAAAATACATTTTGACGAAATATTTAAGAAAATTAGATATCAAACAAGAGAGCTACGCACAAATATATGGACACGTTAGACCAGAGCGAATCAGTCTTTACCGGTACCTTTGACGCTACCGGTACCCTCAAAAAAGTTCTGAATTTCCAGTAGCAAGAATTTTGCAGAATCAAAACATACAGCCAGTCATGACACTGACTAAAATCCGTGTTCCCATGGATAAAAAATAATACAGCAAAATTTTAGACGAAATATCAAATTTCATAGAATTCACGCAAAATTTTGAAATAAATAAAAGTAATAGCCTTCTAGCGAAGAAATTAATCTTTAACCACTGAAAATTTCAAAGCAATTGGTCCAGTATTCGAAGAGAAAAGCGATTTTTTAATAACGTGTCAAAGAACAAGAACAACAACAACAACATAATATTGAAACGATCGTTATGGCCACTAAACGTGTCCAATAAAAATCAAGACGAATTTTGGTCATGTAAGTACAAAGCGCAAGGTAAAGCAAAATTTCTATAATGACATCACTAGTCACTATCCAAGTTAATTTTTCATTCATCATGAATATGAAAAATGAGATCGCCTAATGGGAACAGCATATTATAGAAAATGGTTTCATTTTGAAAGCCAAACGAATGTTACTATTTTGGTAAATTTGGAGTTTAGGGCCACCAACATGGAGAATCAAAAAGTTTAACAACCAACAACTAGTGGTTTGTCAAACACACCCTAGTAATTAGGTATATTTGAATTTAAACACAAATTTAGGTATATTGAAATTTGCATACGAAAAGAGACTACTCTGGGAGATATAACACATCAGAAAGGGTGATTCAACATCAATTAACAATCAGAAATATTAACTTTATGCATATACTTGGAGAGGATTCGCCAGAATAATAGTAATTGAATTAAAACCAAGACCAATTTTGATCATGTAAGTACAAAACGCAACGTGGAGCAAAATTTCTAAAATGACATCACTAGTCACCGGCTGAGGTGATTTATCATTCATCATGAATATGACGATGAGGTAGCCAAATGTTTAAAGCATATCATTGAGAAATGTTTCATTTCAAGTGTCATACGAATGGTCCAATTTTAGGCAATTTGGAATACATGAGCACAGCAGGAAGGAGAAATAAAAAGATTGGCAATCAACAAATGGTGGCATGCCAAACAGATCTTACAAATTTAGGTATAATCGAATTTGTACATGAAATAAGAATACTCTGGGAGATATAATACATAGGTAAGGTGAAATGTAACATCATTTCACGACTAGTAATAAAAAAAATCTGCATATATTTTGGTAAGATTCGTTAGAAAATTAGTTATCAATTAAATGAACTTGGGGATGGTCATGGGAAGCGCACTTATCTGACATACTAGTCACTGTCCGAGAAGATTTGTCATTCATCATGAATATAGCAAATGGGATAGCCAAACTTAAATTCCATAGCAGTAATGCTACCAGCCAACAAATAGTGACTAGTCAAACACACCCTACAAATTTAGGTATAGTCGAATTTGCCGAGGAAAAAGACTACTCTGGAGCTATAACACGCAGCATATATATAATTATAACAATGCAGCATAATTATATTATCCGTGATGCAATCCAAGATAAAACAAGAACTATGTGTATATATTCTAGTAAAATTCGTCAAAGAGTAGTTATCAAATAATCAAATTACAATTTCTTTAATGACATGACTAGTCACTGTCTGAGGGGATTCATCATGGATATGGCAAATGGCAGTGGTCATTTTGACAACCGGGGCAAGCTACTGCGGGACCAAGTCACCCGCATCTACGGGGACAGGATGAGCGCTGTAAGTTCTCCCATCATTTTATGAGTATGAAAACCATTCCATCGGTAACAACCAATCGGCAAAAGCAACATTTTTTAACGATAAGAAAGTGTCTTTAAAACCGGTCCAAGTCAATGGATTAATAAATATAGACATAGTTTATTTTGAAACCTCTTTCAAAAGGAAAGGCAATATTTACCCAGATAAATACAATGACATATTAACAGAAACTTCGGGAAAGCAGACAAAACCTAAAATAAGGTTTAAAACGTTACTATGAAGAAAGGAAAGGTAATGCAAAGATAAGTACATGCGTCGCTCACTCATAGATATATATGCTGCTAGACTTCTATTGCTTGAACATATATGCAACACGCCGCGGTTTCTTGGAAGCAAAATGCTCAATAACGCGCTGATTAAAGTCATGCATCCCAGAAATAACGTCTCTGTGAATGGATAAAACAGCCAAGGAATTTAAACTATCTTGCTTCATTGTGTTTCTGAGATACGTTTTAATACGCTTCAGCGTGCTGAATGTTCGCTCTGCGTCGGCGGAAGAAATAGGCGTCGTCAAAATGATGTCCAGAAATTTTGCAGACGCCGCAAAGGTAGTTACTAAAGTGTTATCTATGAGGAACCCACAGAGCGCGCAAGTTGATGTGATGTTCAAAAAAGTTTGATTGGTGTATATACATCGCAATTCATTTTCCAATTTACCCACGTTTATCATGGGGTAAAATTTGGAGACAGTAGCCAACAAATGGATGGGAAATTGACGTGCAAATTTTGAAAAATTTTTGGGGTTTATCAAAGAGAACGCGGCAAGGTGTTCAGTGCGTAGACGATCGCCTATTTGATTCACCAGAATGTCACAGCATTCCTTTGCAGACAAAATCAAACGCTGCGTTGTTTGCCCGCGGCGTAAAGAAGCACTCCATGTGTCGTCGTATTTTATTGTTTCCCGGATACGAGATACAGCATCGCAGAAGTCTGAAATACACGACTGCACAGACGCTCCATCCATTAGCCTTGACTGCAATGCGCCGTATAATACATCCACGTGATAGAATATTGTGGAGAAAAAAGCGAGAAAAAATGAAATTTCACCATCTTCTAGCAGACGCTTTAGACCTGCCGCCTCCCTCACAGAGCGTTCGTCCCAAACCGGAGAGCTCTGAATGCCATTGAAACACTCAATGAGCTCAGACCTAATTTCGGACACGCCCTGCAACACGCGAGATTGGAAGTTCCAACGTGTTGGTGCACAAGCTGGGAGACGGCGGCTACATATCTGGCGAAGGAGGTCAGAGCGCTTCGGCGAAACGGAAAAAAATGAAGAAAACCCCGAAACATTTGCAAAAAATATACGGACGAGAGGGGTATCAAGACACATATTTTTAATAACGAGGTTAAATTGGTGTGCATAACAATGTAAAAAATGCGCATGAGGAAAATCTTCTTTCATATAAACTTGAACACCATGTTTCGACCCACTCATGACTGCCGCGCCGTCATAAGTTTGAGCTATCAATTTTGACTTCGCGTTGTAAGGCTGTAACACTTCTTTCAGTACATCCGATATCCCGCAAGCCGTGCGATCAACGATTGGTAGAAAGCTGTGAAATCTCTCGGTAGGTTTACCATCTTTCACAAACCGAAAAATCACAGCCAGTTGGGAAACGCACGTGATGTCAGTTGTCTCGTCAGACTGAATCGAAAGGAACTGGCAACTCTCAATTTCCAGAGCCAAATGTTGTAAATAAATTTTATACATTGAGTCGAGCAAATCATTTTGGATATCCTTAGATGTCCCTTTCGAAACAGTTGCGGCATCAAGATGATCTCTCAATACTGTATCTAGGGATGCGGTGTATTCCACCATATCCAAAAATACCTATTAGAAGAGCCAGCCCGTTCATCGTGCCCACGGAGGGACAGCTCGTGACAACCAATGAACTTCAAAACATCTATCAATCGACCGAGAACATGGCGGTTTTTCTCGACGTTTTGGTTGTGCCGACGAATAGAAACCGCGCGTCCTTCATCCAACTGTGCTGCAATATTAACATTTCCGAATGTTCGGTATATTACTGCATTGTCCAGGTGCTCCATAGAAGATTGATGATTCCTGGCACGCTCGGAAAGATGTTTAAGATCTCTAAAACCAAATTTACACCAACGTGAGTCACGGGCGATAGCAAAAAATAGGCAATAAAAACAAAAAAGTGCATTTTTGTCCTCGCTGTAACACAACCATTCGTGTTTTTTATACCAAGTTTCTGCGCAGAATGTACGCCGACGCTTTCCTCCGTCATGGGATTGTTCCAGTGAACAATTTTTTGGTTGATAAGGCCCAAGACGTTGTACCTCTAATTTTTGTTCCAGCGGCATCTGCGAAAACGGAGTGCGAAGTAGTGCATCAACCTTATTCATTATGAGGTCTAAGGCTAAGAAATGCGAAGCCGGAAAGAAGTGAGGAGCTCAAAAGGAATGTGGAAAATCGAAAGCAAATGGGCTAAAGGTCTCCAACTGATTCAAATAGCGAAACAAGCGACAAAAACGAAAGCGAGGAAACTATCAACTCTTCAAGCAACCAACGAACGAGAAGCAATGCGTGAATATGTCAACACGTTGTTGTAAGAAACGTCGGCATTGTGTCGTCATAATTTCGGGGCTAGCCCCGATCGGCCCCGATGATTTGGTAAAAGAAACAGAAAACAAACGAGACAAACGCGGCGAGTGGAAGATAAAAGAGAGAATACGATATACAATGAGCAACCGGGGCAAAATCGGCGTCGCCCCGTCGACGTTCGGCGAAGGCTTTGCGAGCGAAAAATGAACCATGTCGGGAGAAGATGGCTAGTGTAGACAGTCTGTGCAACCGATATTGAGGTATTTTTCGAATATTTTTTATTATACCGAAAAAACAACCGGGGCATTGCCCCGGTTGGCCCTATTGACGCGCCGCCACTGGCTGACACTATTACGGACAGTTCAACTCAGGAAAGAAGACGTAATTTAACGATAACCCGAATTGATCTGTCATCTTGATATAGATACTGTCAAATTCGAAAATAGAAAACAAAAACATTTTTTTTATGAAAAAATATTTATTTTTTCTCACACACAAAAAAATAATATTAAATAATCACATAGTAGACAATATTTTTATATTTCAATAATCAAAACTAATTTGTATAAAAAATAGTTTTCCTATAAAATTTTTCTGAATATTCTACCACCAAGCTTCCAAGTAGACCCAGGAGGTGTCGGTTGACCCACTCGTTAGGACTTGTAGATGGGGTCCTATCGCGCTCCAGAAAACTCTGAAACGCCTCATATCCATTCTTTAGAGCCGAACAAATACAACTATTTTAGGGAATTTGGCAAGCAGGAATCTGGCAGTAAGAGCAGTCTGGATAATCAAAAAGTTTGATTGCCAACAAAAAGAGGCTGGTCAAACACGCCCTACAAATTTTGTTATATTTGAATTTGTACACAAAAAGACTATTCTCATGACTATAACAATTCGGATAGGAGATCGCAACAACATCTAATAACGAGAATATCGGTTAGAGACCGAAGACTCATCGATCGAAAGTTAGGGGATCCCCAAAATAGCGCTCTTACTCCATAGTGACACCTTGTGTCCCATCACTAATTGATTAATAACTCGCTAATTATACGACAATAGGCTTCTGATCCGAGATAAGATGAATGCACATGCAAAATCTGGAGCAGATTCAATCTCGCTTTCGTGAGATATCGTGGCATCTAACAGACAGACAGACAAATACCTATCAACATACTTACCGATTAAAATCGATAAGTAATCAGTATTAAAATTAAAACTATGAAAATACATTTTGATGAAATATTTTAGAAAATTAGATATCAAATAAAAATCAAGACGAATTTTGGTCATGAAGTACAAAGCGCAAGGTAAAGCAAAATTTCTATAATGACATCACTAGTCACTATCCAAGGTGATTTTTCATTCATCGTGAATATGAAAAATGAGATCGCCTAATGGGAACAGCATATTATAGAAAATTGTATCATTTCGAAAGCCAAACGAATGTTACTATTTTGGTAAATTTGGAGTTTAGGACCGCAGAATTAGGGCAACCAACATGGAGAATCAAAAAGTTTAACAACCAACAAATAGTGGTTTGTCAAACACACCCTAGAAATTAGGTATATTTGAATTTGTACCCAACAAGACTACTCTGGGAGATATAACACACGCATTGGTAAAAGAGATTTGACATAATTTCACAGTCAGTAATAAAAAAATAAGCTTTGTGCATATATTTGGATAGGATTCGGCTGAAAAATAACGATTAAATTAAAATCAATACGAATTTTTGTCATGTAAGTACAAAGCGTAACGTGAAGCAAAATTTCTATAATGACATTACTAGTCACCATCCTAGGTGATTAATCTTTCATTACGAATATGACGAAAGAGATAGCCAGATGGAGACAGCATATTATAGAAAATTGTTTTATTTTGAATGCCAAACGAATGTTTCTATATTAGGCAATTTGGAATTTAGGACCGCAGCACTAGTGCTACCAACACCGAGAGTCGAAAAATTTAACAACCAACAAATAGTGATTTATCAAACACACCCTAAAAATTTAGGTATATTGAAATTTGCATACGAAAAGAAAAAAACTCTGGGAGGGTTATACCATCGGAACGGGAGATATTTAACATCAATTCACAAACAGAAATATAAACTTTGTGCATATACTTGGAGAGGATTCGCCAGAATAATGGTAATTGAATTAAAAGCATGACGAATTTTGGTCATGTTAGTACAAAACGCAATGTGGAGCAAGATTTCTATAATGCAACACTATTCACTGTCCGAGGTAATTTATCATCATAAATATGACGAATGAGATAGCCAAATGTAGAAAGCATACTATAGAAAACTGTATCATTTTGAATGCCAAACGAATGTTTCTATTTTAGGCAATTTGGAATACATGAGTGCAGCGAAAGGAGAAATAAGACGATTGACAACCAACAATTAGTGGCTTGTCAAACACACTCTACAAATTTATGTATATTCGTAATAATACACAAAAAAATATTACTCTGGGAGGTATGGAGGTTATCATTAAATAAAATAATATATATATGGGTGTGATTCGTCAGAAAATTTGTTATCAAACAAGAATAAAGACAAATTTTGGCCATGGAAGTACAACGTGAAACAATATTTCTATTTGACAAAACTAGTCACGTTCCGAGAGGATTCATTATTCACCATAAATATGGCAAATGGGATAGCCAAATGTAGACAGCATATTATAGAAAAATGTTTCGTTTTAGTGCCAAACGAATGTTCCCATTTTAGCCAATTTTGGATATAGAACCGCAGCAGTAATGATACCAGCATGGAGAGTCAAAAAGATAGGCAATCAACAAATGGTGGCATGCCAAACAGATCCTACAAATTTGGTATAATCGAATTTGTACATGAAAAAAGAAATGTAACATCATTTCACGATTAGTAATAAAAAAAAATAAAAAAATCTGCATATATTTCGGTAAGATTCGTTAGAAAACTAGTTATCAGTTAAATGAACTTGGGGATGGTCATGGGAAGCGCACTTATCTGACATACTAGTCACTGTCCGAGAAGATTTGTCATTCATCATGAATATAGCAAATAGGATAGCCAAACTTAGACAGTATATTATTTATTTTGAGTGCCAAACGAATGTCTCGTTTTAGGCAATTTGGAATATAGGTCCATGGCAGTAATGCTACCAGCCAACAAATAGTGACTTGTCAAACACACCCTACAAATTAAGGTATATTCGAATTTGCCGAGGAATAAGACTACTCTGGGAGCTATAACACGCAGCATATATATAATTATAACAATGCAGCATAATTATATTATCCGTGATGCAATCCAAGATAAAATAAGAACTATGTGTATATATTCTGGTAAGATTCGTCAAAGAGTAGTTATCAAATAATCAAATTACAATTTCTTTAACATGACTAGTTACTGTCTGAGGGGATGCATCATGAATATGGCAAATGGGATAGCCAAATGTGGAACTTTTTATAACTTTGGAAATAAGGAAGCTAAATTGATATATTCAAAGCGTTGGCAACACAAGTTATTAACATGTGAGACTTCAAATAACAATCAATTGCGCATAAAATGTTTGTTTTAAAATCCAATGGTAGGTAAACTTTATGTATTACTGGGCCAGATAAACATATATATTCACAGTAGCGTGCGGACCACATCAATTTTTGCCTCTAAACAATCGTCAAATTAGATTTCAAATTATGGCTGGTTTGACTGATCAAGCAAACAGGTTTTGAATAATTCTCACCAAAGAAATATTTCTCAAATCACCCATGACGGGAAGGTGATTTCGTTGTTTCAATAGTAAGAGTGTCACGGATGAAAACCCCTTTTCAACCATATTACAGGTCGAAAATAAGAGAATCCAGGGTTCTGCCTCCTCAAAAATCGTCGGGTACATGCCTGATCCGTTTTGTCGTTATGATTCAGTGTGTAGCGTCGCTGGCCGGATTATTTTACTCCGTGGGCCACAGGTTGTCGACCCCTGGGCTACGCAAATTACCTTGCACCGTGGAATCCTTTCACATGTGATAACGCCCACAGCGTTCAAACCTGCATTGATTAGCGTATATTTATCCTCAGAATCTGAGGAAATGTGACGTATGGCTCAAGAATGAATAAAAAGGTACATCCCAGGCGCAATTTACTGCGTTTCATCTTTACTGGCTGCGGTAGCACCTTCACCTGTCGCGGAGCTTTTGAGACAAAATTTACGGTGTTTTTCGTTTTATTTCTAATGTGTATAATATTGTTTCAATTTGTAAAGGAGCATGGCGCCGCGACAATTTCAAACTGAGATGTTAGTAAACCAGCGATCAGACGGTTAGTTGGCACAGGAGACAGAAAAGATCAAATTGATGAACCGTCTTCCGGGCTTATTATTTCTCCATTCAGAGTCAGAAATTTGGTTTGCAGATTTACAGTGTGTTCATTGTGATTTTCGCGGGGCAGTCTAGTCGTGGGCTGCCAAGCTGGACGTCGTTAATTAAGTAATATTCTAACTAACGCGATCCTCGTCAGTAGCTGTGGCGCAGGGGAAGCGTAGGGACATGGACAAACACCAGGCCAGGGGTTCGAATCTCACAAGGTAGACTGAAGTATGAGGATAAGCCAGCAGGCGAGCCAGGAGTTATATAGATAAGCAAGCGGTTGAAGGGGGGGATAGCGGCGGAAGAGCAAGTCAGAGAGTGCAGGAAAGGCAGTCGACGAGCAAGTGAAGACCAGCCAACAGAGATTAATTAGTAAGCAGCAGACCGCTGAGCTGTAACGATGGGGCGTGGAGGAGGGAAAGGCAAGACGGCGGGCGATGTGTGTAAAGTGAAAGTCGTGGAGAAGGAACGGCGGGCAATGTGTGCAAAGTTAAAGCAGTGTTTGCAGTCGTGGAGAGAAGGAAAGGCAGACGGCGGGCAAAGTGAAAGTCGTGGAGAAGGAAGGGCAGACGGCGGGCAATGTGCGCAAGTGAGAGACGTGGAGGAGGATAATGTGGCGTACCAAAATTGATATCACCACTCAGGTTCTTTCTGCCAGCTTCTTGGACGTTGGTATAGATGTTTTGTTGATCACCAAATAATCTTCTCGGGGTTACAAATACAGCAGAGTAACTGAGTTAACTAACTAGACTAATTATACACCTGTCCTAATACAACCAAATACTCCAATATGAAATACAATAAACAAATAAAAACATGAAAAACACAGTACAAATACCGTAGGATACATACGTAACACAAGATACGGAATTGGTCCATGACGTCACAGTCATGAACTATTTACTTATAATGGGATATAACAGTCGGGTAAAACATGCCTAGAAATACATAAGAATAACTAGTATGACACTAAAAATACAACACAAATCCTATCTTATCGACAAACGTAATATACATGGAAATACGCATAGACATATGGAAATCACACAGGAAATAAACTGCGAAGATAGACTAGTTACGGAAGTGTTAAATACAAGCTAACTAGTGAACAGAGCTATGCCAAACTGGAGAAATAGTAAACCTGTACTACTAATATCATTTTACAACAAGAATTACATAGATTTACGGCATTAAAACACTATAATAATAACCTAATATTCAGAGGAAATATCTACACTACCGGCAGTCTGACAGACCAGCAGAAAGAGAAAGTTACACAGCTGCTCACTAGTGACTCAAGTGTTAAGAATAAATATTGGCATACAAAAAAAAACAGAGTTATAGACGTGGTCGTCTCATTACTCCCCCCTTTTTCAGATGGGAAATTACAAAGAAATTTTCCATCTTCAAAATTGAAAAACCATAAAAATGTGAAGAAACTGTAAAGAACTCAAACGAAATGTCTATCTAAAATCAAAACAATCAATTGTTAAAAGCTTGATAAAAGCACTATCACAGTCAAATCAAATGTAATCATCCAAATATCTAGGTCTTCGCCTAGTACGTTGTCCTTCATCAGAGTTCGCATCAACTAGGGATGGCCATTTCCGAATACTAAACTATTCCGAATACATTCTAAAATAATGTTTTCGAATCTGCAAACCCGAATACATTCTAAAATCGATAATAACACATTTTTGTTTTAGTTGATTAAAACCCAGTAAATTAGGACATAAGCTCCAATAGAAATATCAGAATGAAGCCACAAACCAACAGTATATGTACACAAAGTAATTGATAGTTCATAGCTATCAATAAAAAATAATAGCAACTTGTGACACAGTCAGTTTAATAAAATTATTCACTTTGTACAAATGACCATATGAAAAGATAGCTCAGTCTGACGCTTTCTATCATTGGTACCATGATATTACGATGATAGTCAAGTCTATTGACAAAAATACTACTTGTATTCAGATAATTGTGTATATTTTCTGAGAGTAATAAACATTTATTGGCAATACAGGCAACAACAATCGAAAATCCATTATGCCTTTAAAAATTCTAATATTTAAGCCTGAGGTATTCTACTACCTACCAGTATATTTGTATATTAATTTATGTGAACCATATTGTTATTATGTGTAACATATTGTTGTGTTTGGAATTAGAAATAAATTAGTAGAGAATAGATGACCACCACTGCCAGCGCGCAGCCAGGATTTTCGAAATCGGAAATTCCCATTGCCGCCTGTAATACCCACCGCGATTTCGCGCTCGTTAAAAGAGCCGTCTTTTCAGCATATAATGATCATTCTGTTACCTAAAATATTCAATCCATGACAACTACGAGATTCTAAAATATCTTTATATATTAATTTAATGTGTCCAACGTAACTCGCGGTTGCTTCTTCTTACGTCAAAAAAAAAACATTACTGTTCGGTCCACGGCGATCTGTGACCTAAAATTACGAGATAAACTGCCTGATGTATTTAATTTTAATACGTATTTTTGCAATCTTGCCAACTCGTTATCGCCGTTAGAAACATCTCAAATAATTATATAAAATCCTGTTAAGTGTACTGTTAGAGTATAATAATTCATTTCATACAATGAATATACATATAAAGTTTAGCAGTGAATTAAAAATACATATTCATCGTCGCGATTATGCCACCTGTTAAAAGAGTCGACTTTTACAACAAATAATATAACAACGAATATATATTTTTCTGTTGTGCAAAGTGTTGAATTCGTGACCGACACGCGTATTTAAAATGTCTTGCTTTATTAATTTAATTGTCTTCAATTTAACCTGCAGGTGCGTCGACAAAATAAAATCCTCACCACTCTTATATACCATTGCAATCCGCGGTTAT
Organism: Styela clava; assembly: GCF_013122585.1. Lineage (NCBI taxonomy): Eukaryota > Metazoa > Chordata > Ascidiacea > Stolidobranchia > Styelidae > Styela > Styela clava. The sequence goes on along the minus strand of NW_024102834.1, from coordinate 20,419,703 downwards.
AATAATAAAAACGTGAGGTAAACTGTCCGATTAAATATTGTTTTGATCCGTATTTTGCGAATTGGGCGAATATTTAGATGTACTTGTTTAACAGTGACTCCGCTCGATCGAAATGCTGCCACTCTGATTATTTTTAGATAAAACCGTTCGAAAAATCCATAAATATGCAGTAATATCTCAAAGTAAAATTTATTTCATCACAATAAAATTGATTGAATATACTTTAGATTAATTATATTATATACATCCTCACAAGTCACAACCCGGGAAAAAGTCGCGTTTCAAACCTTGTATCGTGTTAACACGAAAATATTCGACGGCAATTTAAAGTAATGGATAATCAGGCAAATCACGCCCTCAATTAGTGACGATATGTTTCTAAACGCCGACCAAACATAATGTGTGCCAGAGGCACACGAAATTCTGCGATTTTCACTGCCTAGAAGAGCGTTTTTAAATTTTCGCGGGCCTCAATAAAACTTATATTGTTTACGATTTTATTTTCAGTATTTTAAATTGCCGCTTTTCAATCAAAAAGTTGCGTTGTCTTTAGAAACTCGCCGCCAATGAATGTATTTACCAGATTCACAATTCCGTGCGCGTACAAAAATAAAATAAATGTTATCGTTATCGTGGAACGAATTTGTGGAAAATTTTCGTTTTAGAGAAAATAATACAATCGTAAAGGCGTTTACGGCCTAAATAACACGTTACGCTGATGAGTGATGAAAATAATCACGCGCAAGTTTCTATCGAGAATGTTTTCATTCAACGGAAAGGTCTTGAAAGCGGTGTCGAAAATGTGTGACGTCACACAAATATCCGATATTCTTATGAACGTGAATTCCGATATTCGAATGACGAGATATTCGAATACTTTATTCGAATTGGCCATCCCTGACTGTAACCTCTTCTGGTACAGTGTCAGGTAATTCTTCAAATATATCATGAGCAACCTGCTCATTGTTTTCAATAATAGGTTCCACATCAGGTAAAATGTCAAATCCAGTTAAATCAATATCATTGTCATCTTCATCTTCATGAAGGTAAGGTCTTAACTTGTCAACGTGTACAATTCGAGAACGTGTTCCCGAATTCTTCTGAATCCTATACAAGTGATCAGGTAAACAACAATCCACAATTCGATAAGGTCTAATCCAAGGAATACTCAGCTTGCGATGCTTAGGTGGATAATAGTACTACACCAATTCATCTCTCTGGAAAGTAAGTGGTTTTACACCCAGATCAAAATTTCGCTTTTGTCTGGTTGCAGCAGCATTTAGATGTTGCCTAGCATGGAGAAAAGCTTTTTCACTTGTACATGAGAACCATTCGACAAACTAAGTGTAACAAGAATGAGTAGATGACTCTGGTTTGCCAAACATAACATCAACAGGCATCTCGATTTCTCGTCCAAGCATTAACTTGTTCGGTGAATATCCTGTACTATCATGTACAGTGGAGCGATATGCCATACAAAGATATGGGGGATGGTCGTCCCAATCATTTCGATTCTCATTTACAAAAGCTTTCAACATCTGCTGTATGGTCCTGTTAAAACGTTCAACTTGTCCATCTGAACGAGGATGATATGGAGTTGTTCGAGTCTTTTGAATCCCATACAATTGACACATTTCTGAGAATAATTTCGATTCAAAGTCTCTTCCTTGATCTGAATGGAGAATTCTTGGTACCCCAAATCTCGAAAAGAATTGAGTAACCAATGCATCAGCAGTGGTGTCAGCTCGCTGATTTGGTAAAGCAAAACATTCCACCCATTTAGAGAAATAGTACGACAAAACCAAAATGTGTTCATTTTCAGTTACAGGCAATGGTCCAAGAAAATCAATGGCAATCCTTTCCATAAGAGCTCCAGATATAAGTTGTTTAAGATCTCCTTGTCTTCTTCCGTAAAGCATCTTTGTTGAAGCACTAGACTTGCAAAATTTGCACCATCTGAGAATGTCCCTTTTGAAACCGGGCCAATAAAATCTGCGCCTTATACTCTTGAAAGTTCGATTGGCACCAAGATGACCTGCAGTGCGCAAAGAATGGAGCTTATGGAACAAATTCTGCCTCAAATTTGATGGAACAATCAATTGGATATGCGATTCTTCCGATTTACAATCAGGTTTCCAACGACGATAGAGAAGTCCATTATCTACAAAAATCAAATCCCATTGTGACATTAAACGTTTGGTCACTGTTGATTCAGGCATGTATTCTTGAATGTCAGGTTTGAGAGCTGAAATTTGCTTCCATTTCAAAACAGCAGAAATATCAGGATCTTCACTTTGCCAAGATTTAATTTGCTCATCTGTGTATGCATCTAGCCAATTACAATCGGAACAGTCTGATGATGATTGACTGGGCTGTTTGGAGATTGCACCCACAATAACCTTATTCACAGTTACATTTCCATTGGTACCACAATCAGAACAATCTTCTCGTTTGCATTTGCGAACTTGGCGTGACAATCCATCAGCATTGCCATGTTTCACGCCAGGTCTGTGTTCAATCTTAAAGTCATAAGCGCCAAGTGTTAATATCCATCTTGCTAACATTCCTTGAGGTTCACGAAAATTGATCAACCATTTCAGAGCAGCATGATCTGTGCGAATTCTGAACGGTCTCCCGAGAAGAAAATGACTGAAGTGACGAACAGCCCACACCACAGCTAATAGCTCACGATGGGTAGCACAGTATCTACGTTGAGATTTGGACATAGTCTTGCTGGCATAAGAAAGTACACGTTCATGCTCGTCCTGCACCTGGGATAAAACTGCACCAATTCCAGAACCACTAGCATCAGTATCCAATACAAATTCGCCGATTGTTCTAGGAAAGCTAAGAATTGGGGCTGATGTTAGACAGTGTTTCAGAGTTTCAAAGCCTCTTGACATTCAGTACTCCATACAAAGGGAATATTCTTCCTGGTCAATCGAATAAGAGGTCCAGCAATTGATGAAAAATCTTGAACAAACTTCCGGTAGTAGTTCGCTGTGCCTAGAAAACTACGAATATCGCTGACAGAATTTGGCGTTTTCCATTCTTTAATAGCCGCAACATTTCCAGGGTCGCAACAGACACCGTCAGATGAAATAGGATAACCAGGATAAGAGGTGCTTCGGCGGAAAAGTTTACATTTCGAGGGCTTCAATCGTAAACCGGCACGGCGAAGTCTTATAAAAACTTCCCGAAGATTGGAGAGTGCCATTGAGAAATACCTACCATGAGCCAAAACATCATCAAGAAAATTGAAACACCCGTTCCACAGGAGATCACCAAGGATATTGTCCATCATCCGTTCGAATGTTGCGGGAGCATTCGCTAAACCGAATGGCATCACTACAAAGTGAAAATGTCCACGGCCAGGGATGCTGAATGCTGTCTTTTCGCGGTCTGCAGGGTCAACCTCCGCTTGCGAGATCAAGAGTTTAGAACCATTGGGCTCCGTTTAAGGACTCAATGATATCCTCAATACGCGGCAAGGGATATGCGTCTTTGTATATGACGTCATTAAATCTAAAATCCACGCAAAATCTGGTAGAACCATCTTTTTTAGAAACTAGGACAATGGGAGAAGAATATGGGGAATCACTGGGTTCTATGACACCCTGAGCCAGCATATTATCAACAGCTTCTTCGGCTATCTTCCTACGCGCCCACACCATTCGACGAGAAGCCTGCCGAATCGGCTGTGGTGTGGTTGTGATGATCCTATGCTTGGCTGCTGAAGTACGGCCAAGTTCACCATTTGGCCCTACAAATACATCATGGAATTCGGAAATCAAATTGACCAACTGTTCACGTTGATTCGGGTTTAGATCGTCAGCGGAATTGACCATGTCATGTAGATGTTCTGGTAATTCAAAAACTATAACCCTTTCGGATTCGTCAACTTGTATCTGTGCTACAAGTTGAGGGTGTGCAATACCAAGCAAAAATCCAGCCCTGATCTTAAGTCGTCTGCCTTTCTGGTTGATAGCTAGAACCGGAACAGTGGACTTTCCAGGATCCACTACAGAAGAAATCAGCTGAACGCCCTCAGCAAGGAAAGAAGAATTCAGCGGTTCAACAAGAGCTGCAACATCAGACACAATGCTTTTCGGGCAAGGGCGACTAAGTTGTGCAGGGATGACAACCTTAGAATATGGCGGTATAGTAATATCTTCTCGAACAGTTACTCGGCAACACGGTACAGACTTTTCAGTAAACAGTTTGATTTCATGACCCTCTATCATCATGTGTCCCGATGATAAGTAAAGAACACAGTCATGTTCTCGGAGATAATCCATGCCTAAAATACCACTAGCCATGCCTAAATTGGCAACAATCACAGTGCGTCGTGATACAAACAAATCAATCGATAAATCAACCTCCAATGTACCCAGTGGTGATAAATTATGCCCTCCCACTGCAACAAGAGATTCTTCGAGCGGTGCCAATTGTGCTTCCTTCCCACCTATAGCCTCAAAGATGGAAATGTCAATAAGAGTAGTCATAGCACCACTATCTACAAGAAAATTGAACGGTTGATTGTTTACAAGTACCTTCGCATGCCAAATATTGTCATATTGTAAGGAACAAATATTCAGGTCTATATTCTGGTTTGTTGGTCCGTCATCAAGTAATAATTCAGCGGACACTGAGGACCTTAAGTACGCTGAGTGTCGTTTAAATTTGCAGTCGAAGAAGAAGCAGATGTTGCAGGGTCAACAGGATTCTGGAGATGTGGACAATCCCGTTTAAGATGACCAGTCTGCTTGCAATTGAAACATGCTTTGCAATCCCTACCCCAATGACCATGTTTACCACATCGAGGGCACGGGTTGCGTGGTGTACCAGCAAAGTTGCGATTGTTGTTAGAGCGTGGCGCCACATGTCCTAGTATCTCATCCAGTTTTGCTAAAATGCGCTCGCCAATACTGCCTTCGAAAGATACGTCGTTTTGCTGGTTAGCTGCATTACCAGGATTACTCTGTTTCACTGCTGCAATACGCGGTTTGGAAACGTCTTTCCTCTCAGAGTGGTTAGTATCCACAGAGTAATACAGTGTTGCAAGAGACAAAGCACTTTCAAAATTATCAGGCTGTTGCATGGTAACATGTTTGATCATGCTTTCATCGGTTAAACCGGCGAGAAACTGCGATTTCAAAATATCATCCTGACCAGCAATATCAAGATTTGGGTAAGCCAGAATAACAAGCTCTTTCAACTTGTTACCATAATCCCGTGGCGCTTCATTTGGCTTAATCATACGACAGTGAAATGTAGTACGGTATGAGCTCTCATTTCCGGCAGGTTTAAAGAAATGATTAAAATAAGCCACAATATCACGATAGCAAGTACGTTTCCTTTCGGGTAAATCTTTCAACACATTAAGAGCCTGCCCTGTCATGCAAGTAGCCAGTTCTAATCCTGCAGTGTCATCATTCCACTGATTATAACTAGAAACCAATTGAAAATGACATAAATAACTAGGCCACGCCATGACAGTTGACCCATCGAAATACATAGGCCTTTTGGCATTTCTCACCATCATCGTAGCATTGGCTGTGTTATTGAGGACACTGTTGCTAACGTTGGCATTTTGCGACAATGCTAGAACTCACTGGAGGAGCTGATTGTGTAGCCACTGAAACCATTTTTGGATTAGCCCTGGGTTGTTTTTTGACAGTATTAGCGCCCTCTTTACCATTAGTACTCAGAAAAGGGACCACAGGTACAAAATTACTCACGTGAGCTTCCTCCGAAAATTTTACTTTCATTGTCTGTGAGAATGCGTTCCGCTTTCCTTCTGGCTGTCCATATTCAGATCCAAAATCTGAAATTTCATCATCCTTGAGAATAGGTAGTAATTTAGGAACAACCGCTGCTGGTGTTGAAGTGATCAGACTGACATCTGGTTCATGTGACATGGGCTGGGTTTCCTCGGGATCAGCAACTTTTCCTGTTTCTATCTTGCCAGAAATATCTTGCAGCATGCTGAAAATTTGCGAGCCCATTTTTGAATTCTGGAGTTCAACCGATTCCAACTGAGTTCCAATCTGTTCTATACGACTGTCCATCAGCTGCAAACGGCTGTCCATATCCTCTTGCATTTCCTCGGAATCTTTAAGTTTCGCTTTCAATACCTGTATTTGCAGATGCAAAAGTTCATTCCCTTTTGCTTCCTTTGGTGCCGGTACAATCTTTCTTCTTTTAACCATTTTTCCAAAATATCAGGCAAACGCAGTAGTAAAAAAAATATCGGCAATTATCTGTCCAATATTATCCGTCACAGACTAGCCTACCTAATCGGCTTAGTCTTAATAGTCCCTGTTTCGAATAATATATCCTGGCGTGTGCTCGCCAAAAATTCGTATATGTGGCGTACCAAAATTGATATCACCACTCAGGTTCTTTTTGCCAGCTTCTTGGACGTTGTAATTGCTACCGGTATGGACCTTTCCCCGACATCAAAACATCCGTATTCTCAACCAATCACAAGCGAGCAGATGTAAACAAACATTCTCCGCTGAAAAGTCGCTCAGACAACTTTAAACGCGTTCCGCACAGGTTGCTGACGGTTTAGGCAGATATTTGTCCATTTTTTTCGCTTTTTGTTTTCTTCACATGGCGGCGAGAATTAGAAAGCTGTAATACTGTATGTTACTTGTTGCAAATCCCGTTCACGAAATCTATATATCTATACCAAAAGGATGTACCCGTTGCAGGCACCTCACAGGTACGGTGCCGTACAGGTCATCCAACTGCTAACGTTATTTCGAACCAAAAAATAGTAGACAGTCATACTGATGCAATCAAGGGTACCGGTAGCCTACCGTATGTCAGTACGGAAAAATTTGCCTCCGATACGATGTTGCATTTTTATTAAACAGAATCTATTAGTGAATTATTTTGGTAGACTAACTATGTGTGAACGCTGCGCATATGGTACCGGTATTTGCCAGTCTGACAACTGACATGGAGTAAGATTTGTGCCTTTTCCGAAGCCACATATTGACCGCCAAAAAGCAATGAAGTGGATAAAGGAATGCAACAGGCCTCACAGGAAACATCACCAGAAATACCTACGTGTGTACGGTACCAAGGTAGGCCAACATAAATATTGTTTTCGGTACCTATGATATATTCAATATGTTAATTCTTATATGAAATAAATTTTCATACAAGCAATGCGTTCCATCATGCATTTTCATCAACTGATGAATACCCTGACCCTATATCAGATTCTTGTCGCCCAACAAAAAAGCACCATCAAATTGTGAGGTGAGGATTACTCATACCATAATTTAACTTTGGATCATAATTTAACAGGATCTGTCACCAGATACTTCATTTGATACAGAGACATGCGAATCTGACAAAAGTGAGAAAGGATTGTCAGGGATACAACCAGATCTGCCCCCAGACTCTTCAGTTGAAACTACCTCAAGTGCCGCTAATGAAAATGACAGCGCTTTGTCAGACAGCAGAAAAATGTAAGCAAGCATCATCATCATTTTATTTTGGTTCTCTGGCATAAAACAACACAAAAAGTCAACATACAAACAAAATGCAGAGAAAACTGGAAGTCGAGCATAACTTAAAATAGATTTCAAAAAGTAGGCGACGAAAAATTAATATTGAAGACTTGGGACTTCATGCAGAATCTTTCACAATCTATTGGTGATAAAATGATGTTACTTTATAGAGGATGCTTCGCATGCATGCCATATCCGGTGGTGATTGCAATATCATTTTTATGCGGACTGCAAAGTCACACCAAGCTGCTTCTGTTACCAGAAGTTGGCCCTGCACTTGGTAGTAATTGTGGTGTGTGATAAATATCCTTATTTTGTTAGGTTGTTTTGCATTTATCACTGTCATATATATTACAACTTGTTCATAATCACCTGATAACTTTAGAACCGAACCAAGTGGTGGGTGTTTGCCCATCTGACTATAGGCTGACTATATAACAATGAGGTAGTGCTCAGTGAGCGCAATTCTTCCATATTATCAGGAGATGAAACCAGGCAGCTTTAATAAAATAACTCAGCAGTAAAATCTTTGTGATACATTATGTCTGTGAATGGAATTGTGAAATGAATTTAATTCTATTATTTTGACGTTCCATTGCTTTTAGTTTGTTGTGCCTAAAAGCTTATATCTGGTGTGTATTTTTATCCTATACAACACAATATTTGGAAAACTGTATAATTTGTAGTAATTTTCTTGGATTTTTTTTTTTGCTTGTTCCTTCATCATATATTTTTTATAATCTGTTATATTATATTTCTACACTGAATGAACAAACTATATTGTAAAACCTATCTACTGTAAAACCTACCCGACTGTTTTTGGTTAAACCGGTATGATTAGAACTCTGGCTCGATCTAACTTTGTGGGCTTAGCACCAACTACAGACGACAAAACTGTTGGTTCTATTTTGTTCCCTCCAAATAGGTTGTTACCAATGCTGGGGAAGGCTTGTACATGCTTGGCTCGGCGGAAAATCTTTATCCCCTCAATTTCATCTGTTGGATAGTCATGGTTAGTCCACTGATATGGCAACAAGCACCAGTAGTTCATAATACCTCAATAAACCTGTTGAATCTAATCTTTCGATAGTATATTTGCACCCATCTTACTGAGCTAATAAATCTGTGTTTCTATGATACGACATAAACTTAAGTGCCTAGCATGTACAAATTGCATCAGAGAATTGGTGACTATCCAGCGACACCACTATTTGAAGATGATGTGGTGGCAGAGACTCCTGAACCCATCTATAGCACTTGGCTTTGAACTCCAGCGTTGAACCAAGATTGACGACTGAACCATCATGAATATACCGGTATCTGAAAAAAAATATTCATCTGTTCATAATTACAGATTGCTGTAGTTTGTGAAATGTTTCCAAAAATGTATTTAAAAGACTTTTTAAACTGCCTCTGCAATTCATTTGTTTCTATACTAAACCCACCACTTTAGTCCTAACTTGGACGCTAACTATTAGTCTATGAACCATAGGATACGGTACCGGTAGTCACGCAGGTCTCTCAGTCTTCTGACATTCTTCAACCATATAAGTTTAAATATCACCTTTCAATGAAAAGTTTTGTATCCTTCTCCAGCTGGTGGAAAGAAAAGTTCTTGGAGAACCAAGTCATAGAAAAGTCATCTCTGAGTGATTCCATTTTTGCATGTTAAATAAGCTTTTGGAACTAAGTTAGGTACAGTAACGGCAATGTGAAAGCGAAATAACGTTAGTAATAGATCACCTGACAATAGGTTATAACTGTAGAAGCACGAAAATACCGCCATCGCCAGTGAAATGCCATTCGATGGACTTTAAAATGAGCAATATATCACCCTACACAAGCCTGAATATTTGCAATGTTTGTCTGAGCAATGACATTAAACAACATGATGCGCAACTCCGGCATTTTTGTCCGAAGATCGTATTCGATAGCACGCTCCAGTGCACATACTTGACGAGACGAAAACGAGCGGATGTGTGCTGCTTCCAAGGCGTAGCACGAATGGTGTTCGTGCCTGCTTTGACATTGTTGTCGATTTTAATGATATTTTGGAAAGTTAAGGTAAAAAGAAATCGGAAAAAGGTAAGGTAAATACTATTGTTGTTTATCACACCCGGGCATCGCACTGTTAAGTACATGCGGGAAAGCCAGCCTTTGTCATATTTACTTACCCCTTATGATTTCAAATATTTCATGTACCTCCAGTTAGATTTTTTTAATCAGTGAGGATATATACTCATTGTTGATTGCTGCTCATTGTAACATACTATTGCGCATTCACTTTTATTTGCGTATTGAATCAAAGTGTTAACAAGTTCACCTAACATTTCACTCATAACGGTCTATATTGTATGGTCTGAACTCTTCAAGTATTTGGAGCCACGAATGCTTGTAATTTTCTGACTAAACCCTTTTATTAGATGGTTTATTACCAAATTCAGTAAAATATTTTTTACATAAAACATTAGATATTGAGTTTTTTAGCATTTCCATTCTAAATCATATAGACTGCTTTATTTATTCTTAACGAAAATTAATAAATCTCCTCTCTTTCTTCAGATGTGAAAGTTGTGGACAAACCTGTCTAAGCATTGTGAGACTCCTGCAGCACAAGAGGCAATAGCAGAAATAGTAAGTATATCAATCAAGAAATTAAGCCGACATAAAGCAAAACTTTCAACTATTCGTCTAATCTCAATTTCCTATTATTTATTCACAGGACAACTATAGCAGGAGGGGCGATATATCAGAAGTCTGGCGACATATCAGTGACAGTGTGATTCCAAGAAATATAATTAGAGTACTCTGCAATAGAAAAACAACCTATGGAGGCATGCAAAGACATTTCCTCCGGTAGAGTTGTGTATGGCCCCCACATCCTGCAGGGCTTGAGGAAAATAACTAAAAATTCTAAAGCGTAAAATTGCATAATTGGTCTTATTTGTAAAAAGGCACAAAACACGCCAGAAATACTTAAAACAGCTTTGGAAAATGAGGATTACGGGTAACTCACTGCACCTGTGTTATATTTGGTTCATCAACTTTTGGTAGTACTATAGAAGAAATTCCGGAAGGGGTATATCATCATTCATGATAAAATACTATCATATATTTTTTGGACAACTTCAATCTAGACCAGGGATCTCAAACTCGCGGCCCCAGAGAACTTCCAGCGCGGCCCTCGAACGCTTAACAATAATTGTAATAGTATTTTGGAAGTTTTTTTTATCTTAATGTAATAGATTTTTCAAACCTTCTAAAGTGAAATTGATTATTCACACAGAAAACAATTTACTGAAAGTAGTTTTGGAATATTATTTTTTTTTGTCCACATTTTGACCCAATTAAGAATACACATCAAGCTTGCAAAAGAATACTTGAATAAAACACTTGGGTGATAAAATTAAACGTAAAGTACATGAAGAAGGTTGCATTTTCGAAGAAAATGGGAGTTGTAACAATTCTGCTTTTCACAAAATTCTGAAGCACATTGTTTAATTTGTCATATTACCATCAATACAATGAAAAAACACAATAAGCTCAGCAGTCAATATGACAAAATTGTATATTAATATAATTATACAACGACTTAGTTACTAAAAATCAATAATAATTCAAGCAATCCTATGCCACGCAATGTGGTGCAAAATGTCTTGTCGAAAAAATCTGTCATTTGTTTTTTTACTTATCTATACATGAAATGATAAAAGTAACTTTTTTGCATTACTGGAATTAATTAAACATTCGCAAAGATCCAGATTAACCCATGATCATGTAGCCTCGTCAGTTAGAGTTGGTACTATAAAATCATTTCAGTCTGGCCTTAGTATGCTGGTGACACAAAAAAGATGCCAAACGTCAGGACAAATATAATTATTAAAACATTGAGTTTATACTGTAGTATTTTTGTTAATTTTAGGTTCATATATTTAGATTAAGTTATTTTTAGTGTATGTATTATGCTTTCCTTATTCAAAGCTTTCGATGATTTCGACGGTTGTACATATTATTTTATGATTTTTTATAATAAATACAGTAACTTGCAAATGTTGCAATAATAGTGGAATGCAAATATTAATATGTAATTGCATTTGAAATTGAAGAGAATAATAAAACTTAATCCAACTGTTTAGTTGCATCACAATATATGTCACAAACTAAAACTATCTTAAAAATATCTTTTAAGTATACATTATCAAAAACTGTTTGCGGCTCTTTTTACAATTTCCAAAATGCAATGCGGCTCTCGAAAACCCATAAGTTTGACACCACTGATCTATTCCGATTCAAGCATTGCTTTGGGAAATAATATCACTTCAATTAAATTGAAATAATCTCGCTATATTAAATACAAAATCGTTGCTATCATAAAGGTAAACCAATCCAGCCACTCGAAATATATTGGCCTTCACAAAGCAATGGAGGCAAAATTGAGAGTTCATGAGCTATGAACATTTGTTCTTTTCTTTGTCTTGAACTTTTCATACTCCACAGCCCCTATTAGTTTTTTTTAATTTTAATTACTATGTGATGGTCATACATATCTTTAACTTGTATTTTCTGTCATGATGTATTATCTCAATTACAGCCAAACTATTAATTAATGTGCATATTTTGCTTCCAGATGACATAAATGTATTGTCTTGTTTATTACCTCAGCTTGGAGTATTGACAAGAAAAAGGTGCCAGTAAATTAGATAAACAATTTTTTAACTCTTCGTTATAATCAGAATTCACAATCAATAGGAATTATAAACAGCCAACAATCAATGAGAATTATATGCGAAATCCCTCAGAATAAATTTGTCTAAAATCGAAGGAAGGCAAAAAATATAGGTAGTTTCCATCCACACAAGCATTTCAAGAAGACTTGCTCGAGCCAAACTAAATGAGCATCGCCAGGTGGTCGGTAAGGCTGCAAGTTGAATTCAGCCCTGCAACCTCCCGCATAGAAGATAATATTAATTAGTGGGCTATGAGCTAAATTCCTAAATTTAAACAAACCTATCTACGATGCATTATGCACCAGCAATGTTACCTACGATTAACTGAATATGTAATATGTCTAATAAATTCACCTACAAAAGCAAGTTCGATAGGTGCAAACTTTGTGTTATGGAATTGTATCACAACACAGTTTTGTATGACACCCTCTTTAAATGATGGAAATGAAATTTCAATGATTAAGCGCAAACATTAAAATTACTAACTTTGAACTTTGTCATTATCTGCAAAATGTTCCACACAAATCTTTCCGCTATCGCGTTTGTAATCTTCTCTGATAAAAAAAACGTCTATGATGTCCAGAATTGCTCTTTACAGCTTGCCTGCCATTCCAGCTTTCCAAGTGAGCAAAACTTCTTAGATATAGAGATTATTTTGTTTCGTTACAAGCGCAAAAAGGCAGGTACTACACGTAAAAAAGACGCCGAGTAGCAAAAGCGAGCGGAAAACGGACGCGAAAGGCGACGGGAAATATGTGCATTGGAGCGTATCATGAGATACAATCTTTCGCCTGTAGTCTTATGGAGTGACGTCAGAGTTGCCTATCATGTTGTTTAATGTCATTGGTCTGAGCGACCAAAATCAAAACAATAAAGGTCAAAGGTCGGGGAAAGGTCCATAGATGTTGATCACCAAATAATCTTCTCGGGGTTCCAAATACAGCAGAGTAAGTGAGTTAACTAACTAGATTAATTACACCTGTCTTAATACAACCAAATACTCCAATAAGAAATACAATTAACAAATAAAAACATGAAAAACACAGTACAAATACCGTAGGATACATACGTAACAGAAGAAGAATAACTAGTATGACACTAAAGATACAACACAAATCCTATCTTATCGACAAACGTAATATACATGGAAATACGCATAGACATATGGAAATCACACAGGAAATAAACTGCGAAGATAGACTAGTTACGGAAGTGTTAAATACAAGCTAACTAGTGAACAGAGCTATGCCAAACTGGAGAAATAGTAAACCTGTACCACTAATATCATTTTACAACAAGAATTACATAGATTTACGGCATTAAAACACTATAATAATAACCTAATATACAGAGGAAATATCTACACTACCGGCAGTCTGACAGACCAGCAGAAAGAGAAAGTTACACAGCTGCTCACTAATGACTCAAGTGGTATGAATAAATATTGGCATACAAAATAAAACAGAGTTATAGACGTGGTCGTCTCAATAGGCAGCAGAGTCCGTCGGGCAATGTGAAAGTCGTGGAGAAGGAAAGGCAGACGGCGGGCAGTGTGTGCGAGAGACGTGCAGAAGAGGAAAGGCAGACGGCGAGCAGTGTGTGCAAGTGAGAGAGACGTGGAGGAGGGAAGGCCAAGACGGCGAGCAGCAAAGTTTGACAGTCGTCAATGTTGAAAGTCGTGGAAAAGGAACGGCGGGCAAAGTTGAAAGTCGTGGAGAAGTAAAGGAAGACGGCGGGCAATGTGTGCAAAGTGAAAAGTCGTGGAGGAGGATAGGCAATCAGTCGGCAAGTAAATGCAGTGTGTGCAAGTGAGAGTCGTGGAGTGAAGAAAAGGCAGACGGCAGGCAAAATGAAAGTCGTGGAGAAGGAAAGGCAGACGGCGGGCAATGTTGTGCAGAGTTAAAGTCGTGGAGAAGGAAAGGCAGACGGCGGGCAATGTGCGCAAGTGAGAGACGTGGAGGAGGATAGGCAGCAGAGTACGGCGGGCAAAGTAAATCGTGGAGAAAGAAAGGCAGACGGCGGGCAATGTTGTGCAAAGTCAGACGGCTGGCAATGTGTGCAAAGTGAAAGTCGTGGAGAAGGAAAGGCAGACGGCGGGCAATGTGTGCAAGGTGAAAATCGTGGAGGAGGATAAGCAGTCAGTCGGCAAGTAAAAGCAGTGTGTGCAAGTGAGGGTCGTGGAGAAAAGGAAAGGCAGACGGCGGGCAATGTTGTGCAGAGTGAAAGTCAGACGGCTGGCAATGTGTGCAAAGTGAAAGTCGTGGAGAAGTAAAGGCAGACAGCGGGTAATGTGTGCAAGGTGAAAATCGTGGAGAAGGATAGGCAGTCAGTCGGCAAGTAAAAGCAGTGTGTGCAAGTGAGAGTCGTGGAGAGAAGGAAAGGCAGACGGCGGGCAAAGTGAAAGTCGTGGAGAAGGAAAGGCAGACGGCGGGCAATGTTGTGCAGAGTTTGAAAGTCAGACGGCTGGCAATGTTGTGCAGAGTGAAAGCAGTGTGTGCAAGTGAAAGTCGTGGAGAAGGAAAAGGCAGACGGCGGGCAATGTTGTGCAGAGTGAAAGTCAGACGGCTGGCAATGTGTGCAAAGTGAAAGTCGTGGAGAAGGAAAGGCAGACGGCGGGCAATGTTGTGCAGAGTTTGAAAGTCAGACGGCTGGCAATGTTGTGCAGAGTGAAAGCAGTGTGTGCAAGTGAAAGTCGTGGAGAAGGAAAAGGCAGACGGCGGGCAATGTTGTGCAGAGTGAAAGTCAGACGGCTGGCAATGTGTGCAAAGTGAAAGTCATGGAGAAGGAAAGGCAGACGGCGGGCAATGTTGTGCAGAGTGGAAGTCAGACGACTGGCAATGTGTGCAAAGTGAAAGTCATGGAGAAGGAAAGGCAGACGGCGAGCAGTGTGTGCAAGAGACGTGCAGAAGGGGAAAGGCAGACGGTGAGCAGTGTGTGTGCAAGTGAGAGACGTGGAGGAGAGAAGGCCAAGACGGCGAGCAGTAAAGTTGACAGTCGTGGAAGAGGGAAAGCATGTCTGAGACGGCGAGCAGTGTGTGCAAGTTTGAAAGTCTTGTAGGAGGAAAGGCAGACGGCGTTCAGAGTCGTGGAGGAGGATAGGGCAGTCAGGCAGGCAGTCAGCAAGTAAACTGAAACCATCCAACAGTGTTAGTGCAGCTGAGTACCGAAGAAGTAGACCGCTGGGCTGTGTAGGATAAGTCCGTAGCGAGCAAGTAAGACCAGTGGGGCGTGGGGGAGGAAAGGCGGTCGGCGAGCAAGCAAGACCAATATGTGGGGCGTGGAGGAGGAGGAAAGGCAGACGGCGTTGAGAGTCGTGGAGGAGGAAAGACGGCGAGCAGTGTGTGCAAGTAGAGAGTCGTAGAGGAGGATAGGCAGTCTGCAAGTAAATCTTCCAACAGTGTGAGAGTGCAGCTGAGTACCGAAGAAGTAGACCGCTGAGCTGTATGTAACAGGATAAGTAAGGCCAGTGGGGCGTGTGGGAGGAAAGGCGAGCAAGCCAAGACCACAATATGGGGCGTGGAGAAGAAAGGCAGTCCGAAGAGCAAGTGAGAGACACCCTTAAAGCTGTACGGATGTGGCCGTGAAGAAGGAAGGGCAGTCAGTAGACACTAGGCTAGACCGCTGAGCTGTAAGGATCGGGCGTGGAGCAGAAAAAGCATTCGGCAAGCAGCGTGTGCAAGTGAGACGTGGAGGAAGAGGATAGTCGATGAGTAAACTGAAAACATCCAACGGCAACAACTGAAAACATCCAACAGCAGTCGGCGAGCAGCGTGTGCAGGTGAGAGACGTAGAGGATAGGCAGTCGGCGAGTAAATGAAAACCATCCAACAGTGTGAATTCAGGTGAGTACCGAAGAAGTAGACCACTGAGCTGTTAAGGATATAAACCTTAGCGAGCAAGTAAGGCCATATGGGGCGTGGAGGACAGGAGGAGGAAAAGCAGTCCGGTGAAGCAAGTGAGACCCAGAAAACAGTGTTGCGGCGAGCAACATCCACAGTATGGGCACCCCGTTGTCTCCTATAATAATATGTCCTATATGAGGATGGGGGCGTGGAAAGGTAGTGGTGGCGAGCAAATGAGGAGAGTTACCCAAAGCAATTAAGACAGACCGCTGAGCTGTAAGAATGGGGCGTGGAGGAGAATAGGCAGCCCAGCCCTGGTGAGCACAATCGTAAGACCAGCCAGCCAACAGTGTGAGTGCAGCCAAGTAGACCGCTGAAGCTGTGTAAAGAAAAGAATTTGTGGGTCGGCGAGCACAGTGTGTAAAAGTGCAGCAAGCAGTCCGTAAACCGCTGAGCTACGTGGAGGGATAGGCAGTCGGCGAGCAAGTGAAGATTGCAGTTGAGCGGCACCAAAGACCGCTGAGCTGCGCAGGGATGGGCCGTAGCGAGCAAGTGAAAAAAACAAAGTCAGCGAGCAAGTTTAATCAGGCAGGCAGCCCGGTGAGCAAGTGTGAAAACACCGCCGTGGAGGAAAAGGCAGTGAGGAGAGACGCATGCAGCTTGAGTACCCAAAAGACCGTTGAGCTGTGGTAAGAATGGGGCCGTCAAGCAGTCCGGTGAGCAAGATTGTTCTCTGTAACGTTCGAATCCGGCTCGAATCGAATTATATGACACTGGGCGTTATTGAAAATTCTTGCGATTTTGTTGATAAACTAAGCACATGCCTATTTTTCTTAATAGTTAATTCTGCCACAGGAGATGTGAAATCCGAATATCCGAAGAGTTAGAATTTGAAACTACTCGATACATTAGTGTAGAAAATGCTATCGCCGCCAATTGATAGAGAACGAATTAGTTGCTGATTATATTTAAGTGTTTGGGGTAGTATCAAACGGGTATCAACCACCAACCCCCACGAGTGCACCACTGGCTCATAGTAGTCCGAAAAAATCGCGATTTTGGTTGACATAATTCATAAAAGACTTTTGGAATTGCAAAGAGTTTTTCGGACAAACTCGAAGTACCACGATCATTGTGATGTAATCTTATATACAGATACATCGTGTCAAAATAACCTTGGGTTTGTCATAACAGCGTCAGAGGCAGGGGAATCGTTGGCACGAAGAAGAAAAAAACTAACATGGCAAAAATTATAACTTTGGAAATCAGAAAGCTAAATTGATATATTTAAAGCGTTGGCAACACAAGTTATTAACATGTGATACTTCAAATAACAATCAATTGCGCAAAAAAGGTTTGTTATAAAATCCAATGGTAGGTAAATTTTATGTATTACTGGGCCAAATAAACATATATATTCACAGTAGCGTGCGGACCCCATTAATTTTCGCCTCTAAACAATCGTCAAATTAGATTACAAACTATGACGCACTCGCAACTGGTTTGACTGATCAAGCAAACAGGTTTTGAATAATTCTCACCAAAGAAATATTTCTCAAATATCCCTGGACGGAAAGGCAATTTCGTTGTTTTGATAGTAAGAGTGTCACGGATGAAAACCGCTTTTCCACCATATTACAGGTCGGAAATAAGAGAATCCGGGGTTCTTCCTCCTCACAAATCGTCGGGTACATGCCTGATCCGTTTTGTCGCTATGATTGAAGGAAGCGTCGCGGGCCGGATCATTTTACTCCGTGGGCCGCAGGTAGGGCTGGGCATTTCGAATCGAATAGTAAATTATTCGAATCGGTTCAAAGCTAAATTTCGAATCGCCGCCATCTTGTTTTTATCTTTCCGCTAATGGTCGAGGTGAATTCCCCAATTTTTTTTTCATTGGAGTCATATTTTTTCAACGAAATTCTAACATATGACTATTTTCTGTAGTGAGTTATTGATAAAACGTGTTTGGTATTTTGTGTGAGCGCTCAGTAATCTATCTGGGTGATTTATTCTATGTCTTCGGTAGTTCATGTGTTGAGAGGACCAATTACTATGATAAAATCGCTTACAATTATATATTTTCGAGATTCGATTCGAAAATTATTATTCGATTCGATTCTGAAATCACAAGATATTCGAAAATGCCCAGCCCTAGCCGCAGGTTGTTGACCCCTGGGCTACACTAACCACCTTGCGCCGTGGAATCCTTCCACGTGTGATAACGCCCACAGCGTTCAAACCTGCATTAATTAGCGTATATTTTTCATAAGAATCTGAGGAAATGTGACGTATGGCTTAAGAATGAATAGAAAGGTACATCCCAGGCGCAATTTATTGTGTTTCATCTTTACTGGCTGCGGTAGCACCTTCACCTGTCGCGGAGCTTTTAAGACAAAATTTACGGTGTTTTTCGTTTTATTTCTAATGTGTATAATATTGTTTCAATTTGTAAAGGAGCATGACGCCGCGACAATTTCAAACTAAGACCTTAGTAAAGCAGAGATCAGACGGTTAGTTGGCACAGGAGACAGAAAAGATCAAATTGATGAACCGTCTTCCGGGCTTATTATTCCTCCATTCAGAGTCAGAAATTTGGTTTGCAGAATTACAGTATGTTCAATGTGATTTTCGCGGGGCAGTCTAGTCGTGGGCTGCCAAGCGTGACGTCGTTAATTAAGTAATATTCTAATTAACGCGATCCTCGTCAGTAGCGGTGGCGCAGGGGAAGCGTAGGGACATGGTCAAACACCAGGCCAGGGGTTCGAATCTCACAAGGTAGACTGAGGTATGAGGATAAGTCAGCAGGCGAGCCAGGAGTTCTATAGATAAGCAAGCGGTTGAAGGGGGATAGCGGCGGAAGAGCAAGTCAGAGAGTGCAGGAAAGGCAGTCGACGATCAAGTGAAGACCAGCCAACAGAGAGTAGTAAGCAGCAGACCGCTGAGCTGTAACGATGGGGCGTGGAGGGGGAAAGGCAGACGGCTAGAGTGTGTGTGTGCAAGTTGAGAATCGTGGAGGAGGATAAGCAAACGGCGGGGAAAGTTGAAAGTCGTGGAGAAAGGCAGACGGCGGGCAATGTGTGCAAAGTTGAAAGTCGTGGAGAAGGAACAGCGGGCAATGTGTGCAAAGTGAAAGTCGTGGAGAAGTAAATGAAAGTCGTGGAAAGGCAGACGGCGGGCAATGTGTGCAAAGTAGTGAAAGTCGTAAAACGGCGGGCAAAGTTGAAAGTCGTGGAGAAGTAAAGGCAGACGACGGGCAATGTGTGCAAAGTTAAAGTCGTGGAGTAAGTGAAAGTAAAGGCAGACGGGCGGGCAAAGTGAAAGGTAAAGGCAGAGACGGCGGGCAATGTGTGCAAAGTGAAAGACGTGGAGAAGTAAAGGCAGACGGCGGGCAATGTGTGCAAAGTTAAAGTCGTGGAGAAGGAAAGGCAGACGACGGGCAATGTGTGCAAAGTGAAAGAAAGACGTGGAGTAAGTGAAAGTAAAGGCAGACGGGCGGGCAAAGTGAAAGGTAAAGGCAGAGACGGCGGGCAATGTGTGCAAAGTGAAAGACGTGGAGAAGTAAAGGCAGACGGCGGGCAGTGTGTGCGAGAGACGTGCAGAAGAGGAAAGGCAGACGGCGGGCAATGTGTGCAAAGTGAAAGACGTGGACAGGCAGACAGACGGCGGGCAATGTGTGCTGCAAAGTTAAAGTCGTGGAGAAGGAAAGGCAGACGGCGGGCAATGTGTGCAAAGTGAAAGAAAGACGTGGAGTAAGTGAAAGTAAAGGCAGACGGGCGGGCAATGTGTGCAAAGTGAAAGGTAAAGGCAGACGGCGGGCAATGTGTGCAAAGTTAAAGTCGTGGAGAAGGTAAGGCAGACGGGCGGGCAATGTGTGCAAAGTGAAAGACGTGGAGAAGTAAAGGCAGACGGCGGGCAATGTGTGCAAAGTTAAAGTCGTGGAGAAGGAAAGACAGACGACGGCGGGCAATGTGTGCAAAGTGAGAGACGTGGAGAAGGATAGTCAGTCGGTCGGTGGAGAAGAAGGAAAGGCAGTGAAAGTCGTGGAGAAAAAAGGAAAGACAGACGGCGGGCAATGTTGTGCAGAGTGGAAAGTCAGACGGCTGGCAATGTGTGCAAAGTGAAAGCGGTGGAGAAGGAAAGGCAAACGGCGAGAAGAAGGAAAGGCAGACGGCGGGCAAAGTGAAAGTCGTGGAGAAAAAAGGAAAGACAGACGGCGGGCAATGTTGTGCAGAGTGGAAAGTCAGACGGCTGGCAATGTGTGCAAAGTGAAAGCGGTGGAGAAGGAAAGGCAAACGGCGAGCAGTGTGAAGGAGAAAGGCTGAAGACGGCTGGCAATGTGTGCAAAGTTAAAGTCGTGGAGAAGGAAAGGCAGACGGCGGGCCAATGTGTGCAAAGTGAAAGACGTCGAGAAGTAAAGGCAGACGGCGGGCAATGTGTGCAAAGTTAAAGTCGTGGAGAAGGAAAGACAGACGACGACGGGCAATGTGTGCAAAGTGAGAGACGTGGAGAAGGATAGGCAGTCAGTCGGTGGAGAAGAAGGAAAGGCAGACGGCGGGCAAAGTGAAAGTCGTGGAGAAAAAAGGAAAGACAGACGGCGGGCAATGTTGTGCAGAGTGGAAAGTCAGATGGCTGGCAATGTGTGCAAAGTGAAAGCGGTGGAGAAGGAAAGGCAAACGGCGAGCAGTGTGTGCAAGAGACGTGCAGAAGGGGAAAGGCAGACGGCGAGCAGTGTGTGTAAGTGAGAGACGTGGAGCAGACGGCGAGCAGTAAAGTTGTGGAAGAGGGAAGGCAAGTCTGAGACGGCGAACAGTGTGCAAGTTTGAAAGTCTTGTAGGAGGAATGGCAGACGGCGTTCAGAGTCGTAGAGGAGATAGGGCAGTCGGCAAGTAAAAGCAGTGTGTGCAAGTGAGAGTCGTGAGACGGCGGGCAAAGTGTGTGGTCGTGGAGAAAGAAGGAGAAAGGCTGAAGACGGCTGGCAATGTGTGCAAAGTTGAAAGTCCTGGAGAAGGAAAGGCAAAAACGGCGAGCAGTGTGTGCAAGAGACGTGCAGAAGGGGAAAGGCAGACGGCGAGCAGTGTGTGCAGGTTTGAAAGTCTTGTAGAAGGAAAGGCAGACGGCTGGAAATGTGTGCAAAGTGAAAGTCGTGGAAAAAGAAAGGCAAACGGCGAGCAGTGTGTGCAAGAGACGTGCAGAAGGGAAAAGGCAGACGGCGAGCAGTGTGTGCAGGTTTGAAAGTCTTGTAGGAGGAAAGGCAGACGGCGTTCAGAGTCGTAGAGGAGGATAGGGCAGTCGGCAAGTAAAGGCAGTGTGTGCAAGTGAGAGTCATGGAAAGAAGGAAAGGCAGACGGCGAGCAGTGTGTGCAAGTGAGGGTCGTGGAGAAAAAGGAAGGCAGACGGCGGGCAAAGTGAAAGTCGTGGAGAAAGAAGGAAAGGTGAGAGTCGTGAAAAAGGAAAGGCAGACGGCGAGCAGTGTGTGCAAGTGAGAGACGTGGAGGAGGGAAGGCCAAGACGGCGTGCAGTTGTGACAGTCGTGGAAGAGGGAAGGAAGGCAAGTCTGAGACGGCGAGCAGTGTGTGCAAGTTTGAAAGTCTTGTAGGAGGAAAGACAGACGGCGTTCAAAGTCGTAGAGGAGGATAGGGCAGTCAAGTCGGCAAGTAAACTGAAAACCATCCAACAAGTGTTAGTGCAGCTGAGTACCGAAGAAGTAGACCGCTGAGCTGTGGGATAGGCCCGTAGCGAGCAAGTAAGACCAGTGGGGCGTGGGGGAGGAAAGGCGGCCGGCGAGCAAGCCAAGACCACAATATGGGGCGTGGAGGAGAAAGGCAGTCCGATGAGCAAGTGAGACATCCTGAAGCTGTACGGATGTGGCCGTGAAGAAGGCCGAAAGTGCAGCAAGCAATCTTCAGTAGACCGCGCTATATGAGGAGGGGGGCGTAGAGGGGATATATTAGATATAGATAGGCAGACAGTCGGCGAGCAAGTGAGATTTCAGCTGAGCACCAAAAACCGCTGAGCTGCAAGGAGGAAAGGCAGTCGGCGAGCAATAATGTAAATGTAATGATATAAATGTAAATTACCAATAATGTGTAATGATGGGCCGTAGCGAGCAAGTGAAAACAAAGTCGGCGAGCAAGCGAGGAGAAGCAATTAGACAGACCGCTGTGTGGAACTGCGAAGAATGGGGTTGTGGGTCGGCGAGCAACATCTTGACACTGGACGTTATTGAAAATTCTTGCCCCTTTCGTTGATAAACAAGCGCGTGTATTTTCTTTAATGGTTAATTCTGACACAACCTTAACGCACAGGAGACGTAACTTTTATTTCAAAAACTAATATATATTCATGAGAGAAATTCTTCGATATCCATGAAAGGTTTTTTTTGATATCCGAAGAGTTAGAATTTTGAAACTACTCGATACAAGTCAGAAAATGCAGAAAAAGCAGTCGACGAGCAAGTGAAGACCAGCCAACAAAGAGTAGTAAGTAGCAGACCGCTGAGCTGTAAAGATGGGGCGTGGAGGAGGGAAAGGCAGACGGCGAGCAGTGTGTGCAAAGTGAAAGACGTGGAGAAGGAAAGGCAGACGGCGAAAGTCGTGAAGGAGAGGATAGTCAGTCAGTCGGCAAGTAAAAGCAGTGTGCAAGTGAGAGTCGTGGAGAAGGAAAAGGCAGACGGCGAGCAGTGTGTGCAAAGTGAAAGACGTGGAGAAGGAAAGGCAGACGGCGAGCACTGTGTGCAAAGTGAAAGACGTGGAAAAGGAAAGGCAGACGGCGAGCAGTGTGTGCAAGTGAGAGACGTGGAGGCAAAACGGCTAGCAGTAAGTGTGACTGACAGTAGTCAAGTGACTGAGAGACGTGGAAGGAGGAGAGAGGCAGGCGAACAGCAAGCAAGTTTAAAGGTCGTGGAGGAGGAAAAGGCAGACGGCGTGGATGAGGATAGGCAGTCAAGTCGGTAAGTGAAAGCTGAAAACATGTGAGTGCGTGCAGCTGAGTTCCGAAGAAATAGACCGCTGCAACAGAATAAGCCCGTAGCGAGCAAGTAAGACCAGTGGGGCGTGGAGGAGGAAAGGCAAGTCCGATGAGCAAATGAGACCAGCCAACACTGTAGTGTGAGTGCAGCTAGCAAGTAGACCTGCTGAACTGTAAAGAAATGGGGTTTGTGGGTCGCGCTAGCTAGACCGCTGAAATGGGGTTGTGGGTCGGCGAGCAACCACATCCACCCACAGTGTGTGGGCGTGGAGGGGGGAAAGGCAGACAGACGGCTAGAGTGTGCGCAAGTTGAGAGTCGTGCAGGAGGATATAGGCAGAGTCGGCAAGTAAAGCAGTGTGTGCAAGAGACGAAGGAGGGGAAAGGCAGACGGGCGAGCAGTGTGTGCAGATGAGAGACGTTGAGGAGGGTAGCTGCAAGACGACAGTCGTGAAAGAGGAAGAAGGCAAGTGAGAGGCGGCGAGCAGTGTGTGCAAGTGAAGAGTCGTGGAGGAAGAAAGGCAGGCGGCGAGCAATGTGTGCAAGTTGAAAGTCGTGGAGGAAGAAAGGCAGGCGGCGAGCAATTTGTGCAAGTTGAAAGTCGTGGAGGAGGAAAGGCAGACGGGGTTGAGAGTCGGAACAGGATAAGCCGTAGCG
Source organism: Styela clava (assembly GCF_013122585.1). Classification (NCBI taxonomy): domain Eukaryota; kingdom Metazoa; phylum Chordata; class Ascidiacea; order Stolidobranchia; family Styelidae; genus Styela; species Styela clava. Next base: position 20,395,984 of record NW_024102834.1, on the reverse strand, counting down.
AGCAAGCAAGACCAATATGGGGCGTGGAGGAGGGAAGGTAGTCCGATGAGCAAGCTGAGACCAGCCAACAGTGTGAGTGCAGCTAGCAAGTAGACCGCTGAGCTGTAAAGAATGGGGCAAGCAACATCCCCCACAGTTTGTGTAAGTGAAAGTGCGACGAAGCCAGTAGAACCCGCTGTGCAAGGATGGGCCGTAGCGAGCAAGGAAGAAAGGGCGACATTCACAGTGTGTGAAAGTGCAGCGAAGGATGGGCCGTAGGAGGAAAGGTAGTCGGCGAGCAAGCGAAAACACAGTAGAACCGCTGAGCTGCAAGGATGGGCCGTAGCGAGCAAGGAGGAAGGGCAGTCGATGAGCAAGTGAGGAGAGAGTACAGCTGATTACCAAAGCAGTAGAACCGCTGAGCTGTAAGTATAATAAAGTTAAGTTTAATTCGACTCCATAATCAGCATAACAATAAAATGGTTGGTAAAAAAAATAATATTAAAAACTGATTATGAAAAGGTAAGGTTTAAAACGTACAGAATGTTATTATACAAGATGGAAGGTTTTGCCAAGAAGAAGTGGTACGTGTTCACTCACCTAAAATAATGGAAATATTTCACACACGCACCCACACACACAACCATACAGAAGTTATAAATTACATACGGGTAGTTAAAAAATAATAAATAAAAATTACTTGCCACACTATATTAATAAATTTATAACGTTTGCCACTGCCGAATTGATAGATTTTATAAATGGGAGTGAACAGTAGAGATAAACTTTTATGAAAAATATATTGCCAAGCTGATTATAGTTGGAGTCAATTGCCAAAAATGCCCAACCAGAGTTGCCAGAATTGGGTGCATGAAGAGGTGGGCTAGACCACTTCATTGCCCAAACTAGAGCCTATTATTGCCAAATTATAGTCCAGATTGTAATAAGTATTTAAAGGTACAAGTAACAGTATAAGTAATTATAATTAATTAAGATAGGACAACGGGCCGTAGCGAGCAAGGAGGAAAGGGCAACATCCACAGTGTGAGAAAGTGCAGCGGAGGATGGGCCGTAGGAGGAAAGCAGTCGGCGAGCAAGCGAAAACAACACCGTGGAGCAGGAAAGGCGAGCAAGTGAGAAGAGTGCAGCTGTATGTATAGACCGGAGAACGCTGAGTTAGCTGTAAGGTATTTGAAAAAGGAAAAAACAAGCGAATTACATTTACAATAATTATTTTGGCATAAAAGTAAGTATTCATATCCGAAGAGTTTGAATTTATCAGACGGATCTACTTCAAAAGTGATGGTACTGGCAGACTGGATTCTTAGGCAATGGATTTTCTCATTGCACCGGAGTACACCGAGCACGCAACAGCAGACTGGCATGCAACAGAATTAAAAAAGAAACAGTTTCTTTATTCAAATTTGAACACAATAATATTTTGCTTCATTTAGAATTCCCAACATATGTAGGTTCAAAATATATTGCAACAACAAGAGAACACAATTCCCAACCAAGGATGCTTAGCAAGGGTACACTTTGTTTGAACTTTATCACAGCTCCTTTCGTGATTGTATCATAACCATCTAAAATATATTGAGAAAAACATACATGATAAATAAGGTTCAATGCAAATTTCTGAATATAATACCTATGTAGAACAGCGAAATATTATATAGGTATAATATATATAAAATTAAAAACGGCAATGAACATTATATATGTTAAACAGCCCTGTCATATTGGCATTTAAGAAACTTTGTGTCACTAACTTGCTTATTGAAATATATACTATTATATATGATTGTTTGAAATCAACATGTTTTGTTATTTCATCATTGGAGCCCAATGCTATTTTTCAAAGGTTTGTCATACTCTATTTTGTGAGGTTTCCGATTACAATTTATATTCACCTTGTGTAGTCAGGTCAGCAACAGCAAAACACATGTCTTTCAGTCTGTGATTTTGCTTCACAAATTTGCCACCTAAGTTACAATCTCTTCTAATTTAGGCTATGCAGTATGGACTGATCCCATCTTAAAGGGATGGCTTATATTACAATAATTTTCCTAATTCAGACTAGGTCCTGTTTTCAGGGAAACGCGGTGGTGCCGGTACCGGTAGACAGACTGACTAACACAACTTGAAAAACTGTATGACCTGCACCCGTACCGGACTTCCGTGCCGCCAGGTACTGGTACCTGGACATCCTATCTAATATGGCCAGCATAGTATATATAGTACGGTACCATACTTTAAACCTTCAAAGAAAATATTACGACATACCTGATCCAGTACACTGCGGTGCAACATTGGCACTCAATGAAGCAACAGATCAAACTCGCGAATGAAAAGTGAAACTGCCACGTCCTCTCAAAGTGAGGTAAAAATAGTGTCAGGCAGCAGCCGTCACGCTCCGATGATTCGTATGAAAGTTGGTAATGGGTTTTCTACTCGTTGTGAAGTGATCAATGCTCGCACCTAACTGTCCCCCACGGGGTTCGAATCTGCAAACCCACACAGGGTAATCAGAGGCGCGATGGTATGCGTATCTAGCACGAAGCCTCATACCTCCGAGTCAACTCGGAGAAAATCGACACATGGCGGGTTTGATTTTTGAAAAACGGGAGATTGTCCCCTGCTGCAACTGTCGCCAATGCTTTGCCCACATAGCGGTATAGGCAACGCGTATTTCTGTATTTAAAGCTTCGAATAGGTTAACACCACCAACATGTTGCATAATTTCATAAATATATTGGACCACCAGTTCCAAGTAAATATCATCTTGTTGGACTAGTCTTTGAATATTACAAAACATTGTAGTTTGATGAACAAACACCAAGGCAACACCCTTTCATTCAGATTGCAGGATTGTGACGTTTTAAACCTTACTTGAAGGTCTTTAGGATAGGTTTTACATATTTATCCCGGGGGAGAGGAAAGCCGATAAGACGGCTTATCCATATGGCGAACCACGGCCTCTCGTCTGGTTACCATTCCAAGTCGGGTATGGGATTAGTTTTTTACTGTATTGTTTTGTTTTTCGGAAGCATGGACTTGGTGGTGGAGGAAGCCTTTGCTTTCCTGATTCGCAATCCGTTTTTGTTTGTTTTAATCTAACGTTATTCAGTGTATGTCGTGCAGATTATGGAAAGAAAATTACCATGTTACTGCAAGTAATGTGCTGATAAAGATAAAAATCATTAAAGCTGGACTGGGTCCAGATTTTTCTCGATAAGGTCTGTCAATACAGCAGTCTTCATTAAGATTTTATCTTAAACTGAAAATAATATCCAAATTTCACAAGTTTTCACCTAAATCAGTAAAAGTAGGCAGATTAGTGAGAACCTTGAACAGTTGAAGCTCATTGCAGCTATTCCAGCAATATTCAAATATTAGAATAGATCAAAAACAAATATGAGAGTCCTGATTAGGTACCAGTTACGTTTCATACATGATACTGTTATACTTGAATGCTGGTCCTCCATTGTGCATAAGTTTGCTTTATTTCAGAATTCAGTAATTATCATTAAACTTCAAATTTTGCATTTTCAGATCTTTGTAGCACGTCAATTATAGGATACTACTAGTACTGTAAGCTGGTAGGCTAAAACCCAAAAAGACAAAGAACTGAAGATAAATTTCTTCTGGAAAATATAGCAGGATTATCTGAGTATACTTTTCAATTCAACTGTACAATGGGGAAACCAAGAAAAAGAACAACGGCTAAAGGTACGTTTAGTATAAGATTATTTCGATAATATAATAGAGTCCCCTCCCCGTTATGCGATCATTTATACCAAAATGCTTCTAATATGCTTTGTATTCACAGAAAACACTTCATTTTTTCATTAACATACTCTACAAATCCATCTCAATCACTTCCCTTAAAATCATGCCGGTACCGTGACCGGAAAACCGTTTATACCGCCTCTACTTTCACCATGTCAGTGGGGCAATTGCGATCAACAACGTATATTTGCGATCACTAAAAATCTCGCCAATCGGAGCGCCGACGTTCCTGTTTTAGACCCTACATAGGTATGGAAAATGTTGCGAAATCATCTTTTGGGTGTGCTAACGCGAATACTGTCATCCGACAACTTATTACAAACTTTTTTTTTTTTAAACCGAATCTCACCAACCCAACCCGATTACTGTATTTGATTCTACACGGGACAATTAAAATTGAATAGCATAGCGACTCAACCTTGTCCATTCGATAAACCGATAATAATACCCCTACTTTTTTTTTTATTAGTGATTACAATAGGTAGGTACTTAGGACGATGGTTTGTATTCAATCAACATGTGTATACATTCGCAGTATGGCGAATAGATTCCGTGGGTGACTGGAAAAACAGCCTTGTCTTGTCATATGATTAATTACGCACATCTCTTCACCCCATCACGGCGATGTGTACAAAAATCTTAATCTTTCGGTAGAAAGCCGGTATGTTCACATTGCAGATAACAATATTATCAAATTTATTTCTGCGCTCAAAATTATCGCTTTACAAATGCCAAGAAGTAGTGTTTTTATACAATTCAATGTAATCAAAGCCACAAAGATATACTATTTTTGGCTCCGCCGGAAACGCATTGCTGTTCAATATAATGAGAGGCAAAACCTATATTTTCGATGACTCCCAATGTGCTCTGCAAGTAGTCTATGTCAACTCCTAAACTGATGAATTTAAATAATTACAAATGGTGCTCGTAAAAAATTTTTGTTAACAATAATAAAATTTGACATTGGCGCTAATACATTAAGAATCATGAGGTCGGTCAAAAACATTTAAATCAACAAGAAACATTCAGAGCAGACATTTCGGAAATATACATGTCATGCAATATTTTTAAAACGAATAATGAGAAGAATAAGAGCTTTATTATATTTTGGAGTTTTCTTGATACGTTGTCTAGGCACACCATTCGAAGTAAATGGGCTTTCACTCGGGTCTCGATCTTACATTTTTACTTGATCGCAAATGTGACCAAAGTGGAAATCGCGAGCGCCCTTTTTCACACGTGGAATTATCTACGATGCAATAAAGATAGAGACTCATTACTCCGGCGACGAATAGGAGAGAATATAAGTTGTTCCCACTCCAATTTTCACGGCTCTATCTTTATTTTAACCTCCTCATATGCTTCCGTTCTTCCTGAAATAGAAAAAGAGGTTTCGTGCTCTAAAATTGGTCATTTTCGACCACTAGTGGCGTTTTGACCCAGAAAAATTTTGGACGAAATTTGACGAGAAGCGAGCTGTGGGTAGGCGAGTAGGTATGGATTATGTATACCGAGCGGGAATCTATCACTATTTCTAGTTTGGCCAAAAGGGTGCTGAAAGGTAGTGATCGTAAATGTGACGTGAACGCATATCGGGGAGGGGACTCTATAATGAGCATAGCAATAAAAAATGATTGATAAAAACTGATTATGAAATCAGGATAGAAAAAAAACCTTAGATAAGGTTCAGGACTTTATATTTTACCAGGTGGGATAGTATTTCAGTAGGGCACCGTTCTCCGATTCCAAGATGTCTCGACATTTGCTTCATGAAAACAGAACCCCTATTTGTCTCTGGAACAAGGGTGTCTGTCACGGCATGCATGACCAAAATTGCATTTCTTATCAAAAGGAATGCTACATTATTAAATCTTTTCCTCTGGTAAATTGGATTTTTTTCCCGAGAAATCCAATGATGGTGTTTTTATATTGCACTACCATACTTTTTATTTTATTGCACCATATATCAGCTTGCCAATTTTTGCTTTATGGATGCATGTACTGTCATGTAAAGAAGGGTTTCCACTCACTGTTATAATTACTGTCTTTTATGTGGCGACTATTCTTTGAAATGGAAAACTGTATCGTACTGCTAGGACTGGTCTTAACTATTGCAAGTCCCATTTCAAAATGCCATACCCAACTTAGACTGGTAAGCGAACTAGAGGTCGTGGTTTGCCGTATGACAGTACGGCACACTATACAATTCGGGTGACATTGTCCCGTTTCAGAGAAACCCATTTTACGGATGATCAGACACCTCTCCTTTGGGAGACATCTGGACATTGTTGTCCCTTAATATCAGTAATAATACAGTATAATGAAGTTGCGCAAACTACTACAAAAAAGCGTAATCTAATAACGTCATCATTGAATTCCTTGGGAAAAATAATCCGAATTACCAAATGAAAAAAAATTTTACCGTAGCATTCGAGAGTTTTTAGCAAAAAATGGGAATTTTGGTCATGTGACGGCCGCGATTAACTTAGATTATTATTGAAACAAGCATGGCGTGATATGACGCATCTGACGTGGTCCCAGACGCCCCTCGTTTGTGAGACACGTAGAGTGTTTGTTTTATAGAGCCAAATGGAGGGGAATCCTTGGAATTTGGATAGTGTGTTGTACTCTATGATTAAGGTGCATTATCGGTTTTCCTCTCTCCGGGAATAAATATGTAAATCCCATCATATCACAGGTCCTAGTCCAATAGTCCTTGTAGTCTGGGTTTAAATAAGCTTAATAACAAAATTAAGATTTTGGAATAGGAAATGAATTAATCTTTACATTGTATTAGTTTTCAACCCAGCACAAAATCATGATTGAATTTATTTGAGTATACAGAGTAAACTCACTGACCTTATTCACCATTATATTTATGATGGTTGAATTACAGTAAGCCTGTCGTTGTGCACAGGTTGCAGTAGCCAAAAGACAGCCTTACATATAATATGATAATCAGTTTTGGAGGGGTAGGTGTCACTATGGAGTATAAGCGCTGTTTTGGGGGATTGTGCTGGTGCCAAGCTTCCCATACCGAATAGCGCTGGAGCTACCAGAAATTTTGTTAGCCCAAGCCTCTCTTTTTCTCATTTTGTTTTCACATTTTTTATTTTCTAATACTGGGCCATTCCAAGCAAAAGTTGAATTCCATCAATTTTTTAAAAAGTGCAGTGAAGATAATTTTTTGTATTTTTTGTATAAAAAGACACTTGAATTTTATTGGACTGCATTCATTTCTCCGAAAAAGTTAAAATTTCACCCAGGTTTTTGATGGTTTATAAAAAATGGCCTGAAATGTAGAAATTTTGGTACAATCGACATATTTTGTGATGATTCGTGACACAAAGTGTTTGATTGTGTGGTACAGTTATTTCATATGAAATAGACGCACTGGATTTGAGTTAATAAAGTTTAAATGTTTGCAGTGCTGTAGGGCATTTCTTCACCCATTTAACGATTTATTACCAGAATTTTAAGAGATGATAGAGGCTGCTGTTCCGGAGTAAAAAAATGTCGTGTAGGGTCACGTCCTGCAGTGTCACATACAATATGCACATTATTGGCATGGATTTACAGTGTTACATTAAGTAACTTGAGCTACACATAGAGGGGTCCTTCAGCTACTGCACCAAAAAATATTATGGGCTCCTGCTGTATCATCGCGAAAATTTACAGCACAACACAACGTACTGTTAGTGCATGGTGGATTTGTCGTCCTGTAGTGTCACGCTATATTTTACTATATTTTTGTATCCACTAAGTAAGTCTTGCGTGTAACTTTTGTGCAATTTTTTACATATTCAATAATGCAACTGATTGGACAATGAAACAAAACATGTAGCTGAAAATGTGAAAATATATAGCATCTAACAACATGCAAAATTTCTGGAATTGTCCTGTAGTGTCACTTGAAATAGTCCTGCTTCATATGAATAATAATAATTCTGTCTAGCTATATTTTATTTTAATGGAATTTCAAATAATAATGTATAAGTTTCGAGTTAGATTTGAGATTAGTTTTGATATTTGTTCTTCATGTCTATTTGTTTGAGCATTGCTCTCTTATTTCTACAAGTTTCAGACAGAGAATCGTCAGTGAAACCTAAGTTAGTTTATGTCAAGTATTTCAGAAGGGAGCCCATTTTTGATTGACAAGGGATAAATACCCTGGGAAAAAACATATCCGGCAATGTAACTAGGAGGAAAGGGAATTTTCTAGTGAAAGTCAAATCAGTGAGTGAGTGCCCGTAACTTTGCTCAGAGTTGAGTCTCCTGTACTTCTGAGTGAGTGCCCGTAACTTTGCTCAGAGATGAGTCTCCTGTACTTCTGAGTGATTGTCTGTAACTTTGCTCAGAGTTGAGTCTCCTGTACTTCTGCGTGAGTGCCCGTAACTTTGCTCAGAGTTGAGTCTCCTCTACTTCTGAGTGAGTGCCCGTAACTTTGCTCAGAGTTGAGTCTCCTCTACTTCTGAGTGAGTGCCCATAACTTTGTTCAGAGTTGAGTCTCCTGTACTTCTGTGTGAGTGTCTGTAACTTTGCTCAGAGTTGAGTATCCTGTACTTCTGTGTGAGTGTCTGTAACTTTGCTCAGAGTTGAGTCTCCTGTACTTCTGAGTGAGTGCTCGTAACTTTGCTCAGAGATGATTCTCCTTTACTTCTGAATGAGTACCCGTAACGTTGCTCAGAGATGAGTCTCCTTTACTTCTGAATGAGTGCCCGTAACTCTGCTCAGAGTTGAGTCTCCTGTACTTCTGAGTGAGTGCTCGTAAATTTGCTCAGAGATGAGTCTCCTGTACTTCTGAGTGAGTGTCTGTAACTTTGCTCAGAGTTGAGTCTCCTGTACTTCTGAGTGAGTGCCTGTAACTTTGCTCAGAGTTGAGTCTCCTCTACTTCTGAGTGAGTGTCTGTAACTTTGCTCAGAGTTGAGTCTCCTCTACTTCTGAGTGAGTGTCTGTAACTTTGCTCAGAGTTGAGTCTCCTGTACTTCTGAGTGATTGCCCGTAACTTTGCTCAGAGTTGAGTCTCCTGTACTTCTGCGTGAGTGTCTGTAACTTTGCTTAGAGTTGAGTCTCCTGTACTTCTGAGTGAGTGCCCAAAACTTTGTTCAGAGTTGAGTCTCATGTACTTCTGAGTGAGTGTCTGTAACTTTGCTCAGAGATGAGTCTCCCTTACTTCTGAGTGAGTGCCCGTAACTTTGCTCAGAGTTGAGTCTCCTGTACTTCTGAGTGCGTCAGTGACCTTGTCAGTGACCAAATTTTCTTATTGAGAGAAAGCAACTAATGAGTTATACACAAATAAACAGGCATGAAGTACCGCAGCATATGCACAACATGGCCAATGTTCCCTTGGGAATCCTGGGAAAATTACAGAAGATATATATAATCTTCAGGGAGACGCTTACTTTTTTCTGTTTATACAACGCTCACTTGTGCCTTTTGATACGAACAAAGGCATGTACAAGTACAAGCCACTGAAATCTCACAATTTTAATTAGTATCCTTTGGGCAAATCGTTGTTCGCTTGTGTACCCCCATAATCACCTTGCATGTTGTACTTAATAGGACAAAATAAGACACGGGAACTGCAAATATATGTACTGTAGTTGTAGTTAAAGCTTGAAAATGTCTCTTTCTAAAGAGTTTTAAACTAAGGTCCTTAAATTTAATTAACATCGAGGGAATATAATATTTCAAGGCAGATTAGAAGCTGTGAAAAGAATTTCTTTATTTAATCTAATGTAACCCTTAAAAAAAAATTTGTACATGTACCTCAGTTTGGGAACACCCTCTCGGCACTATGCCATCATGTGCGTACCTTAACAAATGAATTTATATCAGACATCCCTCCTTAGTACTTACTGAACCTTCATTGCAAGTTAATGCTCATGGCATGCCTTTCTATTTCTGTTAATGACATCACACGTCTGCCTTCTCTCTCTCTCTGACGCGAGCGTGATTATCTTGAATAGCATTAACACTGCAGCTGTGTCAAAATAATTCCCAGATAGTCTCTGTGCTTTCATCAACAAAGAAGTAGTTTTAGTATGAAGCTGGACGAGTTTTATGAGCAGGGATGAACAAAGGAATATTTTGAGCTGCGCAAAATTTTAATAGTGGGGGGGGGGGGGGGGGTTCAGGGCAGAAATACAGAAATATTATTATTCTTTGGTAATTTAGTACAGGGTGGTCCAAATAAATAAAACCCAATAATTCAATTAGCAAATTTTGTAGGGATTCATTTAATTTGGGACAACGTTATTATCATAATATATAATGTACCGGTATAATATAAACTATTAAAATGTGCTCACAAAGGGGGGAATTCGTTGTTTTTTGGAAGGAAATTTTTTGTTGTGGCACTAATAATATTTATTTATCTATTTTAATCGGTAAGTATGTTGATAGGTATTTGTCAGTTTGTCTTTCTGTTAGATGCACGCGATATCTCACGTAAGCGAGATTGGATCTGCTGCAGATTTGTATGGTGCATTCATCATATCTCGGACCAGAAGCCTATTAATTTTGGGCGAATTATGTCGTATAATTAGCGAGTTATCAATTAATTAGTGATGGGACACAAGGTGTCACTATGGAATGAGAGCGCTGTTTTGGGGGATCCCCTAACTTTCGATCGATAAGTCCTCGGCCTCTGACTGATATACTCGTTTCATAATTGTTATGTAATGAAATTGCCACAAATTCCCACAAAATTTTTTGTTGTGGCATTAATAATATTGTTTAGGTATTTGGTATGTTGTAATATATATTAATGTATACATTATACACGATCCAAACTTTGCTCTGTTTCTGGGTTACAAGGATGCTGAAGCAAAAGTACAGATACCTATTCTATTTAATTCTTGGGTCACAATAACACAATTATATTCCTGTAATGTTTTGTCTGAGAAAGGTCAATCCTCCTCGAAAGTAGAAATGCAATCTGTGCTCTAGTTAGGGTTCTTTCTAAGATTATACAAAATAATCGAAACATAGTTTTTTTAAACAAAGTAAGGTGGAATAAAGAACTTCAAAATATGGTAAAAGGCTTTGAAAACTTAAATTATAAAGTTGGAATAAGTACAGAAGCTGGAATGGTCAGAACTGAGTAGTCTATTATTCTAAACACATATTCTCGAATTTGGAATACCAGATTTATTGAACATGAATTGTACATATTATGGATCATTATTACTTATCGATCTTTAGATCGGTATAGAGTCATGAATCGAAACCGCAGTTTCGATCGATAAGTCTTTGGTCTCCGACCGATATTCTCGTTTTGTTGTTGTTGGAATTGTTATTGTTAAAAAGTCGCTTTTTCATTAACAACTGGACCAATTGCTTTGAAATTTTCAGTGCTTAATAATATTTTTTTCTAGAAGGCTATTTCTTTTATTTCAAAAATTTCAGTGAACTCTATGGGATTTGTTTTTTGTGTGCAATGACAATAAAATTGCGAACCTTTTGGCATTTCTGCTGCTATCTTGCGATCAGTCGAAGTCATGAGGACTGCAGTACTTTGAGTTTGCCTTCATATTCATATATTTGAGCATCGCTTTCTTGTTTTAAAAATTGAATACCCCCGCATATAACCCGAGCTCAAACTCAAAAAAAGAGGTTGGCTTTAATCGCATAACTCTGATCGCACAATAGCATCCATTTACTGTGTTAGGTGCACAGTGTGTGTTATGATTTGTAGGGTCGGCATATACGGCATATATATAGCTTTATGGTAGTGGCCAATCCGCTTCACCAGGTATCTCTATGGTCAATTAATTAACTTTCCGAATACAAACTGGAATAATGGTTTGAATTCATCATGCTAAACAGAAAACATGTAGAAATTGATTACAGAGTATCCATAAAATCCCTTTACAATTTCAATTTTGTTAGGAAGTAAGTTCTCAATATATCCTAACCAGGTTTGTTGTTTTTTAATCAGTAATTATTCAAGTATTTTTACTTCATTTAATACATTTGTGAGAGCCAAAACAATATATGGTATCGATAAATTCCCTTTGCAATTGGTCATAGCTTGGGGTTGATCTACATTTAATGAGTTTGAATTTTGAAATGTAAGTAGGTTGAAATAAACAGTGACTTCATTGGTTTTCTACTAGAAATTGAAACAAGTTATTTTTGATTATCTTTTTCGACTGCAATCCCAAATATGAAATTTTGAATCGATTCTAATCCAGAAAAAACTAGAATAATTTATTTCAGATGATTTTTCTTGACGGTGTATTTATACACCTTATTGTTTACTCCCTGGACAATCAGCTACTGTTCATTAACACAAATATTATATCTGTAACGTTTGACTTTCCAAATTCGACAGTTCATTATGTTCGTATGAGGAAGGTAACTATCTATAGTCAGACGAAACTTTACAAAAAAGTATTTATGTTAGTGTACGTACAGCAAAAGCAGATATTGCCAAAACCAAATACGGAATATTCAATGCATTTTAAATTTGGGTCACGTCACGTTCATGTGGAAAATTCATAAATCCCTATATAAACTTAAAAACCTAAAAGTTATTTTTTTCTCTGATTTTTGTCGTCAGATGAGATATTGTACTTTTGACTTGCTTGTCTGACTGCTTGAAGTCTCCAATTTTTAAATAAAGAAATCAAAACTTTCCATATCGAATAAATGTATTCAAATATTCGACTCGTTTTGGACATCACTGCGCAAGACTTACCAGAATATATTATGTAAATTAAAAAAATTATTTTACGAATTTTGTAGCTTACTTGATCCCCTCCCCTTACAGTTATTATTCACTTGTGCTTAAAATTTCCTCCCTCTGATTGGGAGATGGTTTTTAATATTATGACATAACAATGTCTTCAATTCATCCTGGAAATCTTCACGGGACAGGGGATCGTACGAACAAGTCACGATACCACTATGCGCGCCAGAGAGTGCAAGGTTTGAAATAATTTTGATATGAAATATTTTTTAATTAAGGCCGACCCCCTTGGGCAGGGGGAAGTTTTTTTTCGCGACCCAGCGGAACTAAAATTAAAATGAATTACCATATTTCCCGGCGAATAAGTCGCTTTTCTAGACCCAAATTTTTGGCGAGTATGATCATTTTCATATGGTGGTGTTGGTGTCGCCTTATTATTGAATCCGGACAATAAAATACCTTCATTTTTTAGGCCTAAAAACGGGCCTTGTCTTATTTGCAGGGTAGACTTATTCGCCAGGAAATACGGTAAATTTGATAAAACGGAAAATATGGAATAAAACTTTGATTTTTGATCAAAAATACCGTAGTTTAAAATTTATTTGCAGAAGAATAAATAATTCCTGATCATTGTCCATCTTTTATAAAAATTACATGAGAAATGCTACTGGAGGTAATTCAAATTATAGTGATGTATCACACGCACTGACTAAGAAGTAAAGTGGACTTATAAAGGAAGTAAAGTATCAGATGACCACTGTCAAGAGTTACTACTGAGTCTATTTAAAACAGACATGGGCAAAGTACGGCCCACAAGCCGAATCCGACGCGTTGGGTAATTCAAGTTCGCCTGATGCTGCCACAATCAAACTGAAATCTAATTTAGATATTTTAGCTAAAATTATCTCAAGCTATCCATTGAGATTGCGGTTAAATTTAAATTCGGCTCAAGGCTTATTGCTTCAGCTTTGTAATATTGTAAATATTCTTCATAAAATGTAACTTGTTACATCACACTTCATGGCCCGTTAGTCTTAAGTGGGCAAAAATTTTGGCCCCCGGTTTGAAAACTCCTGTTTTAAAATAAACGCACAAGATTATGCGGCAGTAATGCCAATTGACGCAGAGGTTTTGGGCGAATCATGTCGATATGATCAAAATTTGTTAAAACTGTTTTCAGAAGCCCAGAAATCAAAGATGGAAGAGTCAGATGGTGCAAGAAGAGAGGAAACTGCGCGAAAGCAAACAAATAATGGATTGATTGTCATCCTCATATTAATGATTGTACTGACATGGGGCATCGCAGCAACTGCATACTTTGGAGTTATCGACTATAAAGGCTTAGTGGGTGAGTTACAGCTAGCTAGATAGGACTTGGATGAAATTTACAATCGATTTTATTGTTGTCGAAGAATGGTTTATGCGCAGCCACGAGTCTGTTATGTTTTACTCAACCATTTAGTCCAGTGATTCACAAAGGGTGGGGCACGCCGCACAGGGGGGGAAGGGGTCATAAACAATATTTCGAGAGGGTGTGACGCTAAATCAAAACATAAGTTAGATTTAATCTTACTCGCCATATTTTGGATATTTACATTCCATCCACGTATTTTCAACGTGTTTTTAGAATAAAACATTTTTTCGCCTTACTAACTGTTATTTGTAGCTTATAGGTAGCTAGTTATTTTTGAAAGGGGCGTGAGACAAATTCCAAAAAGGGGCGTGGCTTAAAAAGTTTCAGATCCACTAATTTAGTCTTTTCGTGTATGTGACTGGTAACTGAAAGAGAGGCCATGGTTTGATTATGATTAAGTTGTCGTATTGGTTTCTCACTCTCTCAGGATAATTATGAAAAGCATGATCTGATCTGTATTGCAGTTTAATTCAATCTAAACTGGGTATGGAATACTGAACCTAAATATTCTGGTATTTTAAAACAAGGAATTCCCTCGAATACTGTGAGATATTCGTGACTGCTTGCATAGGTCCCTATTTTGAACGAAATACATAAACTAAGCCATACCAGTTCCAAGACTGTGCTATTTCCATGCGTTATTTTATCTTTATCTTATTTCTGAAGTCTTTTCTCTCTCTCTCTCTCTCTCAGTCCGGGGTTCTCGAATCAAAATAACAGATGCTGCTGGATATGCATCAGCGCTCTATCCTTTCCAGTATGATTCTGCCAGACATCCGTTGAAAGCCATCGGAAAATTTTTAACAAGCATAGATGATTACATCACAAACTTCTTATTTTCATCTGAAGGTCAGAAAAGTCATTTGATCATTCTCAAGGTCGCTTAGCCTTTTCCAAGGTCGTTTGGCCATTTCCGAAGTCGAGTAACTATTCACAAAGTCACTTGACTGTTTTCAAGGTTACTTTCATTCTCTAAGTTGCTTCGCTATTCTCAATGTCACTTGGCCATTCTCAGGGTCATTTGGCTATTCTCAAGGTCGCTTCAATATTCCCAAGGTCACTTGGCCATTTTCAAGGGCATTTGATTCAAAGGTCATCTGGCCATATTCAAGGTCATTTTACTCTTCTCAAAGTCACTGAAAATACATGGAAGGATTTATAAACTTTTGATAATTGTAAATCCCTAGATTATGGCAACGCGAGGGAGCCAGGGTCATTTTGGAATGCCTTTGGTATTAACTCCCCAATCTCCACTCCTCTGGATAGCAATTGACATTACTCCAGAAGTATATGCCCCAAGAGGGCGAACACCAGAACGTAGTATGTGTACCAGGTTAGGGTTAGGCCATAATTTCAGGTACAAATACTACGGGAGTCACTTGGCTAGTCCCCAAACTCGTAATAAAACTAAAATAAAGAAAATTGAAATGAAATTTTGGCCTAACTGGCCAAACATACGATGGTACACATACGATGTTCCGGTGTCCGCCTTCTTGGTGCACATACTTCTAGAGTGCCCAATTGACTTATGACTTGATACTATCCAACTCAATACTGTCAGGGAAACAGAATCCCACTTATTGATAGGTATTGAATTTCATCCTATTCTTCTAATTTCTTTTCTATTCTTTATTCTTCTCTTTCCTTCCTTCAGTTTCTACGAATTCTCTGAAAAAGCATCGGCCCATCGTGCGGACTATTCCTCTCAATAAAGAATCAAGTATGGAGTTATTGCTAAACGAAAATAGTTTCATAGACCAGGGGTGCACAACTCAAATAAAAACATGTGCCAAATTTCGCAAAATAATCTTGTCGCGTGCCACGCACAATGGTTGGTATTGCAACTCCCGTAAAACACACATCAAACAAATTTTAAAAATAATACATAAAAATGAATATGTATTTATTGAAACAATTTATTGTCCTGAAAAACTGCTGATTTTGATATAAACGTGATATTTTAATGTATATCATAAAATTTTTTTTATACAAATCTGTTCGTGTGCCACGTTTGAGCATATGGCGTGCCAAATTTGGCACGCGTGCCCCGTGTTGTGCACCCCTGTCATAGACATTATCAAAATTAGCTTCATGTTTTTTTTCACTTTGAGCAGGGCTTTGTATAAGCAGACAAATAGCTAGTAGCTAGCGAGTTTAGAACGGACTGGGCTTAACTGTGTTACATATCTCGGTTTCGAATCCCATTTTTTTGTCATTTTTTTTTTCAAGAGTGACGCTGCTAGATAACCTGTGTTGGTTTTCCCCCGCCTTTCAACCTGAAGTACTCACTGATTCGTGAATATTTTCAGCATGGTGAAAGAATAAACTAGTATTGATTACTGCAGTGGTTCCCAACATTTTTTGTTAAATTCCCCCCTTGTCTATTCTGGAACCCTTTATTTCTTCTTTGTTGTGCATGAAAAATACTTATTCACTCATTAAATCATTGATGGATCTTGAATTAGTGTCATGGGCAGGTTGCAATTCAGTTTTTGAGTTTATGATATGCACACAAATAAGTATCAAAGTAATGTGTGATAAAAAATTTGAGAATATTAGTAATGCTACAGCAAATATGAAGCTGAACCCCCCAAAAAAAATCTGGTACTTCCGAAGTATTTGAACCAAGGTGTTACGAGTTCGGGGACTAGCCAAGTAACTCCCCTTGTATTTGTACCTAAATTTATGGCCTAATCCTAACCTGGTACACATACTACATTCCGGTGTTTGCCATCTTGGTGCACATACTTCTGGAGTACCAAATTTTGGATGCCTATTTTGAGAGTCATCCATGCCACTCCCGTTTTTGTACAGTTCAAATAGTTAATGGAGTCAGGAGTTATATTATTAATGAAGAATTAAATCATATTACTGATACAGAGAAATATTTCCTTCCAAGAATGAAAAAGGTCCTCCCTTGTTTTGAAACGTTAATTTGCTTATATTTATTATTTTTTTTTCTCTAGATATAGTGAAGCGAGATACATCGAAGTCAGAATCTGTCGTCTCAGATGATTCCAACCCCACAAAAAAGCCAGCGGAAGAAAAGGATGTAGGTAAGGCATGAAAGTATACATGTTCAATTATTTGTCAAGTTATTTTTTTGCTTGAAATTAATTTGAAGCAAGTTCACAATTAAAGTTACGGGCACTCACAGGATCACTGAGAAATAAGAGACTAATGTCCGAGTAAAGTTATGGACACTTAATGAGAACTCACTCATAAGTGGATGAGACTCATCGATGGCGTCCATCGCGTCCAGCAATCCTTGTTGACGCAAAACAATTATAGCTAATGTAAATTCACAAATGACGAGAGAAAATTTCAAAGTTCTCAATAATGTCTTTGCAATGAGGGCATGTCTTGTATGATAAGCATGTGTGCAACCGCTTGCATGTGCGATATTTAGCATGACAACCATACCCAACGTCTTCTTACTCAGCTTTCTAGGGTTTCCATCCTTGACAAGGCTCTGTACAGGCAGCCACTGATAATGTAGAGATTATTTGGAACGAAATCTTACTTGTTTCGCATTGCCTGTCCAAATACTTTACACCCTGGGTGTGGTAGTGGGCACAGGATTTGGACCTAAGATTTTTTTTTTTTGAGGCTAAAATAGTCGAGTTCATTTCAACCAAATGGCGATGGGATCTACAGCAGGGGTTCCCAAACTTTATTGGCCGCGGGCCAAAATTAGAATCGAAAGGGTGTTCGCGGGCCGGAAGAGTGTAGTGCCCGAAAGTGTGCAACGGTTTAGCTGGGGTTCTGTGGATTCACATTTGACATTTTTTTAAACATGTTTGTTTGATTCATAATGCCGCTTTATGTCGTATTGTTTTATAACTTGAATAGTTCGTCGGCAAAGTGGACAAATCGCTGAAGTGTGATTCTTTTCAATACAGAAATACGAACGATGCCATTTATCGGAGTAACATCTGTTTTCAGAGTCTGGTATATTATTTGACATCTCTAACCTTACTTATACGGCTGATAACTAAATTACTGCCCTATGTAATCCTAATACGGTACGTATAATTGAGATACCGGCATAATCAAATTGTTACCATGAACACGAGCTTAAACTGTGATAATGACATAACAATTGGCGGTTTCTAGATTGTAAAAAGGTAGAAACAAAATATATTTCATTGTTTCACTTAAGCTTGGTGGGCCATTTTAAATCGTTACGCGGGCCGGAGTTGGGAACCCCTGATCTACAGGGTGACCATAAAGTCCCTTTACAATTTCAATTGTGTTATGAAGTCAGTTCATAATATATCTTCACCAGGTTTGTTGTTTTTTAAAAAGTTAGTAGTCACTTCTGTTACCCACTAGGCCAAATGTATTCGGAACAGTAGAATATTCAGTTTTGGCTATATGGCATTTTA
Organism: Styela clava; assembly: GCF_013122585.1. NCBI lineage: Eukaryota > Metazoa > Chordata > Ascidiacea > Stolidobranchia > Styelidae > Styela > Styela clava. The sequence goes on along the minus strand of NW_024102834.1, from coordinate 20,377,715 downwards.
CTCACAATCACCACAATTTATGTCATAAATTAACCCGTCATCCCTTTTGTGAATCGTAAGCGTTTGGAAGTCACTCATCCATGACTTTTTATTCGAATAGCTCGTTAAAGTTTTATGGTTTCCATTTGACTGATTGGCCACGTCATTGAACCAATGGTATGAATGGTTCAGGCATGACTGAAGCTAAAAATAAAAAAAACTACGTTCAGTGAAAATTTTATGAAATATAAACTGATATGTTCAAGTATGTGAACCAAGATGGCGGACACCTGAACATATTACGTTTACCAGGTTTAGAGTTAGGCCATAATTTTATTCCAATTTTCCTTATTTTAGTTCTATTTAGAGTTCGGGGACTAGCTAAGTGACTTCCATAGTATTTGTACCTCAAATTATGGCCAAACCATGACCTGTTACACATACTACGTTCCGGTGTCCGCCATCTTGATTCACATATTTTGGGAGCTCCCGAATTTATGTTTTGTCTTTCACTCTCAACAAGACTCATGCATGCATCAACTGATATTTAGGGTGGCTTTATTTTGGCAAAAAAAATCCGAAAATTTGATATAACGACACCTATTTGGTATCTTGGTACGCATACTTCTGGAGGTCCAATGGGCCATATTACCAAATTCAGTCATCTAGCTGGGCCACACAAAAAATCTCAGTTTTCTGTACTTCCGAAGTATGTGCACCAAGATCACGTACACTGGAATGTAATATGTGTACCAGGTTACGGTTAGGCCATAATTCCAGGTACAAATACTACGAGAGTCACTTGACTAGTCCCTGAACAATAGAACTGAAATAATGAAAATTGGAATAAAATTATGGCCTAACCCTAACCTGGTACACATACTTCGTTCCAGTGTCCGCCATCTTGGTACGCGTACTTCAGGAGCACCAAAAAACCTTATGTATTTATATTCATGTGAACGCCTCTTTAAATATAAACTGTTGGATTGGGATTTTATGCTTGATGGGGAAACATTTAAGTGTTGACAAGGGTCACACTTGGTGAGAGCTGGTTGTGGCCCACTAGCACACCTCTGCACTAGATTATCACATCTATTTTTTATATGGTGCTTATTCATGGCTTTTTAATGAGTCAATATTATATTATTCTTGTTCCATACATTTTTATTTGAGAGTAATGCTGATGCATTGCCAGCAACCCTGCCCTATTCAAGGAAAAAACAGCATTTTTACACTCAAGTACAAAATTAAACATTCCTACCCAAAAACAGTAAATTTCTAACTGGTTAGGAAACACACTGTTCATATTTATCGCAGTCCACCATCCCACCCCTTCATAACTGACTGAAAGTGAAATATTTTCATTAATTTTATTCATTCGTTTTTCAGCCAAAGCAAGTGATCCATCTAACGATAAAGATAAACCAAGAAAAGCAAAGGTAAGGGATATGATTTTCATACGCAGAAGGTGGCGGTGTGGCTCAACGTGCTACGCTACGCGTTAGGAATACGTCACCACAACTCTGCATTGGTTCGCAGGTTCGAATATTGCTGGACTCCTCGCCACTGTAGGGTGATTCACATAACCACTTGTCGGTTACGGCTTCATCCACCATCAAGTCCATGCTTCCGAAAACAAATACCTAATCCCATACCCGACATGGAATAGTAACCGGACAAGAGGCCGTGGTTTGCTATATGGTTGAGCGGTCGTATGGACTTTCCTCGCCCCCAGGATAAATATGTAAATCCTATTCTAAGTGAAAGGGACTCATCTCTAAAGTAGTCTCTTTCCTTAGCCGAAGTTGAAGAGACTCGTCTCAAAGAAAAGTTATGGTATTCACTCAGGTGTAAAAGAGACTCATCTCTGAGCTAAGTTACAGCACTCACTTGGGGATAAAGAAGACTCATTCCTAAGCATGTAACTTCTGGTGTCTAAATTGGTCTCTGATTGAGCGAATTAGATAAGTATCTGACTCCAAAAACAGAATATATAGTAGGTTACGTGTTCAATTTGAGATATCTGTTAATTTTATATAACAGTAAGGATCTGACCCATTTGCCTGTAAAGATTTTTATTTCCACAGATAATATATCACAATAAATTGACTTACAATAAAACACACTCACAATCGTGAAAACCAAGTCGGTGATGAATTAGCATTGTTGCATCGAAATTGAAATAGAAAAGCCGGTTGCTGTATCGAACGGATAGAAAAGCCGGTTGCTGTATCGAACGAATTGAAATAGAAAAGCCGGTTGCTGTATCGAACGAATTGAAATAGAAAAGCCGGTTGCTGTATCGAACGAATTGAAATAGAAAAGCCGGTTGCTGTATCGAACGAATTGAAATAGAAAAGCCGGTTGCTGTATCGAACGAATTGAAATAGAAAAGCCGTGAAAACCACGATCAAATGTCTATTTAAACGGTAACATCTTTTTCATCTCGCTCGCCAAAAACGGTACCTTTCTTTATTATCCAAAAATCTCGTTTCCCACGGAGCAATTTTTGCTCATATCTAGAATTCGGTACCCTTCTTACAATAATTACACTTGTTTATAGGTTACCTGACATGGGAAATATCCATTTCTCATACACGAGAAAGATCTAGACTCAATATTTCGAATGATCTAGAAAGATCTCTTCAATATTTCGGTTGTTTATGGGTCACCCGACATGGGAAAATATCCATAGAAAGACTAGATCTCTTCAATATTTCGATTACGTCAATTATTATATAGAATTTGACTTCCATTATCCAAATTATTGGTTAATTTGTTACACATTCCTGGCACCACAAGTGAAATATTTTAAAAGCACATATTAAAAATTAACCGATAATTGTAGAAATATAAGAATGAAATCGAAATTATCATGACAGTAATCAAATCTCGTAACTTTTGAAGATGGCAATTTGAAATGTCAAAGTAATTTGTTTGAAAACTGTCGGATGAAGAGCAAAACATCCACTACGAAGAGCAAGAAAAAAATGGTCAAACACACGACAAGACAAATTCCTTAATTTTGGATATTTAAAATGGCAATTGAAAGATTTATATACAAGAAGAAAAACATGAAATTTTGAGCACTAATTATACATGCAAGAATTAAAAACATACAACTTAAGAACTCATTGTAGCCCCATTTATTATGATTCTGACTTGGGGTCTTTTCAAATTATAAGGATGAGACATTTGTATTGTGAAAGGCATTTGAATTGTGCAATTCAGTGAAACAGTAATGGTATTATTATACCTTCTTCTCACCTACACGACTTTCAAAATTGTGAGCACTTGTTTAATGTACGATTTACTATTAGATAAATTAGGCGATAATGACTTTAAAAAATGAAGAAAAGATGGTTTATTGATTCCCAAAAACAAAAAAAATCTTACAATATGACTGTATTGTAGGTCTTTACGTTATCAGTGTTAAACCTTATTAAACATAAGGCTTTTTGGTAGGTCGTTACGTTTCAGTGATTGCAACTAGGTAGGTCTTTACGTTTCAGTGATTGCAACTAGTATTGTTACTACTCATTCTACATTTAATTGTCTGTACCATTTGCAATAATAATGGGGGGGGGGGGGGGGGAAGATTTAGATGTAAAACACAATAATTTGTCATGAAATTTGAAAAATACAACAAATAGACGAGCGTTGTAAAACCAATAAAAGAATGCAACAATAAAATTAATTTTGAGACATCGGTACCGTGATATTTCCTATTAATCTCATAAATTCAATAAACTGCAGAAAGAATTAAGATAACTTTTGTGAAAACTTTGTGCACTTTATTTGGAGATAACTTGGTGGAGAAAACAAAAAAAAAAATGATTGGAGTACTCCATTTGGGGAATCATTGGTTGAAAAAAATGATTGAGGGGAAAAAAATAAGGCTTAAAAAAACTTGTGAGCCTTTGGATCCAAAAAAAAAAAAAAAAATGTTAAAAAAAAAAGGTATTTATTTTCTTGATTATACTTTCTTGATTATGTAACCTGTCATTGTCTTTTATCAGGTCATGAGTTTTGTTTATCGCCGCGAGCGCTATAAGTTTTTATTTATTCGCTTCCGCTATCCGACACGAGATTTAAGACCTCGACATTTCCACCATTGCTTCTGAGGTGTTGCATAGCATTGGCCCTCTCGTTTACTGGGGTACGCGTGACTCTCGGTTGGTGGTGGACATGCGTACGTCTGGAATGATTTCCGTTCGGTTCACGGGAGCGGGTACGTCGATATCTGGGGCCTTCCTGTTCTCTGGAGTGCTTGTACGTCTGTCGGGAGGAGAGGGACGCCCCCCAAAGATTCTATCCCTTATTCTTCTCCCGACAGAACTTCGGATTCCACTTCCAGCCAAAGTTACAGTCCTGCCGTAAGCAAAAATAATAGACAGAATTAGCCCGATCAGTATTACAATGGCAAGGAATTTATTGCCTATTCCACTAAGAAAAGATATCAATTTTTTTTAATATGTTTAGCTAGTATTTTCAGGGGAAGTGCAGGATTAGCACTAGTTGTTTCCTGTTCGTCATTAAAAGAATTGGCATAGTCAATTAGACTTTTAGTAAATATGGAATTCTGGCTTATGGACATTAGCATTGAATCTATGTCGTTAGAACGCGGTACGTCGTTCTTGAAGAATTTTGACAATGAAGTAAGATAATTTGTATTGTAAGGATTTATTTTCTTAGTTGTTAGGTAAGGGTGAATTTTCTTTGGGTTTGTGGTTTTGTTTTGTAGAATTCCCTTTTGATAGCTATAATAAGTGTTATTCATTTTAAAGGTAACGAACTCCTGTGGTTCGGTACTATAAAAGTTTATACCTGGAAGAATTCTTCCCGAAGACAAGTATTGGGCGATAACTGTAGTGTTAGTGTTATCAGTATAGTTAACTAAGGGACGAGTAGAATATAACTCGTTAGGTAATATTAGACTATTTAAGAGACTCGCTTTTATGGGTTGACACAAAAGGGTGCCCAGCACGTCGCCTCTGTTAACCGCAAAGAGATTATTTGTTCCCAAAATTTCGTTCAACACATCCGACGGGTACGTTTTCGCTAAAACTCTATAAATTTTAGATAATATTCGTTCGGTCTCACATTCCAATTTAAAGATTTGGCTCTGTAATTTCGCGGACAGAGCGGTTTGTGAGTCTGCGACATTTTGTATCATCAACGTTAATGCCGTCGAAATGTCTGCGTGATCAGCAAACTCACGTAACACGTTGACTTTCTTTAATAAACTACAATTCTTGACTTGAACCAAAAGTTCGTTTTCAAGGCAGAAAATACTGCCAAAGCAATCAGTCGTTAATTCGTTACACACTGAAAAGGAATGAAAGGTCATATGTAAATCGTTTAGTTCTACAGCATATATGTCATTAGTGTTGTTTACATGTGCAGTTAGCGAAGAGTTTATTTCCTCCGCTTTGTTTGGACATTTTTCGAATTTTGCATCGTCAAATAAAAGTGTATAACTACCAATTTGGCAGGAAGATTGATTTACAGAGCAATTTGCGCTGTCAGCTAGAGGAAAAATAATTTTTGAGTTTAGATGGTCATACATTACATAGGATGTTAATAGGGCAATATTTTCAGTTGTTCCGGAATCAGTTGTGGGCCATTTATAGTTGATAACCGGTTTATTCTCGGTTACCCATAGATCATTGGTTTTCTGAACAAACTTACCGAATTGATTCGATTCGTGAGTCTTAAACCAGTTTCTGCAATTTTGTTCGGACGAAGGTACTCCTGATTTTATTTTGGTAAAGTGAGTCTTAGCTCCAAAGAAATAAAAGTGACTTTTCCATTCAGTTATACTAGTTTGGCAAGCTCTAATTGGAATTTTAGTATGCAATTTAGGTGCGTGATAGACTTTAGCTTGACATTTCACTATGTGTTCGGATTTGTGTTGTTTGCAAGACTTATCATCCGATATGTCGTACTCTTGATTGATTTTGTCATTTTGGCAGATATAGCCATGAACCTCTGGATTTCCAAAACATAGCCATGGTAATTGCATAAAAACTAGAAGTAATAGTATAATGGATAAATACCTGAATTCTTGATAAAATTCTTGTCCCACCATCCTGCCACGTTTCAAATAAATGATTTCTCTATCGGATTTGTCGGTCCGGGTTATTTCGTCATTGTCCGAATTTTCCTCTTCCTTTTCCTCTAGACTTCCGTCTCTGCCTGTCCATACCGGTCTGGCGGACGTACTGTCCGGCCGTATCTGGTCTTGGGCTGGTTCTCCTTCTTCCATAGGATGTCCTCTGTCGTTGGACTCGTGAATTCTGAAATAAAAGGTTCATTGTTATTCTTGGGAGTAATTACTGTTTTTATTGGTGGTTTTTCAATTTCAGTGAGAAAATTTTGGTTTTCCACGTCATGTTTTTGTTCAGGACGTTCTTCCTTATCTGTTTCAAAAATAGTAATTTCAGCAGGTTTTAATTGGTTAATAGAAACTCGTTCTTACCCTTATTTTTTTTATAGTGAAAGCATTAAAAACTCGTTCTTATACCCTTATTTTTTTTTATGGAAGATTTTTCCAAAAAAACGTTTTAATTTAGAACATAACTGTAAGGGTCAAAATCTTGGTTATGTCAGAACTTTCCACTAATTCTCCAGGGAGTCTCAGTGTTCTCCCATATGCAAGTTCGGACAATGAAAATCCGTTTAATTTCGGAATGGACCTCAAACCTAAAAGGACGTATCCCAAGTTTGATGACCATTCACTAGGGTTTTCCTGACACTTCAAACCAAGTTTAATTCTCTATGAATTCGTTCTATTTGTCCGTTTCCCTGCGGCATATATGGCAATGAAAATTTATGTTTTATTCCTAAAAAATTCATAAATTGAGCCCAATTTACTTCTGAAAGAGGAGTAATTGTCACTCTTAAGGAGAGTTGGACACCCAAATCTGGCAACCCAATGCAATAAAAATGTATCTATAAGAGTTGAGGCGGTCAGATCACATATCGGGATCGCCTCTATCCAACGTGTGTACGGTCAATCATCGTAAAAATATAAGTAAAACCTTTGCTTGGTACAAATGGTCCAACAATATCTATTGAACCTCTGAAAATCTTTCATTAGGAATAGGAATAGATGACAGTTGAGATACAGTGTGTCTAAAGATCCTGTTTTTCTGACATTTCAAACAAGATTCACATAATTTGTAATATCTGCATGCATTTGTGGCCATACGTAACGTTCTGAAATTAAATTATTGGTGCTTTTAATACCTGGATGACAAAGTCATGTATTTTGTCGAAAATTCTCCTACGTAAAATCTTGGTATTATAGTCTAGCTTTCTTATGTTCCAAGGATACGTCACATAGAATAACTCCACCCATTTGTCTATGGCTATTTCTGCAAGCTTGAGTGAATGGCCAGAGTTTGCTTTTAAACTTTGTATTTCTTTACAGTTTTCTTGCTCTTTAGCTATTTCCGTTAAAGAATGGCATCTTGTTGTTGATAAATAATATTTAAGTTATTTTTCTAAACATTTCCATTTTCTATCACGATTTATTCTCTACTCCACACGTATTATCAGTTCCGCGGTTACGTTGCTCAGATGGCGTTATGTCAGACATCGCGTCAACGGTTTTACACGCTTCACCGGTTCCTTGCGTCTGCTGTCTGCTTGCGTCGGCTGACGTTACGTGCGTCATTGCGTCGACTGATTTATTCGCTTCACCGGTTTCGTGCGTCTGTGGTTCGGATGACGTTATACGCTTCGCTGCGTCGTTGTCCTTGACGACCGCTGTTTTTGCTTCGCGCGTCTCTATTTCGTCCATTGTATTAGCTTTTTCTGTATTAATTTTATCATTACTTTGGCTATCATTATTTACATAGCGAGAAATAAAATCGGCCACTGGATTACTTGACCCCGGTATGTGAGAAAACGAGTTTGTCATACTTGTGATGTAATCCAGTTGACGGTTTTCTCTGTCGCTGGGTCTATTTGTCGGATTATTTAGTGCCTGAATTAACGCTTTGTTATCGGATAATAATTGAAATTGTCGACCGATTAAAAGATTTTTAAAGTACTTAATGGTTAAGTAACAAGCCATTAGTTCTTTGGAGAAAATAGTATAGTTTTTCTCTCGCTTGTATAGAGTTTTTGAAAAGAACCCCAAGGGCTGGTTTATTCCGTCAACATATTGTGTTACGGCCCCTGCAATAGCAGACGAACTTGCATCACATATTACCGTTATTGGCACATCAATTCTTGGGTGTGCTATCATGCATGCGTTAACCAAACACTCTTTGATTTTATGAAAGGCAGCATCACATTCTGCTGTCCAAATTGGTTTTTGACGTTTGCGGTTTTTATCTGAGACTAATTGAGTAATCGGATAAATTATCTCAGAATATCTGGCTATATGTTTCCTATAAAAATTGCACATGCCTATGAATTTGCGACATTCTGTAATTGTTTGTGGTACTCGAAATTTTTTAATAACCTCGACTTTGTCTCTGATTGGTTTTATTCCATTTTCATCAAGTTCGTAGCCTAGATAAGAAAGATTTGACTTTCCAAACTCGCATTTTTTTAGGTTTAGTGTTAAACCATAGTGGTTTAGTCGTTTAAATACTTGATCGGTTACTTTCAAGTTTTCCTCTTTTGTTTTAGTGTAAATTAGTAAATCATCAAGATAGACAAAAACATTTTTCAACCCAAACAAAACTTTACTCATGAAGTTAGAGAAGGAACTGGGTGCGGAAGCAATGCCAAATGGCATCATAATGGGAATATACTGAGCATTCGCGACGCTAAATGCACACTTATGTCTATGTAACGGATTAAGTTTGATATTTGAGTAAGCCGATTCAAGGTCGAGTTTAGTAAAGATTGTACATCCGGCGAGTTCCGACGTAAAATCTTCAAGTCTCGGCAATGGGAATCTTGGGATTCTTGTAATCAGATTCAAACGTCTATAATCAAAAGTCAAACGAATTGAATTGTCCTTTTTAGGAACTACGTTCAGCGGGCTACAATACGGGCTAACTCCGCGAATTATATCTCCGTTTTCTAATAATTTATTTATCTCGTCGTCTACTTGCTTCTTATATTTGAACGGAACCGGTCGGTCTTTTGTATAAACTGGAGGTCCAAAAGTTATAATATCGTGTTGATAATTATGATTAATTCCTCGAAATTTTGCATGTTTCCGGATTAAAATTTCTGGATATTTTTGCAATAATAATTGGTATTCCTTATCTATTGTTTCCGGTATTAAGGTTAATATTGGCGCACCACTTAACGTATTATGACACGGAATTGAAAAATCGTCTGCTCTATTAGTTAAACAATTGTTTGCTAAGTCTATTACCAGTTTATTTTTAACAAGAAAGTCTATTCCAAGTATACCATCAAATTCTATGTTTGCTAACACCCAATTATGTGTATATTTCACCTTATCTGCCAAGCAAATTTCAATTTCGGTATTGCCCACTACGGTTAATTTTGTGCCATTTGCCGTAATCAGAGGTTCATATTTTCGGTCACGAATAATATGTGTACCGGGATTATCTTCGGAAAGATTTTTTATGGTTTTAAATTGATGTAACTTTTTGGCATTTAAAATACTATAAGTTGATCCAGTATCAACTAAAAGTCGATTTTTAGAAAGGGAATCATATACAAAAAATAATTTATTGTTGCTTGACAGAGACGGTAAATTATTTTTATTTAAATTTTCACAATTCTTAAATTTATGTACAGCATTTGTTTTACGAGAGGGTAGACCTTCCGGGCTGTTAAAACCAGAAAAGTCTACCCTTCGGCTAAAAAATTCTTCTTTCTAGGAAAGCTGCAAGGGGCATTACATTTGACTGCGTTTTCTCCAAATTTATTATGGAAATAGCAGAAATTTACATCACAATTCCGTCTCCAGTTATAATTGTTCGAATTGAAAGTATTCCTAGGATAACCTCTAGCAAACTTCCTCGTTTCAAATTGACGCCTATCTTGAGAATTGTACTGTCTCGCTTGATGCTGCGGAGGGGCATTATATCGATGAACCGGGTTAAATTTTGGTTCGAATCTTGGGCTGTTTATTGCTTTGATTTGGGTATTCAAATTATCAACATTTTTAGCCAGAGACGTTACCAGATCTGTTAATTGCTCCAGTTTATTTTGTCCAGAATTGTCTTTTTGATAGGAACTTGTAACATGGTTCGAATTATTATCTGAGGAATCATAAATTTGCATCGCGCGAGCCAGCAATTTCTCGCATGAATATTTTGCTATATCTGAGTATAAGACGTTGGCTATGTAAGCTGGTAACAATGCTACAAACACTTTCTTTATTAGATTTTGAACTTCTATACTGTTTCTATGTCCCCCAATAAAGGAATCTTTCAAATATTTAAGAATAATATCTGGCCTTTCATTTTGTAATTGCCCAGAAAATATTTTCTGTAATTTTTCTCGAGAATCCGGTGCAAAAATGTCCAACAAAATTTGTTTCAGTTTTTCATAATTATTATTATGTTCATCGAGCGGCATCCTTGCCCTGACAAGATCCAGTTGTGGAGAATTTAAACACCTTAGTATATAGTTTTTCTTTTGCGAATCGCTGACTATTTGATTTTCAGCGAATTCGTTTTCCGTTAAAAAGATCCAATTTTTCACCGAATTTTCCCAAAGTGGTCTCGTGGGAATTCTATGCTTTTCATACAATATTGTTCTAGGTTCAGTTATCTGAGAGATTCTGGAATTTATGCCGTAATTCGGTCCGGAATCTTCTACTCTATCTTTATTGGTCAAAAATGGGTTGTTTGTGTCATTAAATTTCCTAACCGACGGCAATTGAAAAGTTATTCTCTGTCCAGAATCACCTCCCAAATCCTCGCACTGCGTAAGCTCCATATCAACAACAGGTTTTGTTTCCTTTGGGGACGAACTTTGCCAATTACAATTGTCATCTTCACGTTCAATTAAATTTGATTCAGGAATATTCAAATTTTCAAGTCCAAATTCTGTTTCGTCTTCAATATCTCGGCGTTTTGGTATTTCAGGCGTAATATGTGTTAATTGATATGGATTTACACCTGATTGTTCTGATTTACGAGCTTTGCTTCGCGTAAACATTTTTTGTAATTTGGACATTTATTTACCGAATAATCAATATACCATACAACCTTATACACACTTAAGTAAAACCAGGTACAATATTGTAAGAAGATATTACAAACCAGGTCAAACAGTTGATAAATCACACAGAATAGTTAATAGAATAAAATGACTTACGATTGTTGACGATCCATAATAATCCCGACGTACGGGGTCACCAATGTAAACTTCTGGCGTCTTTGCTCTCTTATTAAGCGAATTAGATAAGTATCTGACTCCAAAAACAGAATATATAGTAGGTTACGTGTTCAATTTGAGATATCTGTTAATTTTATATAACAGTAAGGATCTGACCCATTTGCCTGTAAAGATTTTTATTTCCACAGATAATATATCACAATAAATTGACTTACAATAAAACACACTCACAATCGTGAAAACCAAGTCGGTGATGAATTAGCATTGTTGCATCGAAATTGAAATAGAAAAGCCGGTTGCTGTATCGAACGAATAGAAAAGCCGGTTGCTGTATCGAACGAATTGAAATAGAAAAGCCGGTTGCTGTATCGAACGAATTGAAATAGAAAAGCCGGTTGCTGTATCGAACGAATTGAAATAGAAAAGCCGGTTGCTGTATCGAACGAATTGAAATAGAAAAGCCGGTTGCTGTATCGAACGAATTGAAATAGAAAAGCCGTGAAACCACGATCAAATGTCTATTTAAACGGTAACATCTTTTTCATCTCGCTCGCCAAAAACGGTACCTTTCTTTATTATCCAAAAATCTCGTTTCCCACGGAGCAATTTTTGCTCATATCTAGAATGTTCGGTACCCTTCTTACAATAATTACACTTGTTTATAGGTTACCTGACATGGGAAATATCCATTTTCTCATACACGAGAAAGATCTAGACTCAATATTTCGAATGATCTAGAAAGATCTCTTCAATATTTCGGTTGTTTATGGGTCACCCGACATGGGAAAATATCCATTTTCTCCTACACGAGAAAGACTAGAAAGATCTCTTCAATATTTCGATTACGTCAATTATTATATAGAATTTGACTTCCATTATCCAAATTATTGGTTAATTTGTTACAAGCAAAGTGGTGGCCACTTGGGCGGAAAGAATTTTAGGGGTCTTGATACTAGGGATTGCACAAATTTATACACTGAGTACTATTTAGACCTCTGATTCGAAACGCAATTATTAAAACTTATACAAAACATAAATTTCACGATTTCTAGAGAATACATAGAATTGGAAAAGCGATGCGCTTGCCTAATAATGCCGACGCAACAGGGGATCGTGGAAAATTTTAATATATTTTACGGGTCGCGAGTTTAAAAGTTTGGGAAGCCCTGAGTTAGTGAACTCCATAACTGAAATTCTTGAAAAATTTTTACGTTTCCCCCCATCTTTCATTTTTTCTGAATAAAATATGGAGGATGGAAAGACGGACAACTTACCAGACCTCTCTGTATTCGAGTTGTCGGACTTTTATTTTCACCTGATTACTGTTAGACAAAGTGTATTTACATTATGATGAAAAAATAAATTATTGATTACTGCCTCTGATGAGTTTTCGAGTTGTCCGTCAGCCCTAAAAACGCTTCAAATTTATCCCTAGAAAGCTTTAATTCTTCATGCATCCTCTATTTTTTATTTTTCAGTCTCCCCAACCCAAGCAGCCTAAGGATTCAAATACAAAGAAAACCAAACAAGAAACTGTAAAAACAAATGGTAAGCATTATTTTATACTTTTTTTACGCGGATTTTAACTTGTTTCAAGCGCTTCCGCAATTAACCCTTTTTTTCCGCTGTATACAATCGACTTTATGTACCATTTTATAATATGTAATGACCAGTTAACCAAACGTACAAGGAACACCCCCAATATCTCTTTAAAAAGCTTATTTTCGCGTCTTCCTACTAAAACGCGCCCAAATGACGTAGGCGAAACCGTTCGACCCTACGGGTGTAAGAAGAGAGAAATTTCAAAAAATTTTGAGAGAACGTTTCACACTCTTATCGCTTCGATGAACACGTGTTACAAAGAAACGAAATTCCAAGCGCTCTTCTGAAAGAGAGTTACGTCACCTTTGCAGAAAAACCTGACTCAGCTTCGCAAGCGAAGCGAAACGCGAAATAATCAATGATAAGTGAGATGTCATAGTTGTCTGAAATCTTTGTTTGTTTATTACGTGCGCGAAATTGTTTCCCGCTCGTTCAAATGACTTATTTTTGAAGTAATGACAAATACTTTCGTGTATCTCTAAGCTTTGAAATACCTACACAAATAAAATTCACTTAGTAGTAAAATAAAAAATTTACAAAAAAACAAAATGTTAACAGATCAAGCACGGATCATAGTTGGATGCTCAAAATGATTTAGTTAGTGCGGAATACTTCACAAAACATGAACATAAACGTAAAATAGTCCGAAAATAACTATTATGACCAAGGATGGTGGTACGAATATATATGTTATACGGAACAAAAGAGTTAATAAATAAGACCGGATTGATGATATAATATTTTGTTTTGCCCTACATGTCCATATCGTATATTAAATGTAGTCTAAGTGACTTGTGGGCCACAATAACATGAAACCTTCATACTGAGGAGGGGGGGATGCACAAACTATCCGCAAATAATAGTCGATCTCGTCAAGGGCTCCATAGCAACAAATGATTAAGAACCGACGACGTGAATTTCTTAATTTTTTTTGTTGAAGCTATATTTCTTCAATGCAATTCAGACATATGACTATTTTCTGTAGTGTGTTATTGATAAAATGATTCTTATTGTGTGTGAGCGCTCAGTAATCTATCTGTGTGATGTAATCTACGTTTTCAGTAATTCATTCGTTGAAAGGACCAATTACGGTACATTAAAAAAATTGCATACCACCTAAGTATTCGAGATTCGATTAGATTCTGAAATCATCAGGTATTCAGAAATGACCAGCAATAAATCTAGGAGAGTGTTTCCAAACCTATGGGTTGGCTCAAAATTTTTTTGGGTCGCTTGTCCAAGTAAAGCCAGGCCATGTTTTTAAAAATTCTTATGGCAAATAAACGCAGCTTCCTCACCTAATTAAGGTTAATCATTGGAAGAATGAACTTTTGTAGAAATGGCTGTTTTATACTAGTCACTCAGTTAATTTTGTGACTTCATACCGCCTAGTATTTGAGCATATCATTGGGTCGCGAAATTTCACAAACTTTAAATTTCATAAAATTTGGACCTCTTCAAAAAAGATTGGGAACCACTGCTAGGACATTTTGAACAAAAGTTTGATCTAGGATAGCTCCGATGAGGGGTTGGGCCCTGTTTGGGGCGTCACCCCGTAGTTCTTGCACGAGAGTTGAAACAATTCGAATCATTACTGCCAGGAAAACAGTTATGTTGAACAATAATCTTTCTAACACTTCATTTTATTCTTATTTCTATTTTCTTTTTCATATTCTTCTCCTTGTGATGTCACAACTACATCCTGCTGTACTTTTTTCTACATTCTCTCCTTCTTGCTTGAATGTGATGTCACAATCCTTCTACTGAATGTTCTCTCCTTTGATGCTGAAATATCTCCTTATGATGCAACAATTCTAACACTTTCTTGTCTCCATCTCGTTGTTACATCACAGATGTCGCTATAACCCTAAATATCCAATTGTACGTCGGCGACCAACCGGCGTTCACGGAACGACATCTTATAGCTGACAACGGAACTACTTTGAGAATTGAACGAGTGATGAATGAAAATGAACAAAAAAATTCAAAAAACAAATGCATTTCGAAACCAGAAAAAGCATTTTTCTTATCAAATTTGCCCATAAATAAAGCGAAAACCCAATTTTCCGGCGCGAATCACAAGAAATCCCAGATTAAAAATCAAATCAAAAGGTCTGAAGAGAAAATAACACCAGTCAAGGAAAACTCTAAATCAGGAAAAGATTCGAACTATACCAAGAAATCAAATAATCCTAAAAAGTCTTCTTCAAAAATGGATACAAAAGCTAATAAAAACCCAACCAATAATGAAGATAGATCGTCAGTAAGGAAGCACCAAGCTCCACATTCGGCACTTTCAGCAAGGAAAACTCTTCGAAGCATTACTGATGGGTATATCACAAATAACGGTGGCAAATATGTCGCGGCTCGATTAAAGTTTTTAAGGAAACATATCATGAAAATTGATTTTCCACAAGACGAGGCGAAAAATAACAAAATGGAAAAGTTTGCAAGACTTACTTTCCTTTCAAAGTTTAATGCTCTCGAGAAAATAATCGCGGAAGAGAAATCAAAAATAAAGGATTCTTTCACAAAAAATTGCTTCGACACTCCGATACCAAAACATTCTGCAAATAATCATAAAAAATTACGAAGTTAAAACTTTCAAAACGAATACAAAATTGTATTGCAACCTCCTAATAGTAAAGGAAATTCAGGAAAGAGAATGAATAAACAAAATAAGTTTGAAGTAAACAAAATTAAAAGTGAAGAAAAAATTCTGACACTTGTACCTATGGATAAAGCTTCCACTATCAATCGAGGGGATTCGACAGAGACAATTTCAAAGGATGAGGGGAGAGGAAAATTAAGCAGCAAAATTACAATTTTGAATATTCATAACAAAGAAGGATTCAAAAGATTGAAGACAAATAACGAATTTCAAACGAATTCGCGAACAGGGCGCAAAAATATCATCTCCGCTCCGTTGAATAAACCTATGAAAAGAGTTATAGTTTTTGGAAAATTGAATCGGGTCATTTTGAGGATAGCGCCAATAAACAAACAAAAGGAATTTGTGTATAAAAGAGAGGAACAGAGGAGTTCTAATAAGAATCTCTTGGATGGTGAAAAATCGGAATCGAAAAATAGAAAATTAGTTGAAGAAAAAATAGTTCGAAATGTGGACAAAGATAGCTTGTTGAAGTCGTCACATAAGAATGTCGTCCGAAAAACGAGAGAAACGTTCGTTCATAGGAAAATAGTTGTGAATTCGCAGTTCAATAAGCTGAATACAAAAAGTAGTCGTGTATCTAATGTGGAGACCGTCTCGAGAAATGATGAAGGGTCAAAGGTCAAATCTACCAGGAAGGATAGAGCTGTGGGGGCAAAGGTTGCAAAACAAAATAAAGTAATTAAAACTGCCCCAGTATGGAAACTATCCAAGCATGTTCGAGATGTAAAACAAGTGAAAAGAGATTCTGGTACGAAAAAACAGATTGCAAAACATAACAAAGTAATAAAAACTGCCCCGCCATCGAAAGTATCCAGAGATAGTCGAGATATTCATATGAAATCTCCAACGTCAAGTACTGCGGTTTTCTCACACAAATCTCCAATGAATAAAAAAGAAGTGGAATTTGATTCGAAAAGGAAAATAATTTCCGATGATGAAGAACCAAAGACGCCAAAAGCAAAATTGAAGAAAAAGCTTTCTCGAATGTTCGATCGTACTTTCGATCTCATTTCTTTTGTCGGATCGTTTTTCCAGCGTTTCAAAATCACCGATGATTTTTATGAAAATTTACCGAAATCTGTCAAAAAATTCATCACTAAAGCTAAAAATACAAAATTTGGATCCAAAATCTTGGATGTTACTGTAAATACTACGTTATTCGATGCATATCAGTTCGGAAAACGAAACGGACTAAAAACTTTCGGCATTTGTAAAGAAAAATGGAACAATTTCTACGAGTTCATCCAGAAAAAGCCGTCGTACAGAGCATTTATGATTAATATGTCAAAATTTAGTATAAAAATGCAGAAAAAATTCGACAAATTATCGACGCTGATCGAAAAACATTTCATGAAATTGCAGGATAACCAGAAATTATTAACGTCCGTTTTGATAACTCTGTCTGTGATTGGCCTGTATTCTATATTGAGATCATGTTTTCATGCTGTTCTGCGCCCAAGAAGGTGATTTTACCAAAGAAATCTGGACATTTTCCCTTTTTTCATGCGAATTCATCCACTTTCAGTAAATTTCTTTTCTTCTCAGTTAAATTCCACCTTTTAAGTCAAGCCACCTTTTTCATGCTGTCCTGCGCCCGAGAAGATGATTTTGAAATAAACTGGAAATCAAAGTTTCCTTTCTCGTTTCGGTTGAAGATCGCTCTCAGCTTTTTTTTTTTTTGGCTCATACATTCTTTGTATTTCAGCATTCATTCATGCATTTTCACTTATCAATCCAGTGAACATTCGTCTTTTTGCGTCAAACTCCCAACTTTTCAGCGGAAAGTGGTCTTCAGTCTTATTGAACTTACTTTTTTCTCCTTTTCTTGTTAAATTTCCACTTTTCATTGATAAATTATTTTCAGATTCAGATATTACCGATTTGAAAATTTAAATCTTACTTTCATTTGAATTCATTCTCTTTCAGTAAAATTCCTTTCTCTTCAGTAAAATTATTCCTATTTCATCTGAATTTTTTTCTCATATTGAAACCGTAGTTTTGTTTTTTATCTTGTTTTCCAGTTAAAATCTTTCTTTTTCTGTCAAATTCTTTTCATTCAGCAGATTTTATCATCAAATTTAGCTCGATCATAATTTTTTTCGAAACTAAAAAGAAAAATCCTTTTTAGTTGAATTCATTCACTTTCAGTTAGTTTCTACTCTTTTCAGCAGAATTCTTTTTTCTCTCCTCTGAATTTATTTTCTGGTTTATTGTCTTGCAGGTATATCCCCTTTATCAGTTAAAATCCACCTTTCCTCTCAAATTCTCATCTTTCCAGCTAACTTTTTCCCCCTTTTCAGCATTAAATTTTTTTTTAATTAATTTTTTTTTTATCGAGCATGCCTTGTTGCTAAAAGCTTCTCATTATCAATAGATTAAATCTCCCTAGTTTACGTTCTGAAATATAAATTCATTTTCACTTTCAGTTAATTCTTTTCTTGTCTGCTAAATTCTTTTTATTCATGTTATAACGCTTTTATAAATAAAAATTTGGTGTAAATGTGGCATCCCTCACCACAAATCACTCTATTTCACAATATTATATAACTATTAATCTTTTGTTATATCACAAAAGTGTGATAAAATATATGTTTATGTCATCATAAAATATATTTGCCAGCTGTTAATAATAGCTTGTTTTGTCACAATGTTTGATTTCCATTTGCTTGTTAACTAATAAAACCTGAATATAGAAAAATTTATTAGCAAGAGAATATTCAACTCCTCCTTCGATACTGAGTCAATTTAAAATTTTAGGCCTTCGTGGGGCTATATCGCCCCCTAGAGTAGAAAAGATATATTAGAAGGGCAAAAACCAGAGTGGTGACTGAGGGGAATAGCGCGTTCTTGAAAAGTCAGAGTTGTCGCAAAACTTTGCTCTTCTCTGATTTTGAGTCAACCTATGGCCTTCAAGATCAAAGTCAGTGGTTCTCGAGTGGACAATATCGCCCCCTAGAGCAGGGGTTCTCAAACTTTTGGTGTTGCGGAGCCCTTGAAAGGTTGAATATTATTCGCGGAGCCCCAAAATAAATGTTAAAATTGTTACTTTCAGATTAATATTCCTGAGCAAGTTAAAAGTACTTTACTCATTTTAAATGCTGAACCTTTTTTAATATAGGGTTAACACAAGTCATAAATAAATCCAAATTTTCAAACACAAATTATATATACTAAAGCTGTAAATTTGACACTTGACAAACATATTTATAAATTAGGGGGCAAATCTTTTCCCTTTTGACATTTTTGAAAGACCTGAAAAGCCGCTAATAACGTGTGCGATTTCATTTTGTTACAATCGCCGATTTTTTTCGTCAGCATGGCCTGTTTTTGAACCTTTAAGCATCTTTACGCCGGTGTGTATTCTCCCTAAATCAAAAATTTCCCTCGGCATATACATTTATTGTTACACAATGACGACGTTAATTGCTTTTTTGTTCTCGTGGTGGATTATGAGTTCATTGTGAAAAACATGTTACCACATTATAGTCATCGGCGACAAAATGCTAAAAATAATAATTAATAAAGAGGTAAATCCGCAACTCAAATTTCTTGATTGAAAAACGGCATTCTTAAATATTAAAACTGAATCTTAAAATGGAAGATCACACGTTTGGTTTCAGCAGACTCTCTTCAGATTGAAAACGCTTTAATAGAGATTGTAAATCACAAAATTTGGTGTTATGTTAGGTTTTCATCGTAGTAAACACAGTCAATTATGCGCGCGATGTACCTTTTTTTCCCATTTTGAAACTACAGAGGGAGCCGCACGTAATCAATTGTGCGCGCGATCCGCGATGTACCTTTTTTCATTCTGCAACTACTGACAGAGCCGAATGCAATAAAATAAATTTCGATTGTTCGCATTTTGCCCATACATTGTGATTTTTTAATCGGCGATATCTTGCTTAAAAATAATTTCAAGTGCGAAAGAACACATCAAGTTTGACAAATCCCAAGATCGCAAAAATACGACTCCAATTTATTTATAGTTGGCAGTTTATCACATATATATTTTATGTTATTTTAAAATAGTATACTTTAAATCAGCCTTAAATAATGTCATCAAGCTGTTATTGCTTCTTTGAACAGTTACAAAATTGGTCAGTATTTTGAAAAGTAATCGAATAGCTCGCGGAGCCCCTGGGTTTCTCTCGCGGAGCCCTGGGGCTCCGTACGGAGCACTTTGAGAACCTATGCCCTAGAGGACAAAAGATACATTATATTAGTGAAAATCCAGAGGGGTGGCAGGAAAGGAGTAGTGCATTCTTGAAAAAATCAGAGTTATCGCAAAACTTACTTTCGTCCAATTTTAAGGGCCTTCACGGTCAGGCAGTCATTCTCGAAGTGGGCAATATCAATTCCTGCCGCAGTTTTTCTTGAATTTTTTTAGCCGCACCCCCTTTTTGAGAGTTTTTTCGGGTCTGGCACCCCACCTCAAAAATAACTAGCTAGCAATGAGGTTACAAATAACAGATAGTAAGGCGAAAGTATGTTTTATTCAAAAATTATGTTGAAAATATGTGAATGGAATCCCGATCTCTAAACAATAAAGAAATGTAAATATACAAAAAAAGGGGGCAAGATCTAATTTTCATTTTTAATTAGCTCCACACCCCTTTAAAAATTGTTTGCACCCACTTTGTGGGATACACCCCACCATTTAAGGATCACAGCCCTGTATTATAGGTAGGGATGGAGGAATCAATTCTTGGTGGAATCGACTAGAGTCGATTTTGATGCATTGTGATCGATTCTTAGAGTTAAAAGTTGGTTGCAAACACGGCATAACATTTTATGTCAAATCCTTCACATTAATGTATAAACTGCTTTGTGGAGTTGCTTTGTCCCAGCAACATCAGCTGAATCAGAAAAAAGCATTAATTTTAGCATTCTCCAAATCTTAAAAGCTTTACCGTCTCCAAATTACCATCCAGACTCACAGGAAGACATGTGAACGAATTGAACCTTTTAAATTTTCGCTATGACAGTAAACATTTTAACTTAAAGTGGACATATAGATCGTTTTGTTATTATGTTGCTTTTGTTAGAATTCACTTTCTTGTTAGGAAAAAATTTATTTTCTCATTACTGGACCAATCGCTTTGAAATTTTCAGTGGTTGAAGATGGTATTTTTCACTAGATGGCTATTGCGTTCTTGTATTTCAAAAATTTCTGTGGGCTATAACAGATACTCCTTTGTTTGGGTGATTTGATCCACTGCGACAGATTGAATATCCATACTATTTCGAATCGAAATTCGGAACCAAAAACTTAGGAATCGGATTAGAATCGAATATTTGTGAGTAGTCATACTTAGCATCCTTAATTGTAGGTCATTGTTCTTCAAACCCTTTTCCCCACAAGCGACTGGGCACGGCCAAATTTTTTTGCGACCATCTGGAATCCAAATGAGACCGATTGAATCTTGGTTTTATTTCGGTTAATATGGGTCTCACTCCAAATTCTTCAAATTTGATCAATTTTTCGCTTCAGCTTAATAAATATAGCTAGTTCTGGCAATATTGGGATTCACGACCCCCACTTGAGAAATTTTGTAACCCGCCGGGGGATGGGGACCCCAGTTTGAAGACCCCTGTTATATTCGGTAAAAAAAAACACAGGAGTGACAGGTGGGTAGTAGCGCATTCTTGGAAAATTCAGAATTAAGGAGTTATCGCAAAACTATTAACCCAAATCTTAGCCTCTTATGATCTGAATCAGTTGGTGGACAATATTGCCCTCTAGAGCAGACAACTTAACTGGCTGATAGCAGTCAGAATCACGATCACGAGTGTCCGATTCGGAACGCACCTCTTTATGTTGGATCATTGTCCCTAATAACTTCGGATCTGTGGAGGTATCTTTTTATCAATAGTATTGTGTACATTTGTGCATAACCATATACAAAAAGCTGTGGACATCGTTATGAATGAAACGTCCATTTTTCTAAGTAATCGTTTTTGTGCTAACTCAAAGTTAGAGGCACTGTGAGATACCGGACCCAAGCAGTTGTCAATTTTTCATACAGATCTTTGGTAAAAATAGTTAGAAATTGATAGATATAAAACAGAGGCCGAAAAACTCAAGAGGGGTTGTGTAGCGCATTCTCAAATAAAAGTCAGAATTATCACAAAACCAAAAAATTTCTCCAAAAGATAGGCATGATATATTTTAGTGCATGCCAGTTCATAGAAATGTTACGAGTTCCTCTTGCTTGGTTTTACAGAGTCTACCAAAAAGAAGAAACCTAGTACCGTCTCAGAGGAAGACAAAAAAATATTAAATAAATTGAAAGAAGGTGAGCGTTTACTAGAGAAGAAAAAAGGCACTGAAGCATGGAAATATTTCAAAAAATTATCCGCGGACTATCCGGAAAGTCCAAAGGCCAGGTGAGATAAATGTTTTTCGAAATGGACTATAGGGAGAGATGTGTGGAACCATTAGATTACGATGACAAAGTCGTCAAAGCCTTAGACTTAACTGCGTGGGCAATGGAAGTTAGGTTCTCCCGTAGTATGTGTACCGGGTTAAAGTTGGTCCATAATTTGATTCTGATTTCCCCTATTTTGGTTCTATTACGAGATCGGGCACTGTCTGTGTTAGCTAAGTGAATGTACGAATATGCGCCTATAGTTTCAGTCCCTTTACACAACTTGATGTAAAGTAGGCGAACAAAATTAGTTACCTCCATATTGGTACACATACTTCTGGAGTGCCACAAGGTAGCTAACACGTGGCCCCCATCTTACCCAGGGTGTATAACCAGAAGTTAACAACAGGTTATTTTTGTACAGTGTTTCATATTTATTTTCGTGCTTATGTCACATTATACTAGCAGTTCCCACAAATGGGCGCTTGGTACCAATACGGAGGTAACTAATTCTGTTCGCCTACTTTGCATCAAGTTGTGTAAAAGGGCTGAAACTATAGGCGCATATTCGTACATTCACTTAGCTAACACAGACAGTGCCCGATCTCGTAATAGAACTAAAATAAGGAAAATCCGAATAAAATTATGGCCTAACCTGGTATACATACTATGTTCAGGTGTCCGCCATCTTGGTCCACATACTACGGGATTACCCAAATGTCATCTTTGATACTTTAAGTTTCCTACATATCTTACCACGAGCAAATCTTTTCATAAAAAAACTTTTACTTTAAGATTCTACAGAGGGAAATCGGAGGCAATGGTGGCTGAGCAGCAGAAAAGCAATCCAATGCTAACCCAGGCCATCACAACATTCACTGAGGTAGGTCATGGAATTTAGCCGAAAATATTGTTAATACGATGTTGCGGGAAATCGGGAAATTGTGGCATTATCATTACATAACAATTATGAAATGAGAATATCGGTCGGAGGTTAGGGGATCCCCCAAAACACACTCCTACTCCATAGTGACACTGTGTGTCCCATCACTAGTTTATTAATAACTCGCTAATTATACGACATAATTCATTGAAAATCAATAGGCTTCTGATCCGAGCTATGATGAATGCACATGCAAAATTTGGAGCAGATTCAACCTTGCTTTCCTAAGATATCGTTGTATTTGAAATATGTCCGTGGTGAAAGGAGTCAAACTATTTGTTAAAAAAGGGCATTTTTAGAAGATTTACAATTATTATATTATACACTAGGTGTCAGAAATGAGCAACTGTCCGAAGGAACTTCAAAAACAAGCGCTGATCGCCAAAGGAGAAAGGGAGAGTTTTCTAGGTCTGTTGTTTGATAATTATTTAACGAAAACAGGAATTTACAGAAATGATTTGAAAACCACTATTTTATAGACCAATTCCTACATTGATGGAAGGTCGAATGAAACTTTTAACCTTGAGTAATTTTTTCAAGGTCGAATGAAACTTTTAACCTTGAGTAATTTTTTCAAGGTCGAATGAAACTTTCAACCTTGAGTAATCTTTTTAAGGTTGAATGAAACTTTTAACCTTGAGTAATCTTTTCAAGGTCGAATGAAACTTTTAACCTTGAGTTATCTTTTCAAGGTTGAATAAAACTTTTAGCCTTGAGTAATTTTTCAAGGTCGAATGAAACTTTTAACCTTGAATAATCTTTTCAAGGTCGAATGAAACCAGCATTACAAACGCAGATCGAGCTCGCCAAACTTTATCCGAAAGACATCGGAATCTTGAACAAACTCGGAGTTCGTTACTTGATGCTCGGAAAAAACACAGCTGCGAAGAAAGTTTATGCCAAAGTGAGATGGATTATATTATCACTTTTTTGTGAAATTGTTTAGCCCATAACAGAGCTCTGCACGAACTATCGCTATTATGTAATATACACGAGTATATACACGAGTCTTCTTCACTCTGAACAAGTCTCTGTACAGCTGTGCTAAGGTATGAAATTATTACTTATCGATTTTTTATTATAGGTATTTGTCTGTCTGTCTGTTAGATGCACGCGATATCTCACGAAAGCGAGATTGAATCTGCTCCAGATTTTGCATGTACATTCATCTTATCTCGGACCAGAAGCCTTTTGATTTTGGGCGAATTATGTCGCATAATTAGCGAGTTATTAATTAATTAGTGATGGGACACAAGGTGTCACTATGGAGTAAAGGCGTTGTTTTGGGGATCCCCTAACTTTCGATCGATAAGTCTTCGGTCTCTGACCGATATTCTCGTTTTATAGTTTGCTCATATTTGACCTGACCATGTATGAAAAAAACTGTAACACTGAGAAAGTGCGCGTCAAAATATAATTTCTGGAATGACTGGACCTCAGTAACTTTTGTTTACGGATCTTTGGTAAAAATAGTTGAGAAGCCCTGACTTATACCATGTCATACCACTCTCTTATCAGTGCATCGATCGCTTTCAATTGTGTGCTTGGGGCCTTGCTACTAACAAACTTATTTTTTAAGATAATATTATTTGTTACAGGTGTTAAGGCTTTCACCTAACGATGGTTTTGCTTTGGTTCACATGGGATTTATCTTAAAGAACGCAGGAGAGTGGGCAGAGTCTGTCCCTTACCTGATGCGGGGAACGGAATCTAACGAGCAAGGCACTCAGGAAGGAAAGTTTTATTTTCATCTCGGGGATGCCTTGTACAGGACTAACCAAACTAAGGAAGTAAGTTTATGGCAAAAATGGTTTGATCATAGGATAGGTTTTCATATTTATCCCAGGGAGAGGGAAGCTGATAAGACGGCTTAATCATTATGGCGAAACACGGCCTCTCATTCGGTTACTGGTCGATGCCAGGTATGGGATTTGTAAGCCAGCTATTCGTTTCGAATGCATGGAGTTGATGGTGGAATAAGCCGTAACTACTACCGGTTACGTGAGCCACCCTACCACAGAGAGAAGTTCAGCAATTCTCTCGCACATGACTAACCATGCATGGTATTCGAACCTGCACAGAGTAATCAGAGATGCAGCAAACCCATTTACCCCATTACGGGCCACTTTTACCCCCAAAACAAGGCACATTTATCCCCAACCCGCATTCACCCCCAAGGGGGGAATTTTCCCCCAAGGATTCAGAATCCCAATTTCACTTTTATGACTAGACAACATTTACTTTCAACTTTGAATTCCTGCATGATTAACTTCATCTCTCGGATTACGTGACGGTATTACATTTCATATTCTTTCACGCTAGGCTGAACAAGTTTATGAAAAAGCTGCCGCAAAAGGATTATTTCGCTCAAAATACCAGCGTTCATTATACAACGTAGATCGCCTACGAGGGAAACCATTCTGGACGCCAGAGGAAGCCGGCGTGAAAGATTATGTCCGAGTGAGTATTTTATTTTACTTTTCCGATGCTTCTGAAGTATGCGTACCAAGATGGCGGACACTGGAACGTAGTATATGTACCGGGGTTAGGCCATTATTTTATTCTGAATTTCCTTATTTTAGTTCTATTACAAGTTTGGGGACTGTTTGTGTTACCCAAGTGAATATACCCTTTTACCATAGGTTTCAGTCCCTTTACACAACTTGATGTAGGATAGGCGAACAAAATTAGTTACTTCCATTTGGTACACATACGGAGCGCCAAATTATTAAACTATTTTATTATCCAGCGACTCGAATTAAATTGGAAACTAATCAGGGATGAAGCAATGGCGATTCTGAACACAGATACAGGATTATTCGATGGTGAATCTGAAAGCTTGAGAGACACGGGAGAGTGGAAGCAGTTTCCTTTGTTCCAAAGAGGTAACATATTCTCTACGAATAATCGAGGACCAGTTTTTAGCACTTATGATAAAAGTGTTTCTATATTATCATCCAATGATCGGGGGAAGGAAAATTGTGTTACTTTTTCATCACTTCCTCAGTTATGCACCAATGCAATCTCTCTCTTTAACTTGACTTGACAAATTCTCAAAAAAGCTTGCCTCTTTTTCTGGTCCAAAGCTATAAATAGGCTGACCCCAGAAAATCGGATAAAAAATTGGGCCCAGAGAATTGGTTTATTTGCGGGATAATACGTCATTCCTTTTCCTGTTTTTTTTCAATTTTAAATCTTATTTAAACTGTTTCCCACAGGCCGCAAAGAAGAAGCGAATTGCCGCCGAACCCCGAAAACTTGCAACATTTTGGAGAGAATGCCGAATGCGGCTGGATGCAGAAGAGGCCAGGTTAAATTTAGGTGCGTATTTTTTGTTGGGGGGGAGCGTAAAATTAAATTTTTTCTACTTGTAAGGGTGTTTGGTAAATTCGCAATGATACTCACTTCCAATAATATATAACTATCGTATGCGATTGTTTTTTTATGATTGGATAAATAAACTTGATTTATTCACTTCAGTGTGATGATGCCTGGTACCCATGTATGGCCGCACACGGGCCCGACCAACTGCCGACTCAGAATGCATCTAGGGTTGGTCATACCAACTACTGGTAGCGGAACAAGGCTTACCTGTGCCGGAGAAATGAGGTAATTTTATACCAAGGAATATTGTGCGATGTTTGTTTGTTAGTGTATGGGTCTGGCAGAGAGGAAAATCCCAAGATGGTAATTACAGACGTATTGAGAGGGAGAGTAAAAGGATATCATGTGGTGCGGACTAGGGCTGTTATCAACGCTTAGTATATTTGATTACCTGATTCAGCCAGAATTCATCCTGATTTAGTCAAAATTCATCCTAATTCAGCCAAAATTAATTTTAGTTCAGTCAAAATTAATCCTGATTCAGCCAAAATTAATCTTAATTCAGTCAAAATTAATCCTGATTCAGCCAGAATTCATTCTAATTCAGTCAAAATTGATCCTAATTCAGCCAAAATTAATCTTAATTTAGTCAAAATTAATCCTGATTCAGCCAAAATTAATCTTAATTCAGTCAAAATTAATCCTAATTCAGCCAAAATTAATCTTAATTCAGTCAAAATTAATCCTGATTCAGTCAAAATTAATTCTGATTCAGCCAAAATTAATCCTGATTCAGCCAAAATTAATCCTGATTCAGCCAGAATTCATCCTGATTTAGTCAAAATTCAACCTGATTTAGTCAAAATTCGTCCTAATTCAGTCAAAATTAATCTTAATTTAGTCAAAATTAATCTTAATTTAGTCAAAATTAATCCTGATTCAGCCAAAATTCATCTTAATTCAGTCAAAATTAATCCTAATTCAGCCAAAATTTATCTTAATTCAGTCAAAATTAATCCTGATTCAGTCAAAATTAATTCTGATTCAGCCAAAATTAATCCTGATTCAGCCCGAATTAATCCTGAATCAGGCATTTTCTTTCTAATCAAAATTTTTCCCACAATTTTACAGGATTTTGAATTATTAAATTTATCAATTTTTTTGCTGAATTATGAATTTTTCTATTTTCCAGTGAAATATTTTTCATGTTTTTCAGGACTTGGCAAGAAGGAAAAGTGTGGATTTTTGATGATTCCTTCGAACACGAGGTTTGGCAGCAAGCGGATAGTTTGAGGTTGATTCTGATTGTTGATATCTGGCATCCTGATATAACAGAACATGAAAAGAAAACTCTGACTGCAATTTAATGAATTTGACTGAATTGGGATGAATTTGGATGATTTTTGGCATAACTAGGCTGGATTTGACTGAATTGAAAGAAATTGATTAGGGAAATATTTGTTATTTAGAATGAATTTGGGTGGAATTTGACTGAATTGGGAGGAATTTATCTTCTCCTATTCCTACTCAATTAGGGAGATTTTGACGAAATTGTTAATAAGTTTGAATGAATTAGGTGGACATCTACTGAATCAACAAGCGTTTTGCTGACTCGGTAAGAATTTTGATGAATTAGGAAGAATACCACCGAATAATCAAGAGTTATGATGAATTAGGTAGAATTCCACTGAATTAGGTAAAATTTTACTGAATGATGCATTTTCCCCAATACGTAGTGGTGCTATATTTAATGTTGTTAGCTTGAATGCATCATAGGCCATAGCTGAGACATGGATAAAATATGGCCCGCTGACTAAATTGGGCCCAGACTGTTGGGTGATTCTGTCTAACCCACCTGATTATGGGGACCTTAACAAAAGTTCATTCACGTATTTTCGCTCACTCGATTCGACGGCACAGTTTTTCGGACACTTCACAATCTCTCGCCTCGTGCGCTTGTCGTATGCGGTGATGAACAACCTCGAGTTTCAATTTGGTGTCGACAGAATTTTGTTAACGTCCCCATGACGCTCTCTTAATGTTCTTTTTGGCTTGCGTATTCTTGCCTTGCCGGTGGTGTTTAATAATCTAGTGCTGCCTCCCTTTTCTGCACCCTATTTCGTAAAGATAAGTAATTTGAACAAACAAATATGATTTACATACGGTGTGGAATTAGTAAAAAGAATTCCACTGAATTTGGTGCTATATTAAATTTTGTTGATTAGATACATAATCATGATCTGAGGAATTACACTGAATTAGCGCTGACTTTCATGAGTTTGTGATTTATCAATTTTTTTCTTTCTTTTCGAGAGGTAGATTGATATCTTTTCCAGTTATCTCCTCCTTTCCCACTAATATATGAACATTCATATTCACTATTAAAAGTATTTTGGGTGCTCCCGAAGTATGCGAACCAAGATGGCGGACATCGGAACGTAACAGGTTACAGGTTAGGGTTAGGCGATAATTTTTTTCCAATTTTCCCTATTTTAGTCCTATTATCAGTTCGAAGACTAGCCAAGAGCCTCCCGTAGTATTTATACCTAATATTATGGCCTAACCGTAACCTAGTACACATATTACATTCCGATGTCCGCCATCTTGGTTCGCATACTTCGGGAGCCCTGTATTTTGTTTATGAGGTCCATTTATCTTTATCAATGCATTCACTATTAGTTGGCTACATTTCAAAAATTCCCAACATTATCGAGCAAAATATGAAAATTATTGCTATTAATGGAGGGGGTAACTGGAAAAGGCTTGAGATATCAATACAGGAATAAAATCTTGTCCCTAATCCTAACCCCCCTATTAGAAAAACGCAGTTTATTGAATTTTACTGAATTGAGATGAATTTTACTAAATCATGTGGAATTCCACTTGTTGAATGTTACTGAATTAGTAAGAATTAACGCTGGATTTCGAGCACATATTCTGAGTTTGCAAATTGATCAAATTTTTTTGTGCAATGAATAATCGAGAGCATTTTTTAATACTTTTTTTTTGTGCTTTCATTCAATTAAGTAGTTTAAATAAACAAAACTAGTTACCTTATGGTAATCACCCATTCCTTATTATATGGAATAATTCATAACGATTTAATGAATACCTGACACACTGATCCATCGCTTATATTACTTTTGTTTTATAATCCCATAGATTAGGTAGTCTACAACAGTGATTCTCAAAATTTTAAGGCCTTTTTAGAATTTGTCAAGTCTTGTGCCCACATCAAAAATAACTAGCTAACAATAAACTACAAATAACAGATAGTAAGGCGAAAGTATGTCTTATCCAAAAAACACGTTAAAAATATGTGGATGAAACGTAAATAATGAAATAAATGGAAAGTTTTAAAAACAAACAAGTCGGCCAAGATCGAATCTAACAAATATTTTTAATTCGCTTCGCAACTCCTCAAAAAATTTTCTTTCCCCCCTTATGGACCAGTACAAACTATCGCAACATAAACACTCTGCCATGTTCTGATATAATTACTTTTGCGTTCCAATGAAATCGTTTTAGCTTTATATTTATCGTAAACCTTCATATCCGAATAGTTTGCTGATCTAAAGTTGTAGTTTGCAATTAATTTTGAATGCCCAAGTTGATTTATTTTGAAAGTATTTTGTGATTTTCTTATTCAAGATTCTTGCTGTACTCTAACACATTTCTTTAACGTTTTGACCAAAGTCAGATTTTCTTAGACAAGCGTGTATCTACTATAGTTACAAAAATAGGTATTATGTGTTCCAGGTTATGGTTAGGCCATAATTTTATTTCAATTTTCCTTAATTAAGTTCTATTACAAGTTTGGGGACAAAATTATTAATTATTAATAATTTTTGAACTTTTCATAGAACTGATATCAAACACAAGTAATTTTTAATTCTTTTCATTTTCAATATTCTCCGTTACACAATTATTTCATTTTACCTGAGAGCAATTTTCATTGGAAAATCTATTATTTGCATTCATTTATTATCCAATCAACACATATATTTATTTCTGTAGTGCCTTTATGAAGCAATAATCAATTCTATATTGCATGTTATTTTTACTTTATTCAATATCATGTTGAATCATACCTTTTCATTTGATCGATTTCCATACAATGTAGTTTTTTAATAATTCAAGTCCTATCAAACTGTCTAAAATGCATACTTTTATTTCTTTCTCTCTGAGCAAAGCTCTTGAAAAGCAGTGATGTGTTAGCGCAGTGGTTCTCAAACTTTTTAAGCCGCGCCCCCTTTTTTAGAATTTGTCAAGTGCCCCACCTCAAAAATAACTGGCTAACAATAGGCTATGAATAACAGATAGTACGGCAAAAGTATACTTTATTCAAAAAAACACGTTGAAAGTATGTGGTAGATAATGCGATAAGTGCAAATATCTAAAATAAGGCGACAAGGTCAACTCTAACAAATATTTTTATTTTTAATCAGCTTCATGTCTTCTCAAAAAATTGTCTTCGCCCCCCTTGTGGGACCTTGAGAACGACTGTGTTAATGTCTACTGTATTTTAATGAGAATCACTATCTTTTCGATTTGGTTTTCCCTCCCTAATTTATTGCACCCGGGGTAAGGGGGTAGCAAGTCCCTAAACCCCAGGGTATGGTCCATCCAAATACATTTTTCATTTCAAAATCTTATTTTTATCTATTGTCCCTGTATTTACCCAGTCTAGGCCCCATTTCTCCTAGATCACACAAAAGTCATAGCCGGTGCCCCTTTTATATACTATTTAGTTGAAATGTCCAAACCCAGGCTCACTGGACATATGTGGCCTGCCGCTTCATTATCTGTGGCCGCGTCACATTCGGAGAGTAATCAAAAAATTGCATTTCGTGTTGTTTCGTCATAAAATTAATCAGAAAAATCTTTTGACCTATTGTCATCACTAATGTCACTGAATTAAATAATGTTATGGCTAGCTGGGGAAACTAGTAAAATTGAATGATGTGCTTGGCAGTCTAAATTGTTATCTGGCTTTCCATCTTTTTGGTCGGGAATATATGCTAACAATATAGACATCATAGAAAACTAAAAATTGAATGCGGATTCTATTAGCCTAGAATGGCTAAGCCTGATAATTATGTGTTTGTTTGTTTTGTATTGCACTGTCTACCTATTCTTGGCACTATTGTGGCCCGCGAACAATACAAAAATAATTTTGTGGCCCGCGGAGTCGACAACCTTGGACCACCCTGGTCTAGACGAATTCATTTTTCATTGCAAAAACTTAATTTTCAGTTATTCATCTCCATCCTTACTCAGACTAGGCCTAATTTTGCATAGGCCACACAAAAAGTTAATGCCAGCTCTGCTTAAATATATATATATATATATCCACTAACACGAAATATATTATTCATACCGCTGCTTATGGTGCTTCATAACTGGTGCAAAAATGAAACGTCGACTAATTTTGTGTGTGTACAATCGTATGTGCTAGGCCTTTATTATTTTTGGTGCCACTATTTCGTGTGATCTACTGCCATAGGTTTCCTCCCACGTCCATCATGATGTTAGGAAATACCAAAATTGGGTTATGGTTAAAGCCATAATTTTATTCACATTTTCCTCGTTTTAGTTCTATTACGAGTTCAGGACTGTCCGTGTTAGCCAATTGAATATACCCTCTGCCCATAGGCTTTCGGTCCACTTTACACAACTCGATGTAAAGTAGGCGAACAAAATTAGTTATCTCCATATTGGTACACATACTTCTGGAGTGCCAAAAATTGAGTGTTATTGCATACCTTATTTTACGACCCATGAGGTGTTCTGTCATTCCTTTTTGTCCCTGAAAAATCGATTTTGCGCCTCATAAACCGATGCGCCTAATGTATTGATCATATTGTATACACTTGAAACCAGTACAGTTACTGCTTTAAAAACCGTTTCTCATTATAACCCATTTTTCTTATATTTGTATAGAAACTCATTCTAAGCAGTTTATTGACATTGCGCCTTATAGATGGATGGGTGCCAGCCATAACGTAAATCCAGGCCATAAATCGCTAAATTGAATGTATGGAAATAAATTATATCTAAGATGGATGCAAGTACCATATGATTGTGGAAAACAGTGCAAGTAACTCTTAATAATATATATGCTTATTATATTCATTACACATATTTTCTGTAGACTTCTAGTAAATTGAATGTTTTTTTATCGCAGTATATCCATGAAATGCATCTACCCAACTTATTAGCGTTTTGTTTTTAAATTTTTCTAATCCCGTGATCGGAAGGTATTAGTTTTTTTACTCTGACGTCCAAACCGAAATTTTTCGTTTCTGATTTAAAATTCAGTCGATAGCAACGATTCCCGACTAAAGCCAAAATAATTAAGTTTTTGTCATTAAAATTGAATTACTGAGGTGAAAGGCGTGAAGTTTAGGGTAAAATTTGAAATCTTGTGGAAGTTACTTTTTTGGACTCCCTGACTCCAGATTCTGAATCGAAACACATTCGTCTCATATTCGGAATTTTGTCGGCAGCAACGACTCCCAACTGAAACCAAAATCAAGGGTGTAACCAGGAATTTTTAAGGGGGCTGAAATTTCTAATCACCAAGTTAGACCAAATCAGCTAGCGGGAACGGTCGATGCCCGGAAAATGTGGGTTCCCAAGTATTGAGGGTATAGAAAGCATTTCCACCTTTGAAAAATTATCATGTATGATACAGGAACAACTTTTTTACATTTTCAAAAAGCGGGGTAGGCGGTTCCGGCCCTCATTTTTCCTACCCCAGCTCTGGTCGGGAATCTTCCAATTTAACCTATTTAGGCTCCTTATATGCTTATTATATCCATTACACATATTCTCTGTAAAATCCTAGTCAATTTAATGCTATTTTATCGCAGTATATACATGAGATGTTGTTTTCATTCATATATTATATCGTGCTGATATCAACTGCCAAAACACATGAATAAAATGTATTTTGCGACTAACTGCTTTGGGGAGACTGCTAGCGCATAATGGTTCCAGGGAAAGAAGACTGTTGACGTAACTGGCGGGCCGAATCCGACCCTTTCGAGTATTTGATTCGGACCGCACCTAATTCTTTATTTTGGACCATTAGCCCCACTTTTGAAGTTTCATTTTATAAAATGACTTTCATAGTTTTGAATATACATGAAAAGAACTATAACACCATAACGAGAATATCGGTTGGAAACCGAAGACTTATCGATCGATAGTTAGGGGATCCCCCAAAACAGAAACTGCAGTTTCGGTTCATCCGCTCTTGTAACTTGCGCACTGCGCATCGCACACACACACTCGGCGGGTTTCAAAATTCTCTCGCTTTACAAAAATCTAGATCACTATATCAATAATTGATTGATAACTCGCTACTTATACGACATAATTCGCCCAAAATCAATAGGCTACTGGTCCGAGATAAGATGAATGCACATGCAAAATCTGGAGCAGATTCAATCTCGCTTTCGTGAGATATCGCGTGCATCTAACAGACACACAGACAGACATACATACAGACAAATACCTATCAATATACTTACCGATCTTAAGATCGATAAGTAATAAACGAGAATATCGGTCGGAGACCGAAGACTTATCGATCTTAGATCGGTAATTAGTTAATAACTCGCTAATTATACGACATAAATAACCTAAAATCTATAGGCTTCTGTTCCGAGGTAAGATGCATTCACATGCAAAATTTGGAGCAGATTCAACCACGCGTTCGTGAGATATCTCGTTCATCTAACAGACACACAGACAGACATACAGACAAATACCTATCAATATCTTAAGATCGATAAGTAACAAGAGAGCTGTGCTCAAATATATGGACACAAGGTGTCGCTATTTTTCATTCTGACACATAAAAATCGAATCTCTTGAAGTTTACAGAAATTTTTGAAAGAAGTTAAAGTAATAGCCTTCTGGCAAATAAATCAAACTTTAACCACTGAAAATTTCAAAGCAATTGGTCCAGTATTCGAAGAGAAAGAGAAGAAGAATAACACTAACAAGAACAACAACATAATATTAAAACGATCGTTATGTACACTGACGTGTCCAACAATCTTGATAATCATTAGCCGGCCGAGGAAGTGAGTGTTTAAATATGTTGAAATATAATTTCTGGAAAGACCGGAACCAAAAATTTTTGAAGTTTTGTGTGCGAATCTTCGATGAAAATAGTTGAGTAGCCCTGTTATATATGACCAACCCAGGAATGCCCGACATGGACTGTTAGCCAGACGAGAGACGAGTTTGTTATATGATTAGTCATAGTCAAGTTTTTTTCCCCATTCAGTAAAAAATAACATAAGAAATTAACAAAATACAAAACTGAAAACACATTTTTACTGGGGAAGGGAAGTCGCGGGTAACCAGGAATGGTTATCGACCAGCGACACCTAAGGTTCAATATATAATTTTTTTTTTAAGGAAATTACGTTTTTAGAACCTTTTAATATGAATGAGCATGGCTTTGGCAGCTGAACCACATATAACATCCAGAGCCGCTATTATTCGCATTCCTTTCTCCACGGATAAATATATATGGAAAATCCGGGCTAACTAAGTGTAAAGATCAAAGAGTGTGGTGTTCCAGACTGGAATTCTAATTTGGGGGGGGGGGGGGGGGGCGATAAGGCAGCTCAATGATGTAAAGCTTGGGACCGCAACTACGTTTTTGCGCGATCCAAATATTTTTTTCTAATTTCTCTCGACCCAAGTATTTGGTAAGCATGTAATTAGTCGATTTTTAGACTATTATACTAGCAATTTTCTTGCACAAAATTATATGAAACTTAGCACATAAAATCTCAGTATCTGTCAACAAAAGTGTCTAAGCGGCTGTTAAAACGTTTATAGTTGCGTCAAATTTTATAAGTATGCTGATTGGCCAATGTTACGGCAGTAAATACGGAAGTCGATGCTTAGGGGAACAATCACGATTAAAAGTTCATAAAGTTGTAAGACATAAATACGCAGACGCGATGCTTATATTTATGGAAAATTTAATTGTCGCGACCTTGTATTTGCGGATCCCCGATGCAGTACATGTCAGGTATGGGATTAGTTACAAGTTATTTTCGATGTTACGCGAACCTGTTACGTTGTCTGGACGTGATTGCACGTTACCGACAAACGGTTACATTAACCACCCTATGACGACCGAAGAGTCCAGCAATCCTTTTTCACATAATTATCCGCCACATGATGCTCACCCGTGCCGGGTAATCAGAGCTGCGATGGCAAGCGTATTCCTCACACGCCTCTCTCGGGTTGGGCGAACTTCGGCCCACTGAGGCATTTTTGAGACCTTCTTGCTCTTGGAAATAATTGTGAACATTTCTTACAACCGCATGTAAAATTTGTTTAAAATAGGATTTCTCGCCACAGTTTGGTAAATTGCTGCGAATTGCTTTCCTAAAAAACATTGGTTAACAATTTGTAGGAGAGGTCTTCGTTTACTAGTTACCACCTTAGTTTGCTATATGAGTAAATAAAAATAAATCCTATCCCAGGCAAGTTACGTGTCCAAAAACGCACCGAAATTATTCTACATTATTGTGGTCTGGGAAAATCACATGTCGCAACGCTCGTCTGCTAGTTAATAATCAATAGCAGGCATATACGGACTTTGATCAATAGTAGGCGTAACTCGTCCTGCTCTGTGATTGGTCGATAAATAAAAACTGGTAGTGTTACAACATAATCAATTTTGCAGAGAAAAATGCAACTATTTTAAACAGGTTTACATGGAGTGAGATTGCGAGACATAGGATAGATTTTCATATTTATCCCGGGTGAGAGGAAAGTTGATAAGACGGCCTAATCATATGGCGAAAAACGGCATTTCGTCCGGTTGGCGGTTGTCATGTCTGGTATGGGATTAGTTAGCAAGTTATTTGTTTCAGGTGCGTGAACTCGGATTAAAAATCGATAATTTGCAGTCAGAAAACCGAGCGACATCAGGCCTAGTAAGAGCTTTATATGGTGTATGGGTTTTTAGTACACGTTTGCTGAAAGTGAGTTCAAACCTTCAATTAAAAGTGAACAGAGATTACATTTGGAGAGTTGTTAGCGGCCATTGCCACGCTAAAACATATACTATATAGGTTTATTCTTGCGAATGTGAATATAGCACAGCGACCCAGCCAGTGGCGTGCCTAGATGAGGGCAACCGCCACGGGCAGCACATTGTAGGGAGCAGCAGAACCGAGCTGCAGAGTTTGCGTTATCACGCATGCTCTTCTAGATGTGTTCTTATTTAATTGAAAGCTAACAGTATGTGTTATGTGGTGATGGTTATTCAACAAGGGTTGTTTCCCCGACCCTTGACCCCAGAAAAATGTTTCCTATATTTTACAATTGCAACATTTTTGATGCTCATTTTAATAAAACAAACGTTTCTTTCTTACTTGACTTTTATTTGATTTATTCTCGCGTATAACGACATATATAATCTGTTTATCACCCAAATTATTTTAGAAGTTAGGTATAAGGGGCAGCATTATCAGAAACTCGCCCCGGGCAGCTGACTAGTTTGGCACGCCCATGGGTACTACCCAGAGCCGACCTTCGCTATTGCGGAGCCCCTGCAAAATGACATGCACGGGGCCTACCTACCCTGACCTGATATATAAGTATTCGGTTCGTAGCCAGGAATTTTCAAAGGAAGGTCTAAAATTTCGAGTTGTCAAGTTAGACCGTAACAGTCAGCGGGTCCGTTTTGATTTTTAATTTCAAGGGAGGGTTCCGAACCTTAACTGAAGCAATGACATTAAACAACATGATAGGCAACTCTGACGTCACTCCATAAGACTACAGGCGAAAGATTGTATTTCATGATACGCTCCAATGCACATATTTCTCGTCGCCTTTCGCGTCCGTTTTCCGCTCGCTTTTGCTACTCGGCGTCTTTTTTACGTGTAGTACCTGCATTTTTGCACCTGTAACGAAACAAAATAATCTCTATATCTAAGAAGTTTTGCTCACTTGGAAAGCTGGAATGGCGGGCAAGCTGTAAAGAGCAATTCTGGACATCATAGACGTTTTTTTTATCAGAGAAGATTACAAACGCGATAGCGGAAAGATTTGTGTGGAACATTTTGCAGATAATGACAAAGTTCAAAGTTAGTAATTTTAATGTTTGCGCTTAATCATTGAAATTTCATTTAAAGAGGGTGTCATACAAAACTGTGCTGTGATACAATTCCATAACACAAAGTTTGCACCTATCGAACTTGCTTTTGTAGGTGAATTTATTAGACATATTACATATTCAGTTAATCGTAGGTAACATTGCTGGTACATAATGCATCGTAGATAGGTTTGTTTAAATTTAGGAATTTAGCTCATAGCCCACTAATTAATATTATCTTCTATGCCGGAGGTTGCAGGGCGGCTGAATTCAACTTGCAGCCTTACCGATCACCTGACGATGCTCATTTAGTTTGGCTCGAGCAAGTCTTCTTGAAATGCTTGTGTGGATGGAAAGTGGAAACTACCTATATTTTTTGCCTTCCTTCGATTTTAGACAAATTTATTCTGAGGGATTTCGCATATAATTCTCATTGATTGTTGGCTGTTTATAATTCCTATTGATTGTGAATTTTGATTATAACAAAGAGTTAAAAAATTTTTTACCTGATTTACTGGCACCTTTTCTTGTCAATACTCCAAGCTGAGGTAATAAACAAGACAATACATTTATGTCATCTGGAAGCAAAATATGCACACTAATTAATAGTTTGGCACATTGAGATAATACATCATGACAGAAAATACAAGTTAAAGATATGTATGACCATTACATGGTAATTAAAATTATAAAAAATTAATAGGGGCTGTGGAGTATGAAAAGTTCAAGACAAAGAAAAGAACAAATGTTCATAGCTCATGAACTCCCAATTTTGCCTCCATTGCTTTGTGAAGGCCAATATATTTCGAGTGGCTGAATTGGTTTACCTTTATGATAGCAACGATTTTGTATTTAATATAGCGAAATTATTTCAATTTAATTGAAGTGATATTATTTCCCAAAGCAATGCTTG
This sequence comes from Styela clava, assembly GCF_013122585.1. Taxonomy (NCBI): domain Eukaryota; kingdom Metazoa; phylum Chordata; class Ascidiacea; order Stolidobranchia; family Styelidae; genus Styela; species Styela clava. The sequence goes on along the minus strand of NW_024102834.1, from coordinate 20,339,480 downwards.
AATCGTCTAGAATAGATCAGTGGTGTCAAACTAATGGGTTTTCGAGAGCAGCATTGCATTTTGGAAATTGTAAAAAGGGCCGCAAACAGTTTTTGATAATGTATACTTGAAAGATATTTTTAAGATAGTTTTAGTTTGTGACATATATTGTGATGCAATTAAACAGTTGGATTAAGTTTTATTATTTTCTTCAATTTCAAATGCAATTACATATTAATATTTGCATTCCACTATTATTGCAACATTTGTAAGTTACTGTATTTATTATAAAAAATCATGAAATTTTATGTACAACCATCAAAATCATTTTTGAACAAGCTTTGGATGAGGAAAGAATAATACATACACTAAAAATAACTTAATCTAAATATATGAACTTAAAATTAACAAAAATACTACAGTATAAACTCAACGTTTTAATAATTACATTTGTCCTGACGTTTGGCATCTTTTTTTTGTGTCACCATCATACTAAGGCCAGGCTGAAATGATTTTATAGTACCAACTCTAACTAACAAGGCCACATCATCATGGGTTAATCTGGATCTTTGCGAATGTTTAATTAATTCCAGTAATGCAAAAAAGTTACTTTTATCATTTCATGTATAGATCAGTAAAAAAACAAATGACAGATTTTTTCGACAAGACAATTCGCACCACATTGCGTGGCATAGGATTGCTTGAATTATTATTGATATTGATTTTTAGTAACCAAGTCGTTGTATAATTATATTAATATACAAACACATGGAAATTTTCTGTTCGAAGTTGGTCTTCGAATTTGTCATATTGACCTCTGAGCTTATTGTGTTTTTTCATTGTATTGATGGAAATATGACAAATTAAACAATGTGCTTCAAAATTTTGTGGAAAGCAGAAATATTTCAACTCCCATTTTCTTCGAAAATGCCACCTTCTTCATGTACTTTGCGTTTAATTTAATCACTCAAGTGTTTTATTCAAGTATTCTTTTGCTAGCTTGATGTGTATTCTTAATTGGGTCAAAATGTGGACAAAAAAAATTAATATTGCAAAACTACTTTCAGTAAACTGTTTTCTGTGTGGATAATCAATCTCACTTTAAAAGGTTTGAAAAATCTATTACATTTAGATAAAAAAAAAACTTCCAAAATACTATTACAATTATTGTTAAGCGTTCGAGGGCCGCGAGTTTGAGATCCCTGGTCTAGATTGAAGTTGTCCAAAAAATATATGATAGTATTTTATCATGAATGATGATTATACCCCTTCCGTAATTTCTTCTATAGTACTACCAAAAGTTGATGAACCCAAATATAACACAGGTGCAGTGCGTTACCCGTAATCCTCATTTTCTAAAGCTGTTTTAAGTATGTCTGGCGTGTTTTGTGCCTTTTTACAAATAAGACCGCTTATGCAATCTTACGCTTTAGAATTTTTAGTTCTTTTCCCCAAGCCCTGCAGGATGTGGGGGCCATACACAACTCTACCGGAGGGTCAAATGTCTTTGCATGCCTCCATAGGTTGTTTTTCTATTGCAAACATTTATGGAGTACTCTAATTATATTTCTTGGAATCACACTGTCACTGATATGTCGCCAGACTTCTGATATCTCCCCTTCTGCTATAGTTGTCCTGTGAATAAATAATAGGAAATTAAGATTAGACGAATAGTTGAAAGTTTTGCTTTATGTCGGCTTAATTTCTTGATTGATATACTTACTATTTCTGCTATTGCCTCCTGTGCTGCAGGAGTCTCACAATGCTTAGACAGGTTTGTCCACAACTTTCACATCTGAAGAAAGAGAGGAGATTTATTAATTTTCGTTAAGAATAAATAAAGCAGTCTATATGATTTAGAATGGAAAAGCTAATAAATCCAATATCTCATATTTTACTGAATTTGGTATATAAACCAACTATTAAAAGGCTTTAGTCAGGAAATTACAAGCATTCGCGGCTCCAAATACTTGAGAGATCAGACTATACAAGATAGACCGGTATGAGTGAAATGTTAGGTGAACTTGTTAACACTTTGATTCAATACGCAAATATAAGTGAATGCGCAATAGTATGTTACAATGAGCAGCAATCAACAATGAGTAAATATCCTCACTGATTAAAAAAATCTAACTGGAGGTACATGAACTTTTTGAAACCAGGCATAAGGGGTAAGTAAATATGTAATTTGGCAAATGGGCAACTACGTACCGTACTGAATTAATAACTTCGTAGTATTTGACAAAGGCTGGCTTTCCCACATGTACTTAACAGTGCGATGCCCGGGTGTGATATACCACAATAGTATTTACCTTACCTTTTTCCGATTTCTTTTTACCTTAACTTTCCAAAATATCATTAAAATCGACAACGACTGTCGAAGCAGGCACGAACACCATTCGTGCTACGCCTTGAATACAGCACACATCCGCTCGTTTTCGTCTCGTCAAGTATGTGCATTGGAGCGTGCTATCGAATACGATCTTCGGACAAAAATGCCGGAGTTGCGCATCATGTTGTTTAATGTCATTGACTGAAGCGTAATGGAGCGTTACAGTCGCATGGGGTGGTATATTGTTTTTCTGAGCGTGCAAACCCAAACAGACTGTTTCGAAGCTTTCGATAGACGTCGATGGGTATTTGAAGTATGAATCTAGTTTTATTTTAGCACATACGTGTGCAACAGGCTGCCCGCGGACCACAATCCGACCCGCTAAGCCTTTTAGTGTGACCCTTACCAATACTCTGATTTTTCCTCATCAAGCAGAAAATCGTAATCCGACAGTTCATTTTCGAAAAGGCGCTCACATGGATAAAAATACATGATTTTTACTCTTGTCGCTGAGTTACATCTTTCACCGGTCATTTTTGCCCGATGCATTTATTACTTTCATCTTTGCCCGGTGCATTTATTACTTTATGGCTAAGCGATAGCTGTTTTTTTCTTTTTGTGTAGCCCAGCTTAATCTCCGAAATTGGTTATATGGCTCACCTACAAAAAATGTTGCACACCGCTGCTTTAGCATACAGCGCATCATGTTGGCCTTAAAGGTCATCAGAGTATAATAAAATTGCTGGTTTACCGGCGGTGTCGTCATAATACTAATGTTTTATGGTGTCATAATATCGAGAGGCAACAAGCGTGACATGTGTATTTCTTCCGAGTTTTCGTAAAACTTGCATTAAAAATCGTTCAAATGCCGCTCAATACTTTGATAAAAGAGAGAGCATTCTTTTCATTTGTCAAACCATGAAACACAAATACATGAAATAAATAAACAGATGCTTTGGTATATGACTGTGAGACAACGATACGGCCTTCTGGGGTCATCAGAGTCTGTTAGGTTTTATTTTTGAACTTTAGCAATGTTGCAAGAATAGGCGTTATTGTTTGCACCTTTCTCATTGGTCGTAAATAATTGTCAATACCACGCCCATTATATTTTAATTATCAGTTAAAATTTAATCCCAGTCTACATCGGTACACTGTTAAAAAGCATGATAAATGCACTCGAATTTCAAAGTTATTCAAATTAACGCGAACTGTTTTTTCTCCTTCTTTCCACATTAAAAAGGTTTCATATTGATTTTGTTGGTAAACAAAGGTTCTATAGCAGGGACGGGCAAGGTTTTGGGACCAGGGGCCAAAAGTTTAGCCCACCTAGACTGTCGGGCCATGTGAGTGTGACGTAAAAAGTCACATTCCATGAACAATATTTACAATGTTGCAAAAGTGGAAAACAATAGGCCTCGTGCTAAAACTAAATCGCAATCTCAACAAATTCTTCGGGATATTTTAGCTAAAACATTAAAATTTGGTTGTGGCAGCATCAGAAGGGCCAGATTGAATTACCCAACAGACGGAATCTGGCTCGCAAACCGTACTTTGCCCATGTAAGCTCTTTGGTATATATACAGTGATTTTTATTCATTGCCTTGAAAAATTTTGTCTGTATATTTCGGTGTTATTTTAACCATTTCGGTGGAGCGTAATTTCAATGAAAGATTTCAGATGCTCGAGGAACCTTCAGATGTGCGATAATTTAAGTGGCTGAAATGTCTAAACTATAAATATACCTAATACTGACAAAACAAAATGATCTTTTGGGTGTAGAAAGCTAAATAATAGTGACAATCTGAAAGGTGCTAACTGCAAAACCTCTTGACTGTATACTGACGAAACCGTAAAAACCTGTTTGAAAACCACTGGTATGGACATTTAAACGTCGATCTTAGAACCCGTTCTTGTTATTTGTTTGATACGTGAGACCTGTGACAGCCGATTTACCATTGATTTGCGTCCCACTTCACTAATTAGTTTAGATAGAGAGAAAACTGTTATATCATGGTTGTGATATGAAGTATGGTATAAACCATGCGTGTATTTAACACCCAACTGTACTGTCGTTGTATCATCAAAATGCCGGAAAAAAGAGCAAGTTTTATAATGAGTTGAACGATTTCCATTATTTGAAGCAAAGCCCAATATAGGATATTGTAATAGGATTCACAGCTCATTTTGGTGCCCGTAATCAACCCACAATGGTATGGAAAACGTTCAAACTATTACTGGAACCCTGGAATCGAATCAAAGTTAGCTTGTCCAATCCGTGCCGTCCCGGTTTGTTTTGCTCCAGAAATATGGTAAGCCTAAGTATGGTGTCACACTTTCAGGGGGTAGAGGGTGTTTGCAATGTTAGAGGTCGTGTAGAGAAATCACTACACGAGACAACCGCAGCAAATGGGTATCGTACACGATAGCAGACCGTATTTTTGAAGTTTTGAATGTTATTAGATTTATGCGAAGCGTAGGGCAGCTTACGTAGTCACTCATATACATTAGTAAATATGGCATTTGAGTGGTTTCCTATAACGTAATCCTTCGTTACGTTCTTGTATTGTTAAACAGCTTTAAGTTTTGCTTGCTTTCTGAAATGAGGGAACCTGTTATTAGTGAGTTCGTTACAAGGAAAAACCTGTTTTTAAAACTTTGAATTTCGTCATTGATTATACATTTACCACCACCGAGCGTATATGGTAAGATACGCGGGAATTTTGTTGCATATCTACCGGGGAATCACTAAGAAATACCTGGAGTGCCGATTGGGGAAATTTACTTGATAACTTGCCCGCCGGGAATTCTTGTTCACGATTAGCTTAGTGACACATTTTATCTAAAAATTTATCACGTATAAGTTGTGCGATGGGACAGTTTTTCTCGCATCGCGTTTGTTTTAAAGCCTAACCTGGTAGATCCCAACATAGAAAAAAGGTTGGGACATTTTCTGACGTGGTAATACAAGAATATATATATATATAGACGAAAATCTAGATGATTTACTCTTTAATCTTGCTTTAAAGCTTGTGAGCATTGTGGTTCCCGATCTTTGCAGTATTTGATGGATCTTTAAATAGATACGTACAACACGCACTCTGGCTTTTGTATAGTGTGAATAGTTAGTAATGTGTACACGTAATGTGTAACTACGTATTGCAATAAATACCAAATAAGACAATAGACAATAAGTTTATTTTGTCATGCAAGGAATCACAAATAGTTCCTATTCAGAGACGAAGTAATATACATTAGAAAACCAGATTTCATTGTAATTGTCAGGAAGTCGCGAGGGACCAGAACTGGTCATCATGAGTCTGCGAAGTGAAGGAATATTAGTAATACCAAACGCAAATACAAAGTAAAAACATCCTTCTAAATCACTCCGAATCCTTTCCGGAGAAGGAAAAGATGGGCTGAGATATTTCGAAATCAAAAAGTATTTGTGCCCAGTTGGGGAAGAAGAGCTAGTGCTCTGATGAGTTCTATTCAGGGTGCTCCCGAAGTATGTGCACCAAGGTGGCGCATAACCTGAACATAGTATATATGTTTACCAGGTTAGGGTTATAAGGTTTGCGCCATCTTGTTGCACATACTTTTGGAGCGCCCTATTTAGCAATTAAATCCTGAGCTGAGGTATCTCGAACGATACGGTTACGAATGTGAAGTGACGCCAAATCTCTCGGGTATTTCGCAATCAGTGCTTTTAAGATATTAATAGAAGATTAGGAAAAGTCAATTTGCATTTAAGTAGTTTCGCGAGAAGGTATTGATCAGATCGCAATTTAGCAAATGTCTTTAAACGCGAGTGTTTGACAACTCCATTGCCAGATTAGATTTCGTTGGGAGGATAACGATATTTATTTTGAGAGAGAGAGAGAGGAAAGCCGATAAGACGTGTTATTTGTATAAAAAACCAAGAGTTCAGTTGGCATAGGAAGGGATTTACAGATTTATCCCGGGGGTGGAGAGCCGATAAGACGATTTAATCATATTAGTTAGCCAGTTATTTGTTTTCGAAAACATGTGCTTGTTTTGGCATGTTTATATTCGTTCTCTGAAGTCTAAATGGCGGTACTCAAATTGACGAAGTAACCAACCAATTTATATGTTAAAAATATCTTAAAATCAGTAATTTATTTTTCCACTAATACTGAAAATATGCAACTTACATTATACGAGTAGAATAAAATAAGGAAAGTATTTACAGGGTGGATGGAGGCGCTGGAAACCAGTACTGAAATGTAATTGATTTTTCATTTTGAAAAACTGAAATAAAACATACGTGATTATACGCAGACTTGCTGATGACGCAATGTTTACATTTTGTTGTGCTCGTGATATCCGTTGCATATCAATGCAAAATTGTATGTGCAAAGAGAGAGAGAGAGATTTATTTCGGCAAACAATGTGAAGATTGATAAAAAATGATGAGTGATAACAAACTACTGGTTTACATTTGATATGATTTTCCTGCATTGGAATTTATGGTATTTGACCACGGCGCTTCTTGCAGCTGCCTGCTGGCTTTCCTGTGTCTGTCTGTGTGCTTTAGATCAGTGCTAATTTGTGGAGCTAAATTAGCATAGCCTACTGTTCTGGCGTTAAGAGTATTTATCAAGTTTTAAACATTGTAGATTTTCGTATTTACGTTTTTATTTTAAGTTTTGCTTGATATTGACGAAATGCCGTAAAAACTGAATTAACATTTAAGTCTTACTACTATTTAAGTCCGGGTCAATTTGACGGGTCACCTCAGTTTTGTTTTACTGACTGCTTTATTACTTTTACTGATATTAACTGAATCACCTGTACTGGCGCTGATTTTCAAGTGTTATCAATATGCTTCAGTATTTCCGCAAAGTAATTTGACTGTAAGCAGATTTAACAATTAGAACAGTAGAAAATAGTATAATCAATCCAATAATACTTTATTACTGTTCAATAAGTCTGTAAGTTGACTAGTCACTAGAGTTTGAAAGTTGTATTGATTGAGAATACTTACAGACTTAAGTTGAGTCTGGTAACACAGTCAGGCAGTACCGTAAAAGCAGGTAACTTCGGATGATTTCACTATATTATGAACAATTTCTCCGCCGTTTATTTTTCAATTGAAGCCAAACTTGGAATATAATACATTGAAGCCTTTCTCCTCGCGATAAACTCGGTTTCATATCAATCAATACTTTTTTTCATTCAAATTATTGACTTTATTTGCCTGCCGATCTGTATTCCAAATGTTTATAACTTCGGATGGCCACTTTTCGCTTTGCGTCACTTCGTCGTGAGAGAGAAATGTCTGCGTGATCAGTGACGCGTGATAACGTCGCTGCGTAGAACTTACGACGCCGTGATTCGTTTTGCGTGTCGCACACTGACGTTCATCTATGACGGCCGTTTTTGTGATTATTCCGGGTTCCGGATTATTCTTCCGGGTCGGCGGACATCAAAGTTTTATATATCTGGTGTACCCGTGTGTTTACATCGGCAACAGCTCTTGAAGACAAGAAGGACTGATTTCAAAACCCAAATTAATTTTGTTCTGATTTAATCTTACGTGTTGGCTTTGATCTTACTTATCACCGTTTGTATACTATTAATCGTTCGAGTTTAAAGCGAACGGTGATATTATTATCGTCGCCGAGATGGAGATATTTATTAAGACGATGATTGATGTTGTTATGCTTTGCACCCGCGATTGTGCGAATACTGAATTTTTATTTATAATGATGATTGAATAAATCGGCCGTTATGCATTTATACTTGTCATAAGGCTTTTGGTCCTGATAGCGGGTCGGACACTAATTATAACTATTTCCCTCAAGTTTTAACTTTTTTTTTGAACAAAACAATACCCCAACGGTTATTATAGCTAAAACCGTTACCGACTAATTCACAATTTTATCTGCGGAATTTGCGAACTCAGCACTTTACTCGACGATTTTGACAGTGTCGCGCCATAATTATTACCGCTAAATGCTTCAAAATACAACGCATGTAATAATTTTGCCCAGCCCTATTCCTGACGTTTCGCAAAACTAAACCATTTATCTCTTGACTATTCTTAATTTCATGAAAGTGCTATATCTTGCTATTATGATCGTTTCAATACGAAACAAAAATGAGACAACATGGGACAAATGAAAATAAAAAACGGACGAATAAAATAAGTCGTAAAAGTAAAAATGGAAAACAATTTTTAATACAGAACAAAAATGAAACGAATGAAAATAATAAAAAAGAAAAATGGATGATGAATTACGGTAGGTAGTAAAAGTAAAAAAAATGGAAGTGGACAACAATATGGAACAGTGTAGCTTGTGGCCGTGTTGATAATTCAGATATAATGTATTCACAGGCAGATAGACATGAAACGGATGAAAACGCCAAAAACCTCCAATCTCCTGCTGTGTGCACCTGTGCAGAGTTTCATGCTCACCTGTGCAACATTCTACTCTTAATATATTATCATCGCCGATCGTAAAACCTTGTCATTGTGATAGTATAGATACGCGTATCTGGCTGTTCATCAGCCTTACGTATCAACAACATCTATACGGTCGAAGAATGCCGAAATGTTAACACACAAATTTAATGTGCATTAATCGGATTCACAATAAATAAACAGCATATGACCGGGGCTATAATTAAGTTTTTGTAGGATTTGGTGACGAGGATCAGGTAGGAGTTTTCACTTTATATTTAACTACACGTGGCGCCACATAGTCTGGCGTTCAAATGTCGCAGCGAGTTACGCACGAGCTACGCAATGTGACGTCGGCCTTAAATGGAGCGAAATTGAATCACGTTGTTGACGTCACGTTCAGCGTAAGCACCGTAACGTCGATATTTTCACGAAATTTTTAAATCAAAATAATATATTTTACTTGAATCTCGTACGACATCTCGTGATCACTGTAATTTTCCTTGTACATTGTGTATGCCCTCTAGCGATTGACGGTCTTTTAGTGAAGTTAGCGTCGATAGAAGTCGCTATTTTAGCCGCTCAAAAGCGAGGTGTCAATTTTTGGCAAAAAGGTGATTTTTTGTGCAAAAAATAAATCCTATTAGGCGACTGAATATGATAAGAGATTAAGATATATAAGGACTCTCTATAGAAACTGCCAGAAGCAGAATATGACGTAATTTAGTCGAGATATAAACGATTGAAAATTTCATCCGAAGTTATAAACCATCCGAAGTTACCTGCGTTTACGGTATAGTACCGGTACCGTATGTATGTACGTTCATTTGCCTCAGAAATATGATATCTCTGTATCTGCATAATAATTAAACAGTATAACAGAGACGGGAATACATGTTCAAGACCTTACTGGCCTAAGACACAGATGTGCGACAAGCACCCCAACAAGTATAACAGCAGTTTAGGACTGCTGTGTTATAATAGGACAACAGACATGATATAGGCTATACAAATACAACTTGAGTAAAATAAACAAGCCGACGATATGTACAATATATTCAGTTAGTTTGAAATGTACAATATAGTCAGTTAGTTTATAGCACGTCCATGTCCTATGTGAGAAGAAGAAGATCGGTATGGTAGTTTATTCCCTCAACGAGGTAAACTCCCTGTTTCTTCAAATTAGAAAAAATGTAATGACTGTGACTAGGCTGTAACGAAGCTACCCAAGGTAATCAAGTCAGCTACGCAGCCCGTCAATAAAATTAACACTTAATCTAATTAACGAGATTACTGGATTAAATGGAATATCGTTACCGGTATATAGTTATAAGTTGTTTTAGACTCGATGGTCAGAGTAACACAAGATCAAATAATATAATAAGTTAATTTTGATTTTCCTGGAAAAAACAATTAATGATTGCGCAGTAGATTGCAAAATAGTGATTATAGAATTAGGAGTCTTTCCGATACAGTGTCAAACTGTTATTCGCTGTTTTTAGCAATTATTGTTCTTCAGTTTATGTGTCACTGTATATAGTATTAGATTGAATCGCGCGGAACAATATACCCTATTTGGCATGGGTCATACCTGCTTGATAATAGATTGAGGGGGATTGATTTTAACTGAACACGTCTATCGAGAATTTCATCGCCAGACAATGAATAATAATGAGATAAATATTATTATTACATCAGTTGCATTAAAGTATTACAGATTTTTTCTAAAAAGTCATGAAAATTCCACATCACATTACTGTTTGCCGATATTCAAGGAGTTGAGGCGTTTACTTCACTAGGCCCCGCAAAAGTGGGAAAAAGTCATGAGAATAGTGTTAGACTTTTATATTTATCATGGAAATTTAACCAAAACAGTTTGTTTAGGGCCTAAACAAACTGTTTTGGTTAAATTTCCATGATAAGACAAACAAGGGATCTCTGGGATCTCTGGGATCAATATGAAAGTCCTATCTCAGGACCAGAGGTGATATAAACGAATACAAAATCCCTATCAGCGATGGTGCAGCAGCAGAAGTCTGATATAGCAAACTGGCATAAGAATAAAAGAAATAAAAATCTTTTTGTTAGACTGATATTTTTTTTAAAATAACCTAATGCTCATTTAAAAGATTCATCTTTTTTGTTGAAAGTAGCAAAGCATTGTTTTTATGGTGAATAAAATCAACTTTGGTTCATTGTGTCCTCACTGTTTGAGGGAAATTGACAATTTCTGGTAGCCTATATTAATAAATTTGGATTGTGCATTAGATTGCAAAATAGTGATTATAGAATTAGGAGTCTTTCCAATACAGTGTCATTAATGTTGCTAATTCAGTAATTTCCTTTATTCGCTGTTTTTAGCAATTATTGTTCTTCAGTTTGTGTGTCACTGTATATAGTGTTAGATTGAATCGCGCGGAACAATATACCCTATTTGGCATGGGCCATACCTGCTTGAGAATAGATTGATTTTAACTGAACACGTCTGTCGAGAATTTCATCGCCAGACAATGAATAATAATGAGATAAATATTATTATTACATCAGTTGCATTAAAGTATTACAGATTTTTTTTAAAAAGTCATGAAAATTCCACATCACATTACTGTTTGGCGATATTCAAGGAGTTGAGGCGTTTAATTCACTAGGCCCCGCAAAAGTGGGAAAAAGTCATGAGAATAGTGTTAGACTTTTTATATTTATCATGGAAAGTTAACCAAAACAGTTTGTTTAGGCTATACAGGAAACTACAGCCTCTCATTCGACTTCTTGTTTGTCTCTGGGATCAATATGAAAGTCCTATCTCAGGACCAGAGGTGATATAAACGAATACAAAATCCCTATCAGGGATGGTGCAGCAGCAGAAGTCTGATATAGCAAACTGGCAGAAGAATAAAAGTAATAAAAATCTTTTTGTTAGACTGATATTTTTTTTAAAAATAACCTAATGCTCATTTAAAAGATTCATCTTTTTTGTTGAAAGTAAGCATTGTTTTTATGGTGAATAAAATCAACTTTGGTTCATTGTGTCCTCACTGTTTGAGGTAAATTGTTATCATTTCTTCAAGGCTCACATATACCTATATTAAAAATGTCAGTAGTAAGTTGTCACATATATTTCTGTTGGCACGTGGAAAAATTTTATCATTAATTTTAGCTGATTTTGGCACACTAACTGAATAAGGTTGCACACCCCTTGGATAAATATGAAAATTATTTTTGTTGACAATTTCTGGTAGCCTATATTAATAAATTTGGATTGTGATGTCATAGTGCACCATAATTTATGTTAAACTTTGTGAAATAAATAAAAGTAGAGGTGTAGACAGGATAGATTAGAATTTTAGATTAGTCAATTTTTTTGCGAAAAAAAAAATCGCAGTGTTTAGGATAGGTTTCTTTTATTCACTCAATTTGTAATGTTTGTGAACTGGTTTTAGAGGGCAATTATGAGTTCTAATGAAGATAGCAGTGTCGAGGGAAAGAAGGTGAGACAGGTTTTTAAATCTGGAAATTTTTAAGTTGAATGTCGTAGGAATATAGGAGAGGATTTACAAATTTATCCCGGAAAGCCGATAAGACGGCATAACCATATGGCGAACCACGGCCTCTCGTCCGGTTACCATTCCATGTCAGGTATGGGATTAGTTAGTTACGGTATTTGTATATACCCCCTACCCATAGGGTTCAGTCTCTTTACACAACTTCATGAAAAGTAGGCGAACAAACTTAGATATCTCCACTTCTGGAGCGCCTTTTCTTATAATAAAATAAACTTGATTTGGTATGATATATGTCAGAATAATTGCTAGAATATTAGAATAGGAATATTCTGACAAGACATGATTCAATGACTCTTAGTGATAAAGGACACAAGATTATGTAAAAGTAGATCAGACATATCCTACTGTGTGTTGTCAAAACATTTATATTTATTCTGGCAACCACTTAAAACCTCAAACAAAAAGTTACGGAATTTCAGTCTTGTTATTCAAGTACCATTAATCCGCAACAAGTAGTCTATGTATTCACAATTCCGATTTGGCAAATATTACGAAATCCCACAATATTCTTCACAAGGTGGGCCCATAACTTTGCTCAGAGATGAGTCTCCTTCACTTCTGAGTGAGTGTGTGTAGCTCTGCTCAGAGATGAGTCTCCTTTATTTTTGAGAGAGTGCCCATAACTTTGCTCAGAGATAAACCTCCTTTACGTCTGAGTGAGTGCACATAGCTTTGCTCAGAGATGAGCCTCCTTTACTTTTGAGTGAGTGTGTGTAACTTTACTCAGAGATGAGTGTCCTTTACTTTTGAGTGAGTGAACGTAACTTTGCTCAGAGATGAGTTTCCTTTACCTCTGAGTGAGTGTCTGTAACTTTGCTCAGAAATGAGTGTCCTCTACTTTTGAGTGAGTGAACGTAACTTTGCTCAGAGATGAGTTTCCTTTACTTCCGAGTGAGTGTCATTAGCCTCCTTATTTCTGAGTGAGTACCCTGAACTTTCCTCAGAGAAGAGTCTTATTAACTTTGGAGTGGAGTATTGGACCACTATAATTCTGGTCGCCTCTAACTTCGCTCAGAAATGAGTCTCCTTTACTTCCGAGTGAATGCAAGTGACCTAGCTTCAAACAAATCCTCCTAAAAAATCCTAATATTATTGATGCGGCTTTCCCAGAATCTAATTCAAATCTATTCTTCTATTTTTACAGCCAGATTAGAATCTCTAGGCCTTAAGTTTTAGGTAGAATTACCTAATTTTATTCCATTCTTTCTCCATATTTTATTTCTGGAAATTTATTGAAAATTAAATGGCAACTCATTTAAAGGTTGAAGGCAGAGGAACTTTCACAACAGAGTGAGTTGAAGTTATTTTTTTATTTAAGATCTTAATTTTCCTATTTACAGAACTGAACTGAACCCATTCAGTTTGGCAATTAGCGCATCGTATTAAGCATTATGAATACGCCCGCCAAATAACTGGCTAATTGATATCGTATCCAACATGGACTGGTAACCGGACAGGAGGGCAGTCTCGAACCCTAAACCAGTGGTTCTCAAACCGTGGGCCAATTACAACCCATGTAGTGATTTAATATGGCTCATCAAACTTAAGCGAAATTGTTTAACAATTTATATATTTTTCTTTGTATGTTATAGATAACGCCAAAAATTACTTCATTATTACAATTTGAGCATGTGTATGTAAACAAATCCATGCATCCGTAAACAAATAACTGGCTAACTCAGTGGTTCCCAGACTGGGGCCCGCGGACCTTTCGGGTTCTGTGAAGCACTTTCGGAGGGTCCGCGAAACAGATGTGTAATACGGCTCATAGCCGGATAATACAAAAATTAAGTGCTTAAATTTGCAAATACACATTTGTCGCTTCTTGCTGCTTCGCAATCGCCACTGAACCAACATGTTCTTCACTTTCTGTTTTGATCACGCTGCCCCATTGTGATATCACAGAGCTGTGGGCCTGTGATATCACAGAGAGAGTTCAATTCATGCCATCATTAACTGCAGAGATGTAGCTGACGCTACCCTTTTGCACGTTTACCAAATATCAAAACAGACTGGATATCACACATGCCATTAGAGTTGCGCTTTATATATAAGGCTGGGAATCTTTAAAAAATATTTCAAGGGGTCCGTCATGGAATTTTTTTACTGGGCTGACTAATCCCATACCCAACATGGACTGGTAACTGGACGAGAGGCTTTGGTTTGCCATATGATTAGGCCTACCTATCGGCTTTCCTCTCCCCCGGGATAAATATGTATAAATTCTAACCCTTTCTATTTCCTCAGACTACCAGCTCGTGTCCTGAACGGTGGAATTGCAGGTTTAACTGGTGTTACTTGTACCTTTCCGCTTGATCTGGTTAAAACCCGACTTCACGATCAGACTAAAGTAAATGGAGAAGTCCTCTATAAAAATACGTAAGTAATAAAAATTTTATTTTCATTTTTCAATAATTTTTTATGAAACAGATAAATTGTTTGGTGAGTTCACTATATTTTGTATTATATTAAATATTTTAATTGTAAATAGGTCAATTAATTTAGGCATTAATTTGGCTTCATAAGTAAGATATCTCAGAGCCGGTAATCACTCGCAGTTTTCGCAATTGTTGTGCTTAAAGTGAGTACCGATCGTATCCAACTCATGCGCATATTACTTGTTTTTCTTGGTATACAAGGTAATTTTCTATCAAAAATTTTCTGTGAATTTCCTGTGAAGTTATCTTGGTTGGTAATTATGTTTGTCAAGGACTGCTTTATATCTTATTCTGCACTTAATTTGTTTAAAGGCTGAATCTGACTGTGTTTTTCATGTTTCTCATCCTTCACCTATTCGAAACTTTCGCTTTTGGCATGCTAGTAATTGGCGTTTCGTAATCAGGTTCAGTGATTTATAAGAAAATGTATTTCATTATTTTTGTTTTATTGTTTTACTTTATTTGTTCACAATATCGTTTTTCTTTGTCATGTAACAAAAGGCTTGTTTTTCAGAATGGACAATTTCAAAATGCGGACGGAATCTGTCAAAGACTAAACCTAACGTACAAATATTCGTATTAAATTTTCACGTTTTAGACATTAAACTAAAGTTTCTAAACCTTTTTGCATGTTGCTCATGAATCAATTGATAGAATATCAATAATAACAAAAAGACTTTTTCTAGCTCTCATGCCACAAAATTGCCGTTTTTTAGAGTTATCTGTACAGCTGTTAAAATATTGTAATGATATTTAATTTTGTAAGCATTAGGAAACTCCATAACTACTGAACTGCAGGTCCTTTCTGCTTGGTTACCTCCTGCTTCTGATCCGTGTATGTCAGTTGCGACAAGAATGCTTAAACGAAATAGCTCTTATGCCATAAAATTGACCGGCTTTTAATAAGAGTTATTCGCATTGCTGTTTCAAAGATATTTAAAGTACTAGCACATTCTGTACTGAACTGCAGGCCCTTCCTCCTTGTCTATTTCCTACTTCGGATCCTTGCGTGGCCGTTGCTACAAGGAGGCTTAAACGAGATATTATCGAAGATCAAATCTGGCCCAAAAATCGTTTTTTCAAAATTTATTTAAAGTTCACTTATAAAAAATCGCAAATTTCAGATTAAATGGTGATGTTTACAAATTGCATTATTTTGGATTTGAACAAATATGAATGTAGTGAAATAGCCCAATTCTATAATTTTAATTCTCGGCCGTTCTAAGAATGCCATTATGAACAAATTTAATTTAGAATGTCCTGAATTTGTCTATTCGGCAACAAAATTGTTACATACAGGACATTGTGCCATTTTGAGAATAAAATTGATGCCGAATCACCTAATATACCAAATTTCATGTAAATTCAAACAATAATTTGTTTTCTCCCACGAAAATAGAAAATTTTACTTAAAAATAACCATTTATGTTTTCTGAATATTTCTCTGGACACACCCTTACAGGACATCGTTATTCTTGGGCTCATATTTAGATCTTCTAGAGTTCACATAATTCTTGAATTCTCCCTACAAATAACATGAAATAGTTTTGTTTTTTTCCTCAAAGCACGCCTTTTTACGAACATAGTTATTTTTAGACGTTGTTATTCTGGGATTAAATTTGTTGCAAGATCATCATATCTTCCAAATTTTGTGTAAATTCACATAATTCTTAAATTCTCTCTCCAAAAATAAGAAAAAATTTACATGAAAATGATTATTGCGGTTCCTTTCTCAAAACACACCTTTTTCATAACATCCGTATTTTTGGGCGTTTTGTGCTAACTCATTATATCTTCTAAATTTTATGTAAAGTTTACCAAATTTTTAAATTCTCTCCAAAAATAAAAAAAATTACATAAAAATAGTTATTTCAGTTGTCTGAAAATTTATCAAAACACGCCTTTTCCAGAACATCTTTATTTGTAGTCGATGTTATTTCGAGATTAAATTTAGTGCGAGATCATCAAATTCATCAAATTTCATGAAAAAATTTTGGAATAGCTGGATTCCCCAAATCCCCTTTTTCTGAGTAAATTCTTGTTCAAATATTATAATAGATCATATTTATCAATAAATTTCTTACATATGGAAAATTGTGGTATTTTGAAATATTGTATTAGAATTAAATTCCGTGAAAAATCAGAAAATATACCGAACTTCATGTAAATGCCATATTATTATTAATCATTTATTCTCAATAAATAAGGAATATTTCATAAAAATGATTATCTCCATTCTCAGATTTCTTCTCAAACCGTACTTTCAAAAGCATTTTTTTTCCAAAAATAAATTACGATTAAATGTGGTGCCAAATCACCGTATAGGCCTATACCAATTCAATCAAAATTCAAATCATGCATATAAAAGGTTCTCCCGAAGTATGTGAACCAAGTTGGCGGACACCGGAACGTAGTATTGTACCTGGTTAGGGTTGGGCCATAATTTTATTCCAATTTTCCTTATTTTAGTTCTATTGCGAGTTCAGGGACTAGTCAAGTGACACCTGTAGTATTTGTACCTGAAATTGTGGCCTAATCCTAACCTGGTACGCATACTACGTTTCGGTGTCTGTCGTCTAGTTTCACATATTTCAGGATACCTAAAAAATTATTAGATTCTTCAAATTTTTCTCAAAACATGTTTTTTTGAATAACATTATATTAACATATCGTTTTGGGAATAAATTTAGCACAAATTCATCATATCTACTGATTTATCTTTATAATTTACATATAAATCATGAATTCTCTCTAAAAAATAGAAAAATTCAACTTGGTAAAATTGCAAATTAGCTTCTAATATCTGTATTAAAATACTTTTTACATAGAATAGTTTTGATTTTCTTTTTTATATGGAACAATTTATGAAAAAAACAGCATAATAAACTCGGCGTTCGAATATTTCAAATGTAAAACATCTGTCCCCCACTTGATTTGTCCGAATCTCAATACCTTGTTTCTGAAACCCAATTTATTTTTCAGATTTGATTGCTTCGTTAAAGTTTTCAAAAATGAAGGATTCTTCGGGATGTACAGAGGTAACTTTTTTTTTCAAGGTGGTATGATTATGTTCTGAAAGGAGGTATTTCCCAAAGGAATCTATATATTAATTTGGCTTCACAGGTCCTGATAAAAACTCAATTTATGAAATTGATACATTTTTTGGAATGTGCGGGGGAGGGATGTTTGTGTTCCGACGAGGGCTGTGGTTTATAGCGACCATTTTGGGTGCTCCAATACGGAGATAACTAATTTTGTTCGTCTACTTTACATCAAGTTCTGTAAAGGGACTGAAACCTTTGGGCAGGGGGTATATTCACTTGTTAACACAGACAGTCCCCGAACTCGTAATAAGACTAAAATAGGGAAAACCTGAATAAAATCATGGTCTAAACCTGGCCTGGTTAAAAAACACTACGGGAGTTCCCCATTTTGTAACTAGCTAATGGGGCTTATCAGACAAATCCCATGGAGACCACCACCCCACCCATGAGCAGTGTAATAGATTGCGTCTTTTACAAATGCACAGATAGATAATGATTTATTTCTGAATATTTCTTTAAAATACATATTGCAGTAAAATAAACGAGCAAACAATCATAAAATATAATCGCAAGGGCGGGCAAAACTACAAGGTCAACAAGGTTGACCGACCGCTAAGGAGATTTCCTATCAGAAGTACTTTTTATTTATTCAGAAAGAAGGGGGAATCCCCTTACAAGGCGCTACATTTTTGTTTGAGAGATTAGATTTATTTTTGACATCTCAGGCACTCACAAAATTTCTACTAACTGTCTATTTCCAAGTCCAGGGGCCATATGATCGATTCGTCTTATTAACTTTCTTCTCCTATGGGATAAGTTTAAAAACCCTATCCTATGATTGATCTGTCTTATAGGCTTTCCTCTCTTAAAATAATATGAAATTCATATCCTACTTCCAGGTTCAGGGGTCAATCTCCTCTTGATAATGCCTGAAAAGGCGATAAAATTAGCGGCCAACGATACGCTACGTCATTCCATGTCACAAGGTGGCCATCTTTCTCTAATGCAAGAGGTGGCCGCAGGAGCTGGGGCGGGGCTGTTCCAAGTTGTTGTGACCACGCCCATGGAAATGTTGAAAATACACGGACAATTGGCAGGAAAATTAGGTAAGTTTGTGTTATTGTTGTACATGTCTACAGTAATCTTTCGCTTCAAACCACATTTCAAGTTTTGATTTTCCTATCTGTCATGCTTCCCAGATTTTTATTTTAGGGGGGATGTTCCCATATTTAGGGGGTGGTAAATATTTTGTTATTAGTGATAAAACTATTTGTTGCTCATAAAAATGTGTTAGGTGTTATCTTTGTCAGCTTATGAGACAGTTTCTGAATATTCAAATACATTTTTACTTATGTTAAGATTTGAAGTACGGTGTCACCCCTGAAAATTAGGGGAGGTGTTCGAGATTTTAGGGTGGTTTATGGGAAATCACTGGTTGACGGTCTTCGTAAACCAATACCCATTTGCTGCAGTCATGTAATGTGTAAAACGAAAAAAAGAACTTCATCGCAGTTACCATGACATTCTAAAAACGGATTAAGATATTAATTGTGAATCTTCACTGGTATAGCCTTTGCTCGTGGCCCCCGTGGTACTGTTTTGTTGCCCTTATGAGGGCCGTGTACCCAGTTTGAGTAAGCCTAATCTAGGGCCATATTCGTGGAAATAATATGAAAACTGTCAAGTATAAAACATGATAAAATTTTACATTCTCTCTGTCTTCTCTTTAGCTGCTCAGAGCACTGTAATTGGTCAGAAAGGAACATTAAGCATCCAATCAAAATCGACATTATCAGTAGCAAAAGGTCTTCTTCAAACTAAGGGAATCTCTGGATTGTACAAGGGACTTAGTGTTACTTTAATGAGGTGAGGATACTGGAATGGCTAATTCACAGTAGAAATAGAAAAGAAATTATTTTTGGACCTCCTGAAGTATCCGCATCAAGATACCGCAGATGTACCAGGTTAGGGTTCAGGTTATGCGACATCTTGGTGCGCATACTTCAGTAGCGCCTGTTTTTTTATTTGTGTTGAGTAAACTTTGTTTTTTGACGGATTGTCTGCTGTCAAATGCTCTGAATGAATGGGAAAATAACTGAATTATTCTGAAAATCAAGAATATACTTCTCTGTAACTTTGCCCAGAGATGGATAGAATAGGATTTACATTCCCGGAGGGAGGAAAGCTGATAATAAAACTTAATCATATGACGAACCACAACCTTTAGTTTGGTCACTGAGTCAAGATGAGTCATTTACTACGGAGTGAGCGCGCATTTCAGTCAATTCACATCGTTTTACTGGTGCTCCTGTAGTATGTGAACCAAGATGGCAAACACCGGAACGTAGTATGTGTACCAGGTTAGGCCATACTTTTATTCCAATTTTCCTTATTTTAGTTCTATTACGAGTTCGGGTTCCAGCCAAGTACTATGTTGCGGTGTCCGGCCATGATGGTTCACATACTACGGGAGTACCGTTTTACCCAGCAATGAGTCCTTTGCCTAACCTGGCTTTGAGCAAAATGTCTTAAAAATTCATTTGTATTTCTACGCAGGGACATTCCATTTTCTGTAATCTATTTCCCGTTATTCGCTCATCTTAATGCCATCGGCCTACGACGAAGAGACGACACTCGATCTCCTTTCTTTGTCTCGTTGTTTGCAGGAATGATTGCCGGGGCAACAGCTGCCGTGTCTGTTAATCCTATCGATGGTGAGTATCACTGTTCACTCTTAGTAGTTTTTTCACAGACTGAGAAATCGTTTTTTTTTTTTTTTTTTGAATAGAAAATTTTCAAGTTAACAAATAACCCATGCCGAGTAATTTTGTATTATTTTGTATTATATTGTATTATATAGGGTGTCCATGAAGTCTTCGAAAATTTAAAAATTGCAAAGGAAATTTATCGATACTATAAAATGTTTGACTATGACATTAATTGCGGAGGTTAAAACATGCTCTACCCCTGCATATCGGCTTGCCTGAACCTTGCACAGACTAGAAGTGTGAAATATTTTATTAACAATCGTATACTTTCATCTAGTTGTGAAGACAAGAATTCAAACGTTGGCGCCATCAACAAGTAACAGAGAATATAAAGGCGTAAAGGATTGTGCAAGGTAGGTTGTGTGACATTAATTGCTAATTGTGTGGGTTGATACAAAGTATCTTATCGATCTTAAGATCGGTAAGTATGTTGATAGGTATTCGTCTGTCTGTATGTCTGTTTGTCTGTTAGATGAACACGATATCTCAAAAAGGCGAGATTGAATCTGCTCCAAATTTTGCATGTGCATTCATCATATCTCAGACCAGAAGCCTATTGATTTTGGATGAATTATGTCGTATAATTAGCGAGTTATTAATTAATTAGTGATGGGACACACTGTGTCACTATAGAGTCATGATTTGAAACCGCAGTTTTGATCGATAAGTCTTCGGTCTCTGACCGATATTCTCGTTTGTAAATTGGGAATGGGTCAAGATTCGGACACGTCTGGAATTGCGTGCAATTTACGAGGATGTATCGTGGTCAAATTGGTACTGCTGTAGTATACGAACCAAGATGGCAGACACCTTGGCTAGTCCCTCGAACTCCTAACAGAACTAAAATAAGGAAAATTGGAATAAAATTACGGCCTTCGCCGACTTCGATCTAGCAGCGTGTATCCTTCGCTCTCAATAGCGACACCACGTGTCCCATCACTAATTAAATAATAACTCGCTAATTATACGACATAATTCATCTAAAATCAATAGCCTTCTGGTCCGAGATATGATGAATGCACATGCAAAATTTTGAGCAGATTCAACCTCGCTTTCGTGAGATGTCGCGTGTATCTAACAGACAAACATACTTACTGATCAAGATCGATAAGTAACGAGTTTTGATACAGTGTTTGCGATTTTTTTCCACAACCCTGTGCTGCAATTTATCTTTACTTTTAGACGAATTTACAAGGAAGAAGGCTTGAAAGCGTTTTTCAGAGGAGCACTGCCACGTGCGATGGTTATTGCACCGCTGTTCGGAATAGCTCAGGGTGTTTATTTCCTTGGAATAGGGGAATATATATTAGGTGTTAAGCAATTACGACCTGTGTGATGTCACAAACTATTTGTGATATAATAATTGCTCTAATGTGATCTAATAAAGAGTAAAAAGTTCCATTTGTTATTATTTTGTAATAATAGTACTGTGTTGTCTTTCCACTATATCTAGTATGATGCAATAGTGCCGGTTTTAAAACTTTTGTGATGTCACGCTTTTATGAATTTTGAAATTTCTTCATCTAACTGTGGTTCCTTCTAAACTTTTATTGAAAGTGTTGAATTATTGACTGATATTTGTATTTTCACGGTTTGCTAGTAAATTTCAAATTTGTCTCTGTTTTTTTGGACATTTGGCTCGTTTATCTGAAAATTTTGGCTTGTTTGTCTGAACATTTTTATTGTTTTCTGAACATTTGGCTTGTTTTTCTAGACATTTGGCTCGTTTGTCTGAACATTTGTTTCGTTTTCTGAACATTTGGCTAGTTTTCCTATACATTTGGCTCGTTTATCTGAACTTTTGGCTTGTTTAACTGACTCTTGGCTTGTATTTCATCAATTTTCCTCATATTTTAATTGCTATTATGATATCATTAGCATTAATTCTCAAATAAATCGTCTACTTGGCTTCTCTCCCATTGAAGCAATTGAATAGGTCACAGTGGTGAAGCGCTAGGTAAAATTTTCGCCTACATAGCTTGACACTATGACAAAAAATGTTATATTTTAATGAAGTTCCAGCAATTTCATAGCAACCTTGCCACTTTATTACAATTTACTTGTCTAATTTATTTTCATTTCTGCCTAATCCAACAAAAGGTAGCGGCATATTTACTTGCTATTTTGTATGTGTTTATTCTGTTTCGTTATGCTTCAATAAATCCTCTTAATCCCAAAAGCAGGCAGCATAAATACTTGTTATTGGACACAAAGTGGACATAGCGATCGTTTTGTTGGAATGTTGTTCTCATTCTTGTTGTTGTTCTTTGACACGTTTTGAAGGAATTGCTTTTCATGCTTTGAAATTTTCAGTGGTTCAAGATAAAATTTTTCTCCAGAAGTCTATTACTTTTTTTTTCGCTACTACGTCATCAAAATTATGTGGCTCTATGTGTCCATATGTTCGAGCATAGCTCACTTGTTTTAAATGTGAATATTCTGATTAGTTACGCTTGAGCAATGCCCAATTCACTTCCATAAATGGCAGCAAAATTCTTAGTTATTTTGTATTTGATTATTCTGACTATTATCACTTCAAGAATTTCTGGAAGAGCAAATAGCGGCATAATTACTTGTTATTTTGTATGTGAATATTCCGTTGTGTTCCACTTGGGTTAATTCTGGTACTAAAATAGACTAGACTGAATTTTGTTTCTTCAATTATTGTCTACTTCTTGCTAAGGTTAAAAAAATGAGTTTTTTTTCCAAATATTTTCCCTGAATTACAAAAGCTTTGAGAATGTAATTGTTGCAAAAAATTCCAATTTTTCTTGTAAAATTTTTCATTTTTTGTTTCAATTTTTCAAATCCGATTTATCATCATCTTTTAAAAAATAAAAAATAAATTCTGTGGGGGGGGGGGGGGGGATTATTCCATTCCTTATGAACATATGTTGGTAATTGTAGGCTGTAATAATAATAAAAAATTTGATGAGGGGCCATCCACCTGTAGCTATAATGCTTTTTGAATGGTATTACAACATACTATTATTTTTTTTTCTTTTTGAATTTTTGTGAACCAAGTTTGCTGTGATAATTGTGGCGTTAAGGAAGGAAACAATTGGCTAAAGATTATTTTATGGGACAAAGCCTGTAGCTAGCCTATAACATTTTAAAATCTTATAGCAACATACATTTTTTATTGTCACATTGTATATATGTATAAGTTCCATTCCTTTTAAATCTGTGATAATTGTGGGATGAAGTAAGAAAAAAGGTTACTCCCGAAGCGACAAAAAATGTACAAAAATAAACGGTTCACTTGCTATAACTCTTTTAAAAAAATCGTCTAACAGCGTAAGATTATTTATTGTCACATTGTATTTTTGTAAATCACGCTACGCCGAGTTACATTTCTTTAAAACATGTTATCGGCCCTGTGATAATAGTTGGGTGAAGTAAAATAGAGTATATTACCGTAATCTCTTGTGATAATTTATTTGAGTTGTATAACAACGTAAGATTACTTATCGCATTGTATTTTCGTTAAATCACGCTCCGCCAAGTTCCATTTAAAAATGTTATCAGCCCTGGGTTAAAGGAAAAAAAATTTAAAAGTGTATAAATTGATCTCTTGATACAACTATTTGAATTGTATGATAAAGTAAGATTACTTATCACTTTGTATTTTCGTTAAATAATGCCACATTAAGTACCATTTTTTGAACTTGTGATAATTGTGGGGAAAAGGGTAAATAGTGACTCAATTGATCTTATTGCTTTTGAATTGTATAATACTGTACTGTAAGATTATTTATCATCACAATGAATTTTTGAAAAAATTTAATCATCAAGTTTTTGACTACCTAGCGAGTGATAAAGGGTATAATTCAGGGAATGTGCGACATTTTTTGTTGGTGGGCCATATAAGTAAGACCTCTATCTGGGCCACACAAAATATAACAGGGTTTCCATGAGGGCAAGGCAAGAGAATGTGGCTATTGCTTAGCCTTCAGTAATAAAGACACCAGACAAAACATCTAACGCAGCGACAAGAGCAAAAAAGATTATGTATTTTTAACCACGACAGTGACTTTTAAACATAAACTGTCGGATTTCATGCTTGATGGGGAAAAATCTGAGTGTTAACAAGGGCCACACTGACTTGCCGGGCCGGCATGCACATCCCTGGTCTTATTCTATTCATAAAAATATGTTGCAATATCTGTGATATATGTGGAGCTAACTGAGTAAAAAAGTGTCACTTTCTTTTAGTCCCAACTCTTTTGATTTGTATATTTGTGAGAATTTTTTTTACATTGAAATTTTGTGCACCATGTTTACTGTGATAACTGTGGGCCTAGTGAGAAAAAAAAATTGAGCAAAAAATAGTGTTTTTGAGAACATTGCTATTTAATTAACTTTAATGATTTCAAATTGTATAACAACGTAAGTTTGTTTATTATCGCATTGTATTTTTATGAATCACAGTATATCTTCTGCCTAGTGTGAGAGGGTTATTATTCCATTCCCCAAAATCAGGGTGACCCAAAAAACACAACCCACAAACTTCTTAATTTCTTTGAGACCTCCTGAAGTATGCGCACCAAGATGGCGAACAACCTGAACTCAAGTTGTGTACCAGATTAGGATTCAGGCTGTTCGACATTTTGGTGCTGAATTTGGTGCGCATACTTCAGGAGTACCAACACTTGGAACTTTTGCTTGTGTACGACCCAAAAATTAGGCTCCACAGCCTTGCCTATATAGTAAGCATTTATTGTTTTGTCATAATTTTTTCTTCGCTAAAACGCTCGTTAATTGCTCCTTATACACACAATAAAGATATATGCTATTACATAGTGCTGAGTGTCATTATATGGAGCAGGGTGGAAGCCCAAGCCTCACTTGAAAGCCATAAAAGCAGGGTCGGATCATAGCCTTAGAGAGACCCCAAAGTCCTTGGAACCCTGTGAATATGAAGTTATAATAATAGGAAAGTAACTAGTGCAACAAGTTATTTGAAATTGAATAGGTAGGTTTCAGTATTTCTTACTAATTGAAGGCCAAGTTATGATTAATTTTACTGAAATTTCCGTGGTGCATCCGTTTTGGCCGGCCGTGTGCTTGGTTGAAAAATAGTTGCATATGGAAAATTGCAAGGGGAATAGCGAATTGTGCAAAGCGTCAAGAGTACTCTTTATTACCGGTCTGAACCCGCCATCCCTCTTCCAGTACGATGTCATACATAGCAATCTTTCGTAACTTGAAACGCTTTTTAGACACTACGACTAACGAAAACACGGCCGGACTCTCTAGCTGTTTCGATCTAACTTGGCAAATAGGAATTTCGGAACCACCTCCCCCTATCAAACTTTCTGGCTAAATCCCTGAACGTGCGTTGGGAGCAGTTCTGAATCCCGCAGTAGGATAATTAGAAGGTTATGAGAGTTCCAGGCTGAAGTAAATTTTTTCTTTGAGTCTTGAAGCTAGAAGTGCGGCGGTGTGGCTCAACGGGCTAAGCGTGGGATTACTCTGCGTGGGTTCGCAGGTTCGAATCTCATGCAGGGATGGTTTTGTGCGAGAGGATTGCTGGACTCCTCGCCGTCATTGGGTGGTTCACGTAACCGCTGGTCGGTTACGGCTTCCTCCACCACCAAGTCCATGCCTCCGAAAACAAACAATATAACTAATCCCATACCCGACTTGGAATGGTAACCGGACGAGAGGTCGTGGTTCGCCTCATGGATAAGCCGTCTTATCGGCTTTCCTCTCCCCCGGGATAAATATGTAAATCCTAAAAGTTTAAAAGATTCTTCTGAAAGGTTGAGATCTCTAGTTTGATCATTAGGTTCTCCTCAAAGAAAAAGCTTTGGTAGTGAAGAAAAAGGAAAACCCACATCTAAAACAGTGCCTTCACTATTATCCGTGGACAAAACGGAGGTTAGGATAGGATTTACATATTTATCCCGGGGGTGAGAAAAGCCGATAAGAGGGCTCAACCCTATGGCGAACCACGCCTCTCGTCCGATTACCATTTTATGTCAGGTAAGGGATTAGTTTGTTATTTGTTTTCGGAAGCATGGACTTGATGGTGGAGGAAGCTGTAACCGATCAGAGGTTACGTGAACCACCCAACGGCGGCGAGGAGTCCAGCAATTCTCTCGCACATAACCATCCCTGCATGGGATTTGAACCTGCGAACGCAGAGTAATATTGGTCTTCTTCAGAACCAAGTATTTCCAATTCGAGCAAGCCTTAAAACACTGGAACAAGAATTTCATTGCAGTGTGAAATTGGCCTAATTGCAGACTCGAGGTTTGAATAAACCAACGATTTCCCGTTATTCCAATTAATTCCCTTCGTGTTTACTGCACAGAAGTAGCAGTTATCAAAATGATTTTTCGGTTCTGTCAGACCATTCTGTCAGTGTTATGTGCGAGAAGATTGCACGCTTCCGTATGGTAGTTCACGTTAAACATCACTTTTTGCATCTTGCTGATTGGCCAATGTCATGAAGTAAACAAGGAAGTTGATGATCAGGACAACATCCAGGCGAGAGCGAGGGTTCGTGATTTATCGTTATGCTGTCATATCGACCTTCTGCTCACCCGTGATGAATATGTAAATTTTATAATCATTACATCCTCCAGTCTTCATTGGTATGCAGATATCCCAGTTAAACGAGTTATGGTGATTCGGTGACAACTGCAATCAAATTCCAGATTACGAAATTATTGACTCCTTACAACACAACCGGTTTGTTTTGGTTTCATATTTTACGAAGGTGTTACGTCGTTTCACTCTGTCTGGCTGTGAATCATCATTAGTTTTGGCAGTGCAGCTGAAATCAGAAAAGATGGATGCCGAATCAATCAAGAATTTCAGAGAGAAATTTACTTCTCAGTATATGGGTGAGTTAACAAATGACTGTTGATAGTCGATAAAAAAAAGGGATTCGCTGGGGGAAAACAGATAAATCTTTTAATACTGTGGTACCGGTAATATCAGACATTTTTCGACTAATTGACTTGTATTGCCCACCACAACTAGGAGCATAAATTATGTATACATAACCTGGACCGTGAGATGCCGTTTGCACTTGCTGTATTGAAGGAGTGATTTTTACAAAGATGCTGTTTTGATTAAAAGTTAGGTATTTATTTATAAAAGAAAATGAGCCTTCACTCGCCAACTATTGTGCAGCAGAACAACATCACTTCAACTATGAGAAGAAGTACACTTACCAGTCCGACATCAGCAACAGGTTCTGCGTTTTTTTGGGACTCCCGATTTCATCTCTTCATGAAGTATGTCAGAGAATGGGGAAGACACCTCAATACGATCTGACAGGCTTACGAACCCCAATTTGTGTATCGATGCACAGTTGGTGATATCATGAAGACTGGACAGGGTTGTAGTAAGAAAGCAGCTAAACATGCTGCTGCTGATGCCGTATTTAATTCACTGAAAAATGGTGGGGATGCTGATGATGAATCGCAGAATCAACAGGAAGTTCCTGAACAGAATATTGAAGAAATATCTTTACAGGTGGACCCTGACGGAACATGACAAGAATTGGCTGTGGCTAGAGGGTTGGGTCTTCCAGTATACTCAATGTACGCAGAGTCTGGTTCTGCTCATAAAAAAGAATTCATCATGTGTTGTACAGCGGAATCATTTCAAGAATATGGCAATGGAACAGCAAAGAAGCATGCAAAAAGGACTGCAGCGACAAAAATGTATAACAAGATAATGGCATTACCCGCTGATGCTAAACCCCCTCCAGATCACGAAGTGTTTTCGTAGGTTCAAATCCTCAATGATGATTTGAGACTGGATGGATGATTATGTATGATAGAATTACTGTGATCTTAATGATCAACTCAACTATGATCCATTGCTATTATGACATGTACTTGAAATCTGACTAGAATCTGTTGTTAATATAATTGCCATACAAATAAAAAAAAAATGAAAATTTTTTTACAAGGATCCTTTTTTTTACAACAAACAGTCTTCGTGCCTTTTGCCATGAGAAAAGTTTGTGTGTGTTATATCAGTATACGGTATGCGTAGTTCAGGGGTATGTGAACAATGGCATGTGGTTCATAGTATCAAGCGTTAGGGCACATGCGATTCCATTATGCGAGTTCGAATACTGTGAGGAATAACTATGTACAAGAGGATTGCTCGAATTTTCATCACCACAGGGTGGTAATGTAATTGCTGGTTGGTTATGGCTCCCTCCACCATCAAGTCCATGCGTTGAAACAAATAACTGATAAATCCGACATGGTGACCGGACAAGAGGCCATGGTTCGCGTTAAGTTCCCCTGAGATAAAATGATATATCATCCTTGAAACAGGAATCATTCTGGTTCAGCAATTTAACATCAGCATTATAATTTATTGCACTCATACCACCCTTACTTCTTAGTTGTTGTTTTCAGGAATAAAATTTAATTTCGTATTTGTATGAGGAATTTTTGGGTCTAGTTCACTGAAGGCCATTAAGTAGTTCTAGTTGGCATAGCATAACCATTTTCCCATATACGTATCATTATTAACCCCTACCTGACGACGTCATCTAAAAATTAAGGCCCGTCAAAGTATACGTATTGTCGTCTAAAATGCGCAGCCGATCACCCGAAATCAAGCAAGCTATTTTTCTCGTTGTAGCGATCCCGATATGATAGAGATCGCTGGCGTTATCGTCGGCAGTGGGGGATCGTAGCTTCTTATTGGCAAGCTTCATGGTGTGATTGTGACGTCGTAGTGACATTATATTTGGATGGCGTAGTCAGGTGGGGGTTAGGATTGACATGTGAACAAATCTTTATGCTACGCCCACTAGAAGTACGTTAGGTACAAAACTACACAAGACCGGGAAATTTAATTTTGTATTTATGCGAAGAATTTTTAGTGTCATATACTCATTTACTACTATCATTACTAGAACTGGGGAGTTGATTTCCTCAAAATATATTTACAGAAACTATAAAAAAAGAAAACTTTGATTCTCGTGATGTAACACGACTGTTGGATGACGATGCTTACGCTTCCGCATTTCTTATGTGGAAGAAGAATAACATATCAGATTCTGCCAAACTCGCAGCTGATGTTTTTGAATGGAGAAAGAAGAATAATGTGACAGGTGAGGCGTGTCGACAGAATCTTGTAGCACAATGTCTGGCACTCACTAATGGGGGGTCCAAAATTTTTTTTGTATTATGATGTAAAAATGGCGCTTACTCATGTCTTTTGAGCTGGATAAACATAGCCACTGATACTTTAAAGAATCGCTCTATGTACTTCGCTGTCAAAGTTATCCAAACCGTTTACGCGCGCATTCTTCACCATCTCTGTTAGTTCATTTGGTGAAAGGATTATTGATAGCAAGGCAGTACTCGTCCGTTTTTCGGTAAATCGTTCAGTAATAGATTAATTGTGTTGAAAAAGGCATATGAATTTATGTTTTACTGCAAATGCCGCAAAATTGTATTTCAAAAAATATGACGAAAAATAAAAAAAATGGGGGTACACGACCCCTTCAGTATTGGAATTGTAAATTACTCATCTACCCTTATACTGGGTCATGGCTCTTGCTTTAATTTGAGTTATTTTTTTTACAACTAATTTGTTTTAAAAGCCTAATTTTTGGTTGCTTATTCCATTCCATAGTACAACTGGCTACTTCCTTTACATGAAATCTGACTCATCACACATTTCTACGGAATTAAACTATTTTTGAGGGGCATGAGTACTTTTATGATCATTTCAAGTTTGGGCCATGCTTGTTTACTACCGTGTGATCCCTTAGTTAAACTAATTACTCATCTCATTAATTTAAAATTATTGACGCATGACATCACCTGACTTTAGTCACTGGTTACGTTTATTAGAGTTTGCTCACGGCCAAAGTATTTTTAACACAATATTTTTAATCCTTTTTCTCTGAACATGGCATTCTTTTTTCTTTTCGTATTTTGTGTGAAACCTACCTTTTTTACTGGTTGGAAAAAATAAACTTGACTCGACTGTATAAGAATCCACTAATAATTTTTGAAGGACTGGAATAATTTGGGTTATTTTGACGCATGACTTTAGTCAATGGACACACTAGTCAGTTGAATTAACCTCCTGATGAAAGTTTTAGAGTAAAAATAGATGTCCTCGAATATAAGCTGACCGCAGCGCCCTAAAAACGACGCTAACACGTTGAATTTATAAAAATTAGAATATAAGCTCATTCTTCAAATTGTATCACGCCGTACAAGTTGTAGCTGTGGGAATTTAGCATAATTGGTCTTTAATTCACCAACTCGATGGTGAAAACCCTAGGGTTAGGGTTAGGGCTGCATTACAAGTTACAGGATTCCTAACCCAACTTCTATAGAACACTAACACGTCACTAAAACAGAACGCTACAGCTCCGTCTAATGACATATTTTCATTTGTCTTGACAGATCTTTCAGCCTGTGACATTGATGAAGAATTCTATTCAAAAAAAAGTTTTTTCATCCGAGGAAAAGATCGTGATGGAAATAGGATTAGTGAGTTCTCGTATTGCATCCACTTAGCGTTAGTGAACCCCAAAAAGGCAAAATCGGAAAAATGAGAAATACACATTTTTTGATTTTCAAACTATTTTAACTTTTTATTAAAATACTTTAAAGTGGTCGAGAGACGGAATTCTTGTAACAATTCCGGATAGCTCAAAAAGCGATGGCTTTGGAAATTTTTATTGGCATGGTGATGTTTTTTTAGTCTAACACCAGCAGTTTAAACCAGTGCTTCCCAACTGGAGGCCCATGGCTATGGTGAAGGCTGTAACCGACCAGCAGTTATGTGCCAACTAGCCTACAGTGACAGCAATCCGCACTCCCATTGTATGAGAATATATTCGGTAATTTCGTAGTATGTGTACCAGGTTAGGGGAAGGGTATAATTTTATTCCGATTTTCCTTATTTCAGTTTTATTACGATCTCGGGACTGCCTGTGTCAGCCAAGTGAATATACCCCCTGCCCATAAGTTTCAGTCCCGTTACACAACTTGATGTGAAGTGAGCGAACAAAATTAGTTACCGCCATATTGATACACACACTTCTTGAGCGCCATATATTTAACCATTGCTCTTTTTTTCAGTTTATTTTATCGGAAAACGGTTTTCTAAAGGAGACGAGGCTGAAGCGAAGAAATTACTCATGTACCTGATGGAGAGATTGCAACGTAACGACCCAGGATCCAGAGTGATGTTCATCCTGGATGCAGGAGGATGCGGGATGAGTAACGTGGATCTTGGAGTCATCAAACTGATTGTAGATTCCTTCATGTATTATTTTCCAAGTTTATTGGGTAAGTAGCAGAATCACAGCGTCAAAAAAATTACTTTTCTACACAAGTTGCACATCAAGAATGATAAGTATGTTGATAGATATTTGTCTGTTTATGTGTTTGTCTGTTAGATACACACGATATTTCACGAAAGCGAAGTTGCATCTGCTCCAAATTTTGCATGTGCATTCATCATATCTCGGACCAGAAGCCTATTGACTTTGGATGATTATGACTAAATGCTTTACTATTACGAGCCCAATTACCCCACCCAGCATTTTCCTTGTTTTTATTATATTCATATTGAAATCAGATACACTTCTCCTGACATTTAGCTAGAATTTTGCTGATCTTCCTGTGGCAAAAAATTGTCATTTACCAATGACCCCATTTACCCATGAATTGTCATTTACCCCCTTCAATTTGAGCATTACTCTTTTGTCTTTAAACCCGAAGAATTTTTTGAAATGAATTTCGAATTTTTGCTGTGAAATCTGCTCCCAAATAAAGTCATATTATCCTCCTAAAGGATCCCAGTCTAAGTGGGCAAAATATTTGGCCCCTGATCTGAAAACCTGCTCACCCCTGCTCTATTGTTTTATCCCCTGACGAATTTTGAATGTAAAATTAAAATTCATTGCTGTAAAATCTGCTCTCAAATAAGGTCACATTATCCCCCTAAAGGTATATTTAATCACATTTATTACATTAATTCTTTTAACATTTGGGTTGCACAAGACATTGATCAGCTGACAATTTTTTAGTCTGTGGGGAACACTGCTGTATGACATCTGGCACAATTCATTCAATATTCTGCTGGAAGTTTGCAGTAGTTGTTCGAGTTTCATGCTCATAAATTCCACCATTACTTTCTGATTTTATTTAAAAATTTTTTAAACTCTTTTCTTTTTTCAGGGAGAACGTTTGTTGTCGATTTGCCAGGAGTACTAACAGGTAAAAATAATTTTTGTTTGGAGGAGGGGGAAGTCCCCAGAGGTGATTGGTTTAACAAAATTTTCTTTTTCGACAAGTTTATAATGGGCATTACGAAATAATTTATTGTGACTGAAATCCATGATATTATATATCAAAATCGAAACAAAAAAAGTTAATACATGTCACTGTTTTTTCCTGTAAATTTTCCGTTATCAGCTAGAACACCAAATCAATCTGGAATTAATATCGCTAGTATAACAGGTGACACAGACCCACTGAGAACATAATCTGGACTTTGTCCGGACATTCGGTGTTGTAGGGGGTGGAGCGTGAAATCCCATTTATGCGTAGAAAAATAAATGATTTTGTATGATAGCGAACTGGGGGAGAGAGAATGGATTAGATGGCTTAACAACATAGTGAGGAGCAGCCTCGGTACTCCTGAAGTATGCACACCAAGATGTCGCATAACCTGAACGCTAACCTGGTACACAACCTGAGTTCAGGTTGTGCGCTACATTGGTGCGCATACTTCAGGAGCCTCACACCTTTCCAGTGCGGGCATACATTGAAATTGCAAATTCATTGTGATTAAATCTCTCCTATCAGCTTTCCTCCTTATTCTATATTCAACCCATCTTATCGGCTTTCCTCTTCCAGGTATAAATATGAAAACCTTCCTTATTAGGTCATCTTATCGTCTTTCCATTTCCCGGGATAGATATGAAAATCCTACCAGACCATCAAGTTTATTTATCACCTTTCTTCTCCCTGGATAAATATGAAAATTCCTGAAATCAGACTTTTTATTTCAGCGATCTGGAACGTTGTCAAAGTATGGTTTGACGAAGAAATCAAGAATCGAACCCATCATTGTTCGAGGAAGGATTTAGAAAAGTATGTTGCACTGGAGCAGTTGCAGACAGTTCTGGGAGGAACGGTAAGCTCAGCAGACATGAATTCTATAAAAGTTTTTTTGTAAATTCTTCGACTTCCTGCTCATAAGTTTCACTTCGCACTATCTCTCTCATATACTCCCTAAGCTCTGATATCAGTTATCTCATCCGAATATTGGAAATTGGTCAATTAGAGTAAAATGTACCAGGGATGACTGAAGCGAATATAATATTCGATCATTATTTTTAACAATATACAAACAATCTTCGGACCTCCAGAAGTATGCGCACCCAGATGGCGCACAACCTGAACATAGTATGTGTGTACCGGTTGGGATTCAGGTTGTGTGACATCTTGGTGCGCATACTTCTGGCGCACCCAATCTTTTTCCACTTGTGACAAACAAAGTGTTTTTAAAAGGGTCTTAACTATTCTTTTACTAATGGAGCCTAATACAGTGGTTCCCAATCTTTTTGTTAAATTCCTCACTTCGCTTATTTTGGGACCTTTTTTTTATTTCTCCCTCTTTTAAAAGAACTTTGTTTATTCAATCTTTAATGGAATCTTAGCAAGTCCTGCTTCTGTACAGTTTGAGTAGTATACAGTGTTGGATAAATATGTTTTATAGTAATAAGAAAGAACTTCAGAATATTGTTAATACTATGCCAAATACAAAGCAAAATTCTTCTCCAAAAACGACATAATTCTTCCCTGGTGAGGAAATCGTCATTGTATGAGAAACGATGGCCTTGTGGTTAGGCAGTGGTTTCCAATCCTTTCTGGCTCGTGTCACGTGGAGGCTTTTAGCTCTCCGTGGCTCCGTTGTGTTAAAAATGGATCACTAATTTTCAGAAATTAAATATCCCCAAATTACAAGGAAGTGAAGTCTATGGTATTTTCGAATTGTGATAAAGTCAAACCGTCTCACCTACACTCATAACGCATTCATATTACGAAGCGCGGCAATGTGGCTCAACGGGCTAAGCGTTAGGAATACGCTCGCCACCGCACCTCTAATTACTCTGCGTGGGTTCGCAGGTTTGAATCCCATGCAGGGATGGTTATGTGCGAGAGAATTGCTGGACTCCTCGCCGTCGTTGGGTGGTTCACGTATAACTAATCCCATACCCGACTTGGAATGGTAACCGGACGAGAGGCCGTGGTTTGCCATACGGATAAGCCGTCTTATCGGCTTTCCTCTCCCCGGGATAAATATGTAAATCCTATCCTATCCGTTATAATATTCTATTAGAGATGCCAAAAAATAATCCAATATGTCGCGAAGCGAATATTGAAAATTAGATTATTGCTCCAACGTAACGAAATTTTAACAATACCTCTTCGACTTCAAGATCACAATGTCTCTTGAGAGTCTGGTATTGCGGCTGCAAGTCATAGAAAAGTCCTTCTCTTTTCAAGATTTTCAATTTGATGTCTTTGTTTCTTGGCTTGGCAATGTGGCGCATCGTGCTAACTGCTAGGAATACGCTCGCAATCACATCTCTGATTACTATGTATGGGTACGCAGGTTCGAATTCTAGGGGATAATTATGCGCGCTGTATGGTGGTTCACTGCTGATCGGTTACAGCTTCCTCCACCACCAAGTCCATGCATCTGAAACGGTACTCTTGAAGTATGCGTACCAAGATGGCGGACACCGGGATGTAGTATGTGCACCAGGTTAAGGTTAGGACATAATTTTATTCCAATTCACTTTATTTAATTCTGTTACGAGTTCGGGGGCTAGCCAAGTGACTCCTGTAGTATTTGTACCTGAAATTATGGCCTAACTCTAACCTGGTACACATACTATGTTACGGTGTCCGCCATCTTGGTACACATACTTCAGGAGCGCCTCTGAAACAAATAACTGTCTAACCCTTGGTAAGAATATGTAAATCATATCCTTGTCTTATCTCTTACAGGATGAATGGGAACCAAGTACAAACGTCGGCTCAGACATTGAAGCTGAATTCACAAAGGAGGAGGTTGAAACATTCACTGACGCCGTGGAGAACTTAGAAATTAAGGAATAAAGTGAACTTTTACAAGTGTACAAAATGGTTTTTGAATGGATTTTTTCTTTTGTGTTTCCTAGTAGTGTTGACTTGAATATTTCAAGCACAATTACACTCCAATTCAGTGGTCGCCAAACTTTTTACCCCCCTTTTTAGAATTTGTCAAGTCTCGTGCCCACCTCGAAAATAACTAGATAACAATAACTTAGCATATTTTTATTGCCTCCTCAAAAAATTGTCTAATTGTTTTCACAAATAAAAACTAACTTCTTAAGTGTGGATAAGATCGTTTATAAATATTTTTTTGCTTATCGATCAGAAATTTTAGGCAGGATTCTTTTATTCTGTCACTGCCGTTTTAGCTTGCGATTTTGCTACTGACAACATTTTACAAATCTTTTAGCTTTTATGGAAATGCCTAATCTTGCCTAATCCTAACTTGAATATTTTTGAATCTTTCAACACATAGTACTAGCAACTCTCCCGCAGTATTTTTCTGACGTTCAGTTTTGGACGACACGTTTGAGCAATCTTTCATTTAACCCTTAAAAAATGTGATAGTCAAGTAATTTTTACACTTTGAATTACTTATTCCAAGTTCCATAACACAAATTTTTGCAATGATAAATATTTTTTAAGCTATCAACACATGAGTAGTACATGCAACTCTCCCATAGTATTTTTCCTACGTTCAGTTTTGGACTCATTTGAGCAAACTTTCATGAAGCTATAAAAATGTGATAGTCAAATGATTTTTACACATTTCACAAAATTTTCACTTATTCCATATCACAAACTTTTGCAATGATAAATATTTTTGAAGCTATCAAAACATTCCTTTCCCGACAGTATTTTTCCTACTTTCAGTTGCGGACTCGTTCGCGGAGTGTCACTGATCTATCGTATATCCTCATATATAAGTCGAGTTTAAATCTAAAAAAAAGTTGCCAGACTAAAGAATCGACTTATATTCATTACACACCTAAAATTTGGCTTATTCTCGTATAACTCTGATCGCAGTTAAAAAATTTGGCTTATACCCGCATAACTTTAATAGCACTCTAACAAAAAAAGATAACGCTAACTTAATTCCAACAGCAACAACTCGAACTATGCTAAATTATCACGAAACTAGTGTGCACGCTCACACGTGAAGTGGCACTTGGTACTCTATGACAGCGATAACAGTCTGTGATTGGTTGTCATGCACGTGATCGGCGTTTTCGGGGTCGGCTTATATGTCAAGATATACATCACTTATAATATTCTACTAATAATCAAATAATCATTTTTCTTTTTATTCAATAACGCTTATGCAGAAACTGTCTAGTTTTATTTACTCATGCAGCATATTTATTTTTATTTTTATTATACAGCTCCCATGGCAGAAATTTCGGCGCATGTTTACTAAACGCTGTAGGTACTTCTAGTTGGCGAGCAACAAACATTCTTGCATACCTGGCTGTGTCATCTAAAAATTATGTCATTACGACGTCACAATCACGTCATAGAGTTTGCCAAAGAAAAGCTACGATCGCCCAAAATGGCATCACCGCTCGCTAATGCCAGCGATCTTCGGGATTTTTATGACAAGAGAACAAAAAAAAAGCTTAATTTTTGGATGACGTAGTCAGGGGGGGTTAAGAATAATATTTGCAAAAGAGGTTGTGACACGCAAACTAGAATTACTTGACGGTGTTTAGTGGACTAGCCCCAAAATTTCTCAGCTTAGCACTGCCATCACAAGTGTTTTAAATTTGAATTTATGTTCTGGTTTAAATTCCTTGAAATAATATTATATCATTGGCCACTGGTGTAAGGCATTGTTAAAAGTGAAAGGCATATTGAGTGTCGAATATAAATATGGATCTCTCACAAAAACATTATTCTCGAATATTTTTTGACTGAATTGAATTTATTTAGATTTTTCTTAATTAATTGCACTGCCCTAAAAACTCGTTAATTTCAAATTTTTATTTGAGATTTTATTCAGTATTTTTTTTGTTATTACATTGCCTTGAAAACTTTTCAAAATTTGCATGGAAAACAACATTTTGTGAAAGCTTACATGCCTAAATCTGCTTGCCTATTTCAGATTCTTACATTTAATTTTCTTATTCAAATAAGAAATTGCAATATATGCTATATTTGGCACTGAATATGGCTTTCAATGCAAAAATGGTTATTTTCGATCGTTCCAAATAAAAAGTAACTTCTTGAACAGCATTTTAAAAAAATTATTACAGCATTACATTCAAATTATCTTTGACTAATTCATTAGAAATTTTAGCGTCTATCTTGTCACTGCCTTTTTAACCTTTTGAACTTGCGATTTTGCTACTGACAACGTTTTACAAAATTTTAATTTTTATGAAAATGCCTAATCTTGCCTAATTCTAACTTATAAGAGTGTTTGTTTATTTACATTGTTACTGTTTGAAGCAACTCACAATCCAAAATCAACTTTAACCTGGGGTTGGAAGAGAGGGGTACGTCCTGGAAGCAGGGGTATTATATATATCGGAAGGACCCGATAACTGTCCAACTTGGCAATTAAAAATTTCAGCCCTCCCCCCCCCCCTTTTTAAAAATTCCTGACTACGTTCCTGCTGGAAGAAGCCTTGGTAAAATATTTATAATCTAAGTCTGAGCAGATTTTTTAATTTTCCTTGTCCGCAAACTGCTATGGTGGCTAGCCATTCTATACTTAAGGTTCTAGGAAAATTCGCCGCAAGTGGACTTTGCGGTAAAACAAGTATTCGTAATAGAAACTGTTAGTTTTTGGAGTATCTTTTTATTCGTTGTTATTCAAGAGCATACCCCTATTGCGGTGATTTTTCATACAAAAAAAAAAGTTAATTGAAATTTGTTAAATAAAAAGGTACCTAAAACCCTAGCTGTTTTATCACAAATGCTTGTTTTACAGCATAATACTCCTGTGGCAATTTTTCCTATGTGAAAAATTTCCTGCAGCGAATTTTTCTAGAACTGTCATACCCATTTGCTGGAGTCTCACAACGTCTAACAAACATGAGAACGATCACCATGACATTCCAAGAATATGCTGTGAACCCCTGAATCTCATCACTGCTAAATATCAATAATTGAAATTGTTTTCTATTTTTCCAGTGAATACCTGGCCCATCCTTGTTGCAAAATATCCTTGGGGCTCCCGAAGTATGCGAACCAAGATGGCGGACATCGGAATGTAATATGTGTTCTAGGTTAGGGTTAGGCCATAATTTTAGGTATAAATACTACGGGAGGCTCTTGGCTAGTCTTCGAACTGATAATAGGACTAAAATAAGGAAAATTGGAAAATAATTATCGCCTAACCCTAACCTGTTACCCATGTTACGTTCCGATGTCCGCCATCTTGGTTCGCATACTTCGGGAGCACCATATCCTATTTATTTTCTTATTAAACTGTCTATGCGGAATTTCTCCATTCAGAATAATTATGGTTGTCCATTACTGTCTGGTTATATTTATGGTGGAAGGTTGGGTAGGGCTGGCATTTTCGAATACCTGATGATTTCAGAGTCTAATATTTTTTCGAATCGAATCTCGAATACTTGGGAGTTAATGGGAATTATGTAAGTGTATACGACTTATTTATTGTAGTTGGTTCTGCCAACAAACAAATTACTGAAAATATAGAGTACGTCACTAAGACAGATTAACACTAATTTATCAATAATAATTCACTGCAGAAATGGTCGTACGTCAGAATTGCATTGAAAAAAATATGGCTTGGCTTCAATAAAATAAAATGGGGAATTACCTCGACCATTAGCAGAATAAAAATCAAAATGGCGACTATTTAAAATTTTGTTCTGAACCTATTCGAAGTGCTGGGTGCCGTTGATTGATCACTCCAATCGTTGAGAGAAGAAGTAACATCGATTTGGCGGCGCTCCCGTAGTATTCATACCAAGATGGCGCACAACCTGCTAACCCTAACCTGGTACACATACCATGTTCAGGTTGTGCGCCATCTTGGTACGAATACTACGGGAGCACCGATTCGGTATTC
This sequence comes from Styela clava, assembly GCF_013122585.1. Lineage (NCBI taxonomy): Eukaryota > Metazoa > Chordata > Ascidiacea > Stolidobranchia > Styelidae > Styela > Styela clava. The sequence continues at coordinate 20,299,762 of NW_024102834.1, read as the reverse complement.
GGCGCGGGAGCTCAGCGATTGAAGCGTTCCGGGAAACCAGTTACCAGTCCATGTATGATTAGAGACATCATTATCAGAAACTCGCCCGGGAAGCAGAAAAGACGGGGATTGTAACAATTGTGTGAGAAAGAGATTTATCATTCGCCAATCAGAAAAAAAAGTCTCGATATGATAATAAGAAAAATAAAGCGCCCGCCATGTTCCCACCAATTGGAAGTTCACAGTGAAGGTAATTATTATTATTGTAAAGGGGTTATAAATCTAGATTTTTGCATCTTGGAAGATTGAAAAAGAGTAAGTGTTTGTGTTTTTTCAATGCTGGCGTACAAGACGCAAGTATTTACAAGAGTTATCATCCTGATATCAGCATCTGTTGAAGTTATCTATGAAGTTTGTTGAGATGCGGTCGAGGAAAAATCCCTCTGTCTACTGTCAGTGGTTCTTAAACTTTTTCGAGCGCGACCCAAATCTGAGTTTTATGAATACTCGCGACCCAATCCTAAAAAACGCAAAATGTGTTTTTAATGTTAGTACAGTTTGACTCAAATACAGACAACTATTTATTAGAAACAGTCCATTGACTCAGTGAGATTGATGAAACTGAAATTTCCTCTTCATTATATCTTCAATACACAGCTTTATTTTACTTAACGCAATACGCAAGTTGTCACGGGTATCGAGGCGATTGCGAGCTTAGTTTTGATAACCGTCAGTGCCAAATATCCTCGCTCGCACAAGTGCCTTGTCGCGAATTGTAGCAGAAAAGGCGTCCGCTGTCCGTCGCAAACACGACATCCTAGCTGGCCTTCGGTATCTCTCGCAATATACAACTTTTTACTCAAATGTGCACACACTGCTTCGTTCGCGGTAAATGGTGCCTCGAGATGAAGTCACATTTTCTCTAGTTATTGAATAATCTAATGTCGAGAAGCGAGCTTTTTCATTGCGTCGTCTATTACAATTTACATTACCAAATAGACACCCATTTTTGGTTATTTTAATCCACTAAGACGACATTCCACGCGGTCAACACAACGACAAGCGACGTGCATGGTTACCGATACCATAAAAATAATACACGTGACTGGCATATCAGAATTGTGATGTAACAATGAGCTCAAGACAGTTCTTTCCGTGAATGAAATTTTATATTTCATTATTTTTAAATACCAGAGTTTAGAAGCTAAATTGAAACATTGGGAAAGCTGAAAATTCGTCCTCCTCCTCTTAGATTGCCCTTGCATTGACGACCTTGTCGCGACCCATTTTCAAACCTTCCGCGACCCATACTTTAAGAACCACTGGTCTACTCTATCAACCGGTTCCCGTACATTAGAACCCACGACAATTGCACCTGCATACTATTGCAGTTATGGACTTTTTTACGGATATTTGAACCCATACGAACTCTAACTCAGGTGTTTTAGCACCCGCATATAGATTGAACCCGCGGATATACGGATGGGTTCAAATGTACGGTCACCCTACCAATCAATTCCATCAAGCGTGTTGTATTTCTGAATTACGGCAAGATGTTGAGCAAGTGTCGTTGCGGCCAGTGATTTCCCTACACCCCCCCTATAGGGGGTGAACACCCCCCCTAAAATTTCAAACACCCCCCCTAATTTTGAGGTGCGATTCCACACTGAGGGGTTCCAAACCGCAGTCTGCGGGCCAATTACGGCCCGCGTGACGATTTAAAATGGCCCGCCGAACTTGAGTGAAATAGTTTAACCCTTCATGTGGTACCTTTTGAGTTTTAGATACCGTCTATTGTTACATCATTATCACAGTTTAAGCACGTTTATTTCGTAACAATTGAATTATTCCGGTATCTTATGTATACGTATGGGTATTAGGATTACACACTGCAGTATTTTAGATATCAGCCGTATATTAAGAAAGCTTAAAGATGTCACAAAACGAAAACTAGGCACTGAAAACAGACGTTTTTTAGATGAATGACAGCGTTTTTATTTCTTTATTGAAAAGAATCAAACTTCAGCGATTTGTCTTCTTACCAACAAAATATTTCAGTTCTGAAGGAATACAACATTATGCGACATTATGATCAGTTGACGAGCTTATTCCAAAATTTAATTCATACAAAAGTCAAACAAACATGTTCAAAAAAATTAGAAATGTGTAACAAAACAAGCCATAAGTAGCCATTCATACAATGGCAGATGAGCAAGTAACTTCATTAGTCACTATCAGTTGCAACTTGCAAATTACTTGTTGAAACGTAGTAGTATATATTTACGGTTGAAAGCCGTGCTTGTTATCTATTCCCCGGGAATTCTATCAGCTAAATATTATAATTATTGATTTCATTACATAACGAACTGCGATGTTAGGTGTATCTAAAATCAAGCTTAGAGCCTATTTTGGTGCCTATTTCTCAAAATTATTTACCACCCCCTAAATTTTGGAACACCCCCCCCCCCTCCTAAAAAGAAAAGCTGGGGAACATACTGGTTGCGGCAGCCACGTTGAGATGGAATAATTTGAGGATTTTGATCCGAAAGCGCGGTACATAAAGATAATTGGGATCTTTTGTACAAATCCCGCGCTCAAAATAAGTAATAGGATAGGATTTACATATTTCTCCAGAGGGAGAGGAAAGCCGATAAGACGGCTTATCCATATGGCGAACCACGGCCTCTCGTCCGGTTACCATTCCAAGTCGGGTATGGGATTAGTTTTACTGTATTGTTTGTTTTCGGAAGCATGGACTTGGTGGTGGAGGAAGCCGTATCCGACCAGCGGTTACCCTACGACGGCGAGGAGTCCAGCAATCCTCTCGCACATGATCATCCCCACATGGGATTCAAACCTGCGATCCCACGAAGGGTAATCAGAGATGCGGTGGCGAGCGTATTCCTAACGCTTAGCACGATGCGCCACACCGCCGAGCCAATTAGGGTTAGGATTGCAGATCGCGCTGGAAAGTCAAATATTTTCTAACCCTAACCGGAACTGGATAATTACAACTAACTGCGTTATTTTAGAACGCAGCGGTTGTTTTTCTGAAATCTCACATTTTTGCATTAGTGGCAAGGGTTTTGTACAGAAGATTCGAAAATTAAACAATAAAACATATATTTGTCATTTTTGAATACCTCCAACTTTTTATTAAAATATTTTGATTCTTCGTAATTTGGACCCCCAGAAGTATGTGCACCAAGATGGCGCACAACCTGAACATAGTATGGGTACCAGGTTAGGGTTCAGGTTGTGCGCCATCTTGGTGTACATACTTCGCCGTTTTTCAATAAAAGTTTCTACGAAGATTCAACATTAGCTTTGTCTTAAATTCTCGAAATATTGAATAGCAACGGTCAGATAGTAAAACTGGTTTTGCTGACTCGTCTTTTGCTGGTTAATAAATTCTTAGGGACTTTATAGCGGGCCACCGTAATCCGCGTTACCACTGATCGGTTGCGACTTTTTCCGCCATCAAGTTTATGCATCTGAAACAAATAACTGACTAACTATTTGCTGCCGCATTTAAAATATATATATATATTAATTTAATAGGGCTGGGCATTTTCGAATACCTTGTGATTTCAGAATCGAATCATTTTTTCGAATCGAATCTAAGATTCCTTTTGCGACCTATAGTTTGGGAACCGCTGCCATAGATAATAAATTGGACTCAGTTACAAGCTTTGCAACGCAGAGGGATTGGAATTCCTCGCAACTACCAGATTAAAAGACTAAATTAAAGACAAGTTCGCGGTCCCCACAATTTTTCCCTGTGGGCTGCGTTCGGCTCGAGTGCCGCAGGTTGTGCACCCTTGTTCTACACCACATCAGCTTGTCTATAGCTGGTTCGGAGAGAATGCGCTTTCCCGTCAGGTCTAATACAAAACATTCATTTTTCCACCAAACTTTATTTATTGCAACATATCTGACGACACAATGTTTATTTTGAGAGGGAGTTTCAGGCACGCAATATAATTAAAACACTAGGTGGCAAATTATTTCAAATTCACCCCACCCCAACAAGAGCAGTTTGCAAACCACACTAGAATAAAGGCACCATAATTATGCTTAGCTCAAGCGGAGGGAAAGCTGTTAAAATACTTTCAACCGCATAAAAAGAGTTGGATTTTTTCGTTTTTATCAAGGAAGTCTGATAAGACAATTGAATTATTAAAAATAGGGTACACTTGTTGTGTGTGAAACAAGATGGCGGACACCGGAACATAGTATGTGTACCTGAAATTATGGCCCAACCCTAGCCTGACACACATACTAAGTTCCAGTGTCCGCCATCTTGGTTCACATACTACAGGAGTACGAAAAATAGTCACGCTGCAATAATTTCCACTAGTACAGAAAAGAAAGCTATATATTTTAAAACACCTTGAAAAAGTTGACCAGTTTAAATTAAACTTCGTACGTTTTAACCCAAACGCAGTAAATGGGCCAAAATTTCACCTTAGCACATATTTGGGAGGAAAACACAGTTTTTCAAAGACTTGAAGTGACTCAGACTCGAGTCTCAGGTCCCGACATTGCTTTAAGAAAGCGAAAACGCTTAAATAAATTCTAAGAGTGGTAAAGCCGACGAAAAAAGCTTAATAGTAAAGATAAAACATTTGGATGGAATAGCAAAGCATTTAATTTTGGCCATTTTGACATGAACACGATTTTCAAATATATTCCACTGTCCTTTCTGTTGTTTTTTCCAGAATTAGACGTTCTTGGTACTGGAATCAAACTAAAAGAAATAAAATTGTCAATTTTTAGAAAGTGAATAATTCGTTCGATCAAGATAAAAAAAAAGGGCAGGTTATACCTTGCTAATTGGTGCTCGCGAAGTATGTGCACCAAGATGGCGCACAACCTAAACATAGTATGTACCAGGTTAGGGTTATCAGGTTGTGCGCCATCTTGGTGCACATACTTGCTAATGAATCACACTCCACGTAATTTAGGATAGGATTTACATATTACAGAAGAAAACAGATAAGATGGCTTAATACTATTGTAAACCACGACGTCCTGTCCAGTTACCAGCCATGGAATTAGTTAGCTTGTTATTAGTTTTAGATAGATGGTATGGGAAGCCGTAACCGACCAGCCGTTATTTGAACCACTTTATCACGTCGAAGAGTCCAGCAATCGTTTCGCACATCATTATCCCTGCATGGGATTCAAACCTACGCATTTGAAACAATTGTCAACTAATATCATACCCATCATGGACTGCTAACTGGATCCCAAAGGGTTCATGTGTTTATCTCTGAGAGAGGGAAGCAGATAAGATAAGATGGCTTAATACTATTGCAAACCATGGACTGGTAACCGTGGTTCACCATATTATTGAGCCGCCTCATACAATACAAAATCCCCCCCCCAAGAATGACACAATTCCTCGCAACTGGAAAACGTGGTCCTCCCCCCCCCCCCCCACTTAAAAATAATGAAAATTTCAATCCAACTTACTGCATTTATTGAAAATTGCTGAAATACTCTTGAATACGATATCTGGAGACTGTGAGGCGTCTACGAGTGAATGCAAGTTACGTTTTGAATAATAATCGACGAGAGGGCGGGTCATTTTGTGATACGCATCAAGTCGAGTCGTTAATGCCTTTTCATTGTCGTCTGAGCGACGTATTAGTGGTTCTCCAGTCACCTGTGAACAGACAGAATATTTTAGTTCGATTTTTCTAGTTTTGATTCCGTCATTTTGACATTGAAAATTTTTGCAAAACTAGGTAATAAAAGCACCACAGATATCCGAAACAAATTAAACAAAGTTTGAGAAGACTATTTTTTTTGTGTTCAGAAAAAGTTTTCAAATTTGACATATTGAGCAATTAATACTGGTTGGACTAATCCAAGTTAATGTAAATTGGATTGAAAAATTATTTTTATGAAATTTGTCACACATTCATGCTGATCAAAAGCTTTGTAGAAGGGAAATACTGAATAAATTTGTGGTGCTCCTGAAGTATGTGAACCAAGACGGCGCACAACCTGAACATAGTATGTGTGCCATGTTAAGTTTGTGCGCCATCTCGGTGCACATACTTCGAGAGTACCGAATAATTTTATTACATCCTGGGTCATACGTCAGTAATGGTAATTGGACCAGACATTCTAGACTGCGGTGCCAACATGGTTAAGTCTAATCGACAGAGCTACTGCATGCACATATGTTGAAGGACTAGAATATTTCCATACAACGTACCAAACAAATGTTAATTCAAAATAGCAGTCAATGGTAAATGGAGACTCCAATTTTGACAAACTATAATCTTTCTTTTTTTACTCTATTAATTCTCTATTTCACCACCTCCCCCCCCCCCCACTGGTTAAATAACATTATTAAACAAAATAAACTCACATCATCTGTCATGTGTTTCTTAGGAGGATTGAATTCAGTGTGGTATGATCTTCCACTGGGTTTATGGATTAACCTGGAAAACACGAGAGGAAAGGAAATTTGAGTGAAGTTGAAAAAGGCGATAAGAAAACATGTGAAATATGGGGTTCAAGACCCTCACTGCGCACAGAATAGTCATGTTAGAGCAGTGTGTCTCAACCCACCGGCTATCCAAGATAGGTCTTGAAATATCTCCCAAATGTTACATGCCGTTTTCGTTAAGATCGGAAAATTATGGCATTATCATTTCGTAACAACTAGAATTATATGTCATTATTACCCTTAATCTGATAATATCCAATATGCAAAATCGAACTTCGCATTAATAGTAAATTGCATGGGAATACATTGTTTCCTTTCTCATATATTACCATCACATTGTGGGTCGCACAGAAAAAATGGTAATATAAGTGGGTCGCGAAACTGGAAAGGTTAGGAAGTCACTGTCTTAGAGTATAACTGCATACACACCAGAACAAAGGCATAGAAGAAAGATAAGTATATAGTCTTGCATCCGGAATGATAGACGCACAAAATTTATTCTATTTAGCTGTTTCCCTAACAATGATGACTTGAAATGTATCTCTGTAGTTCCCATATTTTTTCGAGCCCCCCCCCCACAGATGACAGTCTGAAACCATGTTAGCACAGGGCTGTTACTGCCTTGATTGATATCGAACAGGCAGTATACAACCACTGTGACAATGAGGCCCAAATTTTTTCATTGTTAACCCCCCCTCCGCAAAAAAATGAAAAAATTCAAATATTCTTCACTCAAGTGATTTTTGTTCTATCAACTTCGCAAGATTTCTCACGACCTGTTGATTGCAAGCAGCCACCATTTTCACAGTACTAGATGAAAGTACCTGTTTGTTCATACTTTCCTGTAGCACTGTGCAGTGGTGGCACTTTCCTTCACAATTAACTCGAAACAAAGCAGATGCTGGAAAACCTCTATAAACAAGGTTCAAGACAAACAGGCAGAGGCGCACGCAGGGGAGGTACGTGTCAGTTCAGAACTCCCCCCCTTTTTGTAATTAAAAAAAGGGTATTTCTCTGTATTATACAACTGATATGCATGGTGCTGTTTTTTTACAGCCTTACTGCGGTAGCTATATTTTGAGTGTGAAATGAGCTCGATAAACATTCAGCAATTACATTTTTAAAATACTTCATTGGTAAGTTTGGATTTGCTGATTGTTTATTACTAGGTCAAAATTGGTGCTCCCGAAGTATGTTCGCCAAGATGGCGCACTTGGTGCACATACTTCGGGAGCGCAGATTTTGACCTAGTAATAAACAATCAGCAACGGTTCCAACGAAAAAAATTAAAAAGCCTAACATTACATGTTAAAAGAAATGAGGATTGTTCAGTAAGTCCGAAAACTTTTTTAAATTATTAGGGGAATTCATCAATACAATATATAGTTTGTTATTCCTTACAGGTGCATTAAATGAAGTAAAAATAACTTATAAACCCCGATTAAAATAAAAACTGGTAAGATATATTAGGAACTGACTCCATAACAAAATTTCAAAATTGTAACTCTATGAACACTATATATTATAAAAACGTTTTATCGTATGTCAAAAGTCGCTGATTTAACAAAAAAAAAGGTTCAAGCACAGGCGAGCGATGATAAAAATAGAAAAATATAAAAACCTTATTTACAGCTTACACGAGCCATAAACGAAAAGCTTCTATTGCGTAATAAAAATATTACTATTCTGTCATAAAGCCGGACACGCAACAATCACAAGACAATACAGCGCCTGTTCGACCATTGTAACATAATAATGTAACATTCCCGCGCTTTACAACGGGTTAAAAAACCGCGCCTTACCATTGCCGCGAGGGACATTTAGCAGACGAAAATACCTTAACCCTTTCACGGACAAATGGTTTAAAGTTGCTTTGAAATAGCGAAGTTTAAAAGCGCTGAAAGGGTTAAAATGGTTTTGTATAGCATTTTAACAAATAGTAGCAAAGTAAAGAGAATGAATCTGTATCAAGCATGCTTTATAATGCCGCGTGTATGTAAAGGGTTAATCGCATCAAATTAACAGCGCATCCCCACGGCGCGGTCGGGAAGGAATTTTTTTTAAATGATCGTGTTTGAAACGTGTATAAACTCCTGCACGATTTAGTATGACCAATTATAATCCAAATTAAAATCGCACATAATGCTACAATTTATCTCCGTTCCATGCTAGATTGTACATATTTATTAACAAAAAATTTAATTCTTAAAATCTCTAGGGAGGGCGGTCTGTTAACAATGATAGCCATATCCGGTTAGATAATGATATCACTCGAATGCCGACCGAGAATATGATAAGATTTAAGAGTACGACTGCGCGATAATTCGAAACACAGAGTGAGAGGAAAGCCGATACAGTGGCATTAAAATTAGACAGACACTCGGAGAAGGGCCGATAGAGCGGCTTAGATAATAGGACGATATAATACCTTTCCACATTTACCTCAGGAAGAAAAAATAGTTTACGGCGGTTTAAATAATGAAACGGATATTATTGCAGGCAATTTTTTTAATTTTTTTTTCCACAGTTATCTCGGATGAGAGGAAAGCCGATATGAAGTCTTGAAATAATGAGACGATATAATACGTGCAATTTCAATTATTTTTAAATCACATTTATGAGATGTTTGAATGTCAACAAATAATACGATATTAGCGAACAAAGCTAACGAAAGTTACGCCGAAGAACAGTAAAATAATATATAGCACAACATTTTAAATTATCGTATCGACCACACGTTATCAGCTGTAAAGGTCGGGTGCCATAGTAAAGGCGACTTTTCAGAAGCACAGGAATTTTCGATTCCGATTTTGAATTTTTCCCCGACTTATTGAAAATTCCCGCTGCATTCCTGATTAACAGGGTTTCCATTTTAATCGAAAATCAAAATTATTCGCAAGGTTAGAATCCTAGAATAAAATAATTCAAAATAATTTAAAATTTTGAAATAAAATTTAATCCATAGAAATCTGCGTTCACTGATAGTCCGCAAAAATTATATAACGATAAAAAAATAATTCCGAACGAGGTATTATCAGAATCACTTTCAAATTATTCTATTTGATTCACGAGTCTTGCTGCACATCAACACGAAAGTATTTCTGTAACTTTTCGTTTAAACGATTCCAAAAAAGCATGTTCCAACTATATGACAAGAAAAACGATAGCATGCGCATAAATATACTGAAGACGACAAAATCATCAGATGACGGCATTACATTATTATGAATCATAATAAGACTGTTCTATAACAATGTGGTCATAATCCGGCTTATTATGACGCGACAAAATACTATTACACCGCAACTTAAATGCAGACGACAACGTTTAAACAGGCCCGTGGCGTCGTATGATGAAAGTTTTATCCAATTTATGTGATATTTAACGAACCGGTTCCGGTTTGACAAAGACTCCGACTACAGCTCTCTACTCCGTAGAGATGCGACGAAAATCTTTGCATTAGCTTGTTGATTATCTGATGTGCAAAGGCCAAGAAACCTAAAAAACTTTGCCGTCCACAGTGATAGGACAATAACAGGATTTTAGAGAATTTTAACTCGACATTCCCAAAACTGCACTTAATTTAAAGATACAACTACAACACCATTTAAACTAAAAAACGTCTCTGTGGGCCACCTTAATTTCGCTAAATAATCCCGACACATAAAATGTTGCTATGCTCATTAAGAAAAGAAATTAATGGCGGACCAGTATCAGAATAGAACAATATATCAAATTTCTGTCTCAAATTTTAGAACTTAATAAAAATGAAAATATAATGCCATTTCTGCTTAAAAATCGAGACGTCCATTTCCATTTCACTAAAAAATCCCAACACATGAACCGTCGCCATGTTTCTCAGCGAAGTAAAACGTGTTCTGATCAAACACACCTTGCGCAAGCCCCGCACACACACGCGTCACAAGATTTTCCCGCTCTTAAGTGAATTGATTATGACGACACAAATATATGTCAAGAACTTCCGTTTGTGCCGCCGAAAGACCGCTTGTATGCGTCATAATCGACATTTTTATGTCACAAATACCAGTATGACGAAAAAATTTCCAGAGCCCAGATCAGATTCGTATATATTTTGTTTGCAGAGTCGAACTTTTTCGAATGGAACCCGAATCGTCTGTCAACTTTTAGAATTTCTAAATTAACCAATACTTGGGCCGAATTTATGAAGATTACGAATTGTGACTTATCGACTGACGCGCGAATATGAAAACCAGACGAGTACACTAGTTATCAAGATGGCGGATGTAGTGGCCATTGAAAATAATGCAATTTTATTTACAAACAAGGACAATATTATTACAGCAAATTTAAAATGTGGGGGAGGGGGAGGTGCGAAAAGAAAACGTGTTTTACGACTTGACTTAGATAATAAAGGAGGCTGTAACAATCACCAGTTACGTGAACCATTGCATCATCAATCATATACGTCACGATTAATAGCCCTCAAAGACAAACGGAATGGCGGAGTACCGTGAGAGCCGTAAAGTCGAGACTTCATATAATTTATCATTATTCAGAGACGATAGCTATTAGAAAGCTGAAAATATAACAAAATTGCACAGTATTCAAGCCACCGACGTCGAAGCGATGGCGCAAAAAACTTTTTTTTCCATTTTCTGCGAGACTCGTACGCTTTTGTCCCTAACAAGGATTTATGCAAGCGCCACTGATAGGTTGAGAGTCATTATGGATCCCGTGAAGAATTATTTACGGAGCCGGAAAATTATGAAAATAAAAAATTGTTATTTACCGATTGGTGTACGCGAGTAAATTACAATTGCTTTATTTAAATGACTCGGATATATTTGTTGCTTTGTATTTGATAAATATTCAGCGTTTTAATAAGTAACCGAATAGCTCGCGGAGCGCCTTGATTCCTCTCGCGGAGCAAATTTTTGCGCTCGGCAAAAAAAGCAATTTCATGAATTTGGATAATTGCAAAATTACGGTTTCTCTCGGATTATCCGTTTTGCGCTAAAATCGCGTTTTCCCAAAAATTATGGAGTGAACTTTGAGAAACATTAGCATTTTAACGAAAAATCGAGACTGCAAAAAAGCACAGGAAAAGTGGGAGTGTGACGTTATAATATCATTTGCGCACGGCCTTCTAAACTTTTTATCTACGACTATTAAACGCGATATTTCCCTGTACTTACAATGCTCCGCTGCCTTCTAATTTGCTTTAAACAAGACCGTAAACCGCAGGAGATTACTGATAGAGAAATTACAAGCGATCGAGATAAAAGACGGTGACCTACGAGCCTCGACAGCAACCAACGCTTCGTGTAAAATTATGAATCCAAGAAATAAATTCACTCAGTCATTCGAGCCGCAGACAGTCACTGATATGCAACAATCTAAAGTTTCTTGTGAAAATAGATAAGCCAGTCAATATCTAAATTTTGGAGATTTACTGACAGAAGAATTATAATCGATTGCGCTATACCGCGAGTTGTTTTACACTTAGCACTGCAGCATCGAAAAAATCATGCTCATATATGCATACACAATTCAACTTGTAATAAAATGCGGTGCAATTCCAAGAGTGGCAATAGAGAGATATAAGGTGGACAACATGAAGCCTTAGCTCTGGCTAAGTCTCTAAGCAGGCCGTCATTGATAAGGAGGTACTATAGCTATTATAAAATTATTATTTGCCGAACTCAAGACCTCGACGTATTAACCAGAACACACAATAAAGAGTACCGATAGAAGAGTTATAGGCGATCGCTAGCGCGATGAAAGGTACATTAGATTCACTCTTTCATGTCATATTCAAACTTGTTAAGTCATATCTTGTTTTGTCTGAAGAAGTTAAGACTATAATGTAACGAAAGCTTACAAATACACTTGCTATTTCGTGGAAACAGATTAAGATTAATTCTTATTTTTCGTTATAATACAACCTCATTCAAGCATCTTTGTGGCAACTGACACATTCGGATATTAAGTAGGAAAAAAACAAGGAGAAAGGACTCACAGTTTAATACACAATATTACAATCTTGTCTATATATACGAAAGGTTACCTAATTAGTAATTTACAAGCAAATCGAACAATAATCAAATCCTAAAGCGATTTTACTCCATTACCAACAATTTTTAACGAATTTACGATAGTTATGGTATTACACAATACATATATCAGTACGCAAGGGAATGCGTTAGTCCCAGAATACCACCATAAACGCTAGAATACTATATAACGTATGATATAAAGGGAAATCAAGAACAGCCGCATAAATTTAGTATAATAATCCTTACCTTTTGGATATATCCGCGCCATTTTCATTCAACTTTCACAGCAGCTACGGAACCCAAATGCGGTCTGTCACCAGTTCCAGTACTTTGCGAAAAGAACGGCCATTTACGGCGACGCCCATAGCTCGTATGTAGCAGCCACGTAGCGGGCCGTGGAATTCTCTGTTTTATTATACAGCGCATATAGAAGTAGAGTTATAGTACGCCCTAGGGTTTGAGTGTGCGCTCGCGCAGCGCATGTGTTAAGAATAAACAAATAAAATGTTGCGCGCGCTTTGGAGAGCTACATAACGCAGGTTAAATGGAGCGTAACTCTCTTCCATTCTTTTATAACAAAGATCGTTTGTGACGTTTCGCTCTGCATGACTTATTCCCGGATCTAGAGCGAGATAAGCGCTGTTTAACCCTGTTACGCAACAATGGATTTTACCGCGCTTTCTTAACGCCCATTTTAGAAAGAATGTTGGCTATTGAGTGCGCGATTAGGGACACCCATTATGGCCTTCGAAGCAAGAAATTCTATATTCCCAACAAAAAAGACCTAAATTTTCAATGATGCCAATTCAAAAATTAGTTTATGATATTGAAGTATGTGTCTCAATATGAAGCAATAGCAAAAACTGAATACAGACTATCATGCTATTATCAACTACTAATTCATTTTCTCTTTAATTCTGTTAATCTTGAGTGACACTAAGCTAGGTTAGGCCAATAATTCTCAACCTTTTTTTCAAGCGACCCGAATTTCTCAAAAATTATCAATTTCGTAAATCCTCGCGACCCAATGATATGCTCAAATACCATAAACGCCATGCAATACGCTTATGGTCAAAAAATTAAATTAATAATACAAAATAATCATTATTTTTAAATAGCATTTATTTTACCAGAAATTAATTCAAAGTGGGAAACCTGCGCTTATTTGCAATCAGTGAGATTTAAAATCGTGGCGCAGTTTTACTTGAGCAAAACAGATGCTGCCAAATTTTACACTGTGATACTGCCCATAATGTGCAATTGTTGAAAAAAAACAGGCGACCCAACATTGGGTCACAACCCATAGGTTGGAAAACACTGGGTGAGGCTATTGTCCCATGAAATAAAAAAAATTGAAAATCAGAACAATTCTCTTGTACAACTGTCTGTATAAGCAACCATGTTATACCTATTTTATTTATCGCTTTTTCTTTCTCTAATATTTATCAAGAGGAGTGCACATCTTCAATATTAATAATTGTCAACATGTGTTTATTGCTTATCATTATGAGACGATTGCACATACATATAAGCAGTGGTGGAATTCAATTTTTTTGTCAGCCAGTACTTCACAAAAGTCATATTTTTTAGCTGGTTCTGCTACAAACAGAATATTCACAGTAACCAGTAATGCTAACCGGTTCGCTGATCTCATAAAATTTCGCGTGACAGTTCTATAGAACCGATTGAATCCAACCACTGCATATAGGGGCGTAGCCAATGGCTTGAGGTTGGAAGCCTTTTGAAATGTAAAAAAAAAGCATATTTCTGTATCTTATATAGTAATTTTTTGTAGCTTGAAACGCTTTTTATACACTAAGACTTGTAAACCCACTCTTTCAGGCCTCCAGCCAATTCTTGGTACGCCACTGGTTATAAAAATGGAAGCACAAGAAAGAAATAACCTTATGTGCATTACCCAATGACCAGACATAATATAACATAAGGAGAATTGACTACCTTATGATGTGTACCAAGTAAATAAAATAATTGAAGAAAAAAATTTGCAAGTACAATAATTTGGCTTTTTAAGCCATAATTTAAGCATTAGGCATCAGCTATATTGGGAGTTACCTGTTCAAGTATGGCTTGATCATAAACAGGCCTTTTTATGACAAATCACTCAAAGCAGCAACATGAGTGATAATTTCAGGAGTAAATGATATAAGTTGCAACTAACACTGTAATGTGGTGGGCCACTAAAACCATACAAAATTATGGCGATGCACTCACACTATAAGTCAAGAAAAATGATCTCTGAGCAAAGTAGCTCCTAAAACAGATCTGAGACAGAACAGCTAGCTAATACGTCTAACTTGGCAATTATAAATTTCAGAATTCCTTAGCTTTAAACATTTCTGGCCACGCCCTGTTACAAACAATATTTCTTTAATGAACTGCTAAGAAGGCTTGGTACACTTGATGAGTTCTCCATTAGAAGTATGGAATTTCAACTTTTTCACCCCTCAAATTTAGAAGCTTGACTCAAGACTCTGGAGAGTTTGAACAGCGTAAAGACCAACACAAAAGTGAAAAAATGCCAGAAAAACAACTAGGAAGATTTTCCAAGTTTCTCGAATTTTGATTTCCGACACAAGCTCTGAAAAATTTGAAATTAGGATAGGAATATTTATCCCGGGGGAGAGGAAAGTCGATAAGACGGCTTATCCATATGGCGAACCACGGCCTCTTGTCCGGTTACCATTCCAAGTCGGGTATGGGATTAGTTTTACTGTATTGTTTGTTTTCGGAAGCATGGACTTGGTGGTGGAGGAAGCCGTAACCGACCAGCGGTTACGTGAACCACCCAACGACGGCGAGGAGTCAAGCAATCCTCTCGCACATAACCATCCCTGCATGGGATTCGAACCTGCGAACCCACGCAGAGTGATTAGAGGTGCGGTGACGAGCGTATTCCTAACGCTTAGCCCGTTGAGCCACATCGCCGCGCCAAATTGGGACTCCAGTGTAAGAATTCACACAAAACAAGTCAACAATGTCAGGAAAACAGTGAGGAAAGAGATTTTACAATTTTATAGTATTTGAAAAAAAAGTGCTGACCTTCCACAAATCCTTCGAACTAGTAATGAATCATCAATTCCGAATTCTACGACCGAATCTAACGCTTGATTCCGTTTGTCAAGTAGAACATCTAGCTGAAAAAAAAAAGCAATTTTTTATGCCTTTACACACATTTCATGGCAACTGTAATGGTTACAAAAGTATGGTGATTCACACTAAAACACACAAAAGATCCAAATAGTTATTTGATGACTTTGAACTCCAGAAGTGTGTGTACTAATATGGAGGTAACTAATTTTGTTCACCTACTTTACATCAAGTTGTGTGAAGGGACTGAAACCTATAGGCAGGAAGTATATTCACTTGGCTAACACAGACAGTCCCCGAATTTGCAATCGAACTAAAATAAGGAAAATCGGAATAAAAGTATGGCCTAACCTGGTACACACACTACGGCATTACCCATTGCCCTATATACAGGGTGGGCTGTTAGTTTGCTATTTATTTTCACAAAGAATAACTCTCACAAAGTTTTTTAAAAGGCATATGTTATATTACAATCATGGGTGCTCAATATGTCATCCATGCACTTCAGAGTCTAAAAATTACCTTTTCAGCTTGTACGACTGTCCGAGGGAAACCGTCCAATAAAAAACCTTTTCTACATTCTTTTTTATCAAGGTTTTGGTTGATCATTTCTACGACTAATTCATCAGATACGAGTTTGCCTTCATCCATCACCTGAGAGAGAAAATAGGTTTTTCATATTTATCCCAGAAGAAAATCGATAGAAACCCAAAATTTTTAAAAACCAATTTTATGAAATTTCACAAGTCACAACCCAGAAATATGTTCAAATACTAAACGGCATGTAGTGCTTTTATGACAAAAATATTAAATGATTGATACAGAAAAACAATATTTATTTTAGCGAAAATTACTTCAAATTTGCGTTCATGAGAAAGCTGCATTTGTTTGCCGTCAATGAAATCATGGCGTTCTCACCTTTTTAACTTTCTTTCCCAAATCTGAACCCGATGAGACCATCGCTCTTAGCATGTCTCCGGTAGCAAGATGGCACGCACAATATTTTTCAGCAAGCTTTGGTGCCTGCAATAATTAAAGATTTGCCATAATGGAGTTGGGGTGTTGAAACAGGCTTGTGGAATAAGGAGATAAAATTTAGCATGCTTTCATTCGAATATTTTCAATTTCCAGGAGTCAGAAAAACCTCAAGACATTGAGTTTGTTGGGAATTCTACTTAAAAAGACATACGATATGCCATTGCTATCAAAATTAAATTTTCTGAGAGCCTGGGTGTCTATCAATCCTCTGGCTTCACCCATGTGACCAAAATTGCCAAAAATTCTCAGTAAATTTTTGTTTCCAATGGTGGCGTTTTTAGATGCCGCCTTTTTTTTAGTTTGTTGCGCTGTGTCGGTTTGCCCATTATTGCTGGTATGGAGGTCCAGACTGTCTTGTAAAGTAGGAGTTGTACTCACTGTTGTAATTGATGTCTTTTATTAATGTGGGGGAAACATGGAATAGGGAAATTGCGCCATACTGTCCTAGATAGGGTTTGAATAGCAGAATATGGAATTGAGTCGAATTTTATATAAAGCCAGAGCAAGTTTGTTAGCCAGAACCTCAACTGCTAAGCAGCAAAAGTAACAGCCCTTTCTTAGATAATCTCCCCCCCCCTGATATATTAATACTGCTGAATAAAAGTATTTTGTTGGGGGTTAGGAATAACTTGGAAACGTTCCTCTTGTCCAACCCTACATCTGTTTCAAGTTCATAACCCAGTTATTGCATATATATAACTTGGAAAGGTTCGAAAAATCTCCAAAACCGATAAAAAAGCAAACAAAAGAATACCTGTGTTCCTTTCCCAGCTCCTGGTGGGCCGAGTAATATTGCTCTGATGCCCGTACGTTTCTCTTCAGTGACTTTAGCAGAAGGAGCCATGATTGGACGATTTGATTAAAATAAATAAAAATAAAACTATGATTCGCTGAGAAATAAATGAAAATATTTCAATATGCGAAATTGAAGGTAATTTAAATAGGTGACCGTACATTTGAAACCACGTACATTTGAACCCATGTGTATATCCGTGGGTTCAATCTATATGCGGGTGCTAAAACCCATGGGTTAGGGTTAGTATGGGTTCAAATATTCGCAAAACAAAAAAAAATTCCATAGGTGCAATAGTATGCAGGTGCAATTGTCGTGGGTTCAAATATACGTGGGTTCAAATGTACGGGAACCATTTAAATATGATTCTGACCACTAGTAGGAAGTATTGATGACTGATAATATGGATATGATTCTGTCGCCATCGTCCCAGAATTGGACTTCGCCATAACATGATTAAGCTGTCTTATCGGCTTTCCTCTCGCCCGGGATAAATATGTACCTAAATCCGATACTAATCAACTTAGAAGAGCAGTAGTGTTGCTTAACTGATCTTTTGGTAACGTGACGACCACGACTAATTTAGATTATTATCGAGACAAACATGGTGCAATATGACGCATCTGCCGTTGTACCAGTCACCCCTCGTTTGTGGGACACATGGATGTTTTTTTTATTGAACCAAATGACAAGACATTCTTGGAATTTGGCAAGTGTGCCCTACTGACATCCTTTCGCCCTGATATATCCACATACTCTTTACAGTACGTACTGCAATAATGGCAGGTTTATTTTCTCTTTAAACTAAATACCAAGTTATTGATTAGCGCGGAATGTGCACGTTCACCATTAGGGAGTTTGTCGCTGTTTGCTCTGCTCTTTAAAAGTAATTAATGTTTACTTTCCTCGTTTGCTGACTCCAAAAAAGAGGCTGCGGTGAAGCCTAAAGGTATGTTGTACCAAGACCGGATTCTCATATTATTTGGAGTATTTGGTTGTATTAAGAATAATATGGGATTACTGCAATAAATCAGGAAACTCAAGCAACTGGATCACAGATGTGTAAAGGAACATTGTGATGAAAAATCAATGTTGACGGTCACAGATTATCAAGTCCGGCTGCAGTATGAAACAGAACATTCATGAGATGTAAAGAGAGAAAAAAAATTAACGTAAAGTTATTGTTGTATCGCAGACAACGGTCTACTAAAGGGATCAACATACAACGGTCGTACAAGACATTCTTCCTATGGTAATTACAGGCAGACCGCATGTGGTTATGGAAACAAATTGAAAATATTTCGGTAAACACTAGACTAGACAGTTATTCATACGTACAGACATACTCGCACACAATTCAGCAATTTATTTTTTTGAAAGATATTCATTCTTCTGTTATGCTTATATTAAAACCATAGGGTGGTGTAGCCAGTCTGCGGACGATTTCATTCAAACCGCTATAAAGCAAAAACCAATATATCTAACCCGTAAATTTTTTCACCGTAGGTGCGTTGGCATTTATTCTACACGCTAAACTTCGAATTAACTTTCTACGACCAGGGGTTAAAGCTATACAAACCACCAAAATATGACACTCGGGAGACGTATTTGCGACCGAGAGACCAGTGTGTGACCACGGATGCCAAGCCTTGGACCTCGTTTCTGCTGCGTCGAGACCAGGGCATACGAAGCCATGCGTAAAAAAATTGTGATTCTAATTGCATTTCTGACCGTCATATATTTTAAGAACACGATCATTTCGAACAAAACTCGTCAAATTATATACAAAGCACCGCATCACAGCATTCAAACAGACAAAAACATGGTGGTCGCAAATTGGTGGACAAAGATATTATCGACGTATTGGAAATACTTTAAATTTAGAAACGTGAAAATTTAAAGATGGTTAAAAGAAACACAACTCTACCCACCTGCCAAGTTTCATCTTTTCATTTCTTATATCTGTATGGATTTTCAAGTTTTTTTTAATGGGACAATGGGTAGTTGGCAACAAAAAAAATTGTCCGTTTTTTTTCGCTGGTCAGATTTTTGGGTCGTAACCTTTTGTTTGTAGCCGCATTTTAGTGTAATTTCGCAGAGATATGAGGGACAAGTGGACGATAATGTGTGAGAAATATCGTTGCGGTTCGTTAATTTTTTCGGCATCAATTGGATCGATGAAGTTGATGGCAGCAAATGGGACCGCAAAGTGGGTAAGCCACCCTGGATGGAGTAATCTGGGATGATGAGAAAATAAATTACTGATTAACTGAAGAGGATAGGATTAGGATTTACATATTTATCCCGGGGGAGAGGAAAGCCGATAAGACGGCTTATCCATATGGCGAACCACGGCCTTTCGTCCGGTTACCATTCCAAGTCGGGTATGGGATTAGGTATATTGTTTGCTTTCGGAAGCATGGACTTGGTAGTGGAGGAAGCCGTAACCGACCAGCGGTTACGTGAACCACCCAACGACGGCGAGGAGTCCAGCAATCCTCTCGCACATAACCATCCCTGCATGGGATTCGAACCTGCGAACCCACGCAGAGTAATTAGAGGTGCGGTGGCGAGCGTATTCCTAACGCTTAGCCCGTTGAGCCACACCGCCGTGCCATGATGATGAGAAAATAAATTACTGATTAACTGAAGAGGATTCTTGAGTTTGGGCAGGTGGGGTATCTCTGTATCTAGTAATTACATACGGTAATGTTTATTTTGAAAATTCCACACTGACATAATACACACAAATTACAATGGAGAATTCTGAAGAGCGAGCAAACCTTTTGAAAAAATTTCGAGAAATATCCTGTGCCTGCTCACCAGCCCACACACAAAAAAAAATTAAAAAAAAACAAACACCTAGTTGAACGAAGCTAGGGCCAGAAATAAACAAAAAAAAGTTACACAAATGTATGTATGTAGGCTCGTCGGTGTCTCAAAAATGTAACAGTATCTGCATAATAGTTAAAACCTATGTATTGATGTATTAAATGTATTGAACTTTCTGGTCGTTTTACTTTTAAAGCATTCAAACTAATACAGTAATAATGTCTAATTCAATCCTACACGATATATCTGTATGACCTAATTTGAATGTCTTAAAAGGATGGAAATTTGAATTTAATTTTCAATCTTTTTGAAAATTACACTGACTGACTGATACAGCAATAGTAATGTTTATTTTTCCTAATTCCTAAGTGATATTGCAATAAACCAAAATCTTTGGCATCGAATGTAAGCTTTGATCAACGGATAATATTATTACAAGATAAAACCCTTAATACTAAAGGCACACTTGATATACAAATTGCAACAAGTACTGAAGTAGGCTAATTAAAAAGCATTTCCAGGTGAGGTGAGCTGCAAGAAACCAAATTTGGTTATAGAGCGGCGGCAGCCATAAGAAAGTCTGTACCGTATTTCACTTTATAAATGCTATAAAACCTAGCCTACTTGCCGTATCATAGACTGAAATTTGCTCATAGCAATAGCGGTAGCCTACCGGTAAGCGTCGATCATTTGCGCAATTACAGAATTACTAAATACTTATACTTAACTTAAATGCTCGCTTGTTCCAGCCTCTTTTTGACTCGGAATTACACAAAAAACGGCACATCAAATCAGTGAGGTAGAATTACATATCATCATAAATAATTTTATTATCTATGCAATTAGCGAAATCGCCATTCATAAATGATATCGCTAACCTTTCACTCCCTAAGACGCAAAAAAAACTTGCTTGGCTTCCCGCCCGGGGCTGTTACAGGCGTAGAGGTCACAAGTTCACAAACCACGTGGCAACGAGTTTATGAATCGACGAATTTGCAAATGCACCCGGAGAAGGATTTTCACAAGTCGAGGATTCCAGTTTAAAAAATGAAAATAAGTACAAAGAAATGAATGATTTGCAAGTTGATTTTCTATTCAAAGTTTAAAGCGATATTCAGTGGTATTTCAATTAATAATTAGAGTGGTTTAAAATCTAAAAAAAATATAATATACCCATATTTCCTGATAATATTTTTCAAGTTTCGCTTTTTTGTGCTGAAGCCGTCAATTTATCACTTGTTATCTGATACCTTGCAATAGCTGCATGTATAAAACTCCAGCGGATAAATGTTAAAACTGCCACAGTTTAAAAACTTTTAGAGACCAGAAAAGCGTGGCCTCGAGATGGCGCTACGACAAAATGTGAGTAGGATGTGACACACACAATCCGTAATCAGTAATTCTGATTAATATTGTTTATTACAATGTTTTATTTTTTTAAAAAAAGAAGATTTTTTCCAAGCTGAAAATTATTCACGACATACAAATTACAAAAAATTAAGTGCTCCCGAAGTATGTTACCAAAATGGTGCACAACCTGAACATACTATGTGTACTCGGTCGGGGTTCAGGTTGTGCGTCATCTTAGTACGAATACTTCCGGAGCGCCAAAAATTATATATAGAGAAATTGCATTACAGGGTGAAGGGAGACGCGGAAAGCAGTACTGGTTATCGAGCATCGGCACCCATTAAAAGTCTAACAGTATATGATAAAGAAAGTGGAAAAGTCAAACTATATACGTTGTTTTTCTGCCGTCTCAGTCGCTTCACCGAAGCCGAAGTTACGTTGGTTTATTACAGAATTTCTCTTCCGCCGTCATATTGCTGTTTATTAATGGCCCGACAACGTCTTGGCGCCGAGTAATCACACTGTTCGATTTTTCGGTTGCGATTCATCGCGAAAGCGCTCCGTCAATTCTCGCAAGATTCACAAATCTCTAAATCAGCATGCGTGCTTTTTCTTTTCTGCATGCTTTTCTTGATTAATAAGACGAAGTTACGTTGGTTTATTACGCAATTTCTCTTCCGCCGTCATATTGCTGTTTGATAAGTGCGGTATTGATGGCCCGGCGACGGCTTGGCGCCGAGTAATCATACTTTTCGCTTTTTAGGTCCCGATTCATCGCGAAGCGAGAAACCTGAAAATCAGAATACGTGCTTTATCCGCTCTGCATGCTTTTCTTGATCAATTTTATCATATCATCCGAATAAAAGGTTATGAATATTTCTTTAATTAAACCAGAAAACTGTCAAGAACAGTATAATATTGCAGAGCTTCACCTTGACATCCATTTCTGGCCGGCACATTATTTGATAGTTTTTCCTCATGTGAAATGTTTTTAAATGTGCCGTTTTTTCTGAAAGCGTAGGGATTGCCCGACATTACGCAAATATAAGTTATTATTTTCTGTTTCGCTCATTTCAATTTTTGCCGATTCGCGAGTACATTTTTATCAATTTAGCCGGTCTGCCCGGGTAGAAAGGTTGAGAACCACTGCTCTAATACGTCTATGTGACCTAATATATCTAGCAGTTGCAGATTCAATAACATTACAACAGCATGTATCGAAGATATAAATATAAAAAAAATTGTTATCAAAAGTGTAAAGTACCAGTCCAAATTACCAGTGCTGTTGTATCTACGTGTTATCTAATGTGTCTATAAGAAACTTCTGAGGAAGCCCTTTGCATAAAGAATGTCGCATAATATACTTTTGCTCAAACGCATTACCACGTCATCAGATTCCAGCATTCTCAATAGGTAAACGACGCCTAAGATTTGGTTGGTGCATGGATTTGCTTCTTCTCTTCTTCTTCTAGTCTATTAATTAGGAATTCTCCTCAACGAAGGCGGGTTCACGTAATCGCGGCCGGTTGTGGCTACCTCCACCATCCTGGTCCATGCATCTTGAATAAATAACTGGCCAACTATTTCCATACCCGACATGGGCTGGTAACCGAGAAAGAGATCGTGGCACACTATACGATTGAACTGTCTTATCAGTTTTCATCTCCTCCGGACAAATTTGAAAACTTTCTCTCAAGAGCGTAGCAAACCCAATTTATTTATTTTGTCGGAGGGGCAATTTTTTTGTATTTTGATATAATACGACTCTTACTCGTGACTTTTGTGTGTCACTAGGTAATTACTTATCGATCTTGATCGGTAAGTATGTTGATAGGTATTTGTCTGTTTGATGCACGCAATATCTCACGAAAACGAGATCTAACCTGCTCCAAATTTTGCATGTGCATTCATCATATCTCAGACCAGAAACCTATTTACTTCGGATGAATGAATGAATCAAAACCGCAGTTTCTGTTTGGGGGTATTCCCTAACTTTCGATCGATAAGTCTTCGGTTACCGACCGAACTTTTTTCCCTGACTAACTTTTGGAAACACAACTGATAATTGACGCACGAAAACCGGCTAAAACGAGGCAAGGTTCACAACCATGCTTGAATATCTGACTGGGCAAAAGGAGTGTATGAGCGACAGACAGATGGACGGTAACATTGTTGATTAGTCATTGTTAGGGCTGGGCATTTCGAATCAAATAGTAAATTATTCGAATCAATTACGAATCACCGCCATTTTTTTTTCTATCCGCCAATGGTCGAGGTGAATTCCTCAATTTTTTTATTGAAGCCATATTTTCTCCACGCAATTCTGACATATGACTTTTTTCTGTAGTGAGATATTGATAAAAACGTGTTTCGTATTGTATGTGAACGCTCAGCAATCTGTCTGAGTGATGCATTCTATGTTTTTAGTAGTTCATTTGCTGAAAGGATGAATTACACTAAAAAAGTCGCGTACAATTATACAACTTCCAAGTATTCGAGATTTGATTCGAAAAAAAAAGATTCGATTCTGAAATCGTCAGAAATTCGAAAATGCCCAGCTCTAGTCGTT
The DNA here is from genome assembly GCF_013122585.1 of Styela clava. NCBI lineage: Eukaryota > Metazoa > Chordata > Ascidiacea > Stolidobranchia > Styelidae > Styela > Styela clava. Next base: position 20,275,589 of record NW_024102834.1, on the reverse strand, counting down.
GTTACCGCCATGCTTGGAGGAACACCCATAACTTTCTATTTGGTCTCACGTGAGATTGAAAAACACGACATTAGCATCAATAACAACATGCCAGGTTGACAAAGTTATCGAACACTGGCGTCCTTCAACTGGATACCGGAATACCGCCATGACAACAAAACAATTAGATAGCGATCGCAGACCGCCGACTTATCGATCTGCGATTTCGATTCCTTCAATCTGACTCAATAGTGACACCGCGTGTCCCATCACTAATTAATTAATACCTTGTTAATTATACGACATATTTCATTCAAAATCAATAGGCTTCTGGTCCGATATAAGATGAATGCACATGCAAAATTTGGAGCAGCCTCGCTTTCGTGAGATATCGCGTAACATACGAAAGTGTCTAACAGACAAACACCTATCAACATACTTACCAATCGAGATCGATAAGTAATAAGTCAGCTAAAACAATGAAATTGCGTAACCCTTCAAATAAAATATATATAAAATCTCATACACTGTGTTGTCTGGTTTATTATTTGAAACATATACATCACTGTTGCAAAAAATAAGTAAAATTACCAGGAATTTCATTTACATGCAAACTCCAGGTTAGTTCACTATTTTTCCAGCAGTATTTACTCCATATTGTTGACTAGAACTTCAGTTGAAGAAAAACAATTCGTTAGTGATCGTTTCTAACAATGTCCAATCATGCCCATAGGCAGATAGACAGGGGTTTCCCCCCCCCCCCCCCGCCGTTCTTAAAGGTATTTGAATATATGGGAAACATTGATTAATACAAATTCTCTTACTTCAAAATTCCAAACACTGGAAATATGGTCACAAACTCAAAAAACCTGATGAAACCTGATTGGACATCACAGAAATACAGCCTATTAACCCAAAGTGCGGGATATCCAGGAAAAACAACCTAAACTTCAAAGCCGAAATTTTCGTCTAAAAAAACAAGAAAACGGATTTGAAGGTTGCGCAAGAAATTAATATTTTATTTTAAATGAAGGTTCTGTTTGAGCATTCATCGAATATGCAATGAGCAACTGTTTCCAGAGTCTGATAACATTATGAGAAACAAATTTTTAGGGGGGCACAAAATGATGTGAGGTGTAGGGAGGGGTATTTCCCCTGAATATACCACACAATACAGCAACTCTGAAAGTGCAAAAAAGAAAAATCTTGAGTATGAGAAAAGCATTAGATGTCATATTTATAAAATTGTGAGGTCATAGCACTTCTTGTGACATCATTAATGGGTAACAATGTATCGTGTCATAACATGCAGTGTGACATCATAAAGAAAGAAATAGTGATATAATAACATAAGATTATGACATTGATGACAGTAGGTAATATGGTGTTCCGGGTCTGGTCTACTTTTTGTATCATTCAAATTTCTACAAAAATCATTCAAGCATGACTGGACAGAATAATTGCAACCTTAAAGGCACGATGCCGATGCTGCCAGCTCAGGCTGAGATGAAAATCATATCGAAGTAGAAGAGACTGATTATTTTGGTCGGATCTGATCGCAGTAACATTGAGTTTTGAGGTTATCGCTGTGTAAAGTATTTTATTTTCATTGAGGGGGGAGGGAGGGGGGAGGGGCAAGTCGACGACTCAAATACAAGACGAACCAGTCCAGGTCAGGCATAAAAAGTTTCACAATAGAAAAATATCGCGTATATATGGTCCTAATCGACATTTGAATGATCCTCTCCTTAGAAAGATCTTGGGCTGCCATAAAGACAGAAGATTAGGAATAGATGATATATGTTAAAAATCACTTTGCAAGACAGCCGGGCAAAAATTTATTCAACTTAGAAAAAAATTGTCATCTGTCATAAAATTTTTACCCCATTCACGGAGCACGGCTGAGCAGTAATACAATGGACAGTAACATAATAGGCGTACATGAGAACACACACAAAATAATAACTTTGAATATTAGAAAGAGTATGAAAAAAACGCGAGCAAAAAAGAAGAAGAATACACATTTCAGACAGAATTTAATCAACAAGGTATGTAGACCATGCTGGATGGTTATCTGGTACCAGATAGGGGTTTCAGGTAGTATACATGGTATTTCGATACCAGTTATAATTGTCTGGTACTAATTATGGCATTACAGTAGAAGTTATGGTATTCTGGTACTAGTTATGGTTAAGACAACTGGTGCAGTGAATGGAATTACCAATCTTAATATTTTACTTCTGGTAGTCTGGTACCAATCTTAATATTTTACTTCTGGTAGTCTGGTACCAATCTTAATATTTTACTTCTGGTAGTCTGGTACCAGTAATGGTATTCCTGAATGGTTGTTTGGTAATTGTTTTAGTATTCCGGTATCGTTATGGCAAACCCAACTAGTGCAGTGAATGTTACATACCAATCATAATATCCTAGTTCTGGTACTTCCTATGGTATTCTGGTATCAGTTATGGCAAGGCCAACTACAAATAGTACCAGTTGTGTTAATGCCAATTTTGACAGTGAACAACATACTGGTCAATAATAACATTGCCTGGTTTAACCAACCATACCATTTCGAATCTGGTAATATACCGGTGCAAACAATAGAGGGAGAGAATGTTATTACATCTTTGGTTAAGAGAAAAATTTTCTATTTAAGGTACTAACCGTTGTCTTGTTTAACCCTCTGGTAAATTTAAAAATTACTTTTTCAAGCGGTCAAATCACCCCCCCCCCCCCCAAAGATAATAACTTGCTGAGAAAATTCTGTCTGAATCGAAGCAATTTTGATTTAAAAGTTTCACTCTTCTGAGCTTTGTTTTCTTATCTGTAATATATATTAAATCCCTGAGTATGTGAATGATACAGCGGGGAATTTCCCGTTTATGGGGAGGGGAATTCCCCATGTGTTAAGAGTAGGGAATAAATTCCTCAAAAAATTGGTTTCAATCATAATTATAGTAAAACATTACAGTTGTAAAATTACCGATTCTAATGTGGCAGTAAAATTTGAAACGTAATGAGGGGGATTGAAGGATAGTCGTACAATCTTAATCGGTGTCCGAGAGAACACCAAAAATTAGGTTATTCAATATAAATTCTTGACTTTTAAGATTAATTAAAGATATTTCCATTTGGGTACTCCTGAAGTATGCGCACCAAGATGTCGCATAACCTGAACCCTTACCTGGTACACAAAGCGAATTCAGGTTGTGCGCCATCTTGGTGCGCATACTTCAGGAGGTCATCCATTTGAATTCAAACTTCTTTCAATAAAATTACCTTTCTTTGCGACAAGAGATGGGGGATGATCAAATTGAATTTGAATATAGAGATATTTGGGTATTTAAAAGGATTGTTTGTTTTAAATGCTCAACACAAATAATAATTCAAATTTTTATTCATTTAAACTTTGGCGTTCCAGAAGTATGTACACCAAGATGGCGCACAACCTGAACCCTAACCTGATAAACATACTATGTTCAGGTTGTGCGTCATCTTGGTACGCCCTATTCAGAGGCATCCAAACTTTTGATGGTTTTTTTTTCTAGAGAATATCCAGATCAAATTGGATAAATACATTCAAAATTTAGTTACTTTGTATAGACTCGTACCAAAATATTCGATTCAATTCTGAAATCATCAGGCATTCAAAATGTCCAGCGCTAAATATTTCAGAATGAAAGATAATTCAATTTGGCCATCCTTGGGTTCCACTGCACGATATAGCAATTCCAATATTTCTAAATTCCAAAATTTTTTTTCCCAACACAGGCAGACACGATGTCTGTATGTGTGCTTTTATCGGTACATTCTGCTTCTCATAGACTGACCGAGTTTCGAACCTGCGTTTCCCGTTTAATAAAGATATGATTTTAGGTCTCAAGGAATCTTTCTAAATAACCTCGGCCTAGTTTTAGTTTTATCAGATACATTGCACAGTGCTGGGGGGGATTTTAATTCCGTTTGAGATTTGGGGGGTGGAAAATTTATTTTAGGAAAATTTTGAATTTCGTTTCTATGTTTGTCTTTTGTTATCGTTGAATCTTTTTTGCTCGACTTCGGCGCATTTCTTGCAACCACTGAAGCGTTGTTGTTATGAAGAAGTAACTTCTGCCGTCGACTTTCTATCAGGTTTTTTGCAAAATCAGTATCGACGGCATCGTAGTTTCTGTTTAAATAAGAAAATACAGTTGAAATTATATTATTGTGCTGCCAAAAGGTGTTCTGCATGAATAACTATTTTCCCTCTTTTCTATGCTGCGTATGACGTAATTACACTGTAGCAAGAGTGAATATGACATTCTAAGTCTTAGGTGAGCAGCCTGTGGCCCGCGGGCCAAATGCGGCCCACAAGAAAAAATTGTGCGGCCCGCGAAAAAAAGGCGCATTTTGAATGGTTTGTGGCCCACAAAACAATTTTTTATTTAGTTTAATCTGGTGCAAGTAATTTCAATCCCTTTGCATTGCATACCCAAGTCCAATTCATTATCTATGATTATGACGTTATAATTTTCTAACGAACTTGTGCTTAACGAACAACGCATGTCACTAAAACACACATGTCTCCAGATACTGAGATGAACATTTATACAAACAGGTTGCCTTCAAATACACACACAACTGCTTCACATAGAAGCTATAAAAAATTCTCTGTGACTGTGACACACACATCTTCAAATAAATTATTGTTACACATACTCACAGATCTTCAAATACTCACATACACTGTGACACATACACACACACGCACACATATCTCTAAATACTCACATAAACTGTGACACATACACATATCCTCAAATACTCACATAAATTATAACACATTCTCACGTTTTCAAATACTCTCATAAACTGTGACACACACATCCACGAATATTCACATAAACTATGACACATACACACACACGCACACATATCTCTAAATGCTCACATAAACTGTGACACATACACATATCCTCAAATACTCACATAAATTATAACACATTCTCACGTTTTCAAATACTCTCATAAACTGTGACACACACATCCCCGAATATTCACATAAACTATGACACATACATACACACACATATCTCCAAATACTCACATAAACTATGACACATAAACATATCTTCAAATACTCAAATAAATTATAACGCATTCTCACGTTTTCAAATGCTCACATAAACTGTGAATGCTCACAAACTGTAACACACACATATCTTCAAATAATCACATAAACTATGACACACACACATATCTTCAAACACTCACATAAACTGCAACACACACACATCCGCAAATAATTACATAAATCATTACACATACACACAAGCTTTCAAATATTCTGTCACACACAAATAAAAGTTCAAACCCCCCAAATTAAAAAAAAATTATGTAAGGTGATCCCCCCTACTTACTCATGCTCTAGCGTCACATTGTGACAGCATTTAAATACTTTATCCATCTCGTCTTGACCTTTCAACTTTTCTTCTAATATAGAATGCCAATATCGCAAGTTATCGGCCAGTTGTTCTCGAACCAAACTTCGACAATTGATTATCGTGTTTTCTTCAGTTGGTTCTAATATATTATCTTCCTCCCCTTTTTCTAAAAAAAAAAAATCGAAAAATTTCACAGCCACCTACTACCTGGCGGCAGCAAACTCAAACTCAAATAAAAAACAGAATGAGGATAGGAAAGCCGATATGGCGGCCACTCGTCCTGTTACCAGTCCATGTCGAGTGTGGGATTAGTTAGCCAGTTATTTGTTCCAGATGAGTTATATTGATATTGGAGTAAGCCATAATCAACAACATATTATGTGAAATCCAAAACCTTGGGGGCAGCGAGAAGTTGAGCGATCCTCTCGCATATGCGAGCCTGCGCATGGTTATCGGAGGTGGACTAGCAAGTGTATTTTTAACGCTTAGAAGAGGTAAATAATTATCCTATTGAAAAACGTTTAAAACCATCATTTAAAATTAAATTACAAGTAAACATTTTCTGGAACAAAATTATACTGCACAGACTTTTATTAATTTGAACCAGTAATCAACAAACCATCGCCGTCTTCCACATATCCTGCTAAAATCCCTGCTTTATGCATTTTGCAAACGAGAGGTGCGATCAGATTCTTGATGAACGTTCGCTGAAGTTGGGCCACTTGAGGTTGCTCACGATCCATAAACGGGGAGACTGGGGAGTTAAGTTGCCGCTCTTCATCTCCCTGGAAATAGAACAAAGAGAATTGTTTGAATATGTAAACACAAACATTCAATTATTAACTGCAGTACCGGTAGACTACGCGACTCATAAGATAATGTGTTTAAACACAAAGTTCGCAAACGTTGCCTCCTAGCAACAACAACAAACCACTAAAATTCAAAGAAACTGGTCCTGTAGTTAAAGAGAAATGCGATTTTTTCAAACAAAAAAATACCTAAACTATCCACTACGTGTCCGATAAGAAAGAATTGTTTAAATATATTGAAGGTGAAATGACTAATAGGCCTATGGCCACTGTAACGCCGAGCAAAACTTGTTAAATATAGTGTTGACCAGTAAATTACATACGAATACTGAATAAATTGTGCCAGATGTCATATGAAGGTTTGTGCCAGATGTCATACAAGAGTGTTGCCATAGACATAAAACAAAACTGATGGTACAATATCGGCAAAATTCCAGACAAATGTTGATGTTAATTTGTACCAGATGTCATAAAAAATTTTCCCATGGACATAAAACAAAACTGATAAAGCAATATCAGTGAAATGTTAAAAGATTTGCGGTCATGGTAAAACTATAATAGACTCCCTCCCCCTCCCCCCCGCCGCACAAAAAATAACTTCTCACCTGAGTGAAAAATTCTTGACATATAGCTCTAGTCCATGTGACATGTAAGTCTCTGATCTTAGTTGGGCCACCGATGTCCGCAAGTTTGATGACCATTTGACAGACTAACAGTCGATCCTCGTCAGCTGTCCATGTCAGGCAACCTGGAATCAAGAATAAATTGTTTTTACTTATCGATCTCGATCAGTAAGATATTGAAAGGTTTTTTTCTGTTTGTTACTTATCGATCTTGATCATTAAGTATGTTGATATTTGTTTTTTTGTCTGTTAGACACTTTCGTATGTTGGGCGATATCTCACAAAAGCGATGTTGAATCTGCTCCAAATTTTGCATGTGCATTCATCATATCTCGAACCAGAAACCTATTGATTTTGGATAAATTTTGTCGTATAATTAGTGAATTATTAATTAATTAGTGATGGGACACACGTTGTCGCTATTGAGTCAGAACGAAGGAATCGAAATCACAGTTTGTTTTGGGGAATCCCCTAACTTTTGCCGCTGCGAACAAAAGATCAATCAGTCGGTGGTCTCCGAATGCTACCTAGTTTATAATGCTTATTCACCCATCTTACACACAGTTATGAACGCTCTCTCAGATACAATCTGGGTGGAGTCGTCAAACAAACCACGGCGCTCCGTAGTATGTGCATCAAGAAGACGCACAACCTGAACCCTAACCTGGTACACATACTATGTTCAGGTTGGTGCACATACTTCTGGAGCTCCCAAACTACTACATGGCACGCACTGATCCGGAGATAAGGGATATCTGCCCCGAATGCGGAACCGGCCCGCATGACGTCCCACATCCAGCCAAACCACGACACTTAACCACAGGGGCCCTGTGGGAGGAGTCGATCGAAGCCGCTGTGTTCCTGGGTCTTCAAGCACAAACGGACGAAGGATGTAAACAACAATAAGAACCTTATTGATCAGTTTTCATTGTCAAATCTTTTTAACTCAGTTGTTCTCTCTTGCCAAATTCCCCTCTTTACCCATTTTTGAACTCTCACTTCCTCCTATACCAAGTAGTAAGTTAAAATTCTGACGCTCCAGAAGTGTATGTACTATATGGATGTAACTAATTTTGTTCGCCTATTCTACATCAAGTTGTGTAAAGGGACTAAAACCTATGGGCAGGGGGTATATTCACTTGGCTAACACAGACAGTCCGGTCCCCGAACTTGTAATAGAACTAAAATAAGGAAATCGGAATAAAATTATGGCCTAACCCTAATCTGGTATACATACTTCGCAAGTACCAAAAAAATCCCATCCCTCTCTTGGAAGTAATCCCTTCTTGATTGGAGAAACTTCCTTTCCTAAACAAATCAAATCCCACCTTCATGTCTGCTAGGGTCAGCGACTTCTGAACTAGCGTCGTTGCGTCTTGAAATTTTCGACGAAAATCGAGACATTAATTCAAAATGTTTTTTGAGATCTGTCGCAAGGATCGCTTCAACGATTAAAAATCTCAATCGTTTCCACTCAGCGACGTCTAGATTTACTAGAAAGTCGTACGAAGGTTTTGAATGAAGTAATTCCCATGACGCTGATGCATGATGATTCTCAAGAACTGATCGGTCATTGTATAACATGGCCTGAAAAATAAGGAAACGATGTTCATATATATCTGACACGGGTAAAACTACAACCCACCGGGTCAAATCCGGCCCGTTGGGTAATCCAATCTGGCCCGTCTGATGCTGCCACAACCAAACTAAGACCAAATTTTGATGTTTTTAGCTTTACAATAGTTCAAGGAATTTCTTAAGATTGTGATTAGATTAAGTTTTGGCGCAAGGCTCATTGTTTTCCACCTTTGCTTTCGTAATACCGTAAATAAAATTTTGTTTCTAAACTTTTTGCGCAACACTCACATTGCCAATCTAGGTGCTTAAGATTTTTGACTCCTGATCCAAATCCTTACTCACCTCTGATATTTATGGATTCGAAAGTCATGAACTGGTACCGGTACGCGCTTAGGAAAATGGGAAAATTGTAATATATCTTACTATGGTACAAAAAAAAGTAAATTTTTAACAACTCTTAGTAAGACTTTAGTACATTAGTGATTCTTATTTCAACAAATTTCATGATGAAATAAATTCAAAAAATTTTGACTGTTATTTAGCTTAAAAAACAAAAAAAATATGAAAAATCCTACCAAAGGATGCCTTGTTTCGACCAAAAAAGCGTTGGTTCTGCCTGGGTGATCATAGTCATGCATGGCTGCAGCTAAATAGAGAGCCATAAGTTCGAGAGCTGGGATTGCCTGAGCTAACGAACCACTGCCTACAGTGTTAACTTGTGTGTGTGCCGCCGTACCACTGTCCGAATCTGAAACAATAAGATGTTTGAGAAGTGAACCTTTTTACTGTAGCGAACTGACTGAACTTTACTGGCAAGTGACTGAATTATTTAGACTAAGAATGTGCAATCTTTAATACATGAGGGACAGATACAAATAACTGGGTAGCAAGTCACACCTTTATTGAACATAGGCTTTCTAGTAAGTTGCAGGCAAAAAATTTTAATTGTTGATCTTATGACATGTATTGTTCGCTTCACACGAGCTGTTAGGGAATTGCACATCATTCAAAAAATGGCCCTTTCTCCAAAGCGAACAATTTTTCCTTGTGGCTTGTGTGCCGTAGTTTGCGCACCCCTGTTCTTAAGGTTTGGGGAACCCTGTGCAATAGTTCATTCATATTGTATTGTCTGAATTGCACAGAATATAAACATATAGGCGAGCAAACTAAAGCAGGGCGGTTTTGAAATGCCTACTAGCGGGTCCAGTCAGAGACTGAAGAACCCTGGATGAAAAAACTGGAAATGTTGAATTGTTTCAAATCTTGTACATCAAAGTGAATTTTGGCTGAGGGGTGGGTGTGGGGTAAAAGCGGGCTTTATTACATTGGACATAGCAATTTTTAGTAGCCAGAAATGCTTTGTAATACTATCACAACTCTTGAAAGCCCATGTTATAGAATTGTGAACTGTTGTGGTCTAACTTAGCAATTCCAGCACTGTTCCTTTGGAAATTCTTGTCTACGCCCCTAAACAGTGGAAGCATTGGACTGTGAAAAGCCTTGTTCAGAGCGAAGGTATAGGAGCTTATTATGATGAATGTTTCATAAAAGTGGGGGTTAGGGTTAGAGGGGTGACACAAAATTTTTGGTACTCCCGAAGTATGCGAACCAAGATGGCGGACATCGGAACGTAACATGGGTAACAGGTTAGGGTTAGGCCATAATTTTATTTCAATTTTCCTTATTTTAGTCCTATTATCAGTTCGAAGACTAGCCAAAAGCCTCCCGTAGTATTTATACCTAAAATTATGGCCTAACCCTAACCTAGTATACATATTACATTCCGATGTCCGCCATCTTGGTTCGCATACTTCGGGAGCCCCAAATTTTTTTCAATACCTGACGAATCTGAGCTGAATAGTGGAGACGTTTCAGAAAATCCCGGTATTTGTTGGGTTGTGAGATACCAACAACCATGAAGAACGTCAGATGCATGAATTCGATTGTGATCTAAAGAAAAATAGGAAAGCAAGATGTCATATAAGAGTGTTCCCAATGTCATATAAAGTGTTGCAGTTGCCATAGCTTTCTCTGGGGCCTTTTTTTCCCCATACATCATATAAAGGTGTTTCCATATGTTACATAAAAGGTGTTCACACTATCGTTTAAAGTGTTCTACAAAATGTCATAATAAGTGTTCCTATATGTCATACTGAACTGTTCCAAGATGTCATATGCAAGTGTTCCCATATGTCACATTGAATTTTCATAGATGTCATATTGAAGTGTTCCCTTGTGTCATATTTAAAAGGTCCCAATCATTTATTATAGCTTGTTACCAGGTGTCATATTAAAGTGTTCCCTTGCAATTTGCGTTCAATCAACCCTATGATACTTACATGGGATGTTCCTGTATCCGTTTTCCAGTGCACGCATGTAATCCACGAATGCTTTCCTCGGAATTTTGAAAGTTGCGAACAGACCAGTGTCATCAAATAATTTATAAGCCATCTGTAAGAAAGATTGGTATTTGTTAAATTGGGAGGAGAGGAAAGCTGATGAGTCGGCACTGAGAATTATTAGGAATGACATAATCATTAGTTACAACAGTTATTCCCCCCCAGTAATGTATAATTAATGCTGCCATCTAGTGTTGGGGCCGCACTTCCACGTTCGCTTTCTAAATTCCTAGTCGGCAACATCAACTCCGCCACAATTTCCCAGCCTAACAAAAATCAGACCTCCAGAAGTATGTGCACCAAGATGGCGCACAACCTGGACATAGTATGTGTACCAGATTTGGGTTATCAGGTTGTACGCCATCTTGGTGCACATACTTCTGGGAGCGCTTAAAAATCCTACTGCCACCTAGTGTCCATACCTGGCTCAATACACAGTGCGTTTCATCGGCGAGTTCGAATATTGGAAAATTCCAGCTGTAGACTTTTTCCAACAAATCAGCTTTATAATCGTCGTCTGTAAATATCCTATGAAGCTCCTCTGGCGACACCCTGTGGGGGAAAACAAATTTGACTTTTTTTCTTGTTATTTTTTTGAATACACTAGTTAACAGCAGTTTGAGATACTCAAGACCACTTGTCCTTTCTTAATTCTTTTGTCCTTATGCAGGGGCTTTGCAAGTATGCAGGTTTCTCTAACAAACCATATCATATAATATAAAAGATCATTAAGATATGAACATCCCAAATTGAATATTTTTTTAATAGAGCATATTAGATGACAACAACTTAAACACAAATTCATTTGACAAAGCAAAGTATCTCATTGCCAGTTGAAGTTTATGAAAAGAATATCAGTAATGTGCCTAGTTTGCCCGTCTTTGGTGCAATGCAAGGCCACTGTAGAACAGTGATTTTCAACCTTTTCGCACTCATGCCCCCCTGTTTATCATTCCAGTGGTATTTATACTGTTAACAAATCCCATTATGTTCAACCAATTCATAATCAACAAAAAGAAAAAACACCATGTGAAATAATCTTATCAAGCAATGGAACTATGAAGAATGGGGAGTTTTCTTGTGAAAGAGAAAATTAAAAAAAATCAGTTTTTAACCTAGAATTGTGCCATAGAAGTGCATCCATATCATTAAACTTCGTCATATACTTTTATTATTTTTTAATGTTTTTCACTATAAGTTGCATTGATTTTTTGTTGTAATATTCAATGCTCTGTTGTACAAAGCCCGAAATCATTAAAAGAATTGCAAGGGGTCCGCCCATGGACACACACTACAGCAGGGGTGGCCAACTTATGGCGCATGCGCCAAACGTGGCGCATTGCATGATTAGAGGTGGCGCATTGCATCTTTAACCCTTTTCATGCCAAAATTGTTAATTGCACTTGGCTTCTCCACGCCAAGCCGTTTTTTTGCGATTTACATGGAGACTTTTGATTGTACCTAAAATCTATTCTCCTTACTCCACGTCGCCCACTTACGGCTTGTTGGAACTAGAAACAACAGGCGATTATCGACGTTGGCTTTTGGACGGACTTTATGACATTCATTCTAGACTTTTAGCAAAAATTAGTAAAATTTACTATTTTTTCCCTACTAAAGTAAAAAGTTCAAAACTTCTGGAAAAATAGAAAATCGTCATTCATCAGCTTGAAACATGGATTTTCCATTGCCCAGACTTCCCAAATATCTCCCAATAACCATTGAACAACCAGTTGAATTGCCCAAGCCTAAAAAATTTATAATAAATCAACCCACAACATGCTGAAAATGACCCCTAAATACCACCTTTTTCATCCAAACTTCAAATGACCGTTGTCAACAAGTGCTGAATAGATTTTGGAAGCTAAAAAATACTGTCCATGATTTTCTTGAAGAGAAAAACGAGCTACCTGAGGAAAGAGCACTTTTATGTGATAAAAACTGGCTATTTGATTTGGCATTTTTAGTTGATGTTACTAGCCATCTCAATGATCTAAATTTGAGATTGCAAGGCAAAAGCAAACTATTTCCTAGCTTAGTAAATGACATTATCGCATTCAAGATGAAGTTGAAACTTTTCGTTTCCCAGTTGGAAAAAGAGGATTTGTCCCAATTTCCTCACATAAAAGAACACCGTGAATGTGCTGCTGGTAATGGCAATTTGGCAATGTACACAGAAAAAATCAAGTTATTGCAAGAGTCATTTAAAAGTCGTTTTCATGATATTTCAAAAGAAGAAGATTCTATACTTGCTTTTATAAACCCATTTTCACTTAGTGAACTAACCATAATGAAGATGCCAAGCAATATACAATTGGAACTAATTGACTTGAAAACTCATCCATCATTGAAAATTAAATTTGATGAGCTTTCTTCAGTCCCAAGTGCAGCTGACATGATCAAGTTTTGGCAATCGTTACCCCGTGAAAATTTTCCAGAACTGAGAAAATTTACCTAGGGTTTTATATGTCGTTTCGGAACGACATATAGATGTGAACAAACATTTTCTGTCATGAAATAAATTAAAAGCAAAGCGAGGTCAAGACTTACAGATTTAAGTTTGAAGAATGCACTGCTCCTCTCAGTAACAAACTTAACTCCAAGAATAAAAAAAACTGGCGAAAGTAAAACAGCAGCAAAAGTCTCATAAAGGCGGTACTTAAAATTGATCAGTTTTATTTATTATACTTCCTTGCTTAATTTCTATTCATGTGAAGTTGTAAATTGTAAAATCTACATATACGTGTGTATATATGTGTGTGTATTATAAATTTATATAATTTCAACAAGGAGCGGACATTAGGCGTCGGAATACAAGAGATTTATGGCGCATCTGAAACATTATGTTTAAAACGTGGCGCATGGTATGTGAAAGGTTGGCCACCCCTGCACTACAGGAGTACCAATTTCATGGCAATGGTTAATATTTCATCCCTATGCTTTATCTACTCACCCATCCACAGTTAAATTCTCGGTATAAGATTCGCAATCGGATGATTTATGACTTGAAGCCTGCTCATCATCCGTACTCTCATCGCTTGCTAATAGTCGTTCATCTTCTTCCTGTCATTGGATGGGATTTTAAAAATGAGAGGGAGGGGAAAACCCGAAAATATGCCTTAGGCATAGATTAGGATTATTAAAATGAGGGGCTGGGGGCTGATGAGACCCATTACTAGGGCTGGGCATTTTCGAATACCTGATGATTTCAGAATCGAATCGAATAATTTTTTTCAAATCGAATCTCGAATACTTGGAAGGTATGATATTGTATGTAAATTTCTTAGTATTTTAGGTCCTCCAGACACATAAATTACTGAAAACATAGAATACATCACTGACAATAAAAAGAACACGTTTTCATCAATACCTCAATACAGAAAAGAGTCACAAGTCAGAATTGTGTTGAAAAAATATGGCTTCAATGAAAAAAAAAATTGAGAAATTTACCTCGACCATTGGCGGAAAGAGTAAAACAAGATGGCCGCCATTCGAAAAAATTTACTCTAAACCGATTCGAATAATTTACTATTCGATTCGAAATGCCCAGCCCTACCCATTACCCTATATTATTTTGAGTTTATCGGGTTTTTCTAACTAATAATATCTCTTTGGTTGTGTGCGCACGTGTGAGTGGATAAATTTAACAATTTAGATGGTGAACACGCGCCACTTCTTCTTGACAAAACCATCCATATTATATTCTGTAGGTTTTAAACCTTATCTAAGGTTTTGTTTGCTCTCCTGATTTCATAATCAGTATTTATTTATTTGTTTTTACCAATCATTTTAATGTTGTGCTGATTATGGATTCGTAATAAACTTATACTCACACTTCCTTCATCTATGGTCGGCTCAGTTATCAACATTCTAATCTTCGGACTTTGCTCATTGTCGTGAGATGACCCCTGAAAAAAAGAAAAAATTTCGTGTTTTGAAAAATTGAAATTAAGTATAAGCAGGGAATGAATTTATAGGGGGAAGGATACGCCAGACTCTTACTCCAATTCGTTCAAAAAACGACAGAAATTTGAAGAAATCAAATTTTAAAGTTGTTAAGAGTGAGAAATACAATAAATAATTGAAAAATTCTAGTTCATTTTTAGAATAAAGAATTAAAAATCGGGAATATTGATTTAATGTCAGATTGATTTGAGTATTCAATTTGTTTTGGCCATTTCTATTATGAATACAATAAGAAAACAGAATTTGCTGTATCTGTATTGTATTTCTGGTAACTAGTATTTTCCCAGATGGCCATGCATGACCTGTGATGTCATAAGTCACAGATGATTGATCATGACCAACCAGCTTTGAAGGTGAAGTAGCCATGTGCTCTCTGCACTTGAGAGCTTATTCCTGTTGGTGTGTCTTGGGAGTTAGTTTGGTTGTTGTCTCAACTATTTTAGTGAAGATCCGCATACAAAACTATTAAAAATATTTGGGTCCTGTCTTTCCAGAAATTATATTTCGGCATCCTTAAACACGCACTTCCTCGGCCGACTAAGGAATATTAGCTAATCAAGATTGTTTATTGTGGCGTTATAGTTCTTTTCATATATATACAAAACTATCAAAGTCATTTCATGAGAGAAAACTTTAAAAGTGGGCTAATGATCCAAAATAAAGAATTGAACGAGGTCCGAATCGAATACCCGAAGTGTCTGGATTCGAACCACGGTCCGCCAGTTAAGTAGACCTGACTTAGGTTATATTTATGGGCATTTCTGGGTACTCCCGAAGTATGTAAACCAAGATGGCCACTGGGACGTAGTATGTGTACCTGGTTGGGGTTAGGCCATAATTTTATTCCAATTTTCTTTATTTTGGTTCTATTATGAGTTCGAGGACTAGCCAAGTGACTCCCGTAGTATTTGTACCTGAAATTATGGCCTGACCCTAACCTGGTACACATCCTACGATTCGGTGTCCGCCATCTTGGTTCACACACTTCGGGAGTACCCATTTCTGAATTAACATTTGCCAACCATTTAATGCTTACTTCTAGTGTTCCCCTTCTTCCGGCTGAAGTTGGTTGTTGAAGATCTGGCATTTGTTTTACAGTTTCTCCTTCGCTTCCATCAGTTAGTAAGTTATCACAACTTTCATAATCTGACGAAGTGAACACTGAAATAAATAAAGGTATTTAATACAATTGGAAAGAAACACGATTGAAAATCAAAATATTAAGGTGAACACCACAATGTGATTACAAAGTAAAGTGAACACTATTGATTTTTAAATGTTAACAAAAATAAAATCAAGTGATGACACCCAGGTGAGGTTATATTACTTGAAGTGAACACTGAATGAACTTGGTTAGATCAAGGTGAACACCAAATTTCAAAATCAGAGACAGAAATGAAAATATACAGCACCCCGTTTGTATTTTTTTGGTACTCCCGAAGTATGTGAACCAAGATGGCGGACACCGGAACGTAGTATGTGTACCAGGATAGGGTTAGGCCATAATATCAGATACAAATACTACGGGAGTTACTTGGCTAGTCCCCAAACTCGTACTAGAACAAGGAAAATTGGAAAAAATTATGACCTAACCCTAATATGGTACACATACTACGTTTCGATGTCTACCATCTGAACGTAGTATGTGTACCAGGTTAGGGTTCGGCCATAATTTGATTCCAATTTTCCTTGTTTTAGTTCTATTACGAGTTCGATCCAAGTGACTCCTGTAGTATTTGTACCTGAGAATACCTGCCCAACCATAACCTTATACACATACTACAGGAGTACCAAAGATTTTTATTCTAAGTTATTCAAGAGTCTTACTGCACGCTAACACAAATATATTTCTGTAACATTGAACGAACATAGTTCTTTAATAGTTGATGTATGTCTGAAGAAGTTACGTTACAGAAATACATTTGTGTTGGTGTGCAGTAAGACTGTTGAATCACTTAGGATTGTTATCTTTACTCTTGCAACAGCATCCTTGCATTATACGCATACAGTTCCACCGGCAAAAAAGAAGGTTAAGTAGTTAGCCCCGCAGAAACCAAATTAATAGCGTCGAAAGATTTTGCTGTTGGAATTGCTGTGCAGAAACCGGGAGTTAGAATTTGTTTTGTAGGCAAGAATTTTGATAGTGACCCAGAGTAAGGGCATTTCCAAAAACTCCACGTAGCGCAGCCATTTTTTTTTACAGGGGGGATGGGGTTATGCTAGAATTGAAACAGAGCACTGAAGTGTTAAAAAGCTTGAAATTAGAGGCGTTTTAATAAACACTGTGGCACAATTACACCTAAAATTTTGCGTTCAAGACAAAATTTTACCACAAAATGATGTTAATAAAAGCGTGAAGAAAATAAATTGATGCAACAAAGCATGCTCATACGCGAAAATGATTTACTTCTTCGACCATCTTTCCCCTCCTTGTGTCCAGGGTTGCCAGATTCTTCTTGAGAAGAAAAAAATGTTTGAGACCGACCTGAAAGAAAGACTATTGTTATTGCCTGTTGGTGCCTTTTGCTCTGAACAAGGCCTTTACAAGCAACCATTGATATCTAATCGGCTTGGTGGTGTGGCGCATTGCGCTAAGCATTATGAGATTATGCTGGCCACCGCAACTCTGACTACTTTGCGTGGCTTCGCAGGTTCAAAACCCATGCAGGGATGGTTATGTGCGAGTGGATTGCTGAACTCTTTGACGTCGTTGGGTGGTTCACGTAACCGCTGGTCGGTTACAGCTTCCGGTTATCGTTTAAGGGCCTTTTAAGGAGGTCAGCTTATATGCGAGAATTTACTTTATATACACAAAAAGTTCGCTAGGAACACAGCCAAACCAACACTACCCTACCTGGACTATAGGGTCCTATATTATGAATGGTTCGTCGTCTCGATAAACTTCCGACGTCTTTACCGCTGATAGGAGAACTGCATCGGGAATCGTGAGGCGTATTTCTGAAAATAAAAAAGGAATTTAAAACAGGAAGGTTCCAAGAAAGAGTGTATTCAATGGGGTTAGTCGGTCGGAACCCCCTTTTAAAATGTAACAAAAAAAATCATTTTTTCGCACCATATATAGCAATTTTTGGACCGCCTGAAGTATGTGCACCAAGATGGCGCACAACCTGAACCTAGTATGTGTACCAGGTTAGGGTTCAGGTTATGCGACATCTTGGTGCGCATACTTCGCGAGCACCAATTTTTTTTAGCCAAAAACTTTTTTAGACCCCCGAAACTCTTGAAAACCCACCCATTTCGTGTCGGAACCCTCTTCTTTTGAAATGTAAATAAAATAAACACTTTCCGAATCATACATGGCCTTAGGTTGAGCCTGATAGCTGTTACAGACTAACTTGGCAATTAAAAATTTCAGATCCAACCAAGTCTAAGTGTTAATAAATGCATTTTTGGACACGTTTAGTGGCCATACCGATCGTTTCAAAATTTTGTTGTTATTGTTATTTTCTTTCATCATTATCATTAAAAAATCGCTTTTCTCTTCGAATACTGGACCAATTGCTTTGAAATTTTCAGTGGTTAAAGATAAAATTTTTCTCCAGAAGGCTATTACTATTTTTTTTCGTTATGACGTCATCAAAATTATTGCCATTGGGTGGCGCTACGTGTCCATATATTTGAGCCTAGCTCTCTTGTCTTATTTGTATTTTTGTAACACTCAATTTTTTGATATAAAAGATAAATTTTTTTCAATAAATGTTTTCCGTTTTTTTTTGTCCAAATTTTGTGAGAATTTCATTCAGTTTGAAATTTCTCCTATAAAGGGGATTTCCAGATAAAATACAGAACAAGAGTAATCCATTTAAATATGATTGAAATCTGTGATTGTGACGGAAGTAAAATATAGCGTGGGCGGTCGCAGATTAAAATATTACGTTAAATAAACAAAAACAATGCGTAAGAAAATTGGAAGACGTATAATACTGGATGTCATATGAAAAAGTGTCTGAATGTCATATGGAAGTGAGCCTATTGATAAAGAAAAATCAAAAAATTTGGGGTAAATGGTGGATTCCTATGGGAAATTTAGAAGAAAAACAATTTCAAGTATACGGGACCTCTGGCTGTAGTTTGCCCATGTCAGGGCTAAGAGATACATCTTGCATTATTGTGTGGCTCTGCTAAATGTCTGAAGTTGGTTATATGGCCCGCCGATGAAAATGTTGCGCACCCATGATTTAGCCTAAGCAGAATTACAAATTACTCAGAATTCTGTGTATGAGGTAGGCCTATACTGATTATTGGAAACTTGAAAGGGTTTCCTCGAAAAAAAAACAAAAAAAAACATTTAAATATGATTCTGTGATTGTGACGGAAGTAAAATATTGCGAGGGAGGTCGCAGCTTAAGATATTACCTTAAATAAACAAAAACAATGTTCATATATTTGAGCAGGAAGGACAAATATGAAAAATTGTATAAGTATAATACTGGATGTCATAGGAAAAAGTTTCTGAATGTCAAATGAGAGTGTGCTTATTTATTATCAATATCAAAAGATTTGGTGTTAAATAGTGCTCTCTTGAGACTCGAGAGAATTTTTGAAGAGAAATCTAAAAAAATAAAAAGCCCTCTAGTGACCTCAACCAAATTTATATATCTAAAATCAGAAATCAGTTTGTCCATTAGACGAGGAAAATATATATTTTTTTTTAAATCCCGATCAATTATGGCCAGTTGTACCACACAACACGACAACAAATTTGAGACTAAAAAATTAGTTCAAATAGAATTAGGATAGGATTTATATATTTATCCTGGGTAAGAGAAAAGCCAATGAGAGAAATCCATTTAAATGTGATGATATCTCGGAAGTAAAAATACGTGGGAGGTTACAGAATAAGATATTACGTAAAATAAGCGAACAAAAATGAGTAACTGCCATTGTTATTACAAAATCTGCTCGTAACAATGATCAAGTATATGAACACTAAGATGACTAAACTGGGCAATGCAATGAAATTGTTGAAGGAAGTATAAATAACAGGTTTGAATTATCATTTGGTATTTGGTCTACATTACCATAGATTGTCATTTTTGTAATGCACATAATATCGCAATCTCCAAACTCCATCGCAACATTTTACTTTCGTTAAAATCACATCACATTCTGTGGATTGTTATTGTGGAAGTCAAATTTTGATGTTTTTTATAATCAAAGTGCACACCAGCGTCATAGCGATTAATAATCTTGAAGAACAGATAAAAGGGAAAAGGGGAATCGAAAACAAATTCAAACCTAATACATATCTTGGCCCAACACCCCACCCTACACATCCGAATTTCAAACAAAATTATTTATAATTTTTGGAGATGTTTTTGATATCTTGTGGAGGTGCCCAGCTTTTTGGAAAAGACACTCCAATACAGCTCGAAACCTAATTACAAAGTTAAAAATTTAAAGTTCAGGGAGATGCTTAATTTGACTGTCAATAGACACCCGATGATCAAAATAATTTTGCCTTTCAAAAGTATATTTCAAGGCAGAAGACATTGTCTGTACTTTAGGGGAGAGTTTGTGGAGCCCCCTCACCAAGACCCTAACCCTCATTTATGCAACATCCCAGTTTTAAAAAAAAACTGCCCAATAGTGAAAAAACTTTGGCATTTAAAGTATTTCCCAAGGCATGAGACATTTCCTGTATTTTGGAGAAGACTTTTGTACCCCCTACCTATGCACCCCTCACCTAAAAAAAAACAACTTACGAGGGTGTTTTCTGTATCTTGGGTAGGCGTTTTGACTTAACAGGACCAGGTTCATGGGACGGCAATCCAGTGGCTGAAGTAGTCGTTGTCCAAACCCCGCCATCATTATTCGGCCAATCTTGACGGCGACTCGACGTTCTCTGGAAACAGAAATACAATATGTATTAGACCAGTGCGCGACTAACTGTTATTGTCATTTTTTCTATTCGACCCAGAATGTTGATATATGAGAAAAGAAACAGATATTCCCATGCAATTACCGTATTTGCTCATTTGTAGCCCGGGCCCATATTTATCACCAACCGGGCCCTTATTTAAACCGGCCCTTATTCAAGCACGGGCGCGTGTTATTTTCGATCGTTACAATAATTAATATATTGTTATTTCCAGTTCTCAAGTATGATTTAAACGAGAATAACGAAAATTTTGACTTTTTCTACGCACCGCAGGTACAAGTCCGCAAAAGAAGAAAAGTTTTGCAACGCCCTATCAATATTGAAACGACGCACTTGGGTGTCACAACGCCTAGTTCGAGAACCATGGTGTTACGTAATCAATCCTATTGTTCTTTACCACTGAAAAATCAGCTTTTACATTGGGCGGGTATTCAAGCACCGGCCCTTTTTTATTTTTATGTTCTGTTCACACGGGCGGCTATTTAAACGGGCCCTTAATCAAGATCGGGCGGTAAAACGAGCATATACGGTAACTATTTAGGGACTGTATTGTAGAATTTATTTCATACTTTTGAGTGATACAAAAAGTCTTGCTGCGCACTAACATAGATATATTTCTGGTCTGAGACTATTCTCCCTTATTTTTGTCGCTCGTGAATCCACATTTGTATAACGCAAGGATGCTGTATTAAAATATTTGTGTCAGTGTGCAGTATGACTCTGAATCACATAGAATTGTAATCTTTATTCGTACTACAGTATCCTTGCATTATATGCATAAAAATTCACAAACACTAAAACATAGAGTAAGGATAAGTAGTTATTACTGTAGAAACCAAATTTCTACAGCCAAGCCAGTAGCGAGAGTGTTCGAATTTCAACGTTCTACAAGTATGTGTACCATAATGTAGGTAACTAATTTTGTTTGCCTACTTTTCATCAAGTTGTGTAAAGGGACTGAAACCTATGGGCAGGGGGATATTCACTTGGCTAGCACAGACAGTCCGAAACTCGTAATATAACTGAAATAAGGAAAATTGGAATGAAAGTAAAAAAAAAATTCATATTGGTACACACACTTCTGGAGCGCTGTTATTTCAGTGTTAAATTGAATCCAAAATCATTCAAACTTACCTTATTGAAGTTGGATCTATTCCCTCTTGCTATTTCTTCATCATCCGATCCATCGGAGGTGCTAGAGATCGAATCATGAAGCCAGACTACTTGACTTGGACACAAGTTTTCATTCTGAAATAAATAGATTTGTTTGATTATCTATCATGCATCAGGGATGGCCAACCTGCTTTCGACCGCGATCAATTAAAATCACCAAAATAGCTAGCGATCGACTGATTGGCAATAAGGTCATGCACAAAAACGAATGAATACTGAATGAACAGATAAACGAGAATATCGGTTGGAAACCCAAAACAGAAACTGCGGTTTCGATTCATCCGCTCTTGTAACTTGCGCACCGCACACACACACTCGGCGGGTCTCAAAATTCTCTCGTATTACAAAAATCTAGATCACTATATCAATAATTGATTGATAACTCGCTAATTATACGACATATTTCGCCCAAAATCAATAGAGTTCTGGTCCGAGATAAGATGAATGCACATACAAAATCTGGAGCAGATTCAATCTCGCTTTCGTGAGATATCGCGTGCATCTAACAGACAAACAGACATACATACAGACATACAAAAACCTATCAACATACTTACCGATTAAATTCGATAAGTAATCATGCAATTCAAATCTAACATCTGCCTAATTTTTAGTCGCAAGCGCTGAGAATTCCTCAAAAAACATTGTTAATTAGTATTATTATTCCCGTTTTAAAACACACATGCTAGGAACTGGTTCAAGTCATTTTTGTGATGTAATATATTAAATTCACTCAACATCAGATGCGATCGACTACTCGGAACGCGTCGACATGTTGGCCACCCTGTTAAACATAATTATCCCCCGTGACGTTAAAACCTGCGTACCCATGCAGCGTAATCAGAGGCCCTTGGTAGCGTTGCACACATCTCTACTCACACTCTTTCTAATAATACCAGTAATCACTTACCCTGTATGGTTTTAAAAGTTTTTGCATACGACTCGCGCATTTTTCAATGTCTGAATTTCCTGCACTGGAGGCAACAGAGAGCTCATTTAACGCTGTGTGCAAATCTGCAATCACGGAAGTTTCCACGAGTACTGAAGACATTACAGTCTGTGAAATAAAAAAAAATCATTATTTAACTCATTAGACATGCAGTGGACATACAGATCGCTTCGCCAAGTTGGTGTTGTTGTTGATATTGTGACCATAAATATTGTATCACACAAATACAAATAACTAAACCAATGGTTTCAAACCTATTATGGCTTGTGGCTCCTTTCCGGAGGTGTTTAGCAATCCTGTTTATCAATCCAGTGGTATTTATATGATTGGTAGATTCCAAATCCTATATGTTCAAGTATTTAATGCTCAACGAAGTGAAAACATCAAGTGAAATAGCCTTATCAAGCACTGAATAGATGAAAACCGGAAGTTTCTTAACGGAAAAGTAAAGTCAGTTTTGCAGCTAGTATTGTGGCACCCCACTGACTACTCTGCGGCCCTCCGAGTAGGATCCACTGACTACTATACCATATTAGTAAGAGTACCAATAAAAACAACAAAATGGCTACCTCATTAATAGTTTGAAAACACTAAGGTATGAGCTTGAAACGCCGCTACACGAATTCTGATATGTTCATTCTTGCGTATATGGTTATTGTATTGCATCATTTAAATTGCGTAAGCTAATAACTTGTATCACCAAATGTATCGGTACGTTCGCACTAGTTTCAATTACCAATTATTATACGCCCTTTTGTAAGTTTATTACGTGATTAAATTTAAATTTTCCAATTAAATTGTTGGGCCTTCAAACGTTTTACTATTCGGGCTCCACTTCATAAAAATTTTTCGACCACTGCTCTAAAGATACATCTGAACTCCTACTTCACCTATACTGACCGCCGCATATTCTACCCTATTTTATCTGAGACAGTGGTTCTGAAAATCTGAAAACATTGTATTGCAAAATACCAGCAGTAAGTAAGATGTAACTGCACATACGTTTCCACAACATCGAAGGACAGGTGTTTATTTTATAATAGAGACAGATTTTGGATTGGGCAATAATATTCGATTATTCGGTTCGATTCAGCGAAAATATTCGATTTGAATCAAAAAAATCATTCGATTTTGGACAGCCCTACCGAGCACTGCTCAAAAGATACAACTATATCCCTACTACACCTATACTGACCGGCGCACATTTTACCCTATTTTATCTTAGACAGTAGTTTTCGATCTTTACAATCTTTCTTTCATGGCTCATTTACGCAACGCAAAAATTTTGTGGCGCATCAAGTTTTTCATATAGGGAAAAACTACAAAAAATTCTTTCTGCAAAAAGAGACAATTTCGCTTTATTATTTAGAATGAAAATTGCAACCCTGTAGCAAAAAACAGCATCATCAATCATTGTTACTACCATCTAATACAGGGGTGGGCAACATACGGCCCGCGACGAGATTTTGACCAGCCCGCTGACTGTATCCAACCACACTCTGTAATGTGGTCCGGCGCATCATTCCTGAAAATTGCGGATCGCTCTACTCTCACCGCACTGTCAGTGCGAGTTGGGGAAATAAACAATTGTCTTAGTGAACAAACAATTGCGTTAGCACACTTGTTAAACAAACAATATAAGATTAAAGCAGAGAGCAGGGATGGCCAATACCGAATAGTTCACTATTTCGAATACATTCGAAATTATTATTTTCGAATATGAAATTTCGAATACTTCGAAAATAAATTTAAGTAAAATAAGCTTATCTTGGTGTATGCACGTATTTGCATACAATAAACAATGGAATAACCACTACCTACAAGCTGACTACTAGAAAATTTGTACCTGCCGATTGCCGTGGTATTTTAAAGTTATTTACATAAAAATAATCCTTTCATTTTTTCGTAGGACGGCGCAACCATGAGTTAGGCTACGTTCAGCGCAATTAAATTAATAGCCTATTGCGAGACATTTCAAATTCTGTTATCCGTCGTCGATTTATTAAATAAGTCAATACTTTTAACTATCATTATCAAAACTATTTGCCGAAAGTGGGTAAAAGTATAAATTATTTTTTTTGTGAGTACGAAAATATAAATTAAATATTAATTATATTCGGCATTTTACCACACATATGTCCACAGATTGTCATATTATTTTAAAGTTGTAATGCTTTTGTTTTTTGTAAGTACAAAACTGGGAATAGAAAATTAATTATAATCAGGCAGTTACTTCACATTTTATGTCAACAGATTGCCGCCGTATCTTAGAGTAGTTATGCATTCATTTATTCGTAAGGTCGACGTAACTATGAGTTACGTTAAACACAATTAAATCAATACAGTAAGGCATTTTAGATGCTGTACGGAAATAGGAATAAAAAATTAATCATAAATGGGGGAGTTTACCACACAATTTATGTCTGCAGATCGCCTCGGTATTGAATAGTAATACTTTTATTTTTTCGTTAGTTGACACAACCATGAGTTACGTTAATTAAACAAAATCAAATTAATACGGTAAGGCATTTCAAATGCTGTTATTGTTCACGAATTTGAATATTTTGTCGCAACTGAAAATCACCATGGTATAAAGTCGATACCTTTTGACTATCATTATCAAAATTATTTGCCAAAAAGCGAGAAAGAGTGTTAATGATTTTTCCTAATAAATCAACTCATTTTTTCCAACCTGCGACAATTTATTGGGTGTCATAATTTGTAACAAAGCGCACAACTTTATTTAACTTACCGGTATTTAATATCTGACTTACTGGTAATGGATTTATGTGAGACTCGTGACTTAATACAAATGAATGCGTAAATTAGAAGCCTTGCAAGGAAATGGCAATAGTGCCAATGTCACAACCGTGCAAATGTGTTGCAACAATATGAGGCGCATGCTGGCACAGAAGATAACAAACAAAGCGCCGATACTATTTCACCGTCATTACAAAACGCGACAAATCGCGGAGAATCGTTTGAAGATTTCTCTTTAAAACGAAACGAAACACCTCGCTGACGGCGAAAAGTGGCTATTATTCGGAATTATTCGAAAATCAGCCGAAAAGGTATTCGAATACTTTGATATTCGAATGTTTTCGAATATTCGATTCGTTTTGGACAACCCTGGCAGAGAGCGCTGTAAACATTCCCCACTACTGTTATCAGTTATATTTATATATTAAATAAAAATAGATTTTAGAAATTAGATTTATATTAAGTTTTATTAACCATGGAATATCGTAAAGTTGACAGAGAATGTCAAGCATTTAACAAAAATTGGATATGGCAGGATTTTTTGTAATAATCCGGCCCGACGAGGACTTCATTTTCCAACATCTGGCCCGCCGACTAGAGAAGTTGCCGTCCGCTGATCTAATATAACTAAATTTATTAATAACATAGGTTTTCGGCCCATCTGGAAATGTTTCTGCGTCCCTGCAATGGCCCTCGGCTCACTGAGTAAGAACTTTATACTTCAACACAGAGGTGGGCAAGGTTCTCGGACCGGGGGCCAAAAATTGTGCCCATCTAGACTGGCGGGTAAGTATGAAGTAAAAGTTACGTTTTATGGACAATATACAATTTTACGAAAGCAAAAGTGGAAAATGATAAGCCTTATGCCAAAACTCTATTTGATCGCAATCCCACCAAATTCATTGAGCTATTTTCGGCTAAAACGGCAAAATTTGGTTTTAGTTCAGTTGTGACAGCATCAGACGGGCCAGATTGAATTACCCAGCCGCATTTGGCTCGTGTCTGCTCTAAAACATACACACTACAGACAGATCACAATTTTTATCTCGAACCGAATCCTACCT
Source organism: Styela clava (assembly GCF_013122585.1). Lineage (NCBI taxonomy): Eukaryota > Metazoa > Chordata > Ascidiacea > Stolidobranchia > Styelidae > Styela > Styela clava. The sequence goes on along the minus strand of NW_024102834.1, from coordinate 20,248,961 downwards.
AAAACCCTACAAGAGTGTCTGCACTACCTTTCACAACTGAATCCCACCTAAGACCTACGAGCCATAAAAATATTGAATCTTCAAATAAACATCAAAAACCCACAAATATTGACCAAGCAGTAAATGTCGGAAGCCAATAAATATATTGGAAGTTTTATAACTCTGGTTACGTTTAATAAAATAGGAATGCTTCTTTGGGAATATACGGTTTTAATTTAAAATACATAAAATTTAAATACTATTCAATACTTGAAACTGTGCATATAAAATCCATATCTACATAAAAATATTGAACCCTACATTCTGAAAGGCTTTTATATTTTATTACTTCTTAATATACATCTTTATTAAATTGTGAATTTTTAGGAAATATCTAGAAATATAGTTTAAAAAAAGGGGAAAGTATGATGTGGCAGTGATAACCAAATGGTTACAGCGCAGGTCTTAATTATGTTTGTATCACAGGCTAAATAAGTTGATCAGGAGACAAAATTAGAAGCGAAAGGATATTTGTGGCCAGAAGAGTGGATCGCCTGCACAGGGCCGATAAGTATAACTAAGATACCGGTATAATTGAATTGTTACGAATAAACACATGCTTAAATTGTGATAATGACGTAAGAATTGTCGGTATCTAGAATGCAGAAGGAATAAAACAAAGAGTTAAACTATTTCACTTAAGATTGGCCGGTCATATTAAATCGTTACGTAAGCCGTAATTGGCTCGCAGGCCGCGGTTTCGGAACCAATGAGCTAAATAATTCCATTTAGAGCCTGAAACAGAGCAGAGTCCAGAGATAATTATCAGAAATTGTACCTGGCCCAATTGTTGGTCGTCCATAACGTCATATATCTTCATGATATAATAATGTATGAGAGAAATTTTTAAAAACACGATCTCACAATATCTTATCTCATGTGAAACTGTTATCTATTTTACATATCTAATCATTACTAATCTGTGAAATGATAATGATATAAGATAATTTATTGACTAGTTAGCATGAGACCCGCGGGTGTGGCACATCATGATAAGCGTTAAGAACAGGGGCGTAGACAGAAATTTTCAAAGGGGGGTTTCTAAAATTTTATTTTGCCGAGTTAGATCGAAACAGCTATCAGCTCCGATCGAACGCTGGAATATGCGCGTTTTTATTAGTCTTGGGGTCTAAAAAGCATTTCAAGTTACGGGAAATTGCTATCTATGATACAGAAAAATGATTTTATTTGTTTTACATTTCAAAAGGGGGGAGGGGGGGGGGTCGACCCGCAAAACCACCCCCCTGGCTACGCCATTGGTTAAGAATATGTTTGCCAATGCAACTCAGATTACCCTGTGTGGGTTTGCAGGTTCGAGTATTACAATTAGCACTCATGGCCCTCCTGTTCATCATCCCAGTGTTATTTTGATTGGTAGATTCCAAATCCCATTATGTTCAAACAATTCATGCTCAACCAAGTGAAAACACCCTGTGAAATAACCTTATCAAGCAATGGAACTAAGAGGAACGGGAAGTTGTGTTGTCAAGTGGAAAGTAAAATCAGTTTTGCCCCTGGAATCGTGGCTCCCCCAACGTGGGCCATCAACGTGGGGGGCTGGCATAGATAGGAAGCAAGGTAAGTAGTTTGTCTCGCAGAAACCTATATTATCAGCCAATTCACAAGTACTTCTTTAATTGATCAATTCCCCTACATTTAATGATATGTTCTTGTCATCCATTACCAAATCACCAATCTTGTGGGCTTGTGGCCCCCAGTTGGGAACTGCCAGCATAGAATAGAAGAAAGGTAAGTAGTTTGTCTCGCAGAAACCTTAATTATCAGCCAATTCACAAGTTGCTCGTTTTGTAGCCCGGGCCCATATTTTTTTCAACCAACTCACTAACCTTATTACTCACTAACTTATTCTTACGGCCCTTATTCAAGCACGGGCGCTTGTTATTTTTAAAGTAAAATTATACACAAAATATATTGTCATTTCCAGTTCTCAAGTATGATTTAAACAAGAATAACGAAAATTTAGACTTTTGGACGCCTAAGGCGTGAGTGTTATCTACCAGCGCTTAAAATTCAACAGTGCTGTGACAAAAGCGCTTCTTATTTCCTATTGTTCTCTACCACTGAAAAATCAGCTTATTTATTTTTATGTTCAGTTCACACAGGCGGCTATCCAAACGGGCCCTTAACCAAGATCAGGCGGTGAAACGAGCATATACGGTACTTCTTTAATTGATCAATTTCCCCTACATTTAATGATATGTTCTTGTTATCCATTACCAAATCACCAATCTTACTTACGAATTAATAATTATCATAGTAGGTGGTGTTTAGAGTAATAACTTGTATGCAACGCCTTGAATAAATATATGTTCTGGTAATTTATTAAGAAAATAGCTCGCGATTTAGAGGTGCAGGGACAACAATTAATTTGAATATATAAGTGACAAGTCAACTACTCAAATATAACACTACAATTTACCAAATAAACATATCATCATGTTACTTAAACCCATCAAATCTCGTAAGAAATTAAACATAATATTAGCCAAGAGCCCAGAGGTCAAAGATTGATCAATGCAACTGGTAGCTAGCATCAATTACCTGAGTGCAACACTTTGAATAAATATATGTTCGGGTCATTTATTAGGGATTAGCTTGTGATGCATTAACTTGATAATTATTGGGATATGCCATTTCTCCTTACCTGTATCAAACATGTTTGTGTTATTTTCTATTTAACTGTTGGAGTATTTGATTGTATTAAGATCTTTTCTAACAGTTAGACTTACATTAGGTTAAATGTGTTATGCTTCATTCGCGAACATTGGATTTATACAAAGACACTTAAGTTGGTAATCTGTAAAGAATCTGCTCACCAGACTTCCCAACAATAATAGTTCAGAGACAATTACGCTACAATTCACCAAATAAAAATAAGTCATGTTACTTAAACCCAATCAAATCTAGTAATGCATTAAACATAATAATAATAATACAGGAGTGCAGAGGCCAATAACAATTGATGTGAGGAGGGTTAATTACTTGAATGCATGGCCGCAATTTACCAATTTACATAAGGACTGTCATCGATCAGACCAGTGGTTCCGGAGAGTGACGCAAGAAGCTGATACCGGTACGTATATTGACGACACCAAACTAAATTTTTATGAATAGACACATGTTGTGATAATGACGCAAAAATAGTAAAAACATAAATTGCTAAAATACTTCACTCAAGTTCGGCGGGCCATATTTTAAATCGTTACGTTGGCCGTAATTAGCCCGTGAGTCGTGGTTCGGGAACCATTGAATTAGACAAACTACTTGATATTCCCGAAGTATGTGAACCAAGATGGCGGCCACCAGAACGAAGTATATGTACCAGCTTTGCGTTAGGCCATAATTTCAGGTACAAATACTACGGGAGTCACTTGGCTAGTCCCCGAACTCGTGATGGAACTGAAATAAGGAAAATTGGAATAAAATTATGGCCTAACCCTAACCTGGCACACATACTACGTTCCGATGTCTGCCATCTTGGTTCACATACTACGGGAGTATGTGAATTGAATAATTTTAATTCTATTATTCAATTAATTTGAATAAATTTAGTTGAATGTAAATTTTGTTCATAAATAGTAATCCCTGCAAGAGATAAAAGCAAATATGCCGACATCTTTTCAATCCAGCATTTCAAAATTTATTGATTAAAATCAAACATTATTATTACTACACAATGGTTTGAACCACATCACAATGCATTCAATTCAGTTCAAATCAATATTCTACAGATTATTATTCTGACATCACAATTATGTACAAATTCATTACAATGCTTTTCAGATAACAATGTTAATGTGTGTGACACCATAATGCCGGCAAACGACATCACAATGTAATCAAACAATGCCGCAAATCAAATAATCCTGAATGTCAGATGCTAAAAACAAATATTTGAAGCTAAATTGCAATCGATGAGCGTTTGTCAATACCCCAGGACCAGACATGTCACATATATAAATTATGTTGTAGAAATGTAATTTATGTATATATAAAGCGTGGACAAATGTAACGAATCTTTATTTGCTGATTTTCATTTGCTGTGACGTGAATGATGACTAATAGTAAATAGGAATGTTTGTGGTGTGCAGCTTGCAAATTCCGAATCCTCTTCTAAAATATGTGGTTTTTGTGGGACTAACAAATTATGCCTTTGCAGTAGTATATTTCAATATATACATATTCCCATTTTGCCAATTTAGGACTCTTTACCCAGCTGAGCTGAATGCTAACAGAGCTGTCAATTTCCATAATTACTTTATCAGCAAATAATCGAACGTAAGACCAGTAAGAACAGTCGATATCGGTGGTTCTCATTTTTTTACATATATTTCCACTTTGTCTTTTTTGTATCTCTTGGGCGAGGACCATTTGAAATATGAAAAATAATCATTTTTCTGTGACATACATAGCAATTTTTCAGAGGTTGGAACGCTTTTTAGACCCTGCCGAAGGCTCTTAAAAACTCTTAAAACTTTCCAGCTTCCAGCTGCTATTTGTTTCGGTCTAACTTAGCACTTAGAGATTTCAGGGTGCCCACCCCCTTTGAAAACTCTTGGCTGCCCCCCTTAACAGGGTGACCAGAAAAAACAAAACCCATAAACTTCTTGTGTCTGATTTTTGTACTCAAACGTTTAGTAATCTATGTCGCTTTGCACAAAAGTTAAATCTCTCTAGAATAAGTTTCAAACTGATTCTGTTTTTTGATAACTTTGTATGCTTGCAACATTCTTAAGACCAGAGCCGCACTACCTCAGACAAACAATACAGTAGAAAGCTATTCATCATCAACATATAACTAAGCCAGAAATTGGTTCAGAAAATAATAAAAAAAATGATTTTGATAAAACTCCTAAAAAACAATTTTTTCGGTCAAAAACTTTACTCTTTATGATATATATACTGTTACACGACCAATGAAAAATAGCATTTTTAAGCTTTATTTATATACTAACCATACTTAATCAAAGATAAAATCAAAACCGACATATTTGAGACATTTTTTACGTAAACTCGCAGATTATTTAGTGTTTTTATGTTTACGTTTATTTCAGGAGAAAAGCCTGATACATTGGGCATTAAAAAGGTTTTTGAAGGATAAAACATCACATGCCAAGTGTGGGGAGTACAAAATCTAAGACTTTGAAGGTGGATTTATGTACCGTACTATCCATGGCCGTATAAAATTATATTTTTGATTGAATCTAGACTTTTGTTTGACAATTTTTCAAGATAACAGATAACAATGATTACTTTGAAAATCGAACACGAGAGAAAACATAAAAATATGAAGAAAACAGGTACTCCCGAAGTATGTGCACCCAGATGGCGAACACCGAAACATAGTATGTATATCAGGTTAGGGTTAGGCCGTAATTTCATGTACAAATACTACGGGAGTCACTTGACTAGTCACCAAACTCGTAATAGAACTAAAACAAGGAAAATTGGAACAAAATTATGGTCTGAACCTGGTACAGCAGCAATGTTGCATTTTCATATAATCAACATGATGAACTATTTTTTTTCAAGTGTCAGAAATTAAACTAAGTTTATTTCTTGCCTAACGATCAATTGTTAACAAAATTTTAAATTTATTTTAAAGATATTTTAAAATCACTCTGAAATTTAAAAGTTGCATATTCCATGATTTTATGAAACCAGGTATATTCAAAACTGAATTTATTTATCATTTTGAGACATTCTAAAATAATATTTTTAAATATGGAATAGCAGATATATTGTCAAATCTGAAAATTTTCAACATAGAAATTGATAGTGCATGATTGGCACCAGGTAAACTCATGTTGTTAATAAATTACATCATTTTGCTAACACCGGTTGTGCTTCATTTATTATCAACATAGAAATTGATGGTAATATATTTTCCCAGATTTTTTGAGAAAAAAATTGTTTCGGCCGATGTTTGTTAAAACATTCTTTTTACAGCGTATGACTTAAGCTGAGTTTCTCTTTTATCGACTATCAGATGTAAAATGCTCAAGATAATAAATTTTTGCAGAGTTTTGGAGGGAAACAATATTTTGAGCGATGATTATTGCAACATTCTTCTTACAGCGTATGACTTACACTGAGTTTCTCTTTTATCTGACTATCAGATGTAAAATGCTCAAGATAATAAATTTTCGCAGAGTTTTGGAGGGAAACAATATTTTGAGCGATGATTATTGCAACATTCTTTTCACAGCGTATAACGTAGCACTAAGTTTCTCTTTTATCTGACAGATGTAAAATGCTAAAGATAATCAATTTTCTAATAAAAGAGTTTTGAATTATTTCGTAATAAATCATTTAAATGTCGAATATACCAATATTAAATGTATCTCAACATTTGATTTACTTTGCACAATCTAAAGAGTAAAGTCAGGAATGGCCATACATAATTTCATAAGAAATTCTGCTGCCACCATGAAACTTTGTTTACCATTAATTGATAAGCGTGGAATCAGATAACTGTCTATGATGTCACAAACGAGATTGTTTATACATGATCGAGTATGGCCCATATTAAATATCACACTCAAAAATTTTCTCCTTAAGATAACAAAAGGTTAAATAACTCAACGAGGTCAAAAATGATTTTTTCTCAAAACAAGACCAGAACCCTTGGATACTGGTAAGATAATTACAGAAATAAAAAATTACAAACAACCACTAAAAATATTTATATAAAATATTAAAAACAAGGCCTCAAATATGAGTATGATTACTGATTTAAAAATTGCATGCCACCACTGAAAATGATTTAAATAAATATTAAAAAGATTACCGAAACAAGTGAAAAAGAGGGTACTCCTGAAGTATGCGTATCAAGATGGCAGACAACAGAACGTAGTTCAATATACGTGGTGGTAATAAAGCCTCTTTACAATTCCAATTTGTCATGAAGTCAGTACTCAATATATTATAACCAGGTTTGTTTTATTTTAATCAGTTTTTATTCAAGTTTGTTTACCTCATTTATTAATAGACCTACAAACCGGGGCTCCCGAAGTATGCAAACCAAGATGGTGGACATCGGAATGTAATTTGTGTACTAGGTTAGGGTTAGGCCATAATTTTAGGTATAAATACTACGGGAGGCTCTTGGCTAGTCTTCGAACTTATAATAGGACTAAAATAAGGAAAATTGGAAAAAAATTATCGCCTAACCCTAACCTGTTACGTTCCAATGTCCGCCATCTTGGTTCGCATACTTCGGGAGCACCTACAAACCATATGTAGTATTGATGAATTCCCTTTGCAATTTAAACATTGAGACTTTTTGAACACATTTATTTAACATGAGTCAATTGAGTATATAAATGTGAAAAAGGAATTACGTCATTTAAAAAAAATTACAGAAGTCTTTATCAAAGGGTTATTGATTGGATTTCTGTGGGACTATTTACTACTGTAATCCTTTTTGTATGTTTTTATTCTGGTGGATAATACAGTCCCTTCTATTGTTCTCTAATGAACGTGAACCATATCACATATTCGAAATTTAAGAAAGGAATTGTGTCACTTAAATCATTACGTAGTATATGTACTAGGTTAGGGCTAGGCCATAATTCCAGGTACAAATACCACGGGAGGCACTTGGCTAGTCCACGAACTCATAATAGAACTAAAATAAAGAAAATTGGATAAAATTATGGCCTAACCTAACACAGACTATGAACACAGACTATAAACATGAAGCATATCACATATTCGAAATTTAAGAAAGGAATTGCGTCAATTAAAAGATTACAAAGATTTTTTTCAAATGGTTATCATTGGTTTCTGCGGGACTAACTACTTATTCTTTTTATATGTTGGTGATTAGTGGTTACGTTGACTTCTAAGTGTTCTTTATTAAACATGACTACTAAGTTGGAATATATTCGCTATTCCATATTCAAAATATTGTTTTAAAACTAAAACAGTGGTGCCCAACCTTCAAATACTTTTTCACATTTGCCTATATTGAATATACAAGCAAATTTGTGAAGGCTATGTGTCACAGGCCAGTAGCGTCTTGAAAATGTATCTTGTCCTTGTTATACTGTTTATTCATTATTTTCGCAGTATGTGTACCAGATTAGGCCATAATTTTAGTCCGATTTTCCTTATTTTAGTTCTATTACGAGTTCGATGCTGTCTTTGTTAGCCAAGAGAATATTCCTCTGCCCATGGATTTCAGTCTCTTTACACAACTTGATGTGAAGTAGGCGAACAAAATTAGTTCACACATACTTCTGCAGAATTATGCAGATGATGAGAATTATTTTTTCATACAACGATAATTTACACCTTATCTAGAGATATTTAAAGAGCTACAATTATTTTTCAAAAAAACGGGATTTTCTCGCTACGGCATCGCCTATCCACTTTATTACACCCTGGATAAGGAGGTGGGCATGGGATTCATTTAACCCAGAAATGTGTTTCCTGCGATAACCGCACAACTAAGTGGAACACTCCTAGATCATCGTGCTGTCCCAATTATTACAAAATGGCTTCTCAATTCATCACATTATCATTCTGACGTAGGAAACGTCTGTAAATTTGTCATAAGACAGATAACACGTCCACTCACCCAAATCAAAATGCCAAGATAAGGTTGACGAATATGGTCTCAAATTTTTAGTATATTTATGTACGAACAAGAATGGCCCACACAAATATATCAATAGGCCATACTTGATGAAGCGTTCCCTATATTACCAAAGTAAAATGGCTGCCAGAGACAACTATAGGTTGAGTTTATACAAGATTAACTAACTTTATGTTTTTTGCGATTTAAGGATGCTGTAGTAAAATTGAAAATGTCTCAAGAGTTTTTCTGTGAAATACCGCAAACACATATCATTCTATATGATTCAACAGTGTTATTGGGAATAAACACAAATATATATCATAACTATTTATTCTTTCTCTATACTTTTGTGCTGGGGGATATGTAAGTGCATAACGTGAGGACACTTTTTAATGTGATTTAAGAGTCTTGCTGTATAACAACACAAATATATTCATGTAAAGTTACGTTTGACCAAGGTCAGACTCCCTCAGACAAGCACAATTCCAACTTCAAATGGCAGTTGTGTGTAAGAGGTCTGGCTTGGATCAAACGAAAGGTGACGAAAACACACATTTGTGTAATCTGATCATTGAATTCTATTTTCCGATGCCGATAACTTCAAATTTTGTTCAAGCAGTTAAATATTTACCCTAATGCATAAATTCTTTAAAATGATGATACTTGAAGTTTTGATTCCCTTACCCATTAGGGTAATATTTACTATTAACAAGTAAAAAGAATAAAAATGGCTATTCTAGGTGGTTCAAGAGTCTTGATTGACACTTTGAAAAAACTTTACAAAAATATTTTGTTTTTTAAATATCTAAATTCAAAAAATTCCGGCGGCGTATATTAAAAAAACGGACATCATTACTCAAATCGAAATATTCGAACCATATTTCGTCCTAACGCATAAATTTTTAAAATGCAAAAATGAAAAAGACAGAATATATATTTGTTTTTTGATCATCTTAATTCAAAAAAGTCCTTTTTCCCAACACAAATTTCAAATTTGTTCATGTCACAACTGCTTATGTTCAAAACGAAATTTTCAAACCAAATTTCATCCTAATGCATAAACATTTACCAAAATGAAAAAGTTTTTGTTCCCATACTCATAGGGTTATGTTTACTACAAACAAATTGTCAAAGTAATTGATACAAATGCACACTTTGACAGCTGAAATAAATGACTCTCTCAATTTGTCCTCTAAACGAGGATATCAGTGACAGATCTTGATGGAAAGAGGCGAGTAATCTTTTAAACGGTAAACCTGTACGAACGCGTCCGGGAAATTCGCCGTTGGAAATTTCACCACATAGGAAAAATTGAGCACTTTGCTGTAAAACAAGTATTTGTGATTAAAACAGTCAGGTTTATAGGGTTAGTATATGCTCTTAAATAACGAATCTTTTTTTAAATAAGGCGAATACGGCGATTTTTCCTGTGTGATGAAAAATTTCCTGCTGCGAATTTTCTTTGAATCCTGTACAAGAGCGTTGTACGTTGTAAACAAGGATGAAACAGTTCCCAAACAACAATCCGAGAGCCAAATATGGCCCGCGTAACAATTTATTATGGCCCGCCAAACTTCATAGAAATAGGTTAACACTTTAGGTTTTTACCTTTTCGCGTTCTAGATATCGTCGATTGTTAAACTATTATCACAGTAAAAAACATGTGTATCTTCGTGACAATTCAATAATACCGGTATCTTGATAAATATACGTACCTGACTACATTCTAATCAAGGAATTCAAGACAAAGAACATGAAAATTCACAAAAATTCAGTTTGAAAATATTACAAAAAAAATGGATGCTCTTTGATTTCATCATAGTTTGAAGCAATACTCATCGTATCCTAAAAAAGTTACGAAAGTTTAAAAGTCAAAAATATACGCGTTTGAATTTTTATTAAAGTTTTGTGGATCCAAGATTTCATTTGGCACTGAAAATGATGGAGATTGAGAACTGCTGGTATAAAGCGTTGCTTGATTCAAAGATGCAAGAATGGGATTCAAATGTTGAAACGTTTGACTAAATTATATCCCAATAAAAAGTTTAATCATAGTTTATTCATCAAAAATATATGTTTTAGTTATTTTCCTAAAATACCTTTTACAAGTTTAGCCATTTTAAGTTGAAGCTCTCGATTGTATAATTCTGTGCATGCACAAATGGTAGGTACAAGCAATATCAGTTTCAAGTGAGGTTTTAAATATGGTCATTTGAAATTTTTTTCTAAAATAATCATATTCAGAAAATTATAGGAAAAAAAGAAAACGAGCTGATGACGTAACTTAGGCAACCTTTCGACATTCCCACGTAATTTGAGTGGTGTGCTGGTACGAGCATTGAGCAATATCAGTTTCAAGTAGGGTTTTGAATATGGTCATTTGAAATTTTTTTCTAAAATAATCATATTCAGAAAATTATAAAAAAAACTCAAAACGGGCTGATGACGTAACTTAGGCAACCTTTCGACATTCCCACATAATTCGAGTGGTGTGCTAATTTTTGATAAATTGATCATTTTTAGAAAACTAACTGGAAGCTAATGATACAGATTAGCCAATGTTTTAACTATAATTTTGGTCATTCTGTGAGACTTCAATTGCTCAAAATGATTATTTTTTCAAATAACTTTTTATAAAAATATCCCTATTATCAAGAATTTGAGACTTGATTAGAATAGCGGCATTATCAAACCATAATCATGTGCATCATGCACATAATTGGGAAGTAGCAAACAGGGATGGCTGTAAGCGAACAATAACCATTCCAAAACGATGTAAATTACATACTTGTGTATATGGATGTAAATAAAATGCGTAAATAAAGTCATAAAAATTTTTAAAATTGCAAAGAAAATTTGTGGATACCATATATTTGTTTTTTAAATGAAGTAAAAATACAATTACTGAATAAAAAACAATAAACCTGGTTAAGATATATTGAGAACTGACTTCATAACAAAATTGAAATTGTGAAGGAACTTATGGCACTCTGTGCATTATAAATTGAGTGATGTTCATGAAAGATCCAAATGTATATCCAATTAGTTTATATTTGAAATTTCAAAACTAAAGGCATTTTCGGTCAAGATATACAACCGTGCGCGGGCTTGTAACAGTAAATTAGAGAAAGAAAGTAAGAGTCATCAGCCGTAGCGAATACTATAAGACTTAAATTGTAAAAACGATAACTTTCTAATAACTATTTTCAAACATTTTGGAAACTAAAACTTTTTCAATTTGGCATTTTTAAAATTAAGAATTTGAGACCTGATTAGATGAGTGACAGTTAATGATCTTTTTTAAACCATAACCATGTGCGAGCGAAATCAGGAAGCAGCATACACAGATGGCATATGCAAATAATTAACTGTACTGAATACATTTTAAAGTAATAACTAAAAAAAAAAGACTTGGAATATTCCATATATAAATCCAAATATTGAATAAAATAGATTAAATTTTGACACAAAAATTGGCAAATGTTGCAGTTTTTGCTATGAATAAGCTTTGTGTCAACCACTGTTTTTCTAAAGATAAAAATTTGAAATTTTGGAAAAAAAAGCAATTTTTATCAAAAGTCAGCAAATGCCATACTGACTAAAGAAAACCGCTAAAGTACAAAATTGAGCTCAAAGGCTTGACATTCAGAAATGTTAACACTTCGTTCAACCCATCCATCATTATTTGTGACATCACAGAAACCTCAAAAAGTTTGAATGTTACGCAAGAAAGAGTCAGATTCCACAATAGACCCAGACTGTCATTGTTTTGTCACAATTGATACTACACATATGATAACAATAAAAAAACAGCTACGCATTGTGATGAAACACTCACTAATTACATAAGCAATTAGGAAGTCTCACCCACAAAACGAACTCTTTTCTGAAAGTCTAAACAAATGGTTTCCAACCTTTTCAATAAATTCATTCATGAGTTTATTTTGGATATTTTTATTGCGCCCCTGTTATGTATAAAATGTCGGTACTCCTGTAGTATGCGAACACCGGAACGTAGTGTGTGTATCAGTTCGGGGTTAGGCCATAATTTTATTCCATTTTTTCCTATTTTAGTTCTATTACGAGTTCGGGGACTAGCCAAGTGACCCCTGTGGTATTTGTAACCCTAACCTGGTACACATACTACGTTCCGGTGTCCGCCATCTTGGTTCACATACTACATGAGAATCAAAATGTCTGTTTGCGGTATTAGTTCAATCTTTAATGAATGGATTCAAATCTAGTGTTACACACAACTTCCACTATGGTTTTTGTACAATTGGGAACAATATAATGGGTGCATAATTAGGTCATCCCGTAGTATGTGAACCAAGATGGCTGACACCGGAATGTATTATGTGTACCAGGTTGAGGTTAGGCCATAATTTTAGGTCACTTGGCTAGTCCCAGAATTGGAATAAAATTATGGCCTAACCCAATAACAATACCATTAAATACCTAAAGAATACAACTAAAACCAAATATGAAGTAATATTTTCTGTATTTCCCCCCAGTTGGAAAAGCTGGCCTAAACAAATAACTTCATGCTCTGCGAAAATGCTGCTGATAAAAATGCCCAGTGCAGAGGTTCCAAGCTTTTCACACAGTGTTACCAGACACATTGTACAATTGACAGACATTTTGTACAATTGGGAACAATATATAATGGGTGCATAATTAGGTACTCCTGCAGTATGTGAACCAAGATGGCGGACACCGGAACATAGTATGTGTGAATTCATTTAACATTAAAATACTACAAAGAAGTATTATAATATATGCACATTTATTAATCATAGGCAAAAGGGGACAAAGGGAGAAATTTAATTAAAAACGATTCAACTCTCTGACTCCAGATTTATTTTTTGTAATACAAATCCTGATGTATTGAATTGAAACATGCTACTGATTCCAACTTTTACAGCAATTTCAAAAACACCTTAATCCTTAAAATAAAACGCCATTCATTCAGAAAAAAGTGTACTGGTAGTGGAATTGCAAGCAACTTCTGACTCACTCAATAAATATTTTTAACATCTATTTATTTCAGAAATTAGCATCTCTATTGGTAGAATAGTAGTTATGAGGTCATAATGACTCATAGTCTTTGTCATTATTAGTCATAAACAATATAGGTGTCACTTCCTTATGACAAAATGCTTCTACTAAAACGTTTGTACAATTTTGCATGTCCCAGCAGTTGCGTATTGGGTCTGATGTACCTCTATTATTCTCTATAACTTTAGTAGCTGTTGGCACTTTAGTGGCCACCCAACACTTTGCTGCGAGTCTCAACTACTTCTGAGGGATCACTTTATTCACCGTATTTCGCGCCGATCAAGGCCAAATAATTTATTACACTTAGGATGAGGTGGTGAGCATGGAATATGACCTGATCTACGTAATCTGCGACACCAACACAGTTAAGTTTGATGATTTAACCAGTTATAGTGTCATAGCTCCTTTTCTCTTTTTTTTCACCCTCCCCCCCCTTATTCGGCGCTCCCGTAGTATGTGAACCAAGATGGCAGCTACCGGAATATAGTATGTGTACCAGGTTAGGATTAGGCCATAATTTTATTCCAATTTTCTTTCTTTTACAGTTCTATTACGAGTTCGGGGACTTGCCAAGTGACTCCCGTAGTATTTGGACCTAAAATTATGGCTTAAACCTAACCTGGTACACATACTACATTCTGATATTTGCCATCTTGGTTCACATACTACCCTTTTGGCTTAATAATTTGTCGATTCCTGAATCAATTTATACAAGTTGGCTGATATAGATATTTGAAGTTTCTTTATTTTGTAACAGTTATTGATCAACAGCCTCAATGATCGATTTACGTTTTTTCTCATCCCCTTTCTCCATGATGATCCATTTTTAGTTCATATTCACACTCTGCATCCACAATGCACATTTTCAGTTTGTTGAAAGTCACGGATTATTGATAAAATACACAGAATGGCACATCAATCAGTTTTCACCATTCCTTATTGAAGGTTAGAGAACCGGATTATACCAGTTTCAACCAGTCGAAACCAGATATCACAAAGAATTGGATTTCAACGATGTTCAGATCTTCAAAAAGGTTTTTATTAATAATTTAGAGGTTTGTTTTATCAGAAAAACGTTCCAAATTCCAGAGATTATGTTTCAACACATAGTGGTAAAATTTTGCCGAAAAATGTCCTAGAGATGCTTGTAAAAAAATTGAATATTAGCTTGGAATCGGAATTATCCAATATGCAATATTTAAATTTCCTAATTACGGTCTTACAGTATGATTAAAAAGTTCTAAAAACTAATTGGGGACAGCCAACAGCAAAGTTATATTCTGTGAAATATTATTAGAGTATGCAGCAATGACATAGCCAGAGGGGAGTCTGACCCCCCCCTTTAAAAGTGTAAAAAAAAATTCTGTAACATACATAGTAATTTTTCCTAGCTTGAAGAGCTTTTTAGCCCCTCAAGACACACATTCCAAGTCTGACCTGCTGGCTGTTATGGTCTGACTTGGCATTTACAATTTTCAGGACTCCTCCCCCTTTGGAAAATTTCTCACTACGCCCCTGGTGTTCAGTAAGACACTTGTAGTAATTATAAAATCTGGTTTAAATCCCACTCCCACAGCCTAACCCAGTAATAAATTAATTGACTCTACGCAATGCAGAGCCGAAACAATTTTAGACCTTCTTGGCTTCCAATCTCTACCCTCCCAACATAAAACAGCTCAATAAAGGACCTTAGCTTCTCTGATTTCATACATCCTACAATCTTTTAAAACATAAAAAATCGAGTCTTACGTCGTTAGAAACGACACCCCGCGTTTCATTACCGAAGCACTAATATTTCAAAATGAAGAATCTAAGTCACGCTTGACTAAGCATGACCAATTATAAGACCCAAATTTTTCAATTTAGAGACAACGTGGCCCGTGTATGTAGAAGTGTAAATCAATATCACTCAGAAGAGAGTACGACAGCAAAACCACTATTGCGTCACAAAACAGCTACACACCCACGTTTATGACCTCAAAATGACAATGTGGGGGGCAATGTAAATACTACTGTGATATAATAACAGTAAAAACTAACAAATTGAGTTCTTACATGTATGAGAACACAATGACAATGTGGAAAATCAAAACTTTGACATCCAATAATTATTTAGGTACGCGTCTGAAACCTCTCAATTCAATACAGTAGAGTAATGCACAAGTACACGAGCACAGAGCGTTACCGTTCTATTTGCACAAGACCTTTTACTGACTGCGTACCCTCGAAGTGTTTCTTACTCGCTGCGTACCACCGAGAAAGAGCCCTCTTTTGGAATGGGGATCAATGTACAAGAAACGTGTTATGAGAGTATTTTTTAATGTGGCACTACATCAATTTTATAAAACTTTGTGCAAACTATTAACTATACGCAGTAACAACATAATAATTGCGTGCATAATTGTGAGAGAATTTATATCGTCTACCGTCAGAGCTGTATCACCAGTGGCACACGTACCATAGGTTAAGGACCATTGCCTTAGTAAGTCCCTGGCTGTGAGATTTACAAATAAAATTCATTCAATAAATTAAAAACATACCGTATCAACCGTAACACTAGTAGGACACCTATCATCAGATTAAAGCGATTATAATAACATTTGTAAAAATCAAGTCATAAATTCTAAAATTAATAAAAAATAACTAATTTTGGACAGTCATTTAGAGCATACGGTAGTCACATATATCTTACAAAATAAAGCAACAGCTTTTTAAGAAAAAAATGAGCTATTTTGAAAATTCCGAATTTCATCAAATATACAGGTTTTAACTCAAAAAAAGCTCATTTTCCCATCTTGGTCATAATGTAATAGTTCAAATGCTCAAATGATTGTTTTTAAATAGTCTATTCTGAGTTCCTGTGAATCAAAAATTAAAACTATTTAATTTTACACACAATCAAATAAACCATCCATTTATAACTTCCCTGCCTAGAGCCAATTCAAACACTAATTCAATAATTCCCTTCTCTATCAATTGACCTGAAATTAACATTTAGAAATAGGTCAACCATTCAGCTTTTGTTATTATCTGTTCTGCCTGCTCAGTGTTTCTCAAAATTTCATCAAGGATGACCCTCTTACAAAGACTCTTGAACCAGTGGTTCTGAACCTTTTTTTCTTTTGTGGCCCATTTTCGTTGCCCATTAACTTTTATTGCAAAGGAAAAAAAAACTATAAAAGGAATCAAAATATTTCCATGAAAATGGACACTTTTTCTTTAATAATTAGAATAAAAATTACCATTTTGTAGCAGAAAACAGCATCGTCAATCATTGGTAGTACGATAAAGGATTATGTTACATTAAAGATAGTGACACAAATAAAACTTGCATTTTTCAATATTTCTGCGCCAACCTCAAAATCTTTCCGTGGCCTACCAGTGGGCCATGGCCCACTGACTGAGAACCAGTGCTCTAAGCCAGGGGTCGGCATTCTACGGCCTGCAACGCTTCACTGAATTATAGTAACAAAACAGCTGTTTTGACAATTTAATTCTTTAAGTAACAGAATTTATTACGAGATGCGTGTAGACTAAATTATATTATAATCTAACATAGATAAAATTCACAATTACTTGTTTAATGAGCCTATAATTTAATTATAATTAGACAAATGGCAACAAAACGCAGAAAAGTTGATGCTAAGTGGAAAGGGTTCAATGATGCCAAAAATATTCAGTTGGAATTTTTTGAGATGCAATGCAATGTCACTGCTTGATTTTTATTATAAAAAGTATCATCCGTTCGGTTTTTAACTTTATAAAAATATGTGCGGCCCACCAATGACTTACAATCATTATTTTGGCCCACGAGCGACAAAAGGTTGCCGACCCCTGCTCTAAGCCAACGGTTCTTTACCGGGGTCCATGGCCCAGCAGAGCAGTTGAAGGGGGGCCACCATGCTAGGAACGATACTGATTTTACATTTTCATTTGCAAGAAAACTACCTCCATTTCTCCTAGTTTTATTGTTTGATAAGGTTATTTCACAGGGTGTTTTCACTTTGTTGAGCATAAATTGTTTGAACATGATGGGATATAAAAACCACCAATCAAAATAACACCATAAATACCACTGTACTGACAAACATGGGGGCGCCAAAAAGAACCAGCCACGAGCCATAAAAAAGTTGGGAAGCACTGCTCTAAGTAATTGTGCCCGCCGCTATTTTGAAAATACCTAGTTCCGATTTGCCCTGCCTAGCTCAGTGATTCTCATACTTTTTTGGCCATCTTCCAATGACACTAATCCTGTGATTCTCAACTTTTTTTTTCCTAGCCCATTCCATAGTCCATCAACTATCTCATGTAAGGAAAACACAACGAAAATAACAAAAAATTCTTTATGCAAAATTAGACACTTCTGTTTCCAATTTTGACACCTGGTCAATAGGCTTTGGAAACCACTGGTCTAACCATTACTCTTAAACCTTATCAACTTTCCTCTCCTCCAGGATGAATAATAAAACTCTATTCTGACCAGGGACGTGGCCAGAGGTTGGAACTCCCCCTTTTGAAATGAGAAAAAAGCATTTGTGGCTTGAAACGCACTTTAGACCTTTAATAAGACTCTTAAAAACCAACGATTTCCAGCAGACAAACCAACGTTTTCCGGCTGTCTGCTGGATTCGCTACGTGTTGCGGTCTAACTTAGCAATTAAAAATTTTAGAAACTCCCTTCAAAAATATCTGGCTACATCTCTGATTTTGACTCTGACAGTAAAAAATCAAGCTCCAAATTATGATTAACACTTTACCAAAACTGTACATTTTACCTGTTTTCTTGAGCTATGAAAAGTAGTTGGAAGAGACGTCCTTCTACGTTGAGATAGTCGCGCCCATGTGGCTTCTTCTCCCCCTGTGCCACGCTCTTTTATGACACCCAGTGATGCTCGTCTATGCGTATGTCTCGGTGGGTGATGTTGCTGGAATAATAATAATGAAGGGTTTGTATGTAAAATTGTAAATTGGCAAGTTATCATAGATATCGAAACTGGGCGAAGTATGTGTACCAATACGGATGTAACTAATTTAGTTCGCCTACTTTACATCAAGCTGTGTAAAGTGACTGAAACATATGGGCAGGGGGTATATTTACTTGGCTAACACAGACAGTCCCCGAACTCGTAATAGAACTAAAATAAGGAAAATCGGAATAAAATTATGGCCTAACCCTAACCTGATTACAGGAGTACCCGGAACTGGGTCGAAATCATTAAATTCCAAAGTTGGAATTTCAAATTCTCTGGAGTAAGAGTTCCCATGTTGATAACCAAAATAAAAATTTTGCATCCTTTGTACAAAGCCACTCATGCTAAAAGGTGAGATTTGAGAAAATACCCCTGCTGAGTTTTTAAATAACAAATTAGTAATCATCAGTTGCAGTTAGGAATGATTTGAAAATTTGAATTCCCAGCGCAATCTGCATTCCCAACCCTAATTGGATAATTACTAGTTATCTTATTACTTTTCGATTTTAATAGGTAAGGATGTTGTTTGGGAAAATCTCACGAAAGCGAGATTGAATTTTGCATGTGCATTCATCATATCTCGGACCAGAATCCTATTGATTTTGGATGAATTATGTTGTATAATTAGCGAGTTATTAATTAATTAGTGATGTGATGGGACACAAGGTGTCACTATGGAGTAAGAGCGCTGTTTTGGGGGATCCCCTAACTTTCTATCGATAAGTCTTCGGTCTCTGACCGATATTCTCGTTTTAGGTGTTGGCGGGGATGGTTTTTGTGACAGAGGCTTTTAAGACCCTCATCTGACCAGGGCAAAGCTTCCTCAGACAAATATAATACCAGAGAGTCCTCGACTTACGACAGTGTTCCGTTCTCGAGACGAGGTGTAACCCGAATTTCAGTGTAAGTCGGAACATTATACTATACAGTACATATATTACTCTATACACATCGTACTGTATTGTAAAGTATGGTACTGTAATAAAATGTACAAATAATGCAAAAAAGTACTTTATTAAAAAAAACAGAAAAAACAGAAAACAACTACATATTACATGAATAAAAGCAAATACTGTACAGTACAGTATTATCTTTTATATTTTTTATGGAGTGCGTTCGTAACCTCAAAACAGCATTATGGAGTGCGAGTTCGCAACCTCGAAACAGCGTAAGTCGCGACCGACGTAACCCGAGGACTCCCTGTACATTAGTTAAAAGCGGAATTGATACTAATTATCAAACACCTTTGATGTTTCCCCATATCTTCACAGTGGTCACATACAAAACAAGAAATGAAATTAGCTTATTTTTTATCATAATATAAATCTAGACCAGACTATTTCTAACATCTTTATACTTTTTAAGTTGTTGCTTACAAAACAAAAAACGAAGTCAAAATGATTGACATAGTAAAATTCAAATCTAAATATTGCTACTGTCTCCATGCCCTCAAAAGTGATTCTAAATTAGTTGACATATAATTCTAGAACTAATTATTTCTGATGTTTCCATACCTTAGCAGTAGTTGCACTCAGTCCTATATTCGATACATTTACAGCTACAGGAGGAGACGTTCGACCCTTTTTCTTCATTAGAACAACGCAAGGTAAGAAAGAATCCGTCCCAAATCGCGACGATAAAGGATGTTTTTTGCGGCTCCATCGATATTTAGGTGAAAACTGAAACGCCTGCAAAATATAACGATTAATAATTTAGCTCTCTATAAAAGAGGAAGACTATATTTTTTCATACAAAACATATTCAAGCCTTACCCTATCAAGTCTCGATACAAACAGCCAAGTTGCGACTAATATACATGGCTACTATGTTACTTGTCGAGAAGGTAGCCTACCAACCTGGAGCGGGAACAGCTTTGGTGAATACAATGCTGCCATTTTGGCATGCAACCTCAACTGCTAACAAGAACTCAATGGTATACCAAAATGATACCAATTGTGGAACATTTGGGTATGCATTTAACCTCATAAAGAGGGAAAACTTCAAAATTGACTAGCCTATGAACATTATTTCAATTTCACCTTTTCTTTATATCTTGGACTTTCATCTTCAAAATGTTCTTTCTCTTCATTATGTTTGGAAAGTTCGCTCGGCCGCTGCTTACTCTGATTATCCGTGTTCATGCTTGCAATAAGAGATGATGAAGATTCAAAGTCTGGAAACATCAGAGTAAATATTTACTTTACACCCCTTTTTTCTCAAAAGTCAATCTAGGATAGAGGAAAGCCAATAAGATGGCCTAATTAAATGGCAAACCATGACCTGTCCATGTTGGGTATGAGATTAATTAGCAAGTTATTTGTTTCAGAGGCATGAAATTGATGGTGGAGGAAGCCGTAACTGACCAGCGGTCATGTGAACCTCTAGGTGGTGGCAGGGAGTCCAGCGACCCTCTCGCACAAAATTTGAAAAGCTACCTAATGCTTAGATTGATGCCCGCCAGTCCATGCTGAGTAGGGAAATAAGTTAAAGTATAGTACATACTGAAGAATATATTGAAGTATTTGGTCACACTGTGATTCTTCATTTGCACATAATTTTAAAAATTCTGAAATACTCACAAAATCGAGTTTTTAAAATATTGGTTATTCAAATATTCAATTCAGTTCAGATATCCTTGAGATGTAAGATATACCCTGGCTCACCTATTTGAGGTAATTTATCGTTAAATGAAGCTTGGAGACCAGCGTCAGTGCGTTGTGTATATCCCAAGTTTTTAGTAAATTGTGATGTCCCTGGTATATTGGCAATGTACATAACAAATATCCGGGTAACCTGGAAAAAATTGTTGAAGTTCAAGTTACAGGAAATGTACAATTTTATTCTGTGGATGAGATTGGTTTTTGAAGTAGTAGCGTCGGCGCTCCAGAAGTGTGTGTACCAATATGGGGATCTCTAACTTGGTTCGCCTACTTTACATCAAGTTGCTAAAGAGACTGAAACCTATGGGCAGGAGATATATTCATTTGGCTATCACAGACAGTCCCCGAACTCGAAATAGAACTGGAATAAGGAAAATCGGAATGAAATTATGGCCTAACCCTAACCTGGTACACATACTGCAGGAGTTCCGTAGTGTCAAATTTTGGACAACTAGTAATATTATTTTTGGATATATATTATGAATAGTAAACTATTTAGTTAATACCATATCATGTGTGAATATATTCTGATAATATTTAAAAAAATCAGTGATGCGTGAATGGTCAGAATAAATATCTCAGACAGCAAATTGCTGTTATTATACATTTTAATGATTTTAGGTTAAATTACAAAATAAGGCCCTCTCTATAGTGATGAATAACTTTTTAATACCAATCAAACTGAAAGATAACAAGAGATAAAAATTCAATAAGTCGCAAATTTAACACAATAAAACTTTATTGCATCACAATTATTGGGAAAACCCACATTGTTTGTAACAAACCACAAAGTCACAAATATTTAAACAATTGTTACCTAACAATCCATTCTCAATGAATTAGAACTTCGCTAAACAGCATTGTCGCCTCTAGGCTATTAAAACTTGCGTCATTCACGTTAAGACATAAACAACTAATATAATTGTCTTAAAGCTGGAAATGTAAAAGACTTTTAAATCTCCTTGTTAGTAAAGATAATCTTGATGGATACAAATGAATTGGGATATTGACCAGTATGGCTTAGTGCATGGATGTGCAACCTGCGGGACAAGTGCTGCCCACAAGAAAAAATTGTGCTACCCACGAAGCGAGTTTTCTAATTTAGTTCAATCTGGTACGTGCGAGTAATTCTAAGACTATACCCAAGTCCAATTTTTTTTTATCTATGTCCATGGCGTTACAATGGCCTAATAGCTAGCTTGAGGGAATCAAAAACCCATAGAAGATGAATACCAAAATTTTTGTGCCTGCAACTACTAGAGAGTCTATGTTAAACAAAGGTCCGGCCTGTAGTTTCACCGAGTTATTCGTATCTGGTCCTCCTGCATCAAAGGTTGCACGCCCCAGGTCTAGTGGTTAACCCTTACCGTGCAGTGGGCACGTATACGTACCAACAACAAAACTCGCTACATCGCGGCGGGTACTTTAAGTTACCCATTGTTTTATTTAGCAATCGGTCGCAAACTGTTGGTCTAGTTTTTCCGGGTTTTAGTTTATTGATAAGAAGTCTTCTTTGAGAAAATGCCTTTTTTCTATCCGGTTTGTGACTCAGACCACCACTTTTAAAAAAACTTTTTTTTTTATTCGCCAATTGCAAGCTCTTTAAAAAAGCTTTCCCACGAGCCGTCAGTGGGCAGCAGAGGATCATTAGTTTTTCGTTAGTCGATTGATTAGTTGTGGGGGTACAAATGCATAAAATCGGCGTAGCAAATACGGTTATTTCCCATGGTGGTATCGCAGACTAATAAATTAGGTTCAAATCCTAATCCCACCACCTCACTAACGGTGTGACAAATTTGGGGGAGGGGCAATGCAAATACCAAGTTCAGACGTTGGAATAGTAGAATACATTAAATATCGATTCAATATGCAAACCTCTAGTTAAAACCTCAAAACATTCTAAATAAGTTATCTAATAGTTTCTCAGACCTGGCATTGACTCTAATTTGGGGACTGAAGTGCTCTAGCTAGCCCTGGGCTTCCCAGACTAGGGAGGGGGGGGGACACCCAACGAGCTTTAGAGGTCACAAAGAATACATCAGTTTCACACAAAGTAATCTACAAAGTATCTATTGCACTTTTGTTATGAAATACAACCATCAAAACTAGTGCAAAACAAAAATATCACCATTTCCAGAAAATAGATAGGATCAAAAAACGGCGTGCTTGCATAACAATGACGATGCGGAAAATTCTAATATATTAGAAAAGATTTGGACCGGGAATTTTTTCACCCATCCAAATAAATCAGCTTTTTATTAAATAGAATTGGCTATATCAGAACGCCTTGTTAGGACGGTGACATGGCCACCAATACGTCATGAGATCATTTCGAGCAAGTCATAGTTTAAGTTAATTTTATAAAGAGAGAACAGCTTAAATATAAGGAACATGGATTTAATATAACAGCAAAAGTGTGCACAAAACACCAGGCCACATAGGTCTCAAAATATCCTTCTAGTAAATTCTTCCATTCTGAGTAACGAAAAGTCTATAGGCCCATCAAATGCAAAAAGAGCAGTTTTTTATAACAAAAATATAGAAAAATGTTCCATATGTCCACTGCTCGTCCGATATAAGTAAAAATGGAACGATTAAATGCGAATTAATGCTGAGAGACGTGTGAAAGCTGTGTTATGACATACTAGGGGCCTGAGATTTGGATGCGGACTTGGGTTCGAGTCGAATCCATACAATTTTAAGACTCGAGTCTTCAAGTCCATGCTATTTTTGCAGAGTCCTTAATTAATTGTGATTTTACTAATTGACGTCAACCTTGTGTTATTCTACTATTTTAGATATCTAGTTGAAATTATGTGATAGATTGAAACAAAACTGGGTTATGTATCGTCTTGTTACAACCATCCGACTGTTTAGAAAAGCGTTCCATATGTCCACTGCGTGTCCGATATAAGTGAAGAACAAACAATAAAATTCCAATAGTGTTATGACCGTTTATACTCATAAAATAACTTTTCATTGACATAATTTAATGATGATTAGTGTAATTTCCTTTCCAATGCGTCATGATTTGTACCACCAAATGTAAAACGATAAAAAGATCATTCTGGAAATATAAGTAACGTGTGTTTTCCAGCTAACGAGTCAACTCGAAAAACAAGACAAGAACTGGTACGTTATGGTCCAAAGCAAAAATGAGACTAAAAATCGATTTAAAAGCTGGAAAATTCTGTAACTAAAATTACCATTTTTTCGGAAGTTTTTACCGTTATAAACTTAAACAATTGATACTTGTCCAATTGCAATTCTATATATATATTCGCAAAATTTTCCGCATCTGAATCCATGAAAAAAAATCACTATCTCCTTCAATTTCGTCTTCAGTACAATAAAAATAATTATTTTTCAGGAAATATTTCAGGAAAAAATCGAAACTCAATATTTATTTACCCCTAAATTCATTACCCTCCAATTATAGTCCAATGTTTCAGCCGCGTCCGGAAAATTCGCCGCATAGGTACTTAAATAGGTACTACGTCGCAATAAAAGAACACTTCAAAAACTTAACTGTTATCACAAATACTTGTTTTACAGTAAAATGCTCTTGCGACAATTTTTCCTATGCGGCGAATTTTTCTAGGCTAAATTTTCTGTGCTGAGATTTCCTAGAATTGTTGCAGCACTAACCAGAACTGAATGAGAACTGTGTAAAAAAGCTGTGGACATCAATATTAAATAGGAGTTCTGAAAATAAGTGATTTTGACCCAAATCAAAGCTTCGATCTTAATCCTTATTTTCAGCATTCTTCGGGGTAGAAAATTTCATGAGAAAAATAGTTCATTAGGGGTGGACGTGTTATACTTGTGGATTAGCAAATAATTTGAGGCAAAACTATTTAACTCTTATTAAAAAATTAAATTCATTATGAGCGATTTCCTATACAAACAATGCTCGACATTCTCCAGCACTTCATCATTTTTAGCAATGCAAGACATTTGAATGACTGAACAGTCGTTTTGTCGTGAAATAGTCGTTTTGATTCATGCCACAGTATTTTTGCGGTAGCTGCATATGGAAACAATAACACAATAGCAGAGAGCAAGGAGAAGTAGTCAGGTATGCGCTACTCCAATCAACAAAAAACATGAGTCTAGCAAAGTAAACAATGGACGCTCACTCCATAAATAATGACAAACAAAAATGAAATTACAGCTGAAACTGCTGTCAAACAGATGAGACATGTGACGTGGAAATTTTAAATTTTTTAAATAATTGTCTGGGACGGAATGAAACTCTAGACAGGTTTGTTTAGTTAAAATCAAACACAATCAATCTCTAATTAAGCAGGAATAGGGTATAGCGTTCAGCGCGAAACTGCCTTCTATTTGAAAAAATAAAATTTTGGTACATTTTTGTTTGGTGTTATTTAAGCAAAGACTAAAAAAGGCTTAGAATTGCAATACTTTTTGCGTATGTCCAGTAATAGGCTGGACTTGATTGTACATTATGGCATTGCATATTTCAAGAAATCATGTCTCGACAATTGGGAAAATTGAAACTTTCAAGTAAGTAAGTTTATTTAGACTCCAAAATTGCCAGTGCACTCTGGAGGGATAATTATGTACGAACAGTTTGCTTAACACCTCAACGTCGTAGGGTGGTTTTCATACGGTCATAACTCAGTAACTACTGGTCATTTGTGGCTTCCCCTCCAGTAGGGCACAGTTCGCAGATTCCAAGATGTCCCGACATTTGGTTCACTATAACAAACACTGAATTTGCCTCTGAAACAAGGGCATCAGGCCGACGGCAGATCGCAGCATGCTTGTCTCAATATTAATCTGAATCAATCGTGACGTGCGTCTGCCGTCATATAACCAAAACTATCAAATGCTCCAATGAAAAAATTTTCCTTCAGTAAATCGAATTATTTTTTTTCAAGGAATTCAGTGGAGACGATTTCAGATTGTGCTTCCTTTTAGTTTGTAGCGCAGTGCCTGTTGCCGACTTTTGCCGGTATCGAGGCCCAGACTGTCTCATAAAGGAGATACAATCACTTTTATAATTTATTTCTTTTAATGTGGAAGCTATTCTAGGAATCCGAGAACTGCTGAACTGTGTCGTACTGCGCACCATAAAGTCAGAGCATTTGAAAAGAATATTTAATCATCTATTCCAATGGCGGTAAGGTTAACATGTACAAGCATCGGGACAACAAGCAATGGTTTGTCTTACAACTAAGCCGCCTCATCCGCTTGCCACTGTCTTAACATCAACAGTCTAGGAATGCAAGATAAATACTGGAATATGGAAAATATCATTTCCTAACATCTGAACATTCCAATACCAGAATAATATCCAGAATCGAAAACCAAAATAATCAGATAGGATTGGTAATTTCAAACTACAGAACTATGGCTGGAACTAATAAGTTAATACAGGTACAGGTACGGTATTCATTAGAAACAGCAGTTAAGTTACCGGTACGCCTACCATCCTTTACCGTGGCGGTAAAAGCGTTGCCTACCGGTACGGTAACATTAGAAAAAGGGCTCAAACAACGATCGAAACACTACAGTAAAGTCACAACTCAACGAGTTACACAAAACCTACTTATTCCTTAATTTCTCATCAAAAGCGACCGGTATTTCATAAATAAAACGACAAAAAACAGCTAAAACTAAAAGCGAACGGAGAATCAGCCAGATGGCAAATCCTCCCGGAGAAAAGCTCAATGCGCATGCGCGATCGTCATTGCCGAGTGGTACTTCGGTGCCACCTAGCGTATAATGAGATTTGGTTAGATCCATTGATGTTGTGAGATTAGTTTTTTTTTTTTATCTTCATACCAGGGAGAGGAAAGTCGATAGAACGACTTAATTAAATGGCAAGCTACGGTTTAATATCCTGTTACCGGTTCGAGTCAGGTATGAAAAATAGTTGTATTGTATTAGGCCGTATTAGTATATATTTACGATTAAACTGTATTATTTGTTGTTTTATTTTATTATTATCATTATTCGTATCATCATTATGTTCTTTAGTTTGACCAATGACATTAAACAACATGATGCGCAACTCCGGCATTTTTGTCCGAAGATCGTATTCGATAGCACGCTCCAATGCACATACTTGACGAGACGAAAACGAGCGGATGTGTGCTGCTTTCAAGGCGTAGCACGAATGGTGTTCGTGCCTGCTTTGACAGTTGTTGTCGATTTTAATGATATTTTTGAAAGTTGGGGTAAAAAGAAATCGGTAAAAGGTAAGGTGAATACTATTGTTGTATATCACACCCGGGCATCGCACTGTTAAGTACATGTGGGAAAGCCAGCCTTTGTTAAATACTACGAAGTTATTAATTCAGTACGGTACGTAGTTGCCCATTTGCCGAAATTACATATTTACTTACCCCTTATGGTTTCAAATAGTTCATGCACCTCCAGTTAGATTTTTTTATCCAGTGAGGATATATACTCATTGTTGATTGCTGCTCATTGTAACATACTATTACGCATTCACTTTTATTTGCGTATTGAATCAAAGTGTTAACAAGTTCACCTAACATTTCACTCATACCGGTCTATATTGTATAGTCTGATTTCTCAAGTATTTGGAGCCACGAATGCTTGTAATTTTCTGACTAAACCCTTTTATTAGTTGGTTTATATACCAAATTCAGTAAAATATTTTTTAAATAAAACATGAGATATTGGATTTATTAGCTTTTCCATTCTGAATCATATAGACTGCTTTATTTATTCTTAACGAAAATTAATAAATCTCCTCTCTTTCTTCAGATGTGAAAGTTGTGGACAAACCTGTCTAAGCATTGTGAGACTCTTGCAGCACAAGAGGCAATAGCAGAAATAGTAAGTATATCAATCAAGAAATTAAGCCGACATAAAGCAAAACTTTCAACTATTCGTCTAATCTCAATTTCCTATTATTTATTCACAGGACAACTATAGCAGACGGGGAGATATCAGAAGTCTGGCGACATATCAGTGACAGTGTGATTCCAAGAAATATAATGCAATTGAAAATAGAAAATTGCAATAGAAAAACAACCTATGGAGGCATGCAAAGACATTTGACCCTCCGGTAGAGTTGTGTATGGCCCCCACATCCTGCAGGGCTTGAGGAAAATAACTAAAAATTTCAAAGCGTAAGATTGCATAAGCGGTCTTATTTGTAAAAAGGCACAAAACACGCCAGACATACTTAAAACAGCTTTGGAAATGAGGATTACGGGTACCTCACTGCACCTGTGTTATATTTGGTTCATCAACTTTTGGTAGTACTATTCCGGAAGAGGTATAATCATCATTCATGATAAAATACTATCATATATTTTTTGAACAACTTCAATCTAGACCAGGGATCTCAAACTCGCGGCCCCAGAGAACTTCCAGTGCGGCCCTCGAACGCTTAACAATAATTGTAATAGTATTTTTGAAGTTTTTTTTTTATCTAAATGTAATATTTCAAACCTTCTAAAGTGAAATTGATTATTCACACAGAAAACAATTTACTGAAAGTAGTTTTGGAATATTAATTTTTTTGTCCACATTTTGACCCAATTAAGAATACACATCAAGCTAGCAAAAGAATACTTGAATAAAACACTTGAGTAATTAAATTAAACGCAAAGTACATGAAGAAGGTGGCATTTTCGAAGAAAATGGGAGTTGTAACATTTCTGCTCTTCACAAAATTCTGAAGCACATTGTTTAATTTGTCATATTTCCGTCAATACAATCAAAAAACACAATAAGCTCAGCAGTCAATATGACAAATTCGAAGACCAACTTCGAACAGAAAATTTCCATGTGTTTGTATATTAATATAATTATACAACGACTTAGTTACTAAAAATCAATATCAATAATAATTCAAGCAATCCTATACCACGCAATGTAGTGCGAAATGTCTTGTCGAAAAAATCTGTCATTTGTTTTTTTACTGATCTATACATGAAATGATAAAAGTAACTTTTTTGCATTACTGGAATTAATTAAACATTCGTAAAGATCCAGATAAACCCATGATCATGTGGCCTCGTTAGTTAGAGTTGGTACTATAAAATCATTTCAGACTGGGTTTAGTATGCTGGTGACACAAAAAAGATGCCAAACGCCAGGACAAATGTAATTATTAAAACATTGAGTTTATACTGTAGTATTTTTGTTAATTTTAGGTTCATATATTTAGATTAAGTTATTTTTAGTGTATGTATTATTCTTTCCTTATTCAAAGCTTGTTCAAAAATGATTTTGATGGTTGTACATAGAATTTTACGATTTTTTATAATAAATACTGTAACTTGCAAATGTTGCAATAATAGTGGAATGCAAATATTAATATGTAATTGCATTTGAAATTGAAGAAAATAATAAAACTTAATTCAACTGTTTAGTTGCATCACAATATATGTCACAAACTAAAACTATCTTAAAAATATCTTTCAAGTATACATCATCAAAAACTGTTTGCGGCTCTTTTTACAATTTTCAAAATGCAATGCGGCTCTCGAAAACCCATGAGTTTGACACCACTGATCTATTCTAGACGATTCAAGCATTGCTTTGGGAAATTATATCACTTCAATTAAATTGAAATAATCTCGCTATATTAAATACAAAATCATTGCTATCATAAAGGTAAACCAATTCAGCCACTCGAAATATATTGGCCTTCACAAAGCAATGGAGGCAAAATTGAGAGTTCATGAGCTATGAACATTTGTTCTTTTCTTTGTCTTGAACTTTCCATACTCCACAGCCCCTATTAATTTTTTTTAATTTTAATTACCATGTGATGGTCATACATATCTTTAACTTGTATTTTCTGTCATGATGTATTATCTCAATGTGCCAAACTATTAATTAGTGTGCATATTTTGCTTCCAGATGACATAAATGTATTGTCATGTTTATTACCTCAGCTTGGAGTATTGACAAGAAAAAGGTGCCAGTAAAATTTTCAACTCATTGTTATAATCAGAATTCACAATCAATAGGAATTATAAACAGCCAACAATCAGTGAGAATTATATGCGAAATCCCTCAGAATAAATTTGTCTAAAATCGGAGGAAGGCAAAAAATATAAGTAGTTTCCATCCACACAAGCATTTCAAGAAGACTTGCTCGAGCCAAACTAAATGAGCATCGTCAGGTGATCGGTAAGGCTGCAAGTTGAATTCAGCCCTGCAACCTCCTGCATAGAAGATAATATTAATTAGTGGGCTATGAGCTAAATTCCTAAATTTAAACAAACCTATCTACGATGCATTATGTACCAGCAATGTTACCTACGATTAACTGAATATGTAATATGTCTAATAAATTCACCTACAAAAGCAAGTTCGATAGGTGCAAACTTTGTGTTATGGAATTGTATCGCAGCACAGTTTTGTATGACACCCTCTTTAAATGAAATTCCAATGATTAAGCGCAAACATTGAAATTACTAACTTTGAACTTTGTCATTATCTGCAAAATGTTCCACACAAATCTTTCCGCTATCGCGTTTGTAATCTTCTCTGATAAAAAAACACGTCTATGATGTCCAGAATTGCTCTTTACAGCTTGCCTGTTATTCCAGCTTTCCAAGTAAGCAAAACTTCTTAGATATAGAGATTATTTTGTTTCGTTACAGGCGCAAAAAGACAGGTACTACACGTAAAAAAGACGCCGAGTAGCAAAAGCGAGCGGAAAACGGACGCGAAAGGCGACGAGAAATATGTGCATTGGAGCGTATCATGAAATACAATGTTTTGCCTGTAGTCTTATGGAGTGACGTCAGAGTTGCCTATCATGTTGTTTAATGTCATTGGTTTGACAAAAAAATTCTCTTTTAATCACCTTTTTTTATCCTCGGCTCACTGCCCATTCTCCGGTGCCCTAAATCCCCCAGTCTACCTATCCTCGACCTATCTTCCTATTCAATTCACTGCCATATCTTCCTCAGCCTTTCCATTCTCGATCCACTGCCCCATCTCCCTCAGCCTTTCTATCCTCGATTCTTGTTCTCTACGTATCTACCATTTCCCCTACACCGACCAACTCCCTTATCTCTCTCAGCATTCCTATCCCCGACCTACTGATATATCTCCCTTGGCCTATCCGCCTCCGCTTTACCACTCACTAGTTGACTACTACTTTTTTTTACGCGGATCGGAATTTTTTTTAAACTCGGATCAGTGTCTTAAAGACAGTCATATCCGAGCCATAAAGGTATATCGCTTCGTAAGAATGTTACTGCATGCAGTAGTCATCTACTTCTGGAAGCTTAGGTATGTGCCATGCACCAACAGAGCACAGACTTTCGCCCCGGGATTTTTGTATATGCTATGTGTAACACAGCATAACTTTTACCCAAGGCTTCCGCATATGCCATACGGGGCACAACACAACTTCCGCCACCCGGCTTCCGTAGTACCGCGTATAAGACGCAGCATGACCTCCACCGCTAAGCTTTCGATTCATCACATCCGTTTTTTTTTTAATTTTTGACGAATCAGAGTACGATCTGTCTCGGATCAATGCTACATTAGCACGTTATATCCGAGTCGTATCGATACTAAGCTCCTTAAACATGTTTCTGGGTAGACATTCATAAATATAGGGCTTTTGTATAAGAGATGCGAGACACCACATTACTTCCACCCAGGGCTTCCGTGTATGCTAACCATGACGAAGCACAACTTCCACCCTGGGCCTCCGCATACGCCATGCCTATACATAACACAACTTCCACCCTGGACTTTCGTATATGCTACGTATAATCCGTATATTCCGTCTTGAAGCTTTGGTTCATCATTCTCGTCTGAAGGATTATCACATCCGCTTATATTGGACGGTATTAACAAGGTTAAAAATAGGTGTTTTTCGGGCGTTTTTGCCATTGTGTCCGGTCTACCACTTGTGGTGGCTGGAGAAAAGACATCATTATTTAAAATGTTACGTCGCGGAATACAGTAAATGATCACGAAAATATTTTAATTCTTGAAATGGCGTCTTACTTATATAATTTATCAGGTCATTTAATGTAGGATTATTATCGAGATTCTGAATTGTAATCAACCACCAAAATTGGTAGTCTAAAAATGCGCTACTTTTAGATTGCTGTGGTTGCAGCTAGGCGTTTTAAAACTATATTCGTCTTACTTTGAGCGCATGTATATACTACACGTAACAGCCTTTGACTTAATCCGGTGGATCGCTATTCACCTGAAACAAATAACCGGTAACAGTTTCATATGTCACTTGAACCGGATTTTAGACAGTGGCTCGCAGTTTTATTAAGTCGATTTTAAACCTAAATTTTGAAAGCGATAACACTATAACACGAACATGGGTGAAGCACGACCCGCGAGCCAAATTCGATCCGTTGGGCAATTCAATCTGGCCCGCCTGATGCTGCCACAACCAAACCAAAAACGAATTTTGATGTTTTAGCTAAAAATAGCTCAAGAAATTAGTTGAGATTGCGATTAAATTTAGTTTCGACACGAGGCTTATCGTCCTCCACCTTTGCTTTGTAACGCTGTAAATATCGTTCTTAACATGTAACTTTTTACGTCACATTTACATGGCCCGCCAGTTTAGGTGAGCAAAATTTTTGGCCCCTGGTTCAACCCTCTAAAAATTTCAAAGCAATTGGTCCAGTATTCGAAGAGAAAAGCAATTTCATCATAACGAAAGAGAAGAATAATACTAACAAGAACAACAACATAATATTGAAACGATCGTTATGTACTCTGACGTGTCCAATAGACATCGAAAACCGATATATATATATGGCCCTTTTGATATTGACATAACAACAGCCACGATCAAAAAGTACAAAGAATTTCTGAGCAAAAAGTAATAGCCTTCTGGAGAAAAATTTTATCCTTAACCACTGAAAATTTCAAAGCAATTGGTCCAGTATTCGGAGAGAAAAGCGATTTTTTAATGATAATGACGAAAGAAAATAACAATAACAACAAAACTTTGGAACGATCGTTATGGCCACTAAACGTGCCCAATAAGACGTCACTCCAAGACTTGGAAATTTTTTATTTCTTGTTAGTTTATAGAAGAGTAAAGCTCGAGGGCGGCGGAAATAAGCCAATGGCTGTTGGCAAGAAGTGGATACTAAATTAGAAGAGTAAAGTTTTAAAACACGAAGACTACCAGCAACCCCTGCAAGATAAAAGTAGCGCATTTTTAGACTACCAATTATGGGGGTTGATTACAATTGCAGATTCCAAATAATGAGCCTACGTTGAACGGCTTGTTAAATGATGTAAACAAGACGCCATTTCAAGTTTTGAAGCATTTTTGTCATCATCTTACACTCACTAGAGCTTTCTAGTTGTTTCACACTTATTTTACCAATGTGTGTTTCCTCGGCGTACGCTCCTAATCTATGATTGGTATACTACCGCCGTATAAAGCATGCAAGTTTGCGTAGTTGCAGACAAATAAGGTTGAGTTTGATGATCAGGGCGTAGGTGAGGCGCAAGTAGCAAGAGAGTGGTAAAGTTGAGGAAGTGGGATGGAAAGACTGCGGGAAAGAGGGCAGTCGGTCGAGGATATGAAGGCTGAGGGAGATAGGGCAGTGGGTCGAGGATAGGAAGGTTGAGGGAGATAGGGCAGTGGGTCGAGGATAGGAAGGCTGAGGGAGATAGGGCAGTGGGTCGAGGATCGGAAGGCTGAGGGAGATAGGGCAGTGGGTCGAAGATAGGAAGGCAGAGGGAGATTGCGCAGTAGGTTGAGGGAGACAGTGCAGTGAGTCGAGGATAGGAAGGCTGAGAGAAATAGGGCAGTGGGTCGAGGATAGGAAGGCTGAGGGAGATAGGGCAGTGGGTCGAAGATAGGAAGGCTGAGGGAGATAAGGCGGTGGGTCGAGGATAGGAAGGCTGAGGGAAATGGGGCAGTGGGTCGAGGATAGGAAGGCTGAGGGAAATAGGGCAGTGGGTCGAGAATAGGTAGGCTGAAAGAGATGGGGCAGTAGGTCGAGGGAGATAGGGCAGTGGAGTGAGGTCCCATTCCATCAGCACGTATATTGATTTTTTTTTTCATATTTCGAATTTAGTTGTTAATTCGAAACTTTAGGAAATGTGTCACAGTGTACTTCGTTGAAATTTTCCGTGTCGTGGTCTCACCGAATGTTGGTTTTTGGCTCATTAATGTCCCGAACGGCGCTCCCGTGGTATTCGTAGCAAGATGGCGCACAGCCTGCTAACACTAACCTGGTACACATACTATGTTCAGGTTGTGCGCCATCTTGGTACGAATACTACGGCAGCACCTCCCGAACAGATCTTTACTTGTTTCGTAAGATTTTTTGTAGAAACATATCAATGGAGATTTATACCTTAGCGGTTCCCAAACATTTTGTTCGCGCGGCGCCAAATTATCAATAAAAAAACGGATCTCCTGAAGTATGCGCATCAAGATGGCGCACAACCTGAACTCAGGTTGTGTCCCAGGATTGGATTCAGGTTGTGCGACATCTTGGTGCGCTTACTTCAGGAGTGCCAAAAAAACTCACGGCGCACTCACAAAAAAAATTGCTGCCTTTAAATAAAACTCAATTGTGTGATCGGTAATGGGTACCTTATGCGTTTCAAAGTTTGTACACATGTAGGACTCCCCGTAATACATTATGTAAAACATCAAAGCATATATTGAACTACCGGGAATATGAAAGAAACCAAAGCAGCTGCTCAGGTCAATAAAAAACAGGAGCAAAAATTGTGACTGGAAGCATCTAGCGCCCATCAACAGCCTAAACCTAAAAATGAACTATTGCATATTGGATTAATCTCTCTGGACATTTATGCCGTCACTGTTATAGTGTTTAATTATGTTATAATTATTATGTTCTGAGACAAATAAACAAAAATTTTAAAGTTAGCAAAGTTATGTATGAATATCAATGCACGTTCCCTGCGCTCTCGGTTGCAACAGAGTGGCGCCAACGTTATGGCTTGGAGTGAATTTCAGCGTCTCTGCTTTACTGAATCTCTGTTTTAGGTGTGCTTGGGTGATGCAATGTAAGTTAAAGGTTTGCACACACTATAAGAATGTATCGGTATATTGTATATATGTACGTTGCCCCCTTCGCCCCCTCTAGGCACGCCACTGCCTGTACGTATATTTGAGCATCGTTCCCTTGGTAAATTTTACCATTATTACTTATTGTCGGGAATATATCAACGCGCTTATTGGACACGTCAGTGTACATAACGATCGTTTCAATATTATGTTGTTGTTCTTGTTGGTATTCTTCTTCTCTTTCGTCATGGTGAAATCGCTTTTCTCTTCGAATACTGGACCAATTGCTTTGAAATTTTTAGTGGTTAAAGATTGATTTTTTTTGCTAGAAAGCTATTACTTTTACCTATTTCAATTTTTGTGGACTTCAAGAGATTTGTTTTTATGTGTCAGATTAAAAGATAGCAACACCTTGTGACGTGTCCATATATTTGAGCACAACTCTCTTGTTCTGTATATATACTACAAGTGCCTCTTGAAGTTGCATTAATCATGTTTTTGTCTTCAGTTAATGTGGCAAAGCGAATTTCCATCATAAAATCCAAATTTCAGTTTCTACCGTTATTTTTACCAGACCGTGCAACACTTAATCTCTTTTGCATCGGGAAATCCCTTGACTGTAATATCTTCACCACCCCGTCTTTTACCAAAAATTTGTCTTTTTTTTTAGTTTGACGAACGAGTAAATATTCTCCCTTCCATCTAAAATGAATCGCTGGGGAACATACTGGCTCCTTCTTGGAAATTCATTTTGGTTTCTGTTGTCTGGGCCACTGGCTGTCTGCTTTAGGTCTTGCTTCAATCAATTACAATTTGAATTACAATATACTGTATATTGTTACATCGGGTGATGTGGCGAACAAAGATGAGGTCAACCTGTACCACAAAATAGCAAAAGTTCATCCTATGTCTGTACTTTCATAATGTAATAGAAGTAATGGAACACTAAGATTTAGATTTTACATACTGTATATAATAAAGGTGAATCTTATGCATTACAGTGAATATGGGGGAGCTGACTTTATTGACTTGTATGATCTTATCACACCGCTCATACCAAAAAAGCATTGTGTCTGTTACCATTTTCCTCGTGTTTGTTTATTACTGTTTTGGGTTGATGAATCAATAAATTTATCTACCGCTGTGTTGTACTAATACCTGGTCGATATCTCTTTCAACCATTCAATCAATTAATCAATCATAACTGTCTTGTCGTCCTATAACAGGTCGAAGCGAAGCAAATCAATAAAAGCAGAACAAGCCATTCAGATGAAGCAAGCTTCGGAATTTCACCTCATGGTTAATTCTATTCGTTTTAAAAAGTAATGTAGAGAAGACGGCACAGCATGCAAGTTTTAAGTATGTCGGTAAGAGTTTGGGGTAGATCAGGATTCTCATATTTATTCAATGGGAGAAGGAAAATTATAAGACGGTAAACCACAGTCTCTCGTTCAGTTACTAATCCGTGTATTTCATGAAAATAATTACCCAGTTATTTGTTTCAGACACATCAGCTATTTCGTGGTTCAATAAACGGTTTTGGGAATGCTTGGTAAATATTATTACCGAGTCCACAAGACCATTGTAATTGAATTTAGAGAAGACCTGCTAAAATACGCATGAACCTGGCGAATATAGCATTAAGTGTTCATGAAGATCATTTTCTCTTGGGTTCGAGTCTCTTGGGGGATTATGTAATTCAGCAATACCAAACGGTATTCACCGCTAATAACAGTATTTCTATAATGACATTACCCGAAATTTTTAACTAGAACTTTGGGTGTAGCTGTTCGATAGCCAGCTTTGTTTCCCCGCGGTTTCCCTTCCATAGTAAAATTGTTCGATTCCCTCTTTTTTGAATATTGTATAATGCATGTGATTATTTCTTACTGGTTGGATAAAATAAACTTCACATGATTATGTTCGAGGGGATTCTTGGGCTTCTCACTCATTTTCTGTAACACAATGATCATTCGCGCTTTTTTC
Organism: Styela clava; assembly: GCF_013122585.1. Classification (NCBI taxonomy): domain Eukaryota; kingdom Metazoa; phylum Chordata; class Ascidiacea; order Stolidobranchia; family Styelidae; genus Styela; species Styela clava. The sequence continues at coordinate 20,211,629 of NW_024102834.1, read as the reverse complement.
TCCGAACAATGCCAGGTCCAAACAGCGATAGATATACTAATGAAGCTCTCTCCACAAACTTGCCTTGCTGACAAAGTTATCCATGTTTTACAAATGAGCCATTTGATCTGTCTCGGTTGATTCGTCTGTAAAAGGATTGATTGCCAAACCCAAAAATGTGGGTTTATCAGTATATAACCTGTGTCTTGTGTATTGTACTGAGTTTCATTTGTATATGACCTACTATAACGCATCAGTGCGAAAATGCAGTTATATTTGTTGAGGTGCATGTCGCACATCGGTGTTTTAGGCCAGTGAGGTCTTGAACATGTATCCCGTCTCTATTATACTTTTTATTTATTGTGTAGATACTGTCACATGTTTGAAGCAAATAAACATAGACACTTATAGGGCGCGCTGCTCTACAACTAATATTGGTTAATATTGGCTCTCTACAACAATGGACCTTTCCCCGAGCATCGACTTCCTTGTTTACTTCGTGACATAGGCCAATCAGCAAAATGCAAAAAGTGACGTAACAATGCCCCCTTTTCGCAGCCGCCCAGACACTTTTCTCACCCAGACAGATTTTCAAGCATGGTTGTAAACATTACCTCGTTTTCGCGTTTTTGAACTCCATTAGTTAGTTTTCAGTTGTGTTTCGGAAACTTAAGTATAAATCAGATAATTCAATGATCACTCTGTCTTCCTAGGAGTTTTAAATTAATTGCAGTAATAAAAATTAGTGTAGAAATAGCTGTGATAGATCAGCCTGAAATTCTTTACCTGTATTTTTAAAATACAGATTGTTGTATGCGATGAATCATAATGATGGTTCGAAACATATACCCCATTTTACAGGCGCCAACTCGCAAAAGCACTCTAAAAATATCCCCGAAAATTTTTCAATGGTAAAGTATAGAAAGAATTTTCTGGGGGTCAAAGGTCAGGGAAAGGCCCATACAGTAAAGTAGCCTACTCCCTTCACCCTAGAATGCGATTTTTTTGGTTTATTTTTTTAAAATCTGTTTCTGTTTGGTACATATTTTTAGCATAGTGAAAAATAAAATACTAAGTATTTGGTTTAGTCGCATTGAGTTAGTTGATGGTGGAGAATAAGAGTGAATGATCGATAAAGCTGTAGTAGACCAATGGTGACTTTCAGTAGACGTTAGAAGGCGCTGTAGAGCAACTTTATCACTGACAAACAATTTACTAATTTGCGGTCAGGCGGTGGTTTGCCCTTGTTTGTCTATGAGCAAAACCGGTAGCGCAGCTTGGTATCTTTGTGGTCGTTGCATTTTTAGGGTGGATCATTGTCTTCTTGTAAATTGTCATTTTCTCGTTCTTTAATCGGTATTCTCGCCTGGAGAAAGAGATTTAATATTTCGTGTCGACAATCGTCGAACTTGGACAGGACAGAGAAAAAACCGTAAGCTTGTATGACGCACTAACAGACCAAAATTAGCTGTGGAATCAATTAACTTCTGAACTTGGTTAATTGGAACAGTGGAATAGCCTACTAGCAATGAAGTAACAAAGTAAAGGCTCTTTTTCATGTATAGCTTCCTAGGTATGCTCATCACAGGGGTGTAGACAAATATTTTTTATTTGCGAAGTTAGATCGAAACAGCAAGCGTGTCCGACCGAAGGCTGGAATACGCATGTTTTATTAGTCTCGATTGTCTAAAAAGCATTTCAAGCTACTGAAAATTGCTTTCTATGATACAGAAAGATGATTTTATTTTTTTCACATTTAAAAAAATTGGGGGGGGGGGGGGGGGTGCGACCCACAAAACCACCCCCCTGGCTACGCCACTGGCTCATCACCCCTGATCACCAAAGCTTTCAACTTTCTGATGCCAATTTCAGATGTTTGTTTATTGCAATTTCTGCATTTGTTGCCAGGTTGGATGGCAGTCATCATTTTTTACAAGGAACACCTTGTCCTTTTTTAGGATGTGATAAGAATTTTTATATTTATCAAGGAAAGTGGAAAGCCATTGAGCCTGCTTAATTATATGACAAATCACAGTCTTTCTTCAGGTTACCAGTCCATGTCGCTTATGTGATTAGTTTATTGGTTACTTGACCTACGGCTACGCTACCTGAAGTACCCTATGGTAGTGAGAGATCATTTCGCATATAATTAAATTATCAAGGACCATTTGTCCTGGAAGGAATATTCTTTACTACCAATATATCAGGAAGAGAGGAATCAGGGAGGAAGGAGAAGGAAGCTGATACTTGTAATATTACAGCAGATCAGGATTGCTAGTCTGTGTCATGAATAAAAATAGCTAGCCAATAAATGCGAGAAAGTCGAGAAGAACAGTGGTTTTATTGGGCTCTCTTTTATATCAGATTCCATAATTGAATGAAGGCCAGTCAGATTTTAATTGCTCATTTTTATATAAACCTATTCTAAATTGTCACTAAAAATCAAGAATCAAAAATATTGAAAATACTTATCCGTAAGTCGATCCCCTAAAGACGGCCCTAAAACAGTGAATTTATAAAAATCCGCATATAAGCCGACCCTACAAATCGTAACACGCCATACATATCACAGCAAATTGGGAGAATTATTGAGAATGCTAACTGTTATTGGTATGCGATCAGGTTTATGTTCGTATAGGCCAAATTTTTAGTGCGATCTTAGTTTAGTATCTTTTATTTTAGTTTTAAACTCGGCTGATTTGCGAAAATATACGGTAATTTTGAGTCTATTTAAATATTTAATTTGTTTTTGACTATTGTGCGTTTGACGGTCTAAGGCCTTGCACAAAACGAAGATTTTAAAAAAATAATTTTATTCTCAGATCTGTCTTATATACACTGTCATAGATTTAATTGTGCTATTATTACTTCACAATGGAAAGTATGGAGAGGTCATCAAGGTCACCAGTTCATGCCGAGACAGGATATTCTCGTCCTACGCCATACGATCATATCATTTCATACGTTCCTACCGAGCAAGACAACGAGCTATTAATTATGCCGAAGAAAATTCCAAACCCCGTCATGAATTCATCTACTCACATGAATATGCAACGAGAGTTGAAAATTAACAACAAGCTCGGAATAAATGTCCTCGGCCAGAAGGGGGAGCTAGATCGTGTATTTCGTGACAAAAAGCGGGAGGAGTTCGGCAAATCTCTCCCAGAAGAAAAAAAATCTGATTTTCAGTTGATGCTTGAAAAACGCCGCAAGGCACAGGATGACCAGGAAAGAGATGTTAAGTCTGAACAGCAGACGCCTGAATTCTTGAAAATAAGGAATCGCCTCGTTAAGTCCGACACTGCAGAATAAATCGCAAATAAAACGACTTTATGCATGCTGCTTTAGGATGAAACAAAGACTATTGTTACTGCATTGTTCTGTCACTATATTATTCAAGACCTCTTTGTCCACTGAATCCAACACAAAATGCTGCCCAAGGATACACCATCGTTAATTTATGCCATTTAGTGTCCAAACACGGGCCGTTTTTTCACAATTGTGTGTCCAAAAAGTGTTTGACACAATCATAATTCTATTACTCAAGTGTATCAAATTCATTAAGCTATTCACAAATTATGGTGTTCACTATTTTGAGTACAAATAGAATTTTGTTAATACTATTTGCCTTTCGAAACGTGTTCCAGAGGATTGATAAAAAGTTTAAAATATCTCACAAAATTAATTGTATTGGTGTGACTTCTACCTGCCTATCCAGAACTTCTAAATAATGAAGCGATTGAACAACTCATAGTTAAAGAACTTAATTTCAATAACCAGAACAGGTGTTATCTAGTTGAGTAATGGTTTATATTTTGTATTGCCCTTATGAAGTATGTTTCTACAGACATTAGAAGCTTAGTTGTACATGTGATATAAACATGGATTTCCTCAAATTTATAATAAATTTTTATATAGAGATGTTCAGAATTTTTAAAAATTAATGACACACTATATGGCAGAGGTTCCCAACCTGGCTCGTGGCCCCCTTTCGGAGACTTTTAGCACTTACGGCACCTTTTTATCATTCCAGTTGTATTTATAGTGGGTTACTTTGTTTGGTAGAATCCCATTATGTTCAAACAAATCATGCTCTACAAAGTGAGAACACTCTGTGAAATAACCTTATCAAGCAGAAGAATGTGGTGTTCACCTGTAGATGGAAAAGTAATATCAGTTTTGCATCTGGCATGGTGCCCCCCTCGAACTTCTATGGGGCCCCTTTGGTGGGCCAAGGGCACTCGGTTGGAAACGATTGCTATATGGAATATTACTAATCTTGAATGAATCTGAATGACTCCTGATTCTGACTTTTACTATTTTTCTTGTTGTATTTAATTAACCTTTCAGGCAAGGCAACCTGTCTGCCGTCAACATTAAATATTAATTTTATAATAATCGTTAATTTTTAATTGATGTAATTTTCTCATGTAGTATATGCATTGAAGCCATTCGCACTTTTTTTGGTTTCGCGATATTCGTTTTTTTAATTAAACTAAAACACTGTATAGGAGGTGATTAAGAGTTAAGATTATTAACCCTTTGGTGTCGTTTGATCAAATTTTTTGCCTTGTTCTTGCGTTATTCATGAATTCGGTCACGGTTCGTTACAATGCTGTGAATGTCTGGTGTGAATTTTGCTCAGAGATGAGTCTCCATTACTTAAGAGTAAGTGCCCGTAACTTTGCTCAGAGATGAGTCTCCTTCGCTTCTGAGTGAGTGCCCGTAGCTTTGCTCAGAGATGAGTCTCCTTTACTTCTGAGTGAGTGCCCGTAACTTTGTAACTTTGCTCGGAGATGAGTCTCCATTACTTCTGAGTGAGGGCCCGTAACTTTGTTCAGAGTCGAGTCTCTTTAACTTCTAATTAGCATCTGTAACTCTTTTTTTTGCGTCCGAGTTTGGCGTAATTTACAAAAATAAATTTCACAATTTTAGAATTACCAGACTATTTATATCTGGACTTCCTTGTTTATCATAAATAACTTCTTATTCAGAATAAAATTATATTCTGAAAATTATTTTGCATGTGAATCATTTTGTAGAATTCTAAATTCCCCCTATCCAAGACACATTAAGCGCTGCTATTTTTATCTGGTTACATGATTCAAAATTTAATGATTCTAAAATTAAAATATTTCTAGAATCAAGAATTGTAATCGTAACTAATCAACTAAAATGTATTTTATTAAATAATTACTTTAAATTTGCATATTGATCGTATTTACGAAGTGTTTTTGCATTAAAAAGAAAACTATCCTAAAAAGGGAAATATATTGCTCTGTTTTTCATACATCGCTTCATATTGATTCAAGCTGACATTATGTAAAGAAAGCTAGATCCGTAATCTTTTGGATTTAGCTTTTCCCATCTGTGGGCTACTCATCAAATACGACCAGCGTAGCTATTCAATATGGCCGCTGAACTTGAGCGAAATAGTTTAACCTGTTGTTATCACAGTTTAAGCATGTTCGTAACAATTTGACTGCCGTATATACTCGTTTTACCGCCTGATCTTGATTACGGACTCGTTTGAATAACCGCCCGTGTGAACAGAACATAAAATTAAACAAGGGCCGGTGCTTGAATACCCGCCCGATGTAAAAGCTGATTGTTCAGTTGTAGAGAACAAAAGGAAATATGAAGCACTTTTGTCACAACGCTGTTGAATTTTAAGCGCTGGTAGATAACACTCACGCCTTAGGCGTCCAAAAGTCAAAATTTTTGTTATTCTCGTTTAAATCATACTTGAGAACTGGAAATGACAATATATTTTGTGTATAATTTTACTTTAAAAATAACAAGCGCCCGTGCTTGAATAAGGGCCCGTTTAGTGAGTTTGGTTAAAAAAATATGGGCCCGGGCTACAAAACAAGCAAATTCGGTATACGAACTGGTATCGTCCCCTTGCATGCGCTCCCCACCATTGGCCTGCGTATATCCTTTCACTTCTAATTTTGACCCTGGTCTAGTACAATCTAATTAATATTCAATCTTTTCGAATTATTTCAATTTATGGAAAAATTAAGGAAAGGTGAATTTTAACTTTCATAACAGAACGATGAGATACATTTTCTCTATTTCATTCTAATCTGGTGGCTTTGGTTGCGTCACGCATGATTGCTTAAATTGGGTGATTTGTCAATTTTATTTGTGCTGTTTTTTCATGCTTGACTGGATGAGTTGCCGTACCTCAGAATAGTTTTGTGATCGCCCCACCACTACTTTTCATTTCGTTATCCTATGGCAGGATAAGTTGGAACAATAACATAACTTATTCAACTTAAGATAAAATAGAAAAGGTGGATAAACGATTGGCCGGCCAGTGATAGAAATACATTGTTTATCATACAGGGTGTCCATAAAATCCTAAAAAATTTTCAAATCAATGATGGGAATTTATTGGAATTATGGGATGGAATTACCATATATTGTTTTGGCCCTCGCAGATAAATGAAGTAAAAATACTTAAACAATTACTGATTAAAAAACAACAAACGTGGTTAAGATATATTGAGAACTGATTTCATAACAAAATTGAAATTGTAAAGGGACTTTATGGACATACTGTAATACTGTATTTTTAAATAATAAAGTTTTAGAGTTTTCACTAAAATATTTTCAATGAAGCCATATGTTCCTATCCATGACTATGACTCGCTTGCTAGTATATACATATCATGCTAGGCTTCTATATAAATTCATTTTATATCTATGGTTTATATAAAGTTTATACTTGGTAAATTATCGATAAATGATTGTTATTTAATCTCAAAATGAATTATCTTAACCTGACGAGACCCCGTTTCCACTGTTTTACCAAGAAAATTGTGTGTGTGTTGCTTTATTTATTCAAGTTCTACTAATATACTTTTATGATAAATGTGTATTTACTATTCTATGTTAATGTTTGATTACCGAAGCAATATGAAACAGGTCCTACCATTATTTATTGACATAGGTTATATGGAAACCAAAAGCTTCCAACCCTTCAAAAAGCGTTATACGGAGGGCTTCAATCCGAAAAGGGGAAATTTGAAAAATCTGTCTTGAAAAAATGAGAAAAACACATATTTTTGATTTTTGAATTCCTAAAGTTTGAATTCACTCCGATAAGAAAAGGGTATAATTCTCGCCCCTTTTTCAAAATTTATCTTAAAAACTGTTTGAGTTATAAAAAATGTGGGCTGTTCGAATTGAATACCGTGTATTTCATAAATCACTTTTTTATAATCAGTATTCGTTCTTTTGTCTTGAGACCCCCGTCTAGCTGCCAGAGAGTCAGTTGATACCCTGATGTTGATTATTCAAACCTAAAGCCATTGGTAATTCAATTTGTGGAATGCTATATCTTACTGAAAAGATTGCAATTCTTTATAAGCACAATATCTTCCTTAGTTTGAAGAATGGCCCACTGACATTGTCATAGTTTTGTTTAAAGTCGACTATTAACCAAATTGAAAGTACCACATCCCCCACCTTTCTGTTGCTTAGAGCTCTAGTTGGTAACAATATAAAAATTTACCAAAAACACCAAATTTCTTCGGTTGGAAAAATAATCTCAATAAATTCAAATCGATTACATTTAGAAGGGAAGTCGCAGGGTACTAAAGCTGGTTTTTGAGCAGCGACACCCATTTTATGAATTCCCTCAACATCCTGCCATATTAGTATATTACTAACTCTTAACAATTTATGAGCAAATGCTTTTTAATATTGTCATATTTTTGATTTATATTGTTGTTGTTTTAATGAAACATTATTGGGTTTCTGTATTCACTTAGAGCAGTGACTGAGAGACTGCGTTTCGCCATATGGTTAAGTTGTATTTTCAGCTTTCCTCTCCCCCCGTTGGTTCTGCCCTTGTTCATTCATCTGAAACAAATAACTGGCTAACTAATCCCATACTCGACATGGACTTGTAACCGGACGATACGCCACGTGATTCAGCTATATAAAAATTAGACTTGATTTGGAAGAAAATTTTCATGGCCTGTTTGGTCTGACTTGTTAGTCTTTGATCGCTAAAAATGTTTATTTTTATCAAATAAAATTATTTATAGAATCAAGAATTTTTGATATTAAATATAACTGAATACTCGAATCACTTTGAATATCTCTGTATTAGACATGGTCCTCACTTAATTCAAACCTCAGTTATCAGTTTTATCTTTTAACCATGCTTGGTTGAGGATATTACTTCGTTTTAAACTTTTGTGAAAAATCATACTTTCGTCGTTTGTTTTTGTTAATAAAATCTGGTGACCAATCTGATGCTTTGTGTTTTTTTCAGAATATAATCCAGGTATTTAATAACTTTACTGTAAGATAAATAAGTGGGGTGTTAAAGAATGATACTTTTCGCTGCAAATGACAAAAGATGGTTTGTTGCAGTAGTCTTAGCAACGACATATTGCAGACCGGCAAAAGGCAATTGGAGCAGGTTAGGTTTACTGACTTATATTTCTAGATGAGTAGTTCTTAAGAACAAAGTTGCCACTGCACCTCTGATTACTCTGCGTGAGTTTGAAGGTTTGAATCTCATGTGTGGGGTTAAATATATGTGCGAGAGGATTGCTGGACTCCTTGCCACTGTAGGGTAGTTCACGTAACTATTGATCGTTTACGGCTTCGTCTACCATCAAGTCCGTATTTTCGAAAACAAATAACTAATCCCATACAACAGTAATCCCAACCTGGAACAGTAACATGACGAGAGGCCGTGGTTCGCCATACGGCTAAGCCGTCTTATCGGCTTTCCCCTCTCCTGGCCCGGATAAATATGTAAATCCTGTTCTAATTTATTGCTAAACATTTGGTCGACTCACCTCAGTTTGAACCAGCAAATTTCTCGCAGTTGCAAAATTTCTTAGTAGCCAGCACAACCTTAATATTTTTGAGAAAGTGGAAATGTCAGAAGTTAACTTGGTTTGGTTAGTTCTGGAAATATGGTTAGTTATTTGAAATACAATCTAAGTTACTTTGTGTATAAAGAAGAGACAATAGGTAAACTTGAAATTGCATGAAGATTAATAATCGACTGTTTATTGTACCATGTGTAAAATAGTTTGCGTGAAGTTTTATATTTGAATTATTCATTTAGTAAAAACATCATATTATTCCCATAAATGTCAGTGTCTCTCTAGAATGAAACGTGATTTTCAAATAATTTAAAAAAAAATTTTCGAATACAATTGTGAAATTTATTTTGATAAATTGAAGTAAGGCATGATTAATCACACAGGTCTTAAAATATTTGAATGAAATATTCCGAACATTTCTATTTTAAGTTTAATTATCATCATTCGGTAACTAGCGCACAATTATAGCCTAATTCTTTTTAGTCTCAGTAGCTGTTGGATTAGTGGTCGTCAGAAATGAGTCTCCTTCACTTCTGAGTGAGTGCCATAACTTTTCTCGGAGTTGAGTCTTTTTTACTTCTGAGTGAGTGCCTATAACTTTACACTCAGAGATAGATAAGTCTTCTTCACTTCTGAGTGAGTGTCATAACTTTTCTCAGAGTTGAGTCTTTTTTACTTATGAGTGAGTGCTTATAACTTTACACTCAGAGATAGATAAGTCTTCTTCACTTCTGAGTGAGTGCCCATAACATTGCTCTGAAAAGAGTCTTTTAATTCAGAGTTAGCGTAACTTCACTCAGAAATGAGTCTCCTTTACTTCTGAGTGAATGTGTGTGATCTTGTAAGATATCTGTACAGTGGACCAAAAATTTGGCTAAATAACTCTTTTTACTTTTTTGAATTTGATTGTGAAATTGTGAAATTTTTTCCGTGATAAATTGAAATGAGGCGTGATTGATTACACCGGAAGTGCGTGCCAAAAAATGTTAATTTTTGACGTAAAGCGACATCATTTGAACGTAATAAATGTTGTTAGATTTATTCTCCTGAATGTTCTATATCACGTAACACAGCAGGAAGCGAAACCTGAAGCTCAGCGTTATAGTTATTGAAATTTCATGAAAATTATCTTTTCTTAGGCCCATGCATGATTAGGGATATATCGCAGTATAAATAGTACTTTTCATGCATGTTCGTTATTTTCAAATTAATTGAATTACGTCAGGAGGTGTATGACTTTAATCATGATTTATGATGTCATAATCATGCAACAATCACGCTATAATGATTTTTCACAGAAAACAAAAAGTTCAACTAAATTTGCAGGGTTCAAAATAAACTTTCCATACAAAAATCTAGTTTTAGATTATAAATCAAATTTCTTGGATTCAAAATAAGGAGATAATGTTTTAAAAGTTTGAAAAATAAGCTAAAATTTTGGTACTCCCGTAGTATGTGTACCAGGTTAGGGTTAGGCCATGATTTTATTCCAATTTCCCTTATTTTAGTTTCATTACGAGTTCGGTGATTAGCCAAGTGACTCCCATAGTATTTGTACCTAACCCTAAACTGGTACACATACTACCGGTTCCAGTGTCCGCCATGTTAATTCACATACTACGGTAGTACCAACATTTTTTCTTGTTGTTTCACTGTTTTAGGTCTTGTGCGTCATGCCTATAAGTATTTACTGATATGCAATTCTTCTTGCACTGGCACTTCATTCAATTTTTGAAAACTGATAGTTAATAAAAAAAATCCAATTCACCAAATCACTATTTATTTTAGCTTTTCTGTCGTTTTAAATTTAAACAAATTCAATATAAATAGACTTCTACGTGTTCTTAATTTAGAATATATCCGACATACCATATATAGCATTGTAGAAGACTAGCCATGGAGTACTATATATTCAAGTACTCGGAAAAGACCTTTGAAATGGGATTTCCATGTTTATTATGGGTAGAAGGGAAAATGATAAGACGGCCTTACCATATGGCAAAGTATGGCCTATCATCCAGTTGCCAGTCCATGCCGGATATGGGAATAATAACCTAAAGGACTTCAACCCAAAAATACAAATTTTGTAAGTAAATTTGTTTTGAAAAATGAGGGAAAACTGATAACTTTTCTGTCAAATCTGAACTCAAATTGACTTTTACGTGTTCTTAATTTAGGATATATCCGACACACCTTATATAGCTTTATCGACGTTATCGGAAGACGCCTTTGGATTAGGATTTCCATATTTATTCCAGGTAGGGGGATAGCTAATGAGAGGGCCTAACCATATGGCGAACTACAGTATGTTGTCTGGTTACTAGTCCATATTCAGGCATGGGAATAAATGATCATAAATGGCTTCAATCTAAAAAGCTGGAAATTGTAAGAAAAGCTGTTTTGAAAAATGAGGAAAAACTGATATTTTTGATGTTTAAACTTCTGTAAATTTTATCTAAATACTTTGGTAAATATTGTTTCAAACTATGATTAGATACCAGCTGTCTGTCAACTGTCAGCCTAATAAGCACCCAATTCTTTGTAATATTTCCATATAGAATTTTTTTGAATATTGTAATTTACGCCTTTCTATTTGAAACCTCTATATATTAATTTCAAATACATGGACTGTAATATTTCAATTTTACCAAGTCATTTGCGGCACAAAGTATGCCAGTTTATACATATTTCATCATCTACTGACTTATTTATATTCCGTCTGTAAATAAACTGTCTGTGCGAGCCTTAAATGTGGTAACCGTTATCTATTTGCGGTGCCAGCCAGAAATAGTAAATAATGCATATGGGATGTCATGAACATTTCATTCACACTCAGGCTTGTCTAAAATGAATTGACAAACAGAATACATTAGAACAAATTTTTTTGGCCACGTACCCCTGTTTGCGAGTCTTGTTTTTATATCTGTGCCTAACCAACGACGAGGGATGCTGTTTCCTTTGAGGAAATAAAACTCATGAAAAAAGGAAACAATACATACTAACGTTAAAAACTGGCAGACTAACGCATTTCGGACCTCCTGAAGTATGCGCACCAAGATGGCGCACAACCTGAACTCACGTTGTGTACCAGGTTAGGGTTCAGGTTATGCAACATCTTGGTGCGCATACTTCAGGAGCACCCGCAATTCAATGAAATTAAGTTCTATTTGTATATGTTTGTGACTCTTTTCATATTGTTACGGTCTGACGGACCCCCAGGGCTCCGCGGACCCCACCTTGGAAACCCTGCATTAAATATCAATCAAAATAATGTTTTTCTTAACTTTAAACAGGGAAAAGAGATTCCTCAACTCAACGTTAATTGACCGCAGGCCAAAATTTCAAGCTGAAGGATATTTGCGGGCCAGAAGAGAGGAGCGCCTGCAAGGGAGCAATACTGGTACGTATAATTAAGATATCAAACTAAAGTATAATTGAATTGAATTGAATTGTTACGGATATACACATGCTCAAACTGTGATGATGATGTAACAATTGGTGGTATCTAAAACACAAAAAACATTAAGTATTAAACTATTTCACTTAAGTTCGGCGTAGCATTGTTGGCACTTAAGTTCGTTATGTGGGTCGTATTTGGCGCTCGGGCCGCGGTTTTGGAAGAACTGCTTCTATTGAGTAGACAGAGTTAACAGGTTTTCATTCTTAACCAAAAGTCGAGGGCGCTCCTGTAGTATGTGATCCAAGATAGCGGACAACGGAACGCAGTATGTGTACCAGGTTAGGGTTAGGCCATAATTTTATTCCAATTTTCCCTATTTTAGTTCTATTATGAGTTCGGGACTAGCTAAGTGACTCCCGTAATAATTGTAACTAAAATTATGACCTAACGCTAACCTGGTACACATAGCCTACTACGTTCCGGTATCGACCGTCTTGGTTCACATACTACGAGAGTACCAAGTCAAGTAGTAATGTTCATTTCGTTCAAACTCAGGCTACGCCAAAATATATAGAAAAGTGGAATACATGCAAAATTAATTAAATATACTGTTGTTTGATTTTTGGTTTACTCAAATAGATTAAATCAGGGTTGTGCAACATTTTTTGTCCGCCGGTGGATTATACAAACAACTTCAGACATCTAGCTGGCCGCACAAAAAATTTACCGATAGTTTTTCCGTGTCCATAACAAATTAAAAAATTCTCACAATGCTGAATTTATTTAGTTAACATTTTAGTGGGATAATTTGAGTTATTGCATAGTTTGCTAACATCAGCTTTGAAAGCCTTACAGTACTAAAGGCACAGGGCAAAACGGCGAAATATTAAACACAGCGACAAGAGCAAAAAAACATTTTGTATTTTTATCCATGTAAAAGCCTTTTTGAAAATAAATCGGTGAATTAGGACTTCATGCTTGGTGGAGAAATATTTGAGTAATGACTAGGCCCACACTAAATGGCATGGCGGGCCAGGTAGTGGGCCCAGGGCCGCCTGTTGCACATCCATGGTTCAAAACATCTGTTTTTGAGCTTTTTACATCCTTTTAAAATCATCAATCTTACGCCATCATTTTAGAATTGCTGAAAAATAATATCCATTCGGTTTTACACTAGCAAATAAGTAATTTGCAGTGATACATTCCCATTTTTTCATACTCGATAGTAGCTTACTTGAATTTGGCAAACCTGGTTTTCTAAGTGATGAATGGCAGCTATTCTTTCAATTTCCTATTTCTAGACCATATGTTCATTGTTGTAAACGGCTTGCCGGAAGAAGACTCAGGTTACAGAATAAAACCTGTGAAACGCTAAATATTGAACGGTAATGCTATACTTCTGCATTAATATTTAATCATATCATGTTTTAGATCAGCGGCCTCCTTCCGGAGGCTTTAAGCACTCATGGCCCCCTGTTTATCATTCCAGTGGTATTCAAGTGTTATTTTGATTGGTAGATTACAAATCATATTATGATTAAACAATTCATGCTCAACAAAGCGAAAACACCCTGTGAAATAAACTTACCAAGCAATGAAAATAGGAAGAATGGGAAATTGTCTAGTAAAAGTAAAATCAGTCTTGCGCTTAGCATTGTGCCCCCCCTCCAACTGCTGTTGGGAACCATTGGGTTATACCAGAGGTGGGCAAGTGGGCAAGCAACTCTGGAAAACAATGAGCCTCGTGCTAAAACTAAATTTAATCGCAATCTCAACAAATTCTTGAGCTATTTTCAGCTAAAACATCAAAATTTGGTTTCAGTTTAGTTGTGGCAGCATCGGCCAGATTGAATCGCCTACCAGGCCGGATTTAGCCCGCAGTCCGTACTTTGCCAATGTCTGGGTTCGATTTTCTAAAAAGTAATGGCAATTCTGTGTTATTTCTTAACATTAACAATAATACCATATGTTCTGTTTGTCTGAGGAAGTCTGACTTGCAGAATAAAATTGGTGAAACACTGAATATTGAATGGTAATGCTGTACCTCTGCATCAATATTTAATAACCTCATGTTTTGAGCATTAGTCATATTTATTTATTTAAGATCGGTATGCTGTGCGCACAGTTTACATGAAATTATTATCTCGCTCAAAGTACGTCAATTATATTGAAATGTTATCTTGTTTTAGGTAAATATTACCTTGGTCAGTCAAAACTAAATATTGCCGCAGTAGAACCAAATTAATATTTTAGTCACATTTCAAGATTTTAGAAAAATCGCTTGGGCAAACTCAACTTGTCAAATAAAATATAATTGAAAAAAAAACACAGTAAATAATTATGGCATACTTTGAACCGGGCTTCAAGCTTGAGAGAGAGCATTGTGATAATACATGAGTATTTAAGCGATAATACATCTTTTTCTAATCTGGCTCAACTTGTTGAAATTTGGTATGTCCAAAATGAATCAAATATTCAATTACATTAGGCATATAGATAGTTATAATAAAGAAAAGACAGGATGTGCAATGCTTTTTATTGACAAAGTTATTAAACGGGTATTACATTGTAAACATAGACTGAGTGTTTTATACCAGAGTCACAGATATTTGAAAAACTTCATCACACCAAATAAATAATGCTTTGGTATGTTGGAATTTTATTTGATATAATATAAAATGCGATACTGTATTGTAGACATAGGCTGGATGCTTTGTACATGATTCATTTGTACTGGTTTATGTCTGGCCACACTTGTTATAATTCAATCTGGGACTACTTTAGCAAGCATTATACACAGATACACGTAGATAGCAAATTCCGAAGTTTAAATAAAAAGGCTTTCCATGTCCCATATTGAACAAAAACAAATTTGAAATATAATTGATATCACATATTAAAAATTATATCATTTCAAAATAAATTTAACACCAATTTAAAATGCAGAGTAAGATAAATAAGGCTTTTATTGTGAAAATTTCAATCAATAGGATATAAATTCTGATATTATATTGTAGACATAGGCTGGATGCTTCATTATGAATCATATTATTGGTACTGGTTTATGCCTGGCCACACTTGTTATAATTCAACCAGAGTAATAGAAACTTCATTGAGGATTTGGAAAACTACTTTAACAAGCAATATCTACAGTTACATATAAAATTGCAAAATCCATATGTAAAAAGATAAGAAATGTAATGTATTTCTTTGACAAGATTATGAAACCGATATTACATTGTAAACATGGGCAAAGTGTTTTATGCCAGGATCGTGGATATTCGGTAACCTACTATCATACACCAACTTATAATGTAGAGTAAGGCTTTCAATGTATGATCAATAGAATATAAAATCCTAAAATCTTTATAGTTGGCCACACTTGCTTAGTTATTGATGATTTAAGTT
Organism: Styela clava; assembly: GCF_013122585.1. Taxonomy (NCBI): domain Eukaryota; kingdom Metazoa; phylum Chordata; class Ascidiacea; order Stolidobranchia; family Styelidae; genus Styela; species Styela clava. The sequence continues at coordinate 20,195,984 of NW_024102834.1, read as the reverse complement.
TGGCCATGCTTGCCACCGGTTAACACAAGTATTAGAATTGATTTGATGTATTTTTATATTCACCTTGCTCACCTAACATTCATAGAATTTGTGTAAAACATGCTTCTATACATTTACGAAATGCTTTGATGTTTTAGCAAACAGCAAATACTGGATTTAGCGTGAGGTCAAAATTTTGTGACTTTGAGCTCAGACTATTTTTGGGAGCAAAAGAGTGATGGTTGAACAAAAATTATCAAAATATCAAAATGTGGTGTCACAATCAGTTGCGTCAAATGATGCCCTTGGCAAAGTTTAAAAATGCCAGGTCATACAAAATGTTGATAAAAGGTTGACAATTTATGACTTTTATTGAAATGAAATTATTATTTGCATAAAGGTTTGAGTTTTATTATATTTGAATATTTTTCGGTTAAAACTATTCGCTTTTTTGTGGCCTCATCCAAACTTGAGCCATGGCTGCCACACCGTAGATAGGCTTCTGGTCATAATCATGGATGTGTAAAAGGAATCGTTTTGTTAAAAATTAATGACTGGTTCAGAAAATATATGATTTTAGGAAGAAACAAAACTATATTAAAACTTTCAAAATCTGAAAAATTACATTTGTGATGTAAGGTTTCAAAAAAACAGAATCTTTGTGATGTAAGGTTTCAAAAAAACAGAATCTCTATAGTTCAGCATGAGGACCATAGCCCGGAAATTTAAAAGAGGAGAGAGGATTCTAAAACTTCTAATTGTCAATTCAATCGTAAAAGCCTGAAAACGTGTGTTATTGAGAGTCACAAGTCTCTAAAGAGCGTTTCAATTTACGAAAAATTTCTATGTATGACAAAGAAAAATTTATTTTTTTCATTTTAGAATGGAGGGTTACAGGCCTCCCTAACCGACCCCCCCCCCCACGCCCCCCTCACCCTCAACCCCCTCCTCCCTGGATGTGCCCCTGATCAGCATATCTTATCCAATTTATTACCTCCCTGATCAACAAGGATGAGGGTGAACATTGAGCTTGTGATGCTGGCAAAGTTTAGTTTAACTCTTGAACCATACACCATTGCCCCCATGAAAAGGAGGAATTTCATTTATTTTGCCAGGGTTGGATCTACGATTTTTGAACTTACAGTTTTTAAACATGACTCGAACAAAGTCTGTATTCTCAACTATTTCTATCCATGCCACAAAGTTGGTAAATATGCTTATATCAACTATCAACACTATTCAAAACCTCCATCAATCAAATTTTACAACGAGCTATTAAAAATCTGTTAGTGTTTATGGCATCCCATAAACGTGTTATGAAACTTATTTGTTTGCTATTCTTCTATCAATATTTAGAGAGTATGAAAGTTGAAAAGTTTTTACATTCCCGTTGTTGGGTTGGAGTCATTTTTTTTAAACCTGGCAAAACCACAAAAATAAAAAAAGATGTTAAAAAAATGAGTAAAAATAAATGAAAAAACACCAGAAATGCACAAATATTCTTGTAAACTTCTCATATTAAATTAGATTCCAAAATTTGGATTTGAATCCAACAATTTGATCAATTTGTCTTTTGCAAAGTTTTTTTTTTGACCCGAAAAAGTTGGACATATTAGGTAAAAACAAGCTGTCAGTGCGTACTCAGGGGGTGTTTGTGGGTCGGAAACCCCCCCCCCCCAATTGAAATGTAAAAAAAATATTTTACTCAGGCTCTCCGTAAATGAATGAGGTTCAGTTGAAAGTGGTCCCACAATGAAGAGTCCCCTTTTTAAGAGGCAAAAAAAGCATTATTCTGTATCATCGGTACACCCAAAACTATATTTAGTTGACCCAGTTTTGTGTCGCAACTCATATGTTGCAAAACGCTGTAGTACACCATGGATGAATTAGTGGAATTTCAACCAGAGATTTTAAACTGTGATCCCAATATAGTTAATTCTAACACAAATGGACAGCCTATCGCCCTCTTTTCCTGTTGATATTTTATTGACGACCTATTTCAATCGAATACTTGGTTTGAGGGCTTCACTTCAGGCTGATACTTAAACATAAGTGCCCATCTCTTGACCTCAATTGCTTTAATAAGAGACGCTTTCAAAGACTTCAAACAACGACAACTTTGCGATCATTGATTTTGTTTGGAGATTCATTGGCAACAGAAAAACAAAACAAAAAATTTGAATAGTCGAGGTACGGTAGTCTACTTTTACAATACCCTTCGGACTAACATCAAATGGACGTACTGTATACATTGTTTTGTTATTATGTTGTTGTTACGAAAAATCGTTTTTCTATCCACCAATTGCTTTAAAATTTCCAGTAAAAGTTTTGTGGTTTTCGCCAGAAAGCTGTTACTTTTATGTACTTCATAAATATTTGTTGGCTGAGTGTAATTTGTTTTTGTATGAGATGACTTCATCATAATTAAAAATTGTGCCATGCCATGATTCCGTGATCACATCTCAGTGATTTGATGGTTAGACTACCGATACTGTAGAAGAATATATATCCATATTACTTCGTTTTGGCCTGTGTTCCCATGCATTTGAAAGCAAATAAGTCGCTAATTAATTCTACACCCGACATGGACTGGTAACCAGATGAAAGTTCGTGGTTTGCCATATTATTAAGCCATCTTGTCGGTTTTCCTCTCCCCTGGGATAAGTATTTAAACCCTATCCAAATATTTGAGATTGCCATTTTGTTTTTTTATCACATCAAGTTTCTGGTTTCAAAAATTTGTTCGGCATATTATTTTGTTGTTGCATACTTTACTATTAATAAGTTAGTTGCGAATGACGTAGCGTTAGTCATCCATTACACTTAGTCATGCTTCCTGGTAGCTTGCAACAAAGTGCGAAACACAGGGCAATAAGGGCAGATATCTTTTTGAAATTCATTTTTAAACAAGTGTTTTATAATTTTTACACTGAACAGGGCTCTTTATAAGTCCAGTGATTGCCGGGAAATACCAATTAACATATTATATCAACATAACTCTGTGCTCCCGAAGTATGTGTATCAAGATGGCGCACAACCTGAAACCTAACCTGGTACACTTACTATGTTTAGGTTGTGTGCCATCTTGGTGCACATACTCCGGAGCTCCCATAACAGTATGTAGATTAAAGTGAAAAGGGGATACTTGTTTGTTTATCAAACAGAAGTCACTGTTAGTGTGATGTCTGGCAACTGGTTTCTTTGAGGGTGGAAGCCAATGCTCATACATCAATGTCCAAATAATATTTCCATGATATGAAGCATGTCGCATGGTTTCGATTGGTTAATTATAATTATTAGGATGGCAGCCGTATTAAAATAGAAACAAAGATTCATTTCCTGGTTCATGTCAGTACTTAGTGGCGTTTCACCCATAAAAGCTGCAATTATACAATTATTTAATTATGATTTAATGTATAGGGTGTTGATAAAGTCTTAAAATTGCAAAGGGAATTCAACGATACTATATATTGTTTTGGTTCTCGCAGATGTATTAAATAAAGTAAAAATACTAAAAGCAATTACTGATTAGAAAACAACAAATCTGGTTAAGATATATTGAGAACTGACAAAATTGAAATTGTAAAAGAACTTTATAGATACCATGTATAATAAATATATACGTTGTTCTAAATATGCATAGCTGGATATTGAACATTAATACGCTCAAATATGTGGACACAAAAGGCCAAAACGAAGCAGTAGTCCTTACCCTATACCAGGGGTCGGGAACCCATGGCTCGCGAGCAATATATGGCTCTTTCGGTGACGGCCTATGGCTCCCAGAAAAATCTGATATTCCAAGGCTAAGCTTACTATAGTTATTTCCAAATTTGGCAGAACATTTGCCAATACGTTTGAGAACACGCGCATAGCGCCTATCTAAGTTATGTGCGTGAAGTGCCAGACAGACATTGTGACTAAACTAAAGGATTTTGGAACATATTTTGTGACATTACGAAGGAATAAAGTTTGCCTTCCGTCCGTTTGTACTGTTTTTTTGTTATATTATTTAATACACTGTGGAAATAATTAGGCAAAGAAAAATGCGGTATGCCTCGCACGGAAATGCAATTGAAAATATGTACCTTTTATAGCTCTCTTGTCCAAAAAGGTTCCTGACCTATGCCTTATACAGTACCCAATCTATGTTACAGTCCAAAAATTTAAAACTTTTGTGTAGCATGATAGAGGCCACAGAACCGCTACAAATATTTTTTTATTTATTTTGAAGAAGTCATCACACAAAATTTTGGAATGAAAAATGAATCACATAGAGCCCATAGAAGGTTTGAACTAAGTAAAAATAATAGTCTTATAGAGAAAAATTCAATCTTTCACCACTGAAGATTTCAAAGCAATTGGTCCAGCAATTAAGGAGAAGCGATTTTTTAATAACAAGAAGATAAAACACCAACAAGAACAACAACATAATAACAAAACGATTCGTATGTATACTTTGTGTCCAATGAACATAAGTAAAATTTTGAACCTATTGGTATTCCATATTCAACAGTATAAGTGATATAATAACGAGAATATCGGTCAGAGACCTAAGACTTATTGATCGAAAGTTAGGGGATCCCCCAAAACAGCGCTCTTTCTCCATAGTGACACCTTGTGTCCCATCACTAATTAATCAATAACTCGCTAATTATATGACATAATTCATCCAGAATCAATAGGTTTCTGGTACGACATATGATGAATGCACATGCAAAATCTGGAGCAGATTCAATCTCGCGTTCGTGAGATATCGCGTGCATCTAACAGACAGACAGACAAACAAACAGACAGACAAATACCTATCAACATACTTACCGAATAAAATCGATAAGTAATTACCGATAGGTAACAGCTTATCGTTTTCAGATGGTTAACGATTGCAATTTAGTCTAGCTGTTACCTGTCATCTCACTACCCCTTTATTTTATGTTGAATTTAACTAATAAAGTATAAATTCAGGCGCTCCAGAAGCGTATGTACCAATATGGCGGTAACTAATTTTGTTTGCCTATTTTATATCAAGTTGTGTAAAGGGACTGAAAGCTATGGGCAGGAGTATATTCACTCAGCTAACACAGACTAGTCTCAGAACTCGTAATAGAACTAAAATAAGGAAAATCTGAACAAAATTATGTCCTAACCTGGTACACATACTATTGGAGTAACAAAATTTGTGCATATTTTTATTTTAACAATATATTTTATTTTTGACTATATAAGTGATTATATTTTTTATCATTTCAGAGCTTCGTACTTCAAAAAAGCAACGGGTTATTGCCTATTGGCCACCACACGTCGGTGGAGATTTATCAGATGTTTCAAAATGGAACACTCGAAGAAGTTCTCAATGAAGTAAGGATATTCAACATATATCATTTCTAGTTTTATGTTGCAGGTTCACTAGCTGTTGACCCTTGACCTGTTGACCCTCATTGTTGCTGATACCTTTCTCAGAGTGGATTCTATTTTTGAATGAGTGAATAGAAAATGACCTTCATATTTATCTCGGAGCAGAGGGAAGCCAAAAGACGGCACATTCATATAGCGAATCCTCTCGTCCACTTACCAGTTCATGTTGGGTGTAGGATTAGTTAGCCAGTCATTTGTTTCAGATGCATAATGTGACCTTGGTTTGAGCAATTTTTTTTCAAAAACTCATGCTTAATAAAAAGTGTTGGATCTTTCCCCCTTGTGTTTTTAGAGAAAATGAAGCATATTTACAAGTAATACAATGTTCTGTATTTTCCAGAAAGTTCCGTTGACCTAACCTATTCGAGAAAGGCTGTTAACTGAAAATCTGAAGAATCCAGCACTCCCATGAGGAAGATCTAAAAGATCGTCTGAAGTAACAACTTCTCTTATTTCTCTTTTTTCCACTCAAATTACCCGATGAATTCAGAAAATTTATTTGCTTTGGGATTGATTATTTGAATTAGAATTGCCTGGACAATAGGGGAATTACTACAAGGTATCTGGTGGGTTGGAGATGTTGCCATGTAGTATTTATGGTTTGATGGTCGTCTCGTATAACTTCTCTGTCTAGGTGCAGGGGCGTAGAAAAGAATTTTCGAGGGGGGGGGGATTTCTAATTGTCAAGTTAGACCGTATAAGTGGGTTGGCCGTGTTCAAGACTTGAGAGTCTAAAAATCATTTCAAGCCACAGAAACTTGCTAAGCATGATGCAGAAAAATATCCTTTTTTTTACAATACCTAAAGGGGGGGTTCCGAAAATTACCCCCTCCCCCTCAAAGGGTACGTCCCTGTCTAAGTGGCCCAGCTGCCAAAGCCATGCTCACCAAGGATAACAGTGTTCTAAAAACTTAATTTCCGAATTTACAAACTTAATTAGATATTGAACCTTCGGTTTCGCTGCTCGATAACCAGTTTTACGAAATTCAGTTTATGCTTTTTTCTGTGTACAGTTCCCAATTCTGTGTACAATATTCAACAATACAAGTAATTTTTAATTTTTTTCACTAATCTTCTTAGGGTTTCGAAAAAGCAACTGGTTATTGAATACCACCTGATGCACATGCCGGTGAAAATATATAAGATGTTTCAAAGTCGGGCATTCCAAGAAATCTTCAAAGAATTCAATGTAAGTGAGGATATTCAACATATTATAATTTCTATATTTATGTTGCAGGTTTCAGTAGCTTATGGCGTTTCTGTTGTTACCCATAACTTGTTCAGAGATGGATGGATCACATTTCTGGATGAGTCAATAGAAAAGGATTTTTATATTTTTCCCATAGGAGTGATAGTCAGTAAGACGGATTAATTATATAGCGACCACGCTTCTCATCCGGTCCATGTTGGGCATGGGATTAGTTAGCCAATCATTTGTTTAACAGGTACTCCAGAAGTATGCGAACCAAGATGGTGAACACCGGTATATAGTATGTGTACCTGGTTAGGGTAAGGCCTTAATTTTAGGTAAAAAAGGACGGAAGTCACTTAGCTAGTTCTCGAACTCGTAATACACTTAAAATAAGGAAAATTGGAATAAAATTATGGCCTAACCCTAACCTGGTACACATACCGCGATTTCATACCTGACAATAAAAGCAATTAATATTTTTTTTAATCTTCTTAGAGCTTCGTACTTCGAAAAAGCAACTGGTTATTGAATACCACCTAATGCACATGCCGGTGAAAATATATCAGATGTTTCAAAGTCGGGCATTCCAAGAAATCCTCAAAGAAGTCAATGTAAGTGAGGATATTCAACATAATATAATTTCTAGATTTATGTTGAGGATTTCAGTAGCTTATGGCGTTTCCCTTGTTATCCATAACTTGCTCAGAGATGAGTGGATTACATTTTTGGATGAGTCAATAGAAAAGGATTTTCATATTTTTCCCATCAGTAATCAGTAGTTTTCTGGCCATACTGAGATCACACTTGATGTACAAATTGCAATAAACGTTTAAAAAACATTCCAGGGTGAGGGGAGCCGTGAGAAACCAAATTTGGTTATTGAACAGCGGCACCCAGTTCATGGGGGTGAAACTCAATAAGATGGCTTAATCATGTGGCGAACCACGGTCTCTCGTCCGGTCACCAGTCCATATTGGGTATGGGATTAGTTTGCCAGTTATTTGTTTTAGATGCATGGAGTGTCCTTGGTTTGAGCAAATTCTTGAAAAAAAAACTTGAAATGAGGAAAATCGGAATAAAATTATGGCCGAACCCTAACCTGGTACACATACTTCGGGAGTACCTAAAATTGAAGTTGTAAAGGGACTTTATGAACACTTTGTATATCTCTAAGTATGATATAAAACATATCGCATAAACATCCACTTTCCTTTCCCCTCGAATGAGTAGTAGAGATCTAACTAACAGCACAAGCAAACCTATTTATTTCTTTTTTGTCTTTCCAGGAGCAAAAGACAGAATATGAAAACCTGTCAAGTGAACACTACGGTACTTCATGATGGAAATCAAGATCAGAGGTTCGGCAATTTGAAAAATAAAAAACTGTCATACTGTTGAAGCTGGAATTACTGCGGCTGCTGGTAACAGAGAGAGAGATTTATTGCTCTTGTCAACCAGAAAACAAACAATGGTATATGATAAAATATATACAATATACACAAAGTTGATTTGGTATAGACTGGGGGAGCGATACGACCATGAGGACCAGACTTGCCCTCCAATGGATAATCGTTAAGCGTTTCAGGATATACTCATTCCAGGCCTCGTTAGAGCCTTTATTGTTATTTTTGTCGCTACCTCCCTGTGTCGGGAATGGATAATTTGCGCGTTGAGGTATACCTGAATACATGTTGGCACATGGCAGTAGGTGTCAAACTTTTATGACCCGTGCTCCTTACTCTTCTATAAAAATACCCAGTGGGTGTCGCTGATCGATAACCAGTAATGGTGTCTCTCGTGCCTCGCTTCACCCTGAAGTACCCTTTTACTTATTTTATTTTTATGTTTATTCACAAATGTGTACTTTAGTATTGTGGAAAAATAAGTTACTGATTACTCATAGTGTGATTTCACCATGTCCCTGGATATCGTTTTTTTCCTAATTTGTCATATTGGTACATACACTTCTGAAGCGCCCTTTTCATTAGGTTTTGCCCATTTTCCGATCTTTCGGTCGTCATTATCTGTGTTCTAGACCAGGGGTTCCAAATTTTTTTTAGGATGACCCTAGAGACAACTTTTAAGTGTCCAGTGCGACCCTAGGTCAATATATATATTTTTCATGAAACTTTACAGCTTTTTTCACTGGACTTTTGAGTTTGGCCATGTGGTGGTATTAAGTAAAATAAGCTAAAACCAACCAGTGATGTCACAAAAAGCACTTACATTTTCTATAGAGCGATAGCATAGAGCAATGCCTATGGACCAGTTTTACAGTAGACCATGGTACAAACTGCTAAATTTAACATGGTTTGTCAAATCTTAGATGTTTTGTACATCCATCCGCTACCAAACCTCAGCGACCTGTTTGGGTCCCTACCTACTTATCACTCTGACCCAATTTGGGGTCGCGACCCCTGGTTTGGAAACACCTGTTCTAGACGAAAGATCGAAATAAAATTGTATTGTATATTTGTATTTACTTGTACATGTCTGTTTTCCTACTATAGCACAGCAGTTATATTTGTTGGGGGTGCATGACGGACATTCCCGTGTCTTAGTGTCTTGAACATATATCCCATCTCTGTTACACAATTTAATTATCATACAGAAACGGGTGCGCGAATACCCTGACTTGCGCCATTGTGTTTATGGGTATTTGCTTGACAACCTTCAATTCACAAAAGAATGGGTGTTACCGGGGTGTGTTGTCTATTCATTGTAACGCAAAAGTTCTGCTTTTGTGTAGAGAAGTTGTATCTGGTGACACGTATGCTGTGTTGAATAAAAATGACAAAGGTTGAAGATATCTTGTCTTTTTAACCAGTGTTGGAGGGGGGGGGGGTTGTTCTTGGACTATCGGGATAATGAGCGAAAAAGTTCTTGTTTTAGACATTAGTAACCGCAGCAAGTGGGTTACATGCATTAGTGTTGTATTTGACTTTTCTGGAGATGGATATTAGATTTATGTAAAGTGTGTCATGTAGCTTTAGTAGTGACATACATTTTCTAAAAAGAGAGAAGCGTTGTTAATGAGTTTGATAAGAAGAGAGCCCGTTCTAATTTTTTTAATAATTGGATTTTCTGCTTTTGTGTTGAAAGAGGTTGTAGCTGCTAACTGGTACGCTTCAATATTGTTGAATAATAGGTTGGAGATATTTAATACTGGTATTCTATATTATTGTATTTTCGTAGTCGATAGAGCAGGGGTGGGCAATTACTTTTTTGAGTAGGAAAGTTACGGAAAACAGACTTGATTACTGGGCCAGATTCGAAACTCATGAATAAAAATACAGTTTACTTACAAATACCTATCGTACCAGCTAATGCACAATAGACAACTAGTGCACCGAGTGGCACAGTGATCAATGGGAATGATAGGCACATTCCAGGGGTTTCGCTAGTTTCCATTCAAGTCGTGAGTCTATATCAGTGGTTCCTAATCTTTTATGGCCTCGTTTGGAAACCGCTGGTCTATATTATTATACAGGGGGGCCCAAAAGTAGGTATACAGTTATTAAACTATTTTATATGCTTTGAAGCTACTTGCAGTTCACTTTATATTACTTGTTAAGTACCACAAAAATTGCTTATTTCTAGATAATAAATCGAGTGTGAATTAACATTAGTTTTCTAGCTGCTTGGAAGGTAATAAAAAATAACTGTATACCTATATTTGGGCCACCCGGTATATGCTGTTTGAATATGCTCAAATACCTACTATGTTTGATTTGATACTATTATTAAACTCTGAGGATCATTTTGTTTTGCCAGTAAGAAGTTTGCTTTATACATATTTATAATTTATGTAATTCAGACCATAAAACTATTTCACAGAGCATACTCGAGCCTCTGGGACGTTTTATTTGGGTTCAAATCCACCCAAAAGTTTTAGGTTGTAATATCTGAAGAAAATGGGTAATTATTTGGGAATTTGTTGGCAATATATTTGGGAACATCCATGGGCATCTGTCATAGTTGGAATCATAACCGCAGGTAAGGAATCCATCTCTTCATTTTGTAAATATGAAGCTTTTGTGCTAATTAAACAGTTTGTAAGGTGTACACATATGAGTGGTATAGTAATACCAGTAATTAAAAACTAAAGAATAGTAGTGACACTACAGCAAATACAAATCAAATTTTTCTCCCAAGAACGAGAAAGTTTCTCATCGGTTCGGAAACGTGGTATTACTCCAAAAACTGTTTAATGAAATACTAATGTGAATATAGCTGAACACTAATATTAGAGATCAGGTCATCATTTCTTTTTAATTTTTCCAAAAAGTTAAACATTTGTCATTTTTTTTGAAACCCTCCATATATTAACAATGAAATTCGTATCCAAACCAGCTTTCACGCCGCCGATAAAAAAAATTTGGACGAAAATTGTCGTCAAGCTTCTGGAAAATTGGTTAACGCGCATTATGACATGGTGGAGAGGGAATTCAAGCGAGTCGAATTCTGACACGAACAACGATCAAGGTAAGAATTAAATTGTAACGAGTTCGTTCTTAATAACCGCAACTACTTTACTTAACTTACACGCATCCATTGATAATTTGGAAGCTACCAATAAAGAACGGATCGAACTCCATTGCTTAGCCAATTTATTATAAAATGGGTAAGGTGGGGACATGACAAAAACATAACTGCTCCATAATTTAAGTGTTGCATTGACGTTTTGAGGTGAAGTGATAGAACACACGCCGCATGTGAATAATGCTGAGGCAGGACCCGATGGAAGGAATACAACCCGTTGCAGGCGTAAGGAAGACCTTGATGACAGACCAGCAGGTGAGATGAATCGGCACAGAGTAATACATTTTTGAATAAATATATTTAATTTTTTCCTACAATTAATTTGAAGCAACATTTTTTAAACTAGTTAAACAATTACATACAAATTAGGATAAAAGTTTAATCACACAGTTCTACAGGAGAAGGGAAGCCACAGGCAATCATAACTGGTTATTGAGCTGTGACACCTAAACTATATATCAGGGCTACTCAACTGGCGGACCGCGGCCCGAATCTGACTCATTGGTGTGGATTCGGACCGCACCTATTTTTTTTATTTCGGATTATTGACCCTACTTTGGGAGTTTCCTTTTATGAGAGGACTTTTATAAATATAAAGGCTATTTTGTGATTTGCACCTGAATATATATGAAAGGAACTGTATGGCCATAATAAACAATCTTGATTAGCAAATAATCATTAGCCGCATTAGTGCGTGTTTAAAGATGTCGACCCGAATAAGTTTGAAGTTTTGTATGTGTATCTCTGGAAAAATAATTGAGTAGTCCTGCTATTGACTACATTCAATAGGCACAAGACCACCTATTGGCTTTATACCTATTATTTGCTAAGAGCACAATATACAGGCCTAAATAAACTCTCCTACTCAAAAATTAAGATTCTGGAAGTCGCAGTTCAGTAAAATTTCTTGCAAAAGTTAAAGCCAGGAATTTCATGGTGGATGTGAATGAGGTCACTATTGATAACAGAGAAATTGACAATGATGAAGAAATCTCAAGGGATAAGGGTGGGTTAATTCAGGCTGTAACTAGTGCATTTAACTCTATCTTGGGTGACGCGATGGCCTAGCTGTGAAAGTGTTGGACTCAACTGTGTTGCTATCACAGATTACATATCGTGGGTTCCCATCAATCGGGGTTCCTAAACCTTTTGTTCGTGCGGCACCAAATCATCCAGTAAAAAATCTCGTTGACACCTACAGGAAAAAATGGTACCTTTAACTAGTGCCCCACGGCGCACCCTTTGGGAACTGCTGGCACAAGCAAGGCCGAACCGAAAAAAATCGGGGCTGAGGAGTGTAATACGAGTGCAAGCATTGCATAAGATAGGATATTGATTTCAGCGTGGCTCGTGGTTTACCGACTTCCACCAAACACTAGTATATTTGATGATATTTTTTGATATAAATATTAGCTCTTTAAAAAATTTACATTTCAGAAAAGATGGCAGAAAAGAAAATAGCTTACCGGGAAGCAAGAAAACCCAAAAAAGTGAATGCCAAACAAAAAGGTAAGAGACGCTCCATATGACAAGTAGGGTAAGAAACGCTCCACAGACGCTCCTTTTTCGTCAAATTCCCAATTTCGCTTATTTTGTAAGTCTTTATCCCCCTCGCTCATTATACATCAGGTTGGCAAACACCGACCGGTCAATCGCCATGCCTTGACTGATCGATCGCATGTGATGAGTGAATTTAATAACATACCCCCCAACCTACGTCCATTGAACCAGTTTCACGCAGCGCGTGTCGTATGTTATAAAATAACAGCACTGTCACAAAATACATCATCTACTCTAGTCACAAGTACATTACTAACAAATTGAATTGAACATAGAAAATACAAATTTATTGTCACGAGTCGAGCTTATTGTCACCGGAAGAATTTTTGGGTGCACCCGAAGTATGCGAACCAAGATGGCGGACATCGGAACGTAACATGGGTAATAGGTTAGGGTTAGGCGATAATTTTTTCCCAATTTTCCTTATTTTAGCCCTATTATCAGTTCGAAGACTAGCCAAGAGCCTCCCGTAGTATTTATACCTAAAATTATGGCCTAACCGTAACCTAGTACACATATTACATTCCGATGTCCGCCATCTTGGTTCGCATACTTCGGGAGCCCCGATTTTTGTGTACTTATGCGTGCAGTTATCTGCATTTTCAATACTCATTCGCTTTTATGTATGACTTTATCACCGATCAATCGATCGCGAGCTATTTGGAACATTTTAGTGGCGCGATGGACTAGCGCAGAAATGGGCAATTACTTTGGGCCAGTTACAAGTAATAGACTTGGTTACTGGGCCGGAAAAACTGGGTTATTAGAAACTATGAATAAAAACAGTTTATTTACAACAGCTAGGCTACCATTTATATAATAATAAGAAGCACGAAGTAACACGTTTAATACGTTATAAACTTATTTTTAGGTTTTGTTCACTTCCCAGATTATTCGCCTTTCTCTTTTTTGTGTATTGTTTTATTTTTTGCCAATGAATCGAAATAAATCTATCTATCTATCTAAAAATTGAGGTCAATATGACATTATTTTGGTAAACATTGTCAACGGAAATTTATATCCATAAGAACTATAGTTGTGATTTCAGCAGACACAAGTAGGCCGATGAAATACTTCGGTTGGCCAAATCAGGCCCGCTGGTCGTAATTTGCCTACCGCTGGTCTAGAAGGTTGAAGCGCTGGACTTAACTACGTTGGCATTAAAAGTAAAGATCTTGGGTCCACAATATCACTCAGTGTGTAATATATTGGCTGGGAAATGCCACGATTCCGGTTTTTCAAATAATAGTAGCTCTTCTAGGGCCTTGTTCGAAGCAGAAGCCTCGAATAAGCGTCGCATAAACGGAACGGGAACATACAAACTTTATTTGCAGTGGAAGATGGCCTAATAGCTTCGTTTCAGAATAGCAAACATGTCAACTTTAATTTTTTTTTTCACATGTGCAAAAGGGGAGAGAACTGTCGTCGTCGAATTTCATGATAAGGTTGAAACTGACAATATGATAGCGCATGCAGAGAAGGTTAAAATCGGCAGAAGGAAGGTCAAAGAAAAAAAAGAACAAACAACTGGGTGCGTTCAATCTGCCAGAAGTGTCGAGGAAGTTAACAAAGTTTGTTTCTTTTTATTTTTTCAAGATATTATTTTATTGCGGAATTTGAGCGAACCCGTTCTTAGTATATCGAAATATCAGCGAACCCATTGTTCTTGTTTTAAACTACAGGCGCAGCAAATAAATTACGTGCACAGCAGCTGACTAGCGTTATATTTGGCGTTTTCATGTTACGTTTGATCTACTCAAAGCATTGATTCAAGATTTTAAGAAGAGCGCGACGGTATGGCTCATCGTGCTAAGCGTTAGGAATACGCTCGCCACCGCACCTCTAATTACTCTGCGTGGGTTCGCAGGTTTGAATCCCATGCGGGATAGTTATGAGCGACAGGATTGCTGGACTCCTCGCCGTCATAGGGTGGTGCACGTAACCGCTGGTCAGTTACGGCTTCCTCCACCATCAAGCCCATGCATCTGAGAACAAATAACTAACTAATTCCATTCCCGACATGGACGGGTAACCGGACAAGAGACAGTGGTTCACCATATGGTTGAGCCGTCTTATCGGCTTTCTTCTACCCAGGATAAATATGTAAATCCTATCCTATTCTTTCGTGCCGAACTCATTAACAACAGGGTTCGCGCAAATCCCCTGATTTCAACGACTGCTCACAACCTAATGCATTAAGCATAGGATAGGATTTACATATTATTGGTTATTGGTTGGTTATTTGTTTTCAGATGCAAGGGCTTGATGGTGGAGGAAGTCGTAACTGATCAGAGGTTATGTGAACCACCCTACGGCAACGAAAAATCAGTCCAGCAATCCTCTCTATGGTCCAAATGCCTCTGGCTAAAAACTTGTGTTGTTTTCTAGGATACGCTCGCATCAACAGTGCAGAGACATGGTGGACAACCTAAGAAATTTGGGACGAATCAGTCAACATTAGGAGGTAAAAATTTCATCTGGTAATCTGTTAAGACAATAAATAGCAATTAGCCAGTGCTATTAAACTTATTTTATAGGGGTGAACCCCAAATTAACTCTCTCAGAAATCAATTTTGTATTTTGTAAAGTTGCACGATCGAATTGCATTGTTATAAATAACCTTCATTGAATACAGGCCGCTTGTTTGTGTCGGGTATGAGATTAGTTGGCTAGTGATTCGTTCTCGCCCTCGGGTACATGGTCTATAAGAAACAATAGATTTTGATATTATGAGAAATGTGATTGTACTCTACCCCTCATTTTTTGTATAAATTACAGAAATCACTCAGGAGAAAACAGTGATATTTATTGGGGGCTGCAGGTTAAAACTCTCGGCACATTCCGTCAAAGAACCAACAATGCATGATATCAAGTACAATATCGTTCCAGTAGCGTCACCAGGTGGCCATATTCATGCGAGCTCAACACTGACCTTTAACCCACCTTTCCAAGGTAAGTAGCCCACCATTGAATAGCCCCACGGGGAGGAATATATGGTACTTCCGTAGTGTGTGTACCAGGTTAGGGTTAGGTCATAATTTTATTCCGATTTTCCTTATATTAGTTCTATTTATTGTTCGAGGACTGTCTGTGTTAGCCAAGTGAATATACCCCCTATCCATAGGTTTCAGTCCCTTTCCATAAAATGTTTCGTATCCATCCTCTTTTATGAACAAATCTGAGAGGGCAATGTTTTTTGAAACTTTAAACGCTGTTCTTGAATGTCGCCCTTTGTAACAAGCACAAGAACGAGTAGAGGGATAAAAGAGAGTAAGGTCGCCTTCGATTAAATAGAACGGTTTGTGACAACGAGGAGAGTTTCCGTTTATTTCACGCTCCCATTAGAAAATTTATTTAGGGAAATTTGTGTCGGCTGAGATTTCACGTTAAAAGTTTTTTCTGAAAACATTTAATTCGTCGCTTTTTCTCGACCATTTTGGTAGAGAATTTTATCTGGAAATTTTGCAAGTCTTCTATTAGAAATCTTTCCACAAAGAGTAAAGAGCTTGTGACCTCGTTTTGTGCAAATTTTTATAAAATTTTGGTGTACAACCAGAACATAGTATGTGTACCATATTAGAGCATAATTTTATTCAGATTTTCACTTATTTTAGTCCTCTTACTTGTTCAAGGACTGTCTGTGTTAGCCTAGTGAATATGCCCACTGTCCATAGTTTTCAGTCCCTTTACACAACTCGATGTAAAGGAGGCGAATAAAATTACCGGTAGTTACTTCCATACTGGTACACACACTTCTGGAGCGCCGGATATTTTACTTTGTATTTGTGTGTATTGCTAATATTTTATACTTATTTTGTATTATTGCAATACATATATATATACATATATTTTAAACTATTCAAACTGTGGAAAATCCAGAATACAAGTTACATTTATCGCAAGCAAATGTTCCGTTAAAGATTGAATAATAAATGCACAAATCAAAAAATCCAAGCATAATAATTATTATAATCTATTAATCATCATTTTTTTCGTCAGCAAAAATAAACGTATCATAAGAAAAAAACATTTCAAACACAATAGGAACTTAACTTAAGTTGTGTGACAGGAGTTGCGAGGGACCTCATAAGGTCTTCAGGCAGCGACACCTAAAAAGTTCGCAGTACCAAAACACTCCGAATTGTTATATTGTTTTATTGGGATGTGATTGTGGAGAGTTTTGGGGTAGGCATGCACATTGCTCTAAAAAGGGGTTTACAAACGAATTTTTTCAAGATTTAACCCAAAAAGACGAAACATCGATAAAGATGCGAAAACGCATGTGCACTGTTTTGTATTCTAGTAACTTTCTATTCAAATACTTGGTCAATATTGCTTCAAACATCATTAGATACCATCTTAAATGCACCTTAATTTTTTGTAATATTTTCAAATAAGTATATTTTGAAATTTCGACAATCCTCAAACCCATGTAATATATTTTTCTAAGGTCGGAAGAGCCTGAAGATCTCGCTCCCAACATGGTGCTCATCAGAAGCTTCTGTTCTTGTTGGAATCTTTACTGAAACAGAAGAAGGTACAAATTTATATACGAGATAGGATATGATTTACATATTTATCCCAGGGGGTGGAAATCTGATAGGACGGCTCACCCATATGGAGAACCACGGCCTCTCGTCCGGTTACCATTCCATGTCGGGTATGGGATTAGGTATTTGTTTTTCGGTAGTATGGACTTGATGGTGGAGAAAGCCTTAACCGACCAGTGGTTACTTGAATCACCCAAGCACATGACTATCTCCGCAGTGGATTCGAACCCGCGAATCCATGCGGAGTATTTAGAGGTAATGCCGAATCGGGACGATTCCGCGCCTTGTATGTATGTATGTTTATTTGCCTCAAAAATGTAACAGTATCTGCATAATAATTAAATAATATTAGCTTCTCGCGTACCAATGTATTTGTATATGCTCTTGTTCGGAACGAAAAGCTTGAACAAGCGCTTTATTGGCAAAAAGGAACCTTAATGAAACATTCCAGAGGCTCGAGGAACCCCAGTGCAATTGTTTAATTCTCTTGTATTGTCTGAATTGTGTTTGAATTATGCGCAAGAATTACTGGACTCCTATCCCAGTAATAAATATGAAAATCTTGAATTCAAGGTGAATGGAAAGAGCTGGACCGTCCGAATCTGACACACGAAGGGCATTTGGAGCTTCATTATCGTTACCTTAGCAACATAACAGCATTCCTACCTCGAGATAGGTTGCCAGATATCAATTTCAAAATATCTTGCTTTCTGTACAATAATGCGGATTGGAAATTTGCAATGGGATTCTGTCTTGCTGATGAAGCCATTGAAAATATGTTTCAGGACCGGTTAGTTACTTTATTTATTCAATCTCGAATGGATAGTTCATACTTTGAAAACAAATATCTGGCTAACTAATCCCATACCCGACCTGACCAGATGAGAGGCCTCGGTTTGTCATATGATTAAGCTGTCTTATCGACTTTTCTCTCCTCCAGGATAAATATGTAAATCCTACCCTATGGGATACCTAGCTATACCTATACCTAGCTAGTGTTATGCTCAAGATTGCACTCCTGCTATTGAACAGTTTAAGTCGGGGTGTGCAACAGGCGACCCGCGGGCCACAACCCCGACCGCCAAGCCACTCAGATTTTTCCCCATCGAGCATAAAATTCTAACTCGACAGTTTATGATTAAGAAAGGCGCTCACATGGATAAAATACTTAATCCTTCCCGCGATACTCTAGTGAAATAACTAGGCGAAACTGCGGGACGCACCTTAACATGGCTTTTTAGTTGTTGCAGACCCAAATGAGTCATTTCAACGTCATGTGCTTTGGTAATAAATTAGACTGAAATATAGCTTTGCAAAGCAAAGGTATTAGAATTACTCGCACGTACCAGATTAAAAACTCGTGTCGCGGGTCGCACACCGTTCAAAATTGGTACTTCTCCAAGGGCCATACAAATTGTCCGGGAGTGCGGTACATAAAAATTTTAGAATCATTATCCCATTTCACACTTCTTGTCTAAATACTGTGGGTACCTTCACATAACATAGGCTTTCTAGTAGTTACAGACACAATATAATTATTGATCTTGTGAAATGTGTTGTTCGCTTTGCACTAGATCAGGAATTGCAACGCAAAGAGAATTAATGAATTGGAATTACTCGCACATACGAGATTAAATTAAAAACTTGTTCCGCGGAACGCACACCTTTCAAAATTGGCACTTCTCTGCAGAATGCACAAGTTTCCTTGTGGGTCGCATTTGGTCTGCAGGCTGCAGGTTGCACACTCCTGATAGGAAGTTCAGAATCATTATCCTGGTTCAAGCTTCTTGTGCAACTACGCATTGTAACATTTCACAAAATATTGTTATTTTTGTGCTCTAACAGACTTGAAGCGAAAGGCTTTGTTCCTGCTATCAAGACACTGGAACCACTTATGGCATCGTTTGAGGATGAGATTGAGTTCAAGATTATTCCTGGGCAGCCGATGACAAACATACAGTTCAATGTGGATGAACAATTTCTGTCTTCACATCAGGGTGGGTAGGAATACAAGATCAGACGCTTAATCAAGCTTTTCGCTCTGAACAAAGCTCTATACAAGCAGCAGGGTTGGATTAACCATTAAGCACGGCGTGTGGCTCATCGTGCTAAGCATTAGGAATACGCTCGCCACCGCATCTCTGATTACCCTGTATGAGTTTGCAAATTCGAATCTGTCCAGGATTGCTGGACTCCTCGCCGCCGTAGGGTGGTTCACGTAACCGCTGGTCGGTTACGGCTTCCTCTACCATCAAGTCCGAAAACAAATAACTAAATATTCCCATATCCGACATGGACTGGTAACCGGACGAGAAGCCATATTTCGCCAAATGGTTAAGCCCTCCTATCCGTTTTCCTCTCCCCCGGGATAAATATGTAAATCTTATCCTATAAGCACGTGCTTTGGGCATCAAGAGAAAGAGGGCACCGCAGGGGGGCATCTTTAAATCCAGCAACGCTTTATACCAGTGGTTTTCAACCTTTATGCTCTTGTGTTCCATTTTTGGTGTCAAAGAAAAGCTTAGGCCAACAAAACCAAATATGGCTTTGAAAGAGTATATTTCAAAACTATCGTAACTTTTGATGATGATTATTTTTTGTTCTGTTTTCAAATATATATATATTTCCCACATTTGGCCCTTTTGTTGCAACTCTCATGTTATGGAATGTTAAAAATATATTCAAAAAATGGAAAATTATGAGTTTTTTCAAGTTCTTTCATTTTTCACTTTCTAGGCTACATATCCTACTGCAACACAAACGCTGACACTTGCGAATATAAAATCACTCAGAAGAGGAAACTCGATTTAGCTGTTGGAAATCAAGCTGGCGTTGAACAAATCATCGATCAAAAAACCTACAGCATGATAAAGAAATAATAATTATTGACAGTGTACCTAACCAAATGCTATTATAATTTTTTTCCCACTAGTTTCCTTATACAGCGACTGTTTTTGTTCCAATAAGAAAAAAAAGCAATGTGGTACCAAAAGTGATATATCTGGGGGAACGCCTGATAAAGTACATTATATTGTCTCCTCTGTGGAGTAATAAATTTCGTTCGCACATTACCAGTGAAACCAAGATATCATTCAAAATGTTAATGCGAGTCCATGCAACTCAAACAAAGAACTGGCTAAATAATCACATGGACTGGTAACTGGGCGAGAGGCCTAGTATAGTTTTCCTCTCCTCCGAGATAAATATGTAAATCCTACTAATCGATATGGATTGTTAGTTTTTATTCGTTTCTGTGTGTGGCTTTATTATCGAACAGTTGATTGCTCTGTATCATGAAGACAGGTTGGTATGATGGGTTCTAATTGGTGGTGCCAGATTTTTTCAAGTGTGCATTCATAATGAATGTCACAATGCAATTGTTTATTACAACAGCGAGCAGTTGACCCCATCTAATTTTCAGCTGTGACACCATACTTTGCTTCTTATCATAACTTATAAACAAAAATGTATTTAGATATTCAGAAAGTGGTCCAATCAGTCAAATACATACCACATTTTTACACGGTACAAATAGTTTTATCCCTAATAACTAAATATCCAACACCCCCGAAATTTTGTAAACACCCACCCCAAAATTAAAGCTGGGGAACATACTGGACCCGCGTACACGTATCACATCTTTTGTCAACAGCTTTCAATCAAAATCTGTACGTTTTAAATCTTAAAGTTTTGTTCGCATTCCTGATTTTGTAATCAGTTTTATTTGATTTGATCAATAATTTTATTGTCTTTTCATGCTGATTATAGAGTCTGAATATTATTTTCGATATCTTTCTCCATTTTGCCTGTGTCTTTTGGGCGCTCTAGAAGTGTATGTACCAATATGGAGGTAACTAATTTTGTTCGCCTACTTTACATCAAGTTGTGTGAAGGAACTGGAACCTATGGGCAGTTGGTATATTCACTTGGCTAACACAGACAGTCCCCGAACTCGTGATAAACTTAAAATAAGGAAAATCGGAATAAAATTATGCCCTAACACACACTCTGCCTTTTGGATCTCTGTAATCTTGAGTCACTACTAGGGCTGGGCGTTTTCGAATACCTGATGATTTCAGAATCGAATATTTTTTTCGAATCGAATCTTTAATACTTGGGAGATATATAATTGTATGCAATTTTTCGTCATACAAGGTGTCGTTGACTGGATGACTCTTAAGTCTTTCGCGATCCCTCGTCTATTGCAACAAGCCGATATCCGTTTTTTTCATATCGTATATTGGTTTTGCATGACGAAAATGAATATTGGAATCTGAATGAAAATAGAAGACCCCAAAATATTACTCCGTGAAAATTGTTTTAAACTAATATAATAAAATCAGCCTAAAGAGCATCTTATTCTTTATAAAAATTGAAATCGCGATTTTGTGTTATTCAATTATTAGTTCTGAAAAAATCGCGATAAATCTAAAAAAAAATAACCCTAACATTATTAGCATCATTAGCAAAAGCAGGTGGTAGTTAGCATTGGTGTAGCCAGGAGGGGCCAGAAATATTCAACATTTAAATGCAATTTCGCGGCTTTTGCAGTAAGACATAAATTCTTAAGCCTTTTTCAACACCATTTTGCTCCATTCTTGAACGATTTACCAAAAACCGAACGTTCCCTATCAATAATCCGCTCACCAAATGAACCAAACGAGATAGATGAAAATGCACACTTATATGCCCGGATAACTTCGACAGCGAAGTAAATCTATAGAGCGATTCTTTAAGATATTAGATATCAGTAGCCACGTTTATCTGGCTTTGTTCAGAGCAAAAGGCACAATCGAGCGTCAGATGACGTCATTATACAAACAAAATTTGCTCCCCCCAATATTTTGGGCTGGCTTTTTTGGGGGGTTTAGGCTGCTGATATGCGCGAGATGCTTCCAATCGCTTCTTTTCAGTTTTCTTATTGGCCTTTTCTGTGCCTTTGTTTGTTTTTTGGTAGGTAGCCGAAATTGTGTTTCCTGAATTTAGGTATTGATTGTCAATTTTGTGTTCACACACAGTAAGAAACTTTATCAATAACTCAAATTTCAAACAAAAAAAGGGGGAATCATCTCGACCTGCGGGCGGACAAAAAAACAAGATGGTGGCGATTCAAGATTCCATAATGTCAAGCCATACTTATTGGACTCCCAAACTTCTTCAAGAATCCATGGTTTAATTAATAATATAACAATTTACACAATAACCGCACAGAATATGGATGTGCCCCTGTGTAAAATCAAAAAGCATAACCTGATTCAACTCAAAAAGTTAACAACATGGCTCGATCATAAAATTTATTCTCGTAGTTATAGTATTGACTGCATCTTGCTTCAAATAATTAAAACAAGTAATTAACAGCATTAATTAACACACAGTGCATAAGTATTAATTACAGCAGCATTATTACAAGATCAAGTGAGAATCTTAGATAATTTGTTGATTAAAAAACATTGCTCAGAAAAAGTGAGAATTACACCTAAAAATTGAATCTGCAGTGAAAATCAGAAACGAGGAGTTTGGCATAGTTTTGTTAGTGTAACTTCAATCTGGTAGTAGTGTGAGCAAGGGTGCAGCCAGGATTTTTCAGGTGGGGGGTTTCTGAAATTCATAACTTGCCAAATTAGACCGTAATGTGGGTTATAGAGAGTCTCGAGGGTCTAAAAAGCATCCTAGGCTACAAAAGAACCCACCCCCTCTGGGTAATCCCCTGAGTGTGAGTCAAATCTCAGGTTTTCAATGGCGACATGGTTATATATTCCGACAGAAACTCAAAAGGTATCATAATTCATAAGAACTATTGTTTCCCCATGGTCAGGTCAGGAAGTGAGGTCATATGGAGATCTCCTCTTAACACCACTACAGCATTGGGCACTCCCGAGGTATGTGAACCAAGATGCCGGACACCTGAACGTAGTATGTGTACCAGGTTGGGGGTCCATTTTAGTTCTATTACGAGTTCGAGGACTCGCCAAGTGACTCTCGTAGTATTTTTATATGAAATTATGACCTAACCCTAACCTGACACACATACTACGTTCCGGGGTCCGCCATCTTGGTTCACATACTTCGGGAGTACCCAGCATTGTTTTACGTAGTAAAAATACTTATAGGTGGAAAGGAAAAACTTAATTGACCAATTAATTAGGCATCATCACCTACTACAATAATTGAATCGCTTAAAAGTACCTAATTGGCTGATTTCTGTTAGTAAATATTGTTCGGCTTCCTTTAATTAATTAGGCATCATCACCTACTACAATAATTGAAAGTTTAGAAACAACACTATTATATACTGTGGCATAAAATGAAATTCCATTTGATCTCAAAACAACAGTATTGTTTAATGAGGTAAAAAATGTATAGACAGCAATTAAAAAAGTAACAATCAATTTTTTTTGAGCATCAGTAATCAGAAAAAATTTCCAACTCAATTTAATAATGTTACTGATATAAACGGTAACAATGAAATGTAGCGACATAAAAATTTATTTCGAACAGCATTTTATTGGGGTAAAGAATTATTATTTAAGCACATTCCACTAAAACAGCGTTTCTTAAACTATTTTGCCCCAGAACACCTACGCTTTTTAACTCGCCAAGAAGTTAGAAGGTAAAATTGGTGAGTGGCAGTGTTCCCTCTAAGGCTTTCAGAGGCTGCGCACACGCAAATATTTACTGCGCACAGACGTATTTCGATGTAATGAAACAATGTGCTCGGTTGGCAGGTTGAGAAAGTTTGTTGTTGGCCCACTTATTACCTGGTTAGAACGCCAAAATTTCTTCATTGGTTTTTGCACAAATATTAGTCATTTCCAAAAAAGTGCGCACATACCAAAATTTCTGCGCACACATACTACAAAAAATTAGAGGGAACATTGGTCGGTGGTTTCAAAAAATTTAACCTATTGTAAAACTAAAAAGTTTGCTGTAAACTTTACATTTAAAAAAAATAGGCTGTTGGTTAACGATATTGAACGGTTAAAACGAAACGAAAATGCATATCTTCCCGGACTTCCCACATAGCAAGGTCTGTTAAACTGTTTGTCACCAGTTGGGAGAAAAATTTATCGCCGAAGTAAGGCCGAGATCGCCATGGCGACCAATTTCGTCCCTGTTCTGCAGAACAATTTCAGAAAGCATGTAGAACAGAACACAGTTTGAGAAACGCTGCACTAAAGTATTTGAAACAATTGATTGTAATAAATGTCAGTGGTTCCCAAATGACTAGTTTTTCACAAGACTATTGCATTGTTCAATTTAAACTCATTTAAATTATTGCATCGTTCAATTTAAACTCATTTAAATAAAAAAATATTTGTTTTAAAAATGAAATAAATTAACAAAATTAACATTGAGAGAGGGAAGACTAAGTTAAAATTTTAGCTGCGTTATAATAATATATAATTTAATATTTATAATACAGTCACACAATCATAAATTGCATTAATGCAATGCGTGGGGATTTGTAATACAGAATTATAAAAACTGTTGAAATTAACGTTGAAAGAGGGAAATACGAGTGTCAATATCGGAAAAAATACCCTGATTTAAATTAAACCGATAATCCGATGCATTACAGGAAGTAAATTAAATTTGAAAACCTATGGACTTATTCTTTCTTTTTCAAAGAATCTTTTTTCTTTTCAGGGGATTTTTCCTCCCTGGCTTTTTTCTGAGGGGATTTTTCCTCCTCAGCTCCCCCATACGCAGAATAATCTATCACACAACTTGTGATAATCTTCTCAATTCGATGGAACGGATCAAAGTTGAAGCCAAACTTGGAAGAAGCCTGAAATAACGAGAATTTAATTTTTTATATGTAGAGTTGGTCTAAACGTGTCATAGGACTTGAATGCCTGCTATCTAACCTCTAATTGACCTGCATGAGTTCGTAGGTTCGAATCCTGCAGGGAATTCCAAGGCCAGCGCTATAAATAAGTTTGTAATTTTTTTTTAATGGGAAAACTATTTAATGGGGGGGGAATAAATACATAAATACATACAAATACATAGGTACAAATACAAGGCAAGAATTTGTTTCAGTGACATGCCCAGGTAATGTGTTACCAGATATTCGAATAGTAAACTGCAGCTATAATATTTCAATATTGACACAATATTCAAATATTTCGCCTGCTCTACTCAGTATTTTTGGATTTGATTCATTATGTAAATAAACTATTTTAATTCCAAGGTAAATCAAAACTTGGTTGGTATTTGAGTTTGCAACCTACAAAAAACTTTCTAATGTGAAAGTGGACCGCAACCATAAAAGACATTAGGCAGGCCTGCTGTAGAGAATAACCCTTAACCTGGTACACATTACGGGAGTATCCAATTGGCCTGGCCGTATTAGAACGCAAAAAGGTAAAAACACAAAGTGTTAATCTATTTCACTCAAGTTCAGCAGGCCATATTAAATCATGGGCTAATTGCCTATAATCTATTATATCTTACCGATATCAGGAACATCACTGTTAGTTGTAGAAGAACAACAGTGTTGAATGAGATCGGCAGGATTCCTAGAAGTTGTAGATTGTAAAGTAGAGAGAACAGAAGGCTGAGCTTTGTTACTCTGAAAAAAATAGGATATTATGGTAAATTGCCTGTAACTAAATTCAAAATTGTAAGAACGGGTTCTCTTTTGTGTCAAACTGGTTCCCTAATCTTAGAAAACCATTTCACGTTCCCAAAGAGCGATTCAGAATTTTAGAACGGGTTCCCTTATGTATCAAGCTCACTAACAACGGGTTCTTTCATTTTAGAAAATGTATGAATGTCACTATCAGGGCTGTAACAAATCAATACTCACGTCGCCAAATGAATAGATTTCACGGTCTCATGATTCCATTGTTTCCTCACAAATGTTGCAGCATTTTTGACGAACCCCCCTCCGCAGGCTCCAAACATACCAAGAATAGTACAGATCAAGAGAGAGTCTGGGAAAGCTCCACGACCAAGTTTCACTCCTAAATTATGAAAATAATTGTTTGAAATAACAAGAGAGTAAAATTTCAATAATTGCACACACATGGAGATGAGCACAGCGAAATAAAGTGTTGCCGTGTGAGAATAGTAGTGGAACAAAATTATTTTTTGAAGTGAACAATACCTTCAGAAATACCTGAATTACGAAAACGTTGTTTGGAATAACAAGAGAGCAACGCTTTGCATTCTTAACCAGCACGCAGCACATGTATCAACGCTTAAATATAAATTGGCCTTAATTGAGAACCGAGACTACGGAAGAAAAACAAGCACAGTGGAACACAGCGTATTTCCGTGTGTCATGTAATAAAGTTCTTACAAATTAAATTTGTCCTGAAATCTGGAACAAATGACTAACTTACACCATACTCAACACAGACTTGTAACTGAAAGAGAGGCGAAGGTACGTCATATTATTAAGCTGTCTTATCAACATTCCTTTCCCCTGATATAAATATGTAAATCATTCTTGAACGGCTGGAATTGCGAAGTTTGATGCAAATTTTTCACAAACATCAAATATCAGAAAGTGTAAAGAAATTAATAGCAAACCTTTTATAATTTTTCTTGTTCGAATCATTTCTTTTCCCAGAACAATCACTAACATCGCTGGTTTCCATGACAACAAATTATAAATGACATCTTTGGGAGAGTAGAAGATGTGCCACCATACTATTGTCATCATGAGAACTGACTGAAATTAAAAATTAATATTTATTTATATGTCCAGGCTATCATATGCTATATTGCCACCAATACCTATCGATACGTAAGGATCTACAAATTTACGAGTGATTGAAATCTTTCGGTTTAGCACAGCCTACTGCAGCGTTTCTCAAACTGTGTTCCACAGAACACTACA